>JAIXND010000674.1:49327605-49339951 GCA_023646645.1 Varanus salvator macromaculatus | reverse complement strand
GCAGTGCAGTGCAGTGCAGCGCCGCGCTCGGGGCGAGGGGGGCAGCGCAGCGCAGCGCCGCGCGGGGCAGGCAAGGCGAGGCGAGGCGGGGCAGGCGGGGCGGGGCAGGGCAGGGCAGGGCAGGGCAGGGCAGGCGCCGCTCCGCTCCGCTCCGCTCCGCTCCGCCGGCGCGCCTCCGGGCCGCGATCCTCCGGCTGCCGCGCTCAGCACTGGGCGAAGGGCGGCTGGGCTGCCGCTTTAAGCGCTCGGTCGGCTCCTCTCCGCCTCCCGCGCTCGCTCTCTGCCCACCTCCGTCTCCTCCTCCTTCGCGCCCTCCTCCTCCGCCAGCCTCGCCTGCCCGCCTGCCTGCCTGCCTGCCTGCCCTCCCCGCGCGTCATTACGCAGAGACGCGGGTGAGGCGACCGCCGCCCCGCCGCCAGCCGAGCCGAACCGAGCCGGGCCAAGCCGAGGCGAAGCGCAGGAACGGGCAACGTCGGAGAAGATCGCGACCGGCACGGATGGACGGTCGCTTAGTCGGAGGCAGCCGCGCGCACCGCCTCCCTCTTGGCTCGGCCCTGCCGGGATCGTTCGCGATTTCCCAGCAGCCCATCTCAGCTCCTGAAAACGAAGCCCCGAGATCCACCTGTTAGCCCCCGCTGAACGGGTGCCGGCCCCCAAGTCCGGTGTATTTTGAATCGGGAGACCCGCCAGGAAAACTGCAATTCCGCTCCACTGTATTGCGAACTGCAAGCTCGTGGGCATGCATGGTGCCCCCCCCCCGCCCCCCGCTGTGGCCAGTAATGTGCGGCTTGGTATCCAGGAGAAGGATGCCTTTGCACGTGAATGTGAAACAGCAACCCTCTGATTATCTCCGATACCTTTAATTAGGCTTTGTTGGTGACTTAAAATGAGACTTCAGGTGCTGAGTCCCTCAGTGGTCCACTAGCCACTAGATTTTAGGATGCACTTCCTGAATTATCTCAGCCAATAAAACGGAGAGCTCTTCCCATTCCACGTCTTATCTGGCAAAAGGTGCGCTCCACCCATGTAAGCCACACCCTGGTTCTGTTCCATTCAGCAGAGTGGCAGCTAACTGGGCCATAATGTACGACAATGCACAAAGGGAATGGGGCATGGCTGAACGGCCTCTGAAAGTGTCCGCATCTAAGAAGAGCTCAGGGCTTTTCACCTAAGGAGGATTTCTCTTTTTTCAAGGTAAGATGTAAGGGCAGCTGTACTATTTCAGCATATCATCTAACTATAATACACCATTCCTTTGTAAATCCGGTTATGGTATGTCATTCGCTTTGTGTGTCTTCCTTGAGAACTGGAGCTTGTACTTAGTTATTGATATCTTCATTCCTTAAATCCTACAACAACATCATTTCTATAGGTTTGTGGTGCTATTTGATGGGAAAGTACATGCATTCAAGGAACATCAAGTAAAAAACCTTGGCTTTAATATGAAGCAAATGCATAGATTTTTTTAAAAAAAAACCTGTAACATGACATCATATTGGCTATCAAAGGGAAAGGAGTCTGTCTGCAATTGGACAATGCATTCTTGTTGATTTAACTTGAGACCTCATATTTTCCCTCAAGAATTGATGGAAAGCTGAGTAGGTAATATGGTGCCCACATGCATGAGTGTATCCCTGGCCACGATAGTTGGTGCCCCAGTAAGATGCCACCCCCCTCACTTTAAAAAAAGTTAACACCTTTTGTTACCACCATCTGAGTTAGCTGTGAAGTACGTAGGTTTCTGTTGGTTCTGAAAATGCACGTTCGAAGGAGTTTTTTAGTGTGTTGAAGCTCAGATTCCACTTCTGTCTTGCACCCAGTCTCTGAGGCAGGTTACTTTCCTGTTGTCAGACTTCCTATAGTGGCCATTTTGAGCGGTGCCCAAGAACATTCTCAGATTAGACCCACTACTGGAGGTTCTAAATCTGAGCTGGTCCATGGGCTAGGTTTCAAGGCAGTACAGGAGAATTCGGGATGTGCACCAAGAAAGATGACTATTAACCGGCATTTTAAATGCTAGCACAAGAAATGCCAGAGCTCAGCCTGTCTGCAAGTTACACCCTCCTCCTGTTGTGAGCTGGGTTTTCCTCCCTCAAGGCAACAGACCACTCCTTTCCAAAAGCTCTTTATTCAACAGAGTATGTCCAATAAATTCAATCATCACAGAACGAATCTCTGAGCAGTCAAAGGGACGTTCATTGAACTCCGTCTACCAACTACAGTGGTACCTCGGCTCACGAACACCTTGGTTCATGAATAAATTGGGTCACGAAGAAAAATTTCTGAAACATTTTGACTTGGGTTGCGAACACTGCTTTGAGTGGTGACCCAGATCACTGCCATCGCCCCCACACCCCCGAGTGGGGAGACGGCCACGATCCCAGTTCCGTTCGTGCAGGGAAGGTGTGCATGATCAGAGGCGTGATCAGACGGGAGCAGCAAAGCAGAGCCGCAGGGGAGATGGCCGAGATTCCGCCGTCTTTCCTGTAGGAGCACACCTCTGATCAGGCACTCCTTCCCTGCATGAATGGCACTGTGATCGCGGCCATCTCCCCACCCCCAGAGCACCATTTGCACCCATCTCTCCCTCCCCCAGTGCACCTGTGATCATGCCTGTCTTCCCCTCCCCCCCCAGCACGCCGGGATGACAGGTGCCTGCAGGGATGACAGGCGCGATCTCGGTCATGCTGGGGGTGGGTGGGAAGATGGCCGCACTTGTGCTTGGGGTGGTGGCGGGGAGATGGCTGCGATCTTTGTTGTCACTTGCTTCACATTTTTCTGATTTAAAAAATGGTTACAGAATGGATTGACCTCATTTACAGTGAACCTAATGGGGAAATTTAACTTGGCTCACGACCAATTTGGGTCACGACCAGAGTCCTGGAACAGATTACGTTCATGAGCCAAGGTAACACTGTACCTCTGCGAACCCTCCTATTTTTAAGCGTGTCTGAGCCCCATCCCTCTGGGAGGGTCTTTTTGGAAGTCAGCATGCCTTATCTCTATACACCTGCTGTCTAGTTCATGGGTCCTCAAACTACGGTCTGCGGGACGGATCCGACCCACCATGGCCATCCATCCAGCCTGCGCCACCATTCACCACCCGCGGGCACACATGTTGCACGGGCGTGGAGGTGGTGGCTTGCTTGCTCAGGGATGGTTTTGGACTCGCTGGGAGATCTCTGAGCGAACGAGCCACCACCACGGATGCCCAATGCCGCCTCTCGTGTGGCCGAAGGCACCTCACCGGCCCATGCCTCCAGCACACCCACCTCACCAGCCCACGACAGTCACCATAGCTGTTCAACTGGCCCCCTATTCAAAAAGTTTGAGGACCCCTGGTCTAGTTGGCTAGCCCTTCTCTCGCAATGCCACGTCATGGGCTCAAGAGTCAAACCAGCTTCGTCTGGCTCTGAGAATAAGTCTCCCATGCCGCCTCCCAACAGCTCGTTCATGGATCTTCATTTTTCCCAGAGCTTTCCTCAACACCTGTCGTAAGTGGCCTTTGAGATAAACTCCTCCACTTCTCCCATCTCAAAATGTGAAGCCTGGATTCCCAGCCCTGCTGTGTCTCCTGCTCGGAGCAGCGAGATCTGGGAATGCACCACGAGAACAAATGCCCCTCTCATCCCCAACACATTCGCTCTTAGCAGGCTGATAGATGTGTGGGGTCAGGATAGATTGGGATACACCATGCTGCCTTACAAGTCCATCGAGCCCAGCATGCTCGATGCTGCTCTGGCTTCCAGCAGATCCCCAAGGTATCGGATGAAGGTCTTCCTGGGCATCGTCCCAGGAAACCTGCCGTAGTGTCAGGCAATGGGCTAGAAGCCTTTCCCATCACTGCTACTTTATTCTTCTGATTCTTTTAAAGTGAAAATACTGGGAACTTCTGTCTGCAAACCACGTGCTTTTCCACTGAATTAAGTCTTGAATTAAGTTCTCCTGGTGAGAAAAAGGCATACTGCATATGTCCCAATATACTCTCTTCCTCTGTTTGGAGTATCAGAATTGAGAATTGGGTTACCCTTGGTTCATATTTATTTATTTATTCAACTTCTATGCCACTATAACTAATGACCCTCTAAGCAGATTTTCAACAATTTACTTAAAATAACATCCAATTTTAAAACACATAAAAGCAACATACAATAAAACAGAGAATATGCAGCTGAGTGGGGGTAAAATATAAATTAAAATATATTAGGACTAAATTAAGCATAAATAACATCATAATATACGATCAACTGATAACATGTCTGGAGAAGAGGGCTGTTTTCACCTGGTGCCAAAAAGATTGTAAAGATGGCACCAGAGCTACTACTTTCAGAAGGCCATTCCATGAAAGTGTGGGGCCACCACTGAGAAGGCCCCTCTTCTATTTGCCATCCACTTTACCTCCTTCAAGGATGGCTCTCTTAGAAGCACCTCCTCACCTGATCTTAGGGACTGGCTAGGTATACATGGGAGCAGGTGGTCCCATCGTCCGTCCTTCCTTCTTTTGTAATGAGGTATGGGGGAAGCTAAAAACTGACTGGATGAAGGTAGGGCTCGACTGCATTTCCTTGGTGAGGAAAAGACATTCTGCACATGTTTAGCAGTTCCTTCACACATGCACAGCAGCACAAGATAATCTGCAAGGGACTTTCAAAAAGGCACACTTCTCCCTTCCTGGTCATTCTGCTCTCCCTTGCTCAGATTATTCCTAAAACAAATTCTTTGCTGCAAACTGAGTAGACAATCCAAAAATAGTAGAGATCTCACACAGATTTTCGGCCCAGTGCTCACACTCATCACTGCTGACATAAACGAGGAGAGGAAGCAAACAAGAAAGAAGAGAAACAGGGAAAGGTGATAGAGAGAGGGTTCAGTCGTAGGAGATGCACTAATTTGGGATGCAGGGTGGGAGCCAGCTTGTGTCCTCTTGCAGTTCGTCTTCGCTTACCTCTAATGGAATAATTTGGTGGAATATTATATACACAATTAAATTTATGTGCATGCATGCACACATACATACCTACACCAGCATAAGGGCTAGAGACTTGCTTCCTCTTAAGTGAAAACCACATATTTATAGAGAGGCCAAAGTTTATATGCAAAGCAGGATGGCCCTTGTAGTTATGGGTCATCCAACAACACTCCTTTGCTTCACATGATTTGGAGAGTGGCCATAGCTTTGCCTGGAAAAGGGCCATATGCAAAAAGGCCCCACATTCAGTTTCAAGCTAGCAAGTTCTAGGTGCTCAAGGAGTCTTCTAGATCATTGCTGTTCATTGATCACATGTCTGGAAGCTTCCCAAAATGAGAGAAAGGAAAGTTCACCAAACAATTTAAGGCTTAATTTGAGCCTGAGCTATTTAAACTTATAATTGGTTTCCAGTGTTATTGCTCATGGGCAACCATTAGCCATTTTCCCTCTCTCTACACGGGCGGTTTAGTTGGAGAAAAGAGTTCCTCTAAGCATGTGCCAAATGCATCCTAGCACCACCACAGACATCCAATAGACATCTGCGCTGGGGCAAATTGTTTGAAAGTTGGTACAACGTCTGCCTTGCCTGTTTGAATACTATAAAAATTGTGCTACTTATCATGCTCCAGAATATGTCACCTAGGTCCCCATTTTGAAAGGAGACGTTGCTAGATATGAATAGACAACACTGCTGTTGGGGATGCTAATCCCTTTCCTTTGCAAGAGTTCAAAAAAGCCAAAATGCCTTTATATCATGATTTGTGACCTTAGATGCAGAACTCGTTATCTCCCACATGTAGAATTGAAATTCCAGCCATGAGCTGGGAATTTTTTTTTGAGTAGAAAGTGTATTTTTACAGATGCTGAGAGTCCAAGATGATTGGATGTGATGTATCAACAATGGGAGATTATGAAAACACCACTTTCTGCACTTGTGTGAGGTAGGCACCACTTAAATTGCGTCGGAAAGTAGTTACATATGATGCATACATAATGCACACTGAAACATCTGACTACAATTTACTGTGGGTTGTCTCCTATAGCACTGGACAAAGTTGAAGACTTGGTACACAAGTGTGGAAAGGTTTTACAGCACAGTTCTGTATAGATGTGTGTGCGTGTGCGTGTATACACACATACTCAGGAGTTAGTCCCACCGAATGAATTGCAGTCTTAACATCTCTCGTTCCATGCAAGAAAACAGTGAGAATGGATTCAGGGGACTCTCTGGTTTTTTCATCTCTCAGAAAAGATGCATGAGATTTTGCTTAGGCTTGCATGTTGGGAAACTGATAAAATTCACCTACACACAAGCAGGAATGCAATTATTTGGCAATATTTGCACCTTTCCAGATTTTGCAACAGTTTGCAAATTAAAATGGGCACAAAATGCATATAAAAGGACAATGTGCATGCAAAACTGCATGTATTTTATTTATTTAACACATTTATAGCCCACCTATACCAAAGGTCTCAAGAAAGATACATGAAAAAACGATGTCAATGAAATTGTTTGCTAGAAGTTCATTTATTAGGAATAACATTTACCAAAACACATATAAAAATTAATTTATTAGGCAAAATACATTGTGTGGGTGTGTGTGTGTGTGTGTAAGAGAGAGAAAGAGAGGTTTTGGTGGACTCAAAAAATAAATTCTTGAACTCATGAAGAAACAGGATGGAATGAATATAATGTTTAAAAGAGAGCGGGAGATTGAACTAAGTGAAATCAGACTTGAGAGATCCGTCTACCTCTATCCCAGAGTACACTCTGTCCTAATAATCCAGTAGAAGCACTTGGAAGATGCTCTGTCCTGCTTGTTATCCAGACCTTCAAGAACCCTGCGACAGTATCCTATAGTGTCATTCCAGAAGCTCAAGTTGCACGAGTGGAGCGCCACCAAGCCTTTCCATTGTGCAAGCAGTTGCCCATTATGCTTTTGCAACCAGATGCACAAGCAGCACAACAGTAGTTGCACAACCGGCTCTGCAAGTGGAATGCACAGAAGGTTGCACAACAGGTTGCAGAGTTGCTGTGCACAACAGGTTGTGCAGTGTGTAACGCACAGGTAATACACAACTGCCCACACAACCACGCTAATGCAAACATAGCTTCACTGGATTCTCCTCTTGTACATAGTTCAGAATACATACTATATATGTATAGATACAGTTCAGAGTACATAGCTTGATATAATTCAAACAAATGGAATGACACAGTTGGGTACTGCCCCTACCTAGTCAGAGAATGATACCCCAATCAACCCTATTCACTTTTGGGAGAGTCAGTCCTTGTCCATAGAAATAATAGTTCTGAGCAAAGTATTGCAGATGGGAATGAAGAGGTGAAATCCAGGATTGGGTCAATCTAGAGCTACATTTTATTAAACAAGCGCCATATGCAAGGGGATCTAAGTGTGGGAAACTGGATGTTTCTTCAGGTAGCTGGCTTGATGGGTGGACTGAGAGAGAAGCAGTCATTCCACCCTTCTGCAGGCATTCCTGGGTCACTCCACTCATCCTTCAAAACTCCAGATGGGTAAGCCAAGACAGCCCTCAACAATGACCTATCTCAGATCTAGGATGTGGGGCTCTGAGTGACAATACTCAGGAATTTCCAAGCACTTTATTTCAGGTATTCAGCTTCTGTATTCCTTGACCTTGTAGTAGCAGTAGCAGTAGTAGTAGTAGTAGTAGAATCTCACATACTCTATTCCCCAGGTATGAAGAAATGTGCACATTTAGGTACATTATCAGAAACCATCTGAAATTATTTCTCAATTATCTTCACTAACCAAATTGAATAGGTACATCTATTCCCAGCATGGGACCACGATGCACCTGCCTCACCCTATAGCTAGTAAACATAAGAAGCCTGTCAGAAAACACAGGAAGCAATTCTACTTAAATACTAATATGGTTTTTTTTAATATATTTGTTATTACCTTTCTATATCACTCCATAGCTGAGCTCTCTGGGCAGTTCACAACAATTAAAGTCGTAAAATACAACAGAAATCACAGCATAACAGCTTAAAAGTTTAAACTAACAGTATAAAAGAGAAATAAAAAACAAAATAAAACCAAGTTGCCATGCAAAGATTAAAATATTGTAATAGATTTAAAACAGGAACCGAAAGACTAAGATGCCTATAAAAGTAGGAAAGACTTCACCTGTCACCAGAAAGAACATGATGTAGGCACCAAGCAAGCAAGTCTGGGAAGCATTTTCCATAATCAGGGTGCCAAACATGAAGAACCTCTTTTTAATAGCCACCCACCTCCTTCAGCTTTGCTCCTGACAGAGGATGTATGTGTCTGCCAGGGGGGAGACTCAGTAGCATCAACAGAGTTAAAACAACAGACTAACATGCCTGAGAGAATGGGAACGTCTTCATCTGGTGCTGAAAAAATACAGTGTAAGCACCAGGTGAGCATTTCTGGGAAACACATTACACAGTTGGTAAAAGAAAAGTGTAGCTACTACAAAGAAAAAGGTGTCTTTTTAGTAGCTACCCTGCTGGCTTCATTTGGGGGGGGGGGGTTTCTGGAGGACTTCTGAGGGCAATTGCAGTGTGTGGACAGGTGTACTGTATATGGAAGGAGAAGAGAGGATCCCTCAGGTAACCTGATCCCAGGCCATTTAGGGCTTCACGTGTTGATGCCAGCAGTTTGAGTCAAGCAGACACGGACTGGCAGCCAGCGCAAATGGTAAAGGATGCCATACTACGCTCACTCCGGCCAGTCCCCACTAAAACCCTTGTCCTGCTTTGGGCTTGCCAAACTTTCCAGACTATTTTCAAAGGCAGCCCCATGCATATCACTTTGCAGTGGTCCGAATGAAAGGCTACCAGAGCATGGATCGCTGTAGCAAGGCTATCTCTGCCCAGATAAGGATGTCACTGAAGTGTTAGCCGAAGCCAAATAAAAGGTGCTCCATGCCACCAAGTTCACCTCTGGTGGGTTCCTCTGGAGATAATGCTGCAACCAAGACCACTCCCTGAACTACCACCCTGATCCTTGCCCCTGCCCCCAGAACGAACAGACCACTGAAGCACCCACTAAAAGAGCCTCGATCGTATCTCTGTTGAGTCTCAGTTTACTGGCCTTCCTCTTGAACTACTGCACTGAATCAGAACAGCCACTGTCTCACCTGGGTTGGATGACAAGGGGAAAGAGAGCTCATGTCACATGAATATTGATTATGTCAATAATCTCCCAGATAAACTCCCCCTGTAGTTTCATGTAGACGTTGAACAGCATGGTGGATAGAACAGAGCGCTGCAGAAGTGCCAAGACACAG
Organism: Varanus salvator macromaculatus; assembly: GCA_023646645.1. Classification (NCBI taxonomy): domain Eukaryota; kingdom Metazoa; phylum Chordata; class Lepidosauria; order Squamata; family Varanidae; genus Varanus; species Varanus salvator. Next base: position 49,330,680 of record JAIXND010000674.1, on the reverse strand, counting down.
AACAATAATCCTCCATTGCCACTTTCTGGAATCAGTCATTCAAGTAGGGGCAGAACAGCCCTAGTGCCATGGCTCAAACTTCCAGCCCAGATGACCTATGCAGAAGAATAGCATGACATTGAAAGGCACTGAGAAGTTCAAGAGAATCACCAAAGATGCTCTGCCCCACCCCGCTGTCAGAAAAGATCATCCAACAGAGCAACCAAAATAGCTTCCATTCCCGAACCAAGTCCAACTGAACCCATTTCGTTCAAGAACACTTGGAGTTAACCATCATTCACTTGCCCAAACAACTTGCCTAGGAAGAGGTTGTTGACTACTGACCTATAGGTTTTCTCATCACCTGTGTCTAATTTAGGCATTTTCAGGAATAGTCTAACAAACTCCTTCTTCTAAAGGCTGGCATCACCCTCTCTTTCAAGGAGGAGTTTAAAACCTCCTGAAGCCGGCCTGATATCTCCTCCCTGAGGGAGCTAATAAGCAAAAAAGGACAAGGATCAGACAAGCAGGTGGCCAGACAAAGCTGCCTGCATATTCAGGTGGCCAAGCGCCTTGACTGCATCCTCAGGTTTCAACAGCTGAAGCTTATCTAATACAACTGATCCAGAGGATGATTTGGGCAGCCCTGCTAATGGAACTATGTTAACTGTGACTTTATCTTCAAAAAGTCACACGAGCTCACCACAGTATGCTGCTGGGGGTGCTGTCATTTCTCTCCCTGGCCCAGAGTGCCAAAGCCCATGAAACACTTGGGAAATCTCCACTGAATGACACTGAGAAGATGCAAGTCCCCCTTTGCCACCCTAAGTGCCACAGAATAGACTTAATAATGAGCCCTATCTTGTGTCTAGTCAGACTCTGTGCACATTGTCCTCCACCTCTGTTCCAGCCCCCTTCCTTCTTGATTCATTGCCTCCAGCTCAGGTATACATCAAGGAGCTGGTGAGGTTCTGCTCAGAGAGAGAGAGAGAGAGAGAGAGATTGAGAGAGAGAGGTGCTCTGGCATGTTCATGTCTTCTGCCAAAGCTATCTCTGCATTCTGCAGGGTCACCTGGGCTTTGACAGGAGCACCAGCCATTCCAGCAGCAATACCCCCCAGAATCCTATGGAATCCATCCCAGGCCACATCTTGAATTGGCAGAGCATTTTAATGGCCTTCCACCCCAACCCCTGGCAAAGAGGAAGGACTAAACCTCAATCGGAAGTGAGTCAACCATGGCAATGGGAGAGACATTAATTCCCCACTACCATCCTGCCCAGCTGAGAAAGCCAAATCGAGAGGCTGTTCCCCTGCGCATGCTGAGGCAGCCCCGTGGTTGTGATGATAGCCATGGAGTCCTGAGCCTTTCCAGATCCTCCAGCTTTGGCATGAGAACTGAATCCTCTAGAACCATCATTCTAGGCAACTTCAACACCAAATCGAAGGCCACTTCTGTCAACTCAGGCAGAGACTGAAGGCTAGTTAGGGTGTGCCATATACCAGCAGAAGCCCTAATCCCTGGGTGACCAACCCAAGGTGCAAACACTCAATATCAACACACAGACAGACAGAAAACCAAGACAGCGAGATAGAACTCCCTCTAGCTAGATCCAAGTAAGCCTCACTGCCTGGTCCTTAAGTCAGTATTGAGGCTGTGCTGGCATAACAGGGGGAGAATAACCTCTCCAGTTCTTCCATCAGCTCTCAGGAATACCGACCAAGTCACCCTTCTCATTCACAATTAAATAATGGAGAGGGGTGATTTGGTCTGCACAACCAGGCACTCAGCAGCAGTACACCAGAACTGAAGGCAAGCTCGTAAAGCTGCCAGGAATCATCCAGTTGGAGGAAGACACAGAAGAGTGTGCCAACACAAGGCCTTCTCCTGGACTGGCTTGTTACTCTCTCGGTGTCATATCTCCTCCTACCCATGTCCATGCTAATAGAAGCACCCCGTTGCTCTCTGAATTCCCCATAATGTGGAATAGAATGTTGTGGAACAGAGCTTAGTGTGAGGCATAGTGGCCAGAAAGGAGCAGGTGAATGTTCACAACTACTCCTCTTTTCTCCAAACTGCTCGTAGGGGTTCAGACAGGGATCCAACCCAGACCTTTAAGCTATAATCCTCAAAATCCTGGACCTGAAAGAAAGCATATTCGTTTCTCTTATCCATTTAGAAATCAACATTTTTCTAAGGGCTTTTTTTAAACAGGATATGGAAAAATGGGCATATTTTGCTAATTTAGGGCTGGCCTGAGAGAAGACCACCTGGAACTGCATGTAGCACCTTGAGTTCCACAATGGGAGAAAGGTGAGTGGGATATAAATATTAAAAACAAACAAACAATTTTAAAATAAAAAACAAGCTGAAACAAAACTCTCAGCCATCCTCAGCTTTGTGGCTCTCTTCTTCCTTCTTGAAATCCATCTTTGTCCTCCACTTCACAGAAGGGACAAATTGTGTGTCTGCTAGAGAGCTAGTGTGACCTCGTGGTTAGAATGTTAGACCGGGACTCGGAGGATCCAGGCTCCAGCCCTCTCTCAGCTCACTTGGTAACAGTGGCCCAGTCACCGATTCCCAGCCTAAGCTACATTGCAGCACTGCTGTGAGGACAACAGGGTGAAGAGGAGGAGGAGAATTATATAAGCCTCCTTGAGTTCCTTGCAGGGAAAAAAAGGATATCAATATCATAAATAAATAAAGCAATGCTACATTGTCAAAGTGTGGCATAACTTCTGACAGGAGTGGAACCCTCACTCCTCGCCAAAGCATTGGGCTCCCACTCCCATCATCCCCAGCCAGCATGATGCAGTGGCTGAGAAGGATGGGAACTGTAGTCTGGCAACACCTGGAGAGTAAAAGTTACCCATCTCTGGCTTATGAACTTGTCTCTGGATACCCAGCACATGACATAAGACTGCTAGGCATCCAGAATACACACCAACACATATATAGGTCAGAGCAGGACAGCCTCAGTGAACTTTGACAGTGCCATCTGTGCAAGGATTCTATATTCTGACGCTAGTGTAGAACAAATTAGACTCATGAGGAAGGAAGGAAGGAAGGAAGGAAGGAAGGAAGGAAGGAAGGAAGG
>JAIXND010000674.1:49262869-49316338 GCA_023646645.1 Varanus salvator macromaculatus | reverse complement strand
GGGCAGCGCCGCGCAGCGCCGCGCTCGGGGCGAGGGGGGCAGCGCAGCGCAGCGCCGCGCGGGGCAGGCAAGGCGAGGCGAGGCGAGGCGGGGCAGGCGGGGCGGGGCGGGGCAGGGCAGGGCAGGGCAGGGCAGGGCAGGCGCCGCTCCGCTCCGCCGGCGCGCCTCCGGGCCGCGATCCTCCGGCTGCCGCGCTCAGCACTGGGCGAAGGGCGGCTGGGCTGCCGCTTTAAGCGCTCGGTCGGCTCCTCTCCGCCTCCCGCGCTCGCTCTCTGCCCACCTCCGTCTCCTCCTCCTTCGCGCCCTCCTCCTCCGCCAGCCTCGCCTGCCGCCTGCCCGCCCGCCTGCCTGCCCTCCCCGCGCGTCATTACGCAGAGACGCGGGTGAGGCGACCGCCGCCAGCCGAGCCGAGCCGGGCCGAGGCGAGGCGAGGAGGAGAAGGAAGAGGACCGCGCGCGTGATGGGGCACTTTCAGCACCACGGACAGCTCCTGAAAAGTTAAGACTCAAACTCGGCGTGGACAGTGCTGACACTGGAGGCAGCAGCCGCAGGTAAAGTGACTTCCCCAGCCTCTTCTCTCCATGGCAGCCCACCCATCACCATCACCCATCACGCAGAAATGCGACCCACATGGACAGCGCTGAACGGAGCGAGCTGCGGTATCGGGGGTTCATCAAAACGTGGGCAGAGAGGCCTTACCTCAGTGTTGTTGCTCTGCTTTAAATATGCATCTTTCCTTCCTGATCCCAGGTATCATGAGTTACTCTCCCCTGGATATCTAAGTGCTGACAAAGGAGGAAGTCTTCACATGTACAGCTGTCCAACTTACATCTCATCGGGAACCTCAGTTGCACATGGCCTAGGATTTACCAAAAGCTGTGCATGCAGCTGTGGATATTTTGGCAGACACCCAGATCGATATACAGACAACCGCAGAACTGTGCTTAACTGCAGAACACTGCTTGGGAGTGCAGCTTATTGTGGACTGGGGCCATGTTTCTGCAAGCTCCCCATGCATGCCTGCACCCTGTCCACACTGTCCCTTGTGTGAGTGACAATGTCCAAAGGCTATGCATAGTGTTTAGACTGTCCAAGAACTTTCACTGAGCTAGCTCTGGCCATAAACAAAGAAGGTAAGTGCATCGTAGCTGCAGAATAAGGCCTCAAGGTGGCCCCCATTCTTGAGCTCAGGTATCTCATTCTGTACCCCTGAATTAAGATCTTCAAAGGAACCACATGCATGAGAAAAATAGATCTCACACATACCAAAGAGAAGGATCTCGCTGATACAGCCCAATTTTAGAATATCCTCTTAAGGGATGTTCAATTGGTGCTGACCATACTTTCACCTTGGTACCCAGAAAACTCTTCATTTATTCAGTTATTTTGAATTTTAACTTTCTTTAAACTTGTGCTTGCTGATTGAATAGTTTTTGTTAATGCCTTTTCTTTATTCCTTTTGTTGATAATATTAAATGGTCCACTTTTGTGATTTGATTATTCATTGTAGATCAAGAGCAATTTCCAATTTTAATAAATAAAATAAGCAAATATTTTTCCCCAGTGTAATGTTATTGTTACTTCAGAAATCAGTTTGAAAAATGTGATATGAAGAATTTACTTAAATAAAGCACTGCATTGGATTGCCCTCAGTGGAGAGAAGGGAGAATTTGCAAGAGCCAGTGTGAATTTTAGGATGAAATATCTGGGGATATATTCATGGATCATGAAACTAAAAACCAATTTAATATCTTTAGAGCAGGGCTGAGTAACTTGTGGCCATCCAGATATGTTGACCTACAACTCACATCAGTTCTAGCTAACATAGCCAATGCAATTGTAGACCCAAACATCTGAAAGTCTTCAAATTACCCACCACTGGTTTAGAATTGGTACCAATATTTCACATCAGTGCTATTCAAAGCAAACATGGAGGTTGTACATCTGGATTGAAAGACATGAGGAGCTGTGAGGGAAGAGATTTTTTTTTTTAATGATTTGAAGGAAAGAAAAAGTGAAGCAAAAAATGAGGCAAATCTGGAGGTACTTCCTGATAAGGAGAAACATTTGCATTTGCTTCATTTTCTTATTGTTTCAAGGCCTGTGAAAAGACTGGCAACATTTGTCACTGGGGAAGGCTACAGAAAAAACACAGATAGGTCACTTCCCTTGAGAGAATCATCCAGATCCATCAAGAGCAAAACATCATTCCCTTGGACGTGTCCTCCCTACAAAATGAGTTGTCAGGAAAAACATCCTATATACCAGATAAGAGCCTCCTGTGCTTCAATTAAGCCATGTTTCATGGCAACAAAAACCTGGGCCACACAAATACCACGAACATTTTGGATCTAAATATCTATATTCAAATCTGCAAAGCATATTTGCTTTTATTTCATAATTAAACTAGAACAGGCTTCTCCAACCTAGATGTGTCCAGTTGTGTTGAATGACAACTCCTACTCTATTGGCCATGCTGGTTGGGGTTGTAGTGTATCTGGAGGGTGCTGAGCTGGAGATGACTGAGCAGAGGACTATCAAGTTGAACTAAAACATGGGACCGACAGGGCCAGCACAATTATATTTCCATTCATAATTGCTATATTTTAGTTGCAAGATGGAAGACAAAGTGTACTGGATTAGCTATATTTAGTGCATTGAGCTGCAGCAAAGACAGAACTTCTGAATCAAACATCTTGATCTTTCTAGATTCAGCAAAATTTCATCCCGTAGCATTAAGATTTCATAGTAGAAGTAGGCTAGCAGATGTGGCTGATCAAATTATAAGTGGTTCTAGCTGATTAACTCTTGATTGAGTTTTTCAAAGCACCCTAAGGCATTTTAACACATCTCCCATTAATATGAAACACATATTTAGTGGAAAATTTGTGTCCAAATATGCTTAGACAGTTCTGATAATCTAACTGTGTTGAAGATGAAGAATGAACATCAGGTCCCTCTAATAAATAGAATAATACTCTAGTTCCTTCTTGGCTGATGCAGGCAAGAAAGAAACCACAACTAGACTAGAATACAAGAGTAAAAAAAGATCCCTTCCGTATTAGTTGCCAGCAGTGACTAACCAGGAGCCTTTTGGAAAACCAGATGTCCATTTGGCATTCCAGATGTATGACTCCCCATTTGGCATTCCAGATGTATGGCTCCCCAGATGTTTTGAAGTAGAACTTTCATAAACTCCAACGATTGACCATGCAGTCTGGGGTGATGGGAGCTGAAGTACAAAGCTAATGGAGAGCATCAGGTTGGAGAAGGCTGGACTAGAATGATAGGCTATGGACAGATTCATATCTTCCCCACAGCAGAAGCTTGGTCCATGGCGTCTGTTGTTTAGAGATATATGTGGGAAGCCATATCAGTTATCATGACTAATATCTGTTGATAATGAAATTCAGCATAGTTTCACAATGTAGTGGCTATTCCTTGAAGTTGCTGAAAGAAGCATATAATGTTTGCTTTGTTTTAGCCCTGCAAATTAGGTTATGCTGAGAGTTGGTAAGTGACCCAAAGTCATATAGGTTTTCTGTTGAGACTTGGGGAACTACATTTCCCAGGCTCATGGAATGCTGCTGATGTTATTGCATCCAACAGAGAGAGAGGCATGTTGGGATGAGAGAGAGGACCCACCAAGGCTCCTACCCCACTGCTAAATATATTCAGGGGCAAAGCATGGGGGAGGGAAAGAGTGCTGACTGGCAGTAGTTTGGACAGTGGGGATACCCCAATACAAGGATACCCCAATACAAGGCCAATGGGCTCCAGGCCCAATTTGCAGGAGTGGCTTTTCCAAGGGCAGGAGTCGTATTCTGCTCTATCCCAATTTGAACACCATATTCATACAATATGCTAGAGCTCCTTCAGGGATGCTGAACCTCTTGAACTCCTTAAAAATTTCAGAAGAGGTCCTCTCTCGCCATATTAGTAGATACCAATGGATACATGTCTAAGCCTCCCCCAAGTGCTTTGACATAAGAAAAACACCTTTTCATTTATTGTATTTCCATACTGCCCAATAGCCGAAGTTCTCTGGGCAGATTACAAAGGTTAAAATCCTTTAAAATATAATATTGTATGTAATATAAAAGCACTCACATTCATGAGTCGGAAAAAAATACAGAGAAGGGCAACAGAAATGATCAGGGGGCTGGAGCCATTCCCCTGTGAGAAGTGGATGCAACAACGGGGAGTGTTCAGCTTAGAGAGAGGCAAGTAAGGGGAGACATGATTTATTCATGGACAGATTTATTCATTATTTAGAGAAAGTGGACAGGGAGGAAAATTATTCTCCTTCTTTCATAATACTAGAACCCGGGGTCATCCCATTAAGCTGACTGGTGGGAAGTTTACGACAGAAGAAAAAGAAGTATTTCTTCACACAGCTAAAATACGGAATTTGTTGCCATGGGAGTTGGTGATGGCCACCAACCTGGATGGCTTTGAAAAGGGATTGGACAGATGCATGGAGGAGGAGACTACCAGTGGCTACTAACCCTGTGGGCTATGTCCTGCCTCCTTTACCAGAGGCAGGAAGCCTGCATGCACTGGCTGCTGAGGAGCTTGAGCAGGCAGAGGCCTTGCACCCATCCTGCTTGAGGGATCCTGCAGGTAGCTGGTTTGCCATATGTGTATGGAGTGCTGGACTAGATGGACCTTTGCTCTGATCCAGCTTGGCTTTTCTTAATCGTGTACATAGACAGCACTGAGAGATTCCTAGTATTAAGAGCAAATTAAAGTACTTCTGAGAGGAAACACTGGATTAATAGGGGAAATAATTTTAAAATCTTGCTGCTCTTACACAATCACAACTTCTCCAGTCCCTTCACTTTCTCACCTCCCACCTTCTCATCACTTTTGCCATACTGGGTAGGAGGAGGGAAAGGAAAGGTGTAGTTTTTCCTGAGTAGCAACTGTAGCTTCCAACTGGGGAATGACTTTACCAGGCCTTTGTGATCACAATGCTTTTGACAGACATGTCTTAGGAACTTACTAGAAACTGTTCCAGTGTTTTCAGTGCTCTTTTTGTGAGTTGACTCTCCCAGGAGAAGCAGCTTTGGAACAAACATGGAGTTGTTGTTGGTGCTTTGCTTTTGTGACCTTCTTATTCCAAGTTGAGCCAACTCTAAAATCTAGTTCTATTTATTATTTACTCTTGCTGTTGTTCATAGCACACACACACACTGGCTATGTGTACAAGCACTACATTACTATACACTTTCAGATTTAATAACATGCTCTCCATTTTATTAAAGGTGAATCAGGTGCACAGGAAAGCTCATTTTGCCCCCAAGACAGTTTCTGGGAGAAGAAAAATAGTTTCCTTTTCCCATTTAATTTATTTCTTTAAATATGGATAAGCCATTTTTCTGAACAACATCCACCCAATTCACTTTAAAAGTGCCTTGGACCTTCACACACGCTTCTCTGCAATTTGATAGGCTAGGATCCCTGAAAAGTTAATCCAACTCTGCAAAGAATTACACACACATACCAATTTATTGGTTTCCCTCTTATAGTGAATGGAGAATGAAACTGCAGTGTCTGGAAAATGTAGATCTCAAGGGAGATGAGTCTTCCCTGCCAAACAGTAGACAAAACAGAAGTGGTCCCATATCTGAAGTAGGCCTGTCTCTGTCTCTTGTTGTTAGTTTGTGCATACTTTAGAATATACACCCAGATGCTGCTAGACCTGGCCCTGCAGATGTCAGCACAGATAAAAGCCATGGTCAAGAGCGCCTGCCCTCAGCATCGGCTGATTTGCCAACTGCATCCCTTCCTGGAGTAGGAGGAAGGGATGCAGTTGACAAAGGGACCTGAAAGGAGTAGTGCATGCACTGGTGACATCCAGGTTTGGTTTCTGCGATGTGGACTACTTGGCTGCTCTTGTGCCTGCTCTCAGAATTGCAACTAGTACAATATATGGCAGCCAGACTGGTGAGACTACGTAAGTCTTTACAATGGCTGCCGATACATTTCTGGATACAGTAGCCCTTCATCGCTTGGGTCCAAAATACCTTCCGGAGCACCTCTTCCCATACCTCCCACCTCACCAGTTAAGGTCTTCTGGGGATCTTCTGACGTTTGCTTCTGTAAGATTAATGTCAGCTATGTAGAATACTTTCTCAGTGGCTGACCCCAAGTTGTAGAATGATCTGCCAGGAGAGATGCATCTGATATCCCATTGCTACCTTCAAGGTCAACAAATCCTTTAATTAATTAATAAAATAATAAATACATATTTCTTCTGACAGGCCTTCCCAAAATAGTTTTCAGATCAGATGTTTGTTTTCATGAAAATTTTATTCATTGGTATTACTTGCAAACTGCCCAGAGTCTATGGGAATGGAATCATATATACAAATCAAGATACCATATTTTTTGCTCTATAAGACGCACTTTTTCCCCCCTCAAAAGTAAGGGGAAATGTCTGTGTGTCTTATAGAGCGAATGTGTGTGTGCAGTAAGTCTGTCAGCTGTGCAGCCCATGGGGAAGTGATGGGGAATGTGCCTGTGATTATGTGCCCATTTGATTCAGAATATTTTTTTTCTTGTTTTCCTCCTCTAAAAACTAGGTGCATCTTATGGTCAGCGGCATCTTATAGGGCGAAAAATACAGTAAATAAATTTGTCCATCTTGTAAATTGTTGCAACCTCCACTGATCTAGCTGTATCAGTCTATTGTGATGAAAAGGATGAATCTTGCACTACCTAATAAATGACATCATAATGCATTCTTCTTTAAAGTAATACAGGCTTTCATGCAAACTGAGAAGGAGAGAGGAAGCTGGGATTACACCGGGGGCAAATAGTCTGCCATGGCTCCTCTAGAAATGAAGGGAGAACATCCTGTGGCTCCAGATGTTTTTGCCTATAACGCCCACCAGCCCTAGCAAGGGTAGCCAATGGGGAGGGCTGACTGAAGTTGCTGGCTGAAACATCTGGAGGGCCATGAGCTGCCTTCCTGTTCCTTAAATAGAACATCTTACTGCCCTAGTAGTGTCCCAATTCTCTCTACTTCCTAGAACTTCTGCTATGCTGAACAGGTCTTGAAACTTCCTGCTTGCCTTTCAAACATAAGAACAGCCTTGATGGTTTGGATGAAAGCCTTTCTATTAGTTTCCCACAATGGCCAACCAGATGCCCACGGGAAGCCCACAAAAAGCACATGCAAATGAATAATGGCGCTCTTCCAGTGTTCCTTAACAACTGTCAGTCAGAGGTGTGCTGCTTCTGGTCCTGAAGCCTCCGGTAGTTCATCTAATCCTTCTTTAAAGCCATCTTGATGCCTAATACTGCATCTGAAGGCTGCAGATTCCATAGTTAAACCAGATAAATGCAGGCATTCCCAAACTGCATGTCACGGCACACCAGTGCACCATGAGAACAGTGCTGGTATTCTGCCAAAAGTAGATTTAAAAATCATTTAGAGAGCTAAAGCGGTAAATGCCCAGCATTGTTAGAAAGTTAGACTAGATTGCTTTGAGTTCCTTTCCAGTGTTACATATACTTACTTACTTACTTTCCAGTGCGACATGTACTTATGTACTGTATAGGTCTGCAGTATAGACCTTACTGTATAGGTCTACTCAAAAGTCAATCTCATTGAGAGTATAGGATTGCAATCTTAGAAAGAAACCCTGCTAAGTTCAATGGGATTTCTCTCAAGTAGGTTTACAATGGCAGCCTAAAGGTTCCCAACCACTCAAAGAAAGACCTATCCACAGAGAAGGCTGCTCAGTGCATCTGGCATGAATCTCTGCCTTGGGTTTAGGCTAGTTTATTCTGTGTGCAGTGGAAGACATGAAATGATCTAATTCTGTCCAATGCAGAGACGCTCCAGAATGATGCAGCTTCAGAAAAGGCTGTCACATGTCTCTCTGCAAGAGCTCTGGCTTGTCTCCTTCAAGCCAGGAGTCACACCAGGATCAATGACTCTTGCAGGGATTGGGAAGGATCAGTCAATAAAGGGACTGTGTAAACACAGCCTGTGTGGGTCTCCATTTCAAGAAATACTACAGTGAGCCACAGAATTATACTGTGTTGAACAGCCCATTCTGAGCTTGTTCAGGCAGGAGTAAGTCCCACTGGGAAGTGTGCCTTTTGCAGACAGTCGTGCTCTTAAGGCTCAACAGCCACACGTTGGTCACTTTCAGAACCTGACATAAGGCTGTCATAGCTTAAAATGCGAACCTTGTTTTAAACTGCGCCGCCACCGCAACGTACATTGGCTTTGCTTTTCTGGCCTGTTTGTATATAGTTAGAATATTGCTCATCATTGTGTTGACACAACTGGGACATGGTGTCAAGAGAAGCTGAGGCAGGACAGATTCCTGTGAGGGTGGAAACAACAGGGCTGGTGGAAACAGGAGGCGGACGAGGCCCTCAACCTTGCTGGAATTTTTTGTGTGTTGCCACGAACTGCTGCCCATTTGAGGCACATGGGGGCTGAGACATAGCTGCAGCTGTGAGCCACGGATACCATTTATCATTCCACATTGGTCATTATAGCTATTCAGTTGTTGTTCAGCCAGAGAGGGCCCTTTCTTTCTTCTTGTCAGAAAAGCATCCAAGTCATTTGTTCATGTTGGCTGTTGCCTCTTTATACTTCACGGAAGCAACACTAAGCCACGTTCTACCCTGCCATTTTTGAACGATGCCCTGTGGCAGCTCTGATGGAGTACTGTAGGGATGGAAGGAAATGTCTGTTTCCATTTCTTCCAGATCGCATCCTCATATTTCTAGTCTTTGATTCAGTTTGTCCTGAACCTTGAGGATTTCTTTAATGCTTTGTCTGAAAATTTGCATGTATCTTTGTGCACATTTCTACAAATACATGCATTTTCTTATTCTGCTTTGTGAAAGGTACACATTGTATTCAATATTTCAAATATAAGGCATTTTGTAATGCTATTTTATTAACATCCATATTTTTGTGAAAGGTGTGCACCTTTCCCTAATGCATGCATTTTTGTATGATTTCTTTGCCTGAAGAATGCCACTGAAAAACTGGGAAAGGTGGGAATTTTAAAGAATAACTGGCTGAAAGTGATACATTATGGGCCCAATCCCAAGACTACTAGACACTGTCTAGATGGCCATGGGACACATCAAGTTTCCAGCTCCAACACCAGCTCTGAAATTGGGATTGGGACTATAAAGTTGAAGTGTCCTCTAACTATTAAAACAGCTATGATGGCAGTGACTTGGAGATGGTGTTTTGTGAGCATTCTGGAGTCAGGAAGGTGAGCTAATAGGACCCACCAGCACATATGGTGGTCTGGTGGTACCTCAGTGTCTCCTCCTGGCACTCCAGGGCAAAACAGTTAGATGGCTGCCATCAGCTGTCTAAGTGCTTTGTAGGAGAAGCATGGAGGCAACCTTCACCTCTGAGGTCCTTCCACCCTTCACAGGGTACAGAGATTGCTCCAAGTTTGAGCAATGGATCACAGGAAGCCACATCTGATTGCATTGTAGGGGACTATCTACTAGAATGTGAAATAACCCAATTTCTTCCCCATTGTTAGGAACTGTTACCCCAGGGAACCTCTCCTGAGCCCACCCCATTGAAGAGAATGGAAGCTGGCCTGGACCACTGCCCTGCTCTTGCACTGTTCATCCATGCGCGTGTTTCCAAAGGAGCGGAAAAGACATTCCCAGCACTGGCGTCATCCAGGAGGCCACTTTTCCATACGTTCTGTCCATGTGATGCATTTCATCATGTCCCCACCTTCTGGTTTGTTCACATGGCTTGTGATGAAGGTTTCAATCAAAAAGAATAACCCACCACCCTTATAATCTATGGACCATATTTACTATGAAACAACATTTTTGTGAAGAAATGGATATGTAGACGATGCAATGAGCATGACGCAGCACTCGTGAACAGAACAAACAACCAATAATAGCATACCCAGTTTGTAAAATTATACCCTTCAACCGATCTTAAAATGTGGGATGTTCTGGCATCAGTCACCAATAGGAGCACAGCACAGTACCACTTAAACACCGAACCAGATCCAGACAAGCAGAGGCCACGCCTCACCAGGGGAAACAGATTAGCAATCAGTCCCTGCTGCCCCAGCCAATCAAGCTGCATTAATAAACATCATGGCTTGTTTCATCTCCTCCTTCACATTGATACCAGGTTTCAGCTGATCAATAAACATTGCTTCCTTAATCTTGCTCCTTTGGAGAATTGTTATCACAGAGATGGTCACTAAAATTGCTTTGCTGCCATATTTTTTCCTTCATGTTTATCACACAGTCACCTTTTCATTGATGATTGGTTACACTGTGAGTTTAGAACTATTGGGTTGCTGGTGGTAGTTTTAGGGACTGAAAGATTATGGGAGTTTGGAAGCACTCAACTGTGGAATGCTGCTCTAGATTAGATATGGCAGACCCTTCTGAAGTTCTTGGATTTCAGGACCAGTCTGCCTCAGCCAGCATGGCCAGAGGAGGAGTCAAAGGCCAGAAGCATCTGGAAGGCCACACATTCTATAGAACATCAGAATGGGCAGGGTAGAAGTCTAGAGCTGAAGGAGTATGGACACTCCACCTGTCTGGTGACTGTGAAAATGCAAGTTTGTTGATGTGGTGAAGAGCCAATAAGCATCCTCATGACCCTGGCTCTCCTCTGTTCAGCTCAAAATGAAAAGCAGGTCAGGTTGGCAGGGTCACAGCTGGCGGCAGGACCAAACCAGTCCTCTTTGGCACCCGCATGTAGGGTATACAGATGGAGGTAGTCCGTGAATAGCTGCACAATCACACAGGGGTTTTTTAATGGGAGAATGTGTTCCTGGAACACAAGGAGGACACATTCAAGACCCACCAGGATCATGGTCTGGACAGAAACAACATTTGTTGGCACCTGAAAGCTTTAGCAAGTGAAGAACTGTCATTTGGTGTGGTTCAGCAACTTTAAACTTCTTGGGCGATGTAGAGTTAATTATAGAGTGATGCTTCATTGTCAGAGAGAGAAAAGGAGGAAGAGATGGAAAGAACACATCATCCACATGAGGAAGCTCTTATTTTCTTTCTTCACTTTTAATCTCTTTACTAGAATTTTGACCCTTTTGGAAGAATATATGAAGACAGGTCAATTTTGCTTTCTTAATATTTATATGCAGCAGTTTGGGCATTATTGTGATGATGGGAAATGTGTGTCCAGTTTTACGGACTGAATAAATGTAAACCAAAGGGTACAATTCCAAGCCAGTGACTGCAACGTGAACTGGATGATTTTGGCAAGTCAAATCATCTGCTTGGAAGAATAGACTTTAAGGATTGTACTCAGATGTACACTCCAGGGAATAGATAAAGGGCTCCCGTAGAGAAATGAGTTCAAATCTAACTAAGCCAAGATAATTTGGATGTTCTCGAGCAAATTACATCCAGAGCAATAATTGTTTCTTGTATGCAGATGGACTACTTCCTTTGTCTGAACACACAAGGAGATCTGCATGCACATCCCTTTTGAGACAACTTTACAGTTGTTGCATTAAGCCCACAATCATTAAGCACTGGTGTATTCCATGTACAGTTTAAATAATAATGAACTGCTTGTGGAAGAAAACATATGTAAGACTTCTTCTGCAGGTCTCCCTTGCCAATGCACAGGTTCTACTCAGACTGGAGTAAAAATGGCCTATTCCAGCTCAAAATTCTTCACATAATAATGGCTGATATTTGCAGTTGTGAGTACTGTTTCCAGTATCTTTGTGCATCTATTTGTGCATTCTCTCTTTTCTCCCACCTCCTTCCCATTAGCAGCCCAAGAAAGTGCAATGACTCTCCTTCCATATGGCAGTTCTGTGTTCCTGGAAAAGAACCCCAGAGGGTGAGATCCAATGAAGTGATTCTGCTGGTGGAAATGGGAGGGTGGCCGCCATCCCCAGGATTCTGTTCTTGTCTGCTCTTTGGAAAGGAGAGGCTGACACGATTACAGTCACACCACATGGATGCAAAACAAAAAGAACAAGCTTTCTTAGCTGATCAGGATACACAAAAGCAAACATCTAAAAACATTGTTCCTGTCTGCTAGTTAGAGAGAAGAGAGAGCTGTGTGCAAATCTTTTCAGCCATGCTTTTAGCAGAAACATAGAAACATAGAAACAGAGCGAGTCAGAAGGGGCCTCCTGGGCCATCTAGTCTGACCTCCGGCACCAGCCGGCTCTGCTCATGACATGCCCACCATGTACATGTCCAGCCTATCTTTGAACACCCTCACCGATGGGGCCTCAACGAAGTCCTTTTTTCCTCAAGAATACTGGTGGGGAGTCCTTTGGAAGAGGAAGAGAATGGTACCCTGCACAGCACTTTCAAGTTTTATGACAAGCGGAGTGTGAAAGGAGAGAAAAGTTGTGTACAGTGGTATGCTTGGCGGCCCTTCCCCACATCTACAAACTTGTGCTTTCACCGTTACCAAGCCCTATTCTGCTACAGGGGGCGAATACTGTACAGGACAGTGAAAGCAACAGCTTCAATTCAGAGAATCCTATACCTAGTCACATTGCACTGGCAACTATGGGAGGAAAGAGATCTGTGAGAAGAAGATGGTCTGGAGTCAACACTGAGAACACTCTGTTCTCTCAGGACATGTATGGAAGGTAACAAAGATACCAAGGTCCAGAGACATAAAGCTGAATCTGAACAGCCCCTTTGGTAAACATGATTATACATCTGTGTGGAATTTAGAAACAGTGTGGTTGCCCCAGTGTGGAAATCCTACATTTCAATTAGGAGAAGCATCCAGTAGGCCGGGAAAAAAGGTCTAATTTGGATCTTCTAGAAAATGGCTTACGATCATACTTTTGTGGTGGAATGTGGAGTCTTTGCTGAATGAAATAGCACCCAAGTGCCAGAATATAGATGTTTTTGGCTGGACACAATTACAAATGTGTGGCAGTGTTTAAGGTCATTTTTTATTCTGCACTAATGGATAAAGTACAAGCAATTAATTTGTTGGATGAAGTCAATGGTAGATCTTCAGCCAAGACTCTTGCTTATCTGGCATTGAGTAAATAATGCAGTGTTGTTATCTGAGTACAGGGAGAAAAACTATGATCCTAAAATCAGAAAGTCTTACAGACTCTCTTTTCAAAAGACAAAGATATATTAAAATCTCTAGAGTCAGAAAAAATGGCAAGCGGTCTTTGAGAAAGCAGTGGCAGGCTGGATCTCTTGGTGGTTCAACATAAAGGTGTTAATACTAAATAGCTGTCAAATTAATACTGAAGGTTATGTGAATTTCTACAACTGCTATTCTGCAGTATTTCCTACTTTTATATAATATTCAATATGTCACTTCCCTACCTTTAGACATGCACATTTCCTTAAAAATTGGAAATACCTTAGATTATTTTCTAAGCCAATCTTATGCTTAGAAAACAACAAAAAGACTGAACATTCAAAGGCATGCACACCCGCCCACACACAAAATGTGAATTGTTCTATCTTTTGATAGCCTCAACTATTCTCAGTCTGATATAAAAGAAGTAAGAGAATGGACAAAGGAGAAGGAGTGAGTGGGTGGGTGGGAAAGAAATGTTCCACATTCTTAGAAACATTGCAAGATTATGTATGATCCTCTATCCTCTCCAAAATTGTGCCGTAAGAAGCACAGTAAGGTACAGTTCTGGTTGAGGAATCTCCAGGTGTTCGTACCTCTCTCCATCACTGCCTGGACGAACATGGGGAGATACTGCGCTCCATCTGGTGAAGCAATAGGTATCAACTGGAGGGCTGCAGCTGGCAGCTGGAGACAGCTTGGATAAAGGAAGTGGAGCCATCCAGTGCAACCGTGACAGAGCGCAGTGCATAGGCCTGGCTTCTTCCCTTGCTGCCCACAGGCCTGCTGTAGAGATTGGGTCTATTCTCCACATAACACAAGGTTGCTGACTCAGATTCGGATTCAGAAGTAGAAGAAGAGGTGTACTTGGAATTTGCCCATGAAATGTCAATGCCGTTGGACATAGAGATACGACAGGCAGTCCCTGAACAATGATATTTACTGGGCTTAGCATCATCTGTCCAATTATATGGCATCAGGTTGAGAGGACATACAATAGAGAAAATAAAAAGTTCCTGTTGTTTGGTACCTATTCATCCAAGCATGATCCATCTTGAAGTTAGAGCCACCTCTTTGGGAGTATGGAGATGAATTCAGTTTGAAATCAACTTTGTAGCATTGAGCTGCTTTTCCTTAATTAGCCAGCATTCTCTCTTTTGTTATTGATGTCTGGCTATCTTTTGTCTCATAGACAGCCAGGCTGGTCAACTTTAACATAATAAACACTTTAGTATCAGAAAGGCTTTAGTCCTGTTCTGCTTGGAAGGAAGGGGAGTAGAGCAGCTCCTGACACCCACCAGGAAACAGCATTCCACCTTTTCATTGCCTTCCCAGACATTTGGCCAGCAGTACAGTACCCTAAAAAATCAAATCAGGAAGAGATGAATATCAGGTGACATAGACTGCCAATTTAGCTGGCCTGCCAAGTGGTCAGTCAGAGCCAATGTCACTTCTGAAAGGAGCTAAGTAGGGGCAGTATTCGTGAGGCAAGGTGAACGGAGATGGTGCTGGTAGAGGAAATGCCTATCTGCTGCCTGAGGTGAATGTCATTCTGCATCATGGGAGGGTCAGACCTGACAACAAGGTCGGTGGATGGGTTAGAAGGTTGGAAGCAAGCAGTGGCTGGGGCTGAGGTTGCCTTCTTCCCATCCACTCATGGTACCCAGTATAGAAAACAATTACAATAATATTACAATATTATACAATAAGGGACTGCAGGTGGCACAGTGGTTTAAACCGCTGTGCTGCTGGGCTGGTTGATCGAAAGGTCGCCAGTTCGAATCTGCACATGGGGTGAGCTCCCGTGCGCTGTCCCAGCTCCTGCCAACCTTGCAGTTCGAAAGCATGCAAATGCAAGTAGATAAAAAGGTACCACTTTGGTGGGCAGGTAACAGCGTTCCGTGCACTTCGGTGTTGAGTCATGCCGGCTACATGACCACGGAGACTGTCTGTGGACAAACGCTGGCTCCCTCGGCTAGGAAACGGAGATGAGCACCGCCCCCTAGAGTCAGGCATGACTGGATGTAATGTCAAGAGGAAAGCTTTACCTTTACTATACAATAATGTATACAATATTATTAGTTGTTATTATTATAATAATAGCATCAGTGTGGTTTAGCAGTTAAGAGCATGGGATTCTAGTCCCTGCTCAGCCATGGAGCCAACTGGGTGACTTTGGGCCAGTCACAGACTCTCAGCTCAACCTACCTCACAGGGTTGTTGCTGCGGGGATAAGATAGAGAGCAGCAGGAGGAGAATGATGTTAGAATTCGATGATGTTTGAAGTTTAAGTTCTTTGAAAAGAAAAAAGCCAGGTTATAAATCTAATAAATAAAATTATTCTGTGCTGTAGAAAACTGTTGATCAGGAAGAGAGGATGGGCCATAATCTCCTTGGGAGCACTCTGACTTGCTGGATTTCAGATCCCAAACAATGGGATTACAAAGCTCACTGACACCCCTACACCCAACCTTTACAGAACATGGTGATGCGGGATGAGCAGGTGACAGGGTGCAAGGTACGCATGTGCAAGAATAGTCGGAGGAGCCAGAACCATTCATGCACAGGCAAAATCTCCCCTGTATTCCGGAAGTCCTGAAATATTAGGCTGCAGAGGAAATGATTCTTCATCTCTTTCTCTCCCCTTCACCCCATATTAAATAACAGCAATCTGCAACCATTTTCTTTCCCCCTCCAGCTGTATTGCAGAATTGAGTAATGCATTACTTTTTCACCTTTCTTTCTTCACTCAGAAGATCTAAACAAGAAGGTTTATTCTTTTTGTCAGAGTCTCAGGATTTTGTCTTTTCCTCTTTCTTTATTGACCTGTTTTTTTCTTTATTACTTAAAGAACTCCAGTGCAGTTGTATCTACAGAGCAAAAATAACACCACAGCATCTGCCCGTCCTTCCAGAGGCTTCTTTGCCAACTTTCTAGACTGTGAAACACCTCCTAAATGATGCCTGTGGGTTTACAATCAATGGTTATTATGGTCTCGATCCAATAACGACAGTGCCTGTGGTAACAAATGAACACATCCTGCTACAGCATGAAATTTGTCAGAAAATCTGTTAGCATTTCACAGCCAATTCCTGTTCCTAGAAGCAGTTTGCCACAACCCTCTCTGAATGATGCTATGTATCTTTCTGGGCAGTCCGTACAATTAGGACCCACTATTTTCATCTTTCAAGAAATACTTTTTTCAGTCGGCTGTCACACACATGCAATTCATGTTCCTCTGACAGTCACATCAATATGTGTCCCATCACGAAAGCTGTCTGAGCCTTTGGAAGGAAAGGATCAATCAATTATGCAGGAGCAAGAGAAACCGTAAAACAGTTCCTCCGAGAGCCTGGATTGTTCGAGCAGGCAAATCTATTAGAGGTGGACTCCAGCCAAAGCTTCAAGCAGCCTTAATCCAAGGAAGACAATCTTTCTCCTTTCCCCCACCCCAAGAATGCTTCTTTAGGGCTGCATGAGGTTGAATGTGGATTATGCTGTGGAAGCGACAAGTTGTTCGCTTTCCCGTTCTCCTAAGTCGACATAGTCATCTCTTCTCCAGCTTACTGTTTCTCTCTGTGTTTTGATGAAACCAGAGAGTATGGATTTAAACTGCTCTCTTCAATTAGATTAGACTGGCTAATAAGTCTTAACAGGGTCATATCCCTTTCACTCTAATATGTATGTTCCCGTACATCAGGGGCACAGAAACTAAGCTCCATGTTTAAATCTGGCTCTCTTGGACTTCTCACATTTATTTATTCATTCATTTATATTGCGACTTATATCCTGCCTTTTTCCTACAAAGGGCTCAAGGCAGCTTACATCATCTCTCCGCCTCCATCTTATCCCCACAACAACAACCCTGTGAGGTAGGTTGGGCTGAGAGTCTGTGCCTGGCCCAAAGTCACCCAGTTGGCTCCATGGCTGAGCAGGGACTAGAACCCTGGTCATCTGAGTCCCAGTCCCAGGCTCTTAACCACTACACCGCACTGGCTCTCTCACATGGCTCCACCATCTTTCTCTTACCTGTCCCTCTTTCACCCAGTGACCAACCAGGTGATTCTGAGATTTCAACAGTTTTTGCTCATTCTAAAAGGTTGAACCACCTCCTCTCAATCTTCACTACTGGCCCTAAGTATATTCTTTAACCCCTAACTTCTCAACTGTCCAAGACAAACTGTCTTTTTGGTCTGGAGCTTTTTCTATCATTAATATTTTTTATTTGTTTGTTTGTACATTTGTTTTTAGGACTACGCAACCTCAGGGGTCTCAAGGCATGCTGATTATATCCATTTCCTTCCTCTGAGGTCCGATTTTGCCTTCAGGCCAAGTGGCACAGCAGAGTTGAGTTTCATATTGGAAAAAGTGGTTGTCTGGGCCAAGGTGTCCCCTCCGCAATGCACAATGCACATAAAGGAAAAATATCCTTAAATAGTATTTCCGGAAAACACATTATGATAAGGACAGTACAGGATTGGGGAGGATGGGAGATGCCGCTGCTGCTGCTGCTGATTTAATTTCTACACTGCCCAATAATCAAAGCATTTTGGATGGTTTAGAACAGTTCATAAACACATGCAATACAATAAATAAACTCTTATCAAAGTACTAACTTAGAAAAACAACAGCAAACCAGCTAAAGCAATATACAGTGAAGAACAGCCATGTGAAAACACCTCGAATGAGTGAGTTCCTCAGATCCTTGGATAATTTTATTTGTCCTGTTGAATGTATATGTATGGGACTGCAGGTGGCGCAGTGGTTTAAACCGCTGTGCTGCTGGGCTAGTAGATTGAAAGGTCGCCGGTTCGAATCTGCACAAGGGAGTGAGTTCCCGTTGCTCCGTCCCACCTCCTGCCAACCTTGCAGTTCGAAAGCATGCAAATGCAAGTAGATAAAAAGGTACCACTTTGGTGGGCAGGTGACAGCGTTCTGTGCACTTCGGTGTTTAGTCATGCCGGCCACGTGACCACGGAGACTGTCTGTGGACAAACGCTGGCTCCCTCGGCTAGGAAACGGAGATGAGCACCGCCCCCTAGAGTCAGGCATGACTGGACTTAATGTCAAGGGGATACCTTTACCTTTATGTATATGTATATCCTGACTTTTTTCCTTTCAAAGACCTCAAGGTGGCTTACCCAAGTCTATCTTTAAAATCCTTGGCATAATGGTGCTGAAGGTGCTGTACCAGGTGGGCCTCAGTCATTCCATAGATGGGGCCAGGCAGCCTAGAGAAATCCTTCCCTCTTGTTGATGCTCTCTGAACCTCCCATGGAATTGGTGGATAAAGAAAGGCCCCCGATTTTGAATATTATGTCTAGATAGACAGCACTTGGGTGAGACCATCACTCTTTGTGATCCTAAGCTTTAGGGGTTCAAAGCAGCACCTTGAATTGGGCTCAGAAGTGTACAGTCAGCCAGTGAAGCAGGTCTGAACTGGTCTTCTATGCTTGGACCTGCAGGTCCCAGTTATTACTCTGGTCATTGCACTTTGCACAAGCTGCAGCTACTAAACAGTCTTTAAGAGCAGCGCCACAAAGAGTGCACTGCAGTAATCTTGTCAGAGTAGCTATTGCTAGGCCATACCGTGTGGAAACCAGGCTATTCCAGTTCAGATCGGAGCACAGGTGGGCCACATTGACCTCCCATAGCTGGTAGAAGGCACTCCATGCCACTGAGCTTCAAGTGACAAAGATGGATCAAGGAGAACCCCCAAGATACAAAATTGCTCCCTTGACAGGGCTGTGACCCCATTCAAAACAGATTGAACACCCTCCATCCAGTCAGAGGAACCACCCACACATCTTGTCTGAATCGGGTTTCGGTTTGTAAGCCCTTATCCAATCCATTACCATAGTCAGAAACCAGTCTGGCACATTCACAGCCTCATCAGCTGAAGATCAAAAGGAACACTAGAGCTGAAATTAACAGCAGTCTGCAATGTTGTGATCTCCCTAAGGTACTACATGCATAAAGCACATTATCCTTCACCTCGAACTCTTATTTCCTAAGACATCACAAGTTCGCAACAGGTAGTCAAGGAAACACATGCACACATCCTATAGCAGGAGATGCTCTTGTCTGGCTAGGTTTCTCTTAGTGTAATGGAGCCTTAGACTGGTCAGGAGGTGCACTTTAAATATTATATTTTTATCTCTGGATTACATTTTCAAAATCACTTTAAAACACAAGGGAATGAATCACCAAATACTTGAATGGCTGCAGTGGTTTCAGTGACAAGACACCACGGAGTGTTTTCTGAAGCACCTCAAAGGATTACTTGAAACAATCAGTGTGAGTAATGCTTATGTATGCAAGAGGTCAGATGGGGCAGAGGTGTCACTCGTGGAAAACTGCTCACTAGAAGAAGGACTAGTCATTTCAGATTCAAGATTAGATGAAGTCCTTGGCAGGGTAAATGTACAACAGTAGAGTTGCTGGAGGTGACCCTAAGAGTTCGCCTTAGCAAATGAAGAGAGGCATCTGTTGGGGTGTGTGGGGGGGTACTTTTTGCATTTTGAGTTATTCTGGTGGTGACAAAAAGTATCTGGGAATAAATACTGCCATGATGTGTCCCTCACAGAATATTTTGACATGCAGGATGACCGTGGCTGAAACATGAGCAACGAGGTATTTTCTTAGCAATAGGTTTGTGGCAGTGCTTTCTTCAAGTCCTGCTTCAAGAAGAACTAGGCTGAAGCCATGTGTAGAAAAATATCTAGAGACACATGGAGTGCCTGTAGCTAAGAGCTGCTCCTTGAGGACATGGAAAGGTTTGAAGTGCAGTCATAATTCATCCCTCCATTCAACTGCACCCATGGAACACATGTTTACTTGTTATGAAGTCACTTTGGGAAAAAGCACTCTAATTTACTTGGAAGCTTGGTATCAAAACTGGAGAGTGAAATTCTGAATGTTCCAGTATTTAGGGCATATAAAATATTATAGTGGGGTGAACCCCAAGTGGCTCCCCTCCCCCAACTTACAACACCCCCTGAGAAACTGCCACATTGGACGATGCTTTGTGGAAGTCTGCAGACAGGAGCAAAATGGTTGCCCACTTCGCAAGGCAGTGGCAAGGGGTACACCCCTAATTGTCTGCGTAGATGAGTGCTCCCTGCTTTCTTGGGCCATGAGGGCAGGCACTGAAACCACCATAGCACAGCATGGGGAGACTGGGAGATATGCCGGGCTGCCTGGGCAGTGCCACTACATGGCTCCCATCTCGCTCTGCCGCAGTGTTTCCTCCGCTTGCGCTTGCAGAATGCATCTTTATGCTGCCGAAGAAACTGGGAGAGCTCCTGTCTTTCCAGTGCTATGTTGACAGGGCTGGAGAGTAAAACCCCTGGTGGGCAATGCAGTAAAATCCATGGCTGCTTCGGGTATGACAAGGGTGAATTGATCTTCCTGCCTGCTGTGTCATTTGCCCCAGCCCAGGAATGCTGATCGTGGCCCATCTGTCTCCGTAACACTGGGATGTCTTCTCACTCACTGTGTGATCCCTGATTGACTAGGACCGCACAGAAAGGAAAAGTGGAATGGCGCCAGGCAAGCAGCAGAGAGTAACAACACCTTCAGTGTGAATAGACACAAGCATCCATGTCAGGAAGACATCTCCCCCTTCACCCTTCCCAAATCTGGTCTTGGATTTTACTGCTGCTGTTGCTGCTGCTGCTGCTTCTACACAGACTCGTGTGCTATGGAGGGGAGAAAAGTTCCATTTGCCTAAGGAAAAGATGGTGGGGAGCAGGACAGGCATCCTATCCTGGAAGCGACTGGGCAGGGAATCCTAGAACAGCCTTCTGCATCAAGTATCAGCAGAGAGGCAGCACTTCAGGCCATCATCCACTGGATAAGGAGCTGGGTGGTCCGTGCCGCCAAGTGTACTGGCAACTCCATACAGAATCTTATGACTGGCTCCACCTGACCAGCCTGGACAGATGCAGAACAGAATTCAGAAAGGGAAGAATATACCTCTTGAATTGCACCGTACAGCTGTCCTTCAAAAAAGGATGCAGACTGAACAGATGGGAAGTAACAATAATATGAAAGAGTCTTCAGGACCTCGATGGTGCTACAAAACAAATATAAAGTCTGTCTCCGGCAGACTTCTGAAAGCTCAGAGTAGCTTCCAAGGGGCTTGCAGTTGTTCTCCTTCTAGGCAAGGATCAAATCATCAAATGGTGCCAGGGCATTTCCTTTGCGGAGTGACGAGTATAGATCGACCCATACCTGCTTCCAAACAGTACAACTAAGTGGGGACCTAGCATCCCTCTTCTTTACCATCCATGGTTAGAAAATAGTTTAGCACCTTGTGATGCATCTTCCCATCATATGACTTTCGAAGCAATGCCACCCTTTAAATGAGGAGCTTTTGTTCTGTCCACACAAAAGTGAAAGGAATTATCTATTCCATTGATGTCTGGCAGACAGGAGGGAAAAAATAACACTCACTTCATTAAAATCTGTGAGATAGATTTCCAATTGTCACAATGGAAATTAATTATTTTTATAATGGATGTATATAATTGTACAGAGATTGCATCAAGGATGAGTGAGCCTTTATAATTAAAGGTCTGAAAGGTTTCATTTGTCAACTATTATTTTCAAGGGGTGCTAAGCCTGAAACCAAGTTCATGTCAGGATGAAAGCAGACAGAGAAACTCTTATCTAAAGAAGAAGGTCTTCTCCCAGCTCATATCCATTTTTCAAGCATGCAATTGCGTATCAATATATTTGACCACTGTATCTGATCCCTCCAGCATGGCTGGCTGAGAGGCTGCTGGGACACGCAGGACATTCTTCTCCATAAACATGCATAGGATTGCAGCCTTATTTATCTGCATGCCTATGCATGTCCATCAACTAAACATTTCCTGGGTGACTCACATATAAACACATTAAATATACAAAGAAATATAAAATCTAAAACTTGCAAAATAGCATCAGAAAATAAACCAGATTAAAACCAGCAACAAAAACCCTAATGCAAACAATTTAACCAATGCTAAAACGAAAGGCTAAAAGCCTGGGGTGCATGTTGGAGAAGGCATTCCATATGTGGGACTTCTTTGGGGAAGGCATTCCATAAGTGGGATGCCACTGTTGATACCCTCCTTGGAGTGGCCACCACCTCACCTGATTTGGAAGGAGCTCATGGAGAAGAATGGCTGAAGAAAAACTTAAGGTTCAATATAAATGACACATAAACATTTTGCTTTGACTTATTTGATAGCAGAATACGTAGCATTTCATCCCCGCATGCAAATGTGAACGTGCTTTCCAGGAAATTAACACTTATTTCCAAGCATGCGTTCATGTTCAGATATGTATGCATTCAACAAATATGCAGTGGGAGGGACATTATACTTCTAAACTCATCCAAATATCAAATTTCCCTATTTGAACAACAACAACAATTCACAGTCAGGAATGGCAAGAAGGCAAACTGAGCTTTGAGGAGAAAATTGGATAAACTTAACAAGATCAAGCCTCAATGATTTTCTCATCCCTTGTCCAGATGAGCATAAATGGGAAGAGATGATCCTTTAGGAAACTGGGCACCAAGTTGTTTAGTGGGTTAAAATTAATCATAGATTCCTATAGCAGTAGGATTGGAAGGGGCCAAGAAGGCCATTGGCTGTTGCAGGACACTAATATATACCATCCCACTCAGATACATCTGGCTGAAATCTTATCCCCACTTCCCTGGCAGTGAGCAACACTGAACTCAGTGGGGCTGGCCTTTAAGTAGACAAATGTGGGATCTCAGTTTTGGTGAGTGAAACATCCCACTGGATGTGATCCTTATGGTCCAACAGCTGCACTTCAGAGACTGCATTACTCCCAGCAAGCCAAGCCAAGTCAAAGTCAAGTCCAGGAAACCAGGTAAAGGAAAAGTGACCATGTGCAGAGGAGAACAGAATCGCTCCATCTTTGGCTGGTAGAAAAATGCAATAAATAAATCCTAACCTTGCATGGCAAGCTGTAATCACCAAAATATCCGTCCTCTTCCCACACAATTATTTTAGGTCAGGGCTGGCCAAGGGCGAAATAGTGACCCAGGCAAGGATTCAGTGTCCTTTTCAGTTGTTAATATATTCATTATATTGATGGAGTCTATTTATATCCCTCATTTTCTTATAAGGAACCCATGTAGCTTAGGTCATTCTCATTTCTGTTTTATCCTCACAGCAGTCCTTTGAGGTGGGTTGGTCCAGAGTTACCCGGTGAGCATCATGGTCTCCCAGGTCCCAGTCCAGCATTCTCATCGTTGTGCCACAATGGCCCTTAAATGCACTTCTTTATTTGAAAAATTACATTTAGGGGCCTTTAGAGGCTTTGCATGCATGATTTATCCCCGTCACAGAAAGATGATCAGCTCGCATGCAGGGGACTGAGGGCAGCCACAGACACAGCTTTTGTGGAATGGTTCTGAAGCAGCTGAATGAACTGACAAAACAAGCAAAGAGTAGCATCAGCTTTACCAGTGAAAAGGGATAGATTTGCTTTCAGGGGTTTTGAGTTTTATTTGCCTATACAGCCAAGAGATAGATCCTCTGGCTGGTGGGCTGGATGCAGCCCTGGTCTTCCCCATTTGGCCAAAAGATCATTCCATCATGATTGCCCATGACGGATCCCGTGACCCTGATACTTCCTAAGCCCAATGCCCTAGATGTTCCTAAGCCCAATGCCCCACAGCCAGCCCTGAAAGGTGCATAACTCTCCTTCACCTCCTTCACTCTTAGCCACCCTATAAACACTAACTTGAGCTGTGGGGTGAAGGGAAGCACCATGTAAACACAACATTCAAGGAGCCTTTTGGGGTATGACTCAGTCAGACTGGCTCCATTTCCTCTGGGAAATGACCTTCACCAGTGGCAGGTGATCGTTCTCCTCCGACTCTCAGTCTTAGCTCAGTCTTATCCCCACAACAACAACCCTATGAGGTAGGTTGGGCTGAGGGTCTATGACTGGTTGAGTAGGGACTAGAACCCAGGTCCCCTGCATCCCAGACCTGTGCTCTTCAAATACCCCCCACTGTTGTTTGAAGAATGTGTGCAAACTCTTGTAAAAAGTTTTACCATGCAGCAAACCTATAATAATGAATGAGGAGAAAAGCCATTCACATAATGGGATGGTTGGTGTTCTTTGACACCCAAACAGCTGCAATCCACCCATCTCTTGTTCTTTCTAGCATTCCTGCATTGCAAATCTCCACCATCCCCCACCACACAACTATCAATTTGGTCCAACAAACAAGGAAATATGCTTTTTCATGAATGTACAAATTACTGTTGCTCTAGCAGGACTTGCCCCCAGCCAGAGGATCTGCCTGGGGGCGCGCGCGCGCGCACACACACACACACACACACACACATCAAAGGTCTAGGCCTGATGTACCTTTTGTGTGTGGTTAGACAAAGGATTGGTGGACAAGTCCTTCTACATTTCCTGCAAATGACTTTTAGAGTTCTGAAATCGCTAATTGCAACTCTTGCCTCCAAGTTGTTCACTACATGCTTTGCAGCCCCAGAATGGGGGGAAAACACAAAAAAGAAGAAGAAGAAAACAGACAGGTTGTTAATGTTTTCAGTTTAAACAGATGAATTATTCATCGCCTCTTCTTGAAAAAATATTGAAACTTTATCGAAAATGTGAAAAAGGCACATCACAACAGATCCAGTAATGGACCATTTACAGAATGGCTGCTAGGAAGCTTTAGATGGATTTAACTATTTTTCTTCTCTTTCTTAGCATTTGTAAGGCTAATAGTGGAATAAATATGCACTGAGCTGTAATGCTGCACTCACTTACCTGGGAGGAAATCCCATCAAACAGAGGGGGACTTTCTTCCAAGTAGACATGCAGGAGGGTAAGACTCAGAGGCAAATTCACAACAAGAGAGACAAGTAATGATCTCAGTTCTATTGCAAACTCAAGCAATTATACTACATATGCTACTGGGTTATTCTATTCAATTCTGGACCTTTAGCCTCACTCTGTACAAACATTCAGGGAACAGATACGAGGCTATCTATGAGAACTGATTCCTTAACCAACCTTTTTCATTTTTATTTTTAACATTTCTTTGTGTGAAAGGAGAGTAACATTTCAGGAGGAAGA
Source organism: Varanus salvator macromaculatus (assembly GCA_023646645.1). Classification (NCBI taxonomy): domain Eukaryota; kingdom Metazoa; phylum Chordata; class Lepidosauria; order Squamata; family Varanidae; genus Varanus; species Varanus salvator. Next base: position 49,291,125 of record JAIXND010000674.1, on the reverse strand, counting down.
AGAATGAGCTAAGACCAATAAAAGGGAGATAAGCATCTAGACCGAAAGGGAAACGCTGCCTGTCCGATTCCTAGAGATCAGGGAAATACAGTCCGGATCGTTTACTTTTTCTCAAACAAACCTGTCTTTCCAGGGCTCAGTTCTAACAGAGCAGGCCTCTCCGATAAGAATGAACCTCTCTTGGCCATGCCCCCATTTCAGTGGATTGAGCTGTGGGCAGAAGAAATTGCATCTCCCATACAATTCAGCAAGAAATTACAGTCCTTGGCATGTTCACAGGAGCACTCACAGGAGTCCTGTACATAACTCAGGAGTGGCTCATGCAGCAATTGTTACCTGCTAATAGCACTGCCTTTTCAAAACTGTGGGATCGGTCTAGTGAGCAGTCCTGCTGCCTTTATCTGCAGGTTATTATAGTATCAGAGCAGAATGTTAAAGCAACAAGCTCAAGAGCTCTCTGAGAAACTATATATAATATTTGAGAAATCTTGGCGAACAAGGGAAGGGCCGTATGACTGGAGGTGAGCTGATGTGGCCCCTATCTACAAGAAAGGGATGAAAGACAAACTGAGGATCACAGTCTAACTTCAATCCCTGGGAAATTACTGGAGCGAATCATCAAAAAATAAATCTATTTGCACCTTGAAGAAAATGTAGTGATAAGCAGAACCCAACACAGATTTCTTAAGAATAGGTCATGCCAAACCAAGCTAATCCCATTCTTTGACTTGGTTACCATTTATTTATTTATTTTCTGATTTATATCCTGCCTTTTTCCTCAAAGGGCTCAAGGCAGCTTACATCATTCTCCTCCTTCATCTTACCTCCCAACAACCCTGTGAGGTAGGTTGGGCTGAGAGTCTGTGACTGACCCAAAGTCACCCAGTTGGCTCCATGGCCGACTGGGAACTAGAACCCAGATCGCCTGAGTCCCAGTCCCGTGCTCTTAAGCATTACACCACACTGGCTCTCAGTGACCATCCCGATGGACAGAGGAAATGCAATGCACATTATTTACCTAGACCTCAGCAAAGCCTTGGTCAAAGTGTCCCACAACATCCTAATAAATAAATCAGCAAAATGTGGGCTTGGCAGAACTACTATTATGTGGATCCACAGATGGCTTCAGAATAGGTCACAGAGAGTGACCATCAATGGTAACTGGAGAGAAGTTACTAGTGGGGTACCACAGGGTTCAGTCATGGGAGCAGTACTCTTCAACATTTTTATTAATTATCTTGATGAGGATATCCAGGGAAGGATAATAAAATTTGCAGATGACACTAAACTGGGTGGAATAGCTAACACCCTAGAAGACAAAAAAGAAGATCCAGGGAGATCTAGACAATCTTGAATGCTGGTTGGAAAGCAATAGAATGAAATTCAGCGAGGACGGATGCCAAGGCAAATACTAGCCATCATCATCATCATCTGCATCAATACAAGGTGGGTAACATTTGATTCAACAGTACTGAAAAAAAGAAAAAGAACTTGAAGTTGCTGTAGACAACAAGCTAAATTTGAGCCAGCATTGTGATACAACCACAAAATGGGCAAACACTATTTTAGGATGCATAAATAGAGGTATCTCTTCCAAAAACAGAGGAGGATTCATTTCCCTCTGCTCTGCATTAGCCAGATCTCACGTGGAATACAGCATTCAGTTTTGGGCGCCCAGGTTTAAAAAGGATAATGATAGTCTAGAGAGGGTTGAGAGGAGGGCAACAAGATGCAGGGCCCATAAAATAAGTCTTACGATGAGAGACTGAAAGAACTCATCAGCCTGTGAGGCCTGTGAGGTGACATGATCGCACTCTGCAGATCTCTCAAAGGCTGTCACAAAGAAGGAAGATACATCTTTTCAAGCTTCCCAGAGTGTAGGACATGGAGCAATGAACTTAAACTACGGTACACCAGATGCAGACTGGACACAAAATGCCTGTGGCTTCTTTGCTGCTCAGATAATGCTGGGAAGAGCCTTCAGGGCCACAGACGTGCCATTTCCTCTAAGATTACCAGGCCTCCAAAAGCAAGAGAGCCACAGGCCAGTGGGAGAACACATAGCATATTCTTCAGGTGAAGAACATCTTGGGTTCAACTATGACAAGCATCTCCTCTGGAAAGAAGGAGGTGCCAGTGAGTCCTCTGCGTGGCACCTCTGCATGGACAGTGCTGCAAGAGACGACATTGGTCTAGACGGACAAATAGTTTGATCCATTATAAGGCTGGTTCCCAGGAGTTTTAGGACCTCGGGTGGACTGAAGAGGCAGGAGCCAGCAGATCGGCGTGATGGTGTGTGGGAAATGGAAGAGTCTGTGGGCAGCACTGAACATGTTATTGTCAGTAACTGAAATGCATGCAGCAATCTTCTCTCTCTCAATATTTTCTTTCTAGTAAATAGCTGGGTCAGCAAGACTGGAGTTTTTAATCTATTAAGGTGAGGAGCAAGGAGAGAGTTTGGTAAAATACTGGAGGGGAAATGCATGGGAAAGGATGTTCCTCTCTCCTCTGCACAGGACTTCGGCAGAGTGTGAATCCACGTGATGCCATTGAAATCCATGGCTGTCCGTCCAGATCCACAGGGAAGCACTGAGAGAAAGGCAGATCTGAATCCAAAGCTCACTTCGAAGACTGGGATTTACCCTCAGAATGAGCTTAGCTGTGAACTGAAGGGGCTGCAGTGCAAAGAAGGGGCAGTAAGGCTCCTCATTCAAGACCCTGAGCATGGCAACGGCAGTCTGGCCATATTGATGCCAGAGCTCCGGGTTGACTGGGCAGGAAGAGAATTCGGAGCTTCTTGTAAGCCCGCAAGCTCTCTCTTGGCTGCCTCTTTGTGTCCATCAAGGCAGCAGAAGCTGTATGGCTAGAATAACTTGGTGCCTGAAAAGGTAGGTGGCCACTTCAGGACTGGCCTTGATCTTTCACTGGGAACCTCAAAACTCTGGCAGGTCACCTGCCTCACCACCCTGCTGTCTATGGGCATGTGCTGAAGTAAAGGACTGCCCCACTGACTGTCTCTGTTGCATCCGATCCCCCTGGGTTAGCCCACCAAAAAGGGAAGGGAAGGGAAGGGACACAGGATCCTTTAAAAACACCCATATACAACCACACAGAGAGATATTAAAGCACAGGCAATTTGGTGTATGCATTTTTTTAAAATCCTGCGGGACTGCACACATGTGCGTACCCTTTTGGTAACTAGAAGCACCCTGATAATCCAGCTTCCTGAGCCCTGCCCTGAATTCTACAAAAAGATTCACTTAATTGGACAGAAATAAAATCGTCCCGGTTGATCTTTCCTCTCTCATCCAGATTCTGAGGCATGTGCATTTGCATAGAACTGAGCTGAGTAAGTTATTCTGCTTTATATTAGAGATGTATTTCAGATTTGGATAAAGCTAAAAATCTGAATTAAAGTGAGCCCTTTTCTGGTGCTTCCAGAGGTGAATTTGGCTCTCCTGTGAAGACACCAGAACCAAAACTGGGCATTGGACAAAGCAGCAGCAAAACCCTTTTAAATTATGTTTCTCTGTAAGTGCAGAAGGGGGGAGGGATGGAATGAGGCCGAGTGACTGACAGGTTCCCTTTTAATCATGCAGCATATTTTAGCAGGGACTTTCCACATTTTTGGAAGAGTGACTGAGTTAAACAAACTGTTTCTCCCAGCTTGTGAACAGTCAAATTTTCTTAGCAGCTAACAGTCAAATTACATGTTAAGTTAATGATATAGCAAATGGCTGACCTCTCGCCCTGTTTCTTACCCTAGAACAAGAGCAAGCAACCGCAATCTCAGTAGGAACATTGTGCCCCAGGAAGCAATGTTTCAACTCCCCCCTTGAGCCTTTGCTTCTTAATAACAGATGCAGGTACGATTTTTTTTTTAAAGGGGGGGAATCAAGGGGAATCTTTTGGTGCTATTGTCTGCTATTGCTGCCTTTATGCTTTAACTTTATTTCAACATAAAATTTCATGGGAAGCTCAGGGAGAGGAAGAGGAAGAGGAAAAGGTATGTTGGCCAAGACATGGATAAGGCCAATGTTCAGTTAAGACAAAAGGATCTAATTGACATCAGTTTCCAACTGAATATCTTTAAGGATCAAGCAGAGCAAGAGTTGGCAACTTCATTGAATTTCATATAAAATTTAGAATTATCTGAAGTCTTAAAATATTGCCATGTACTTGAAAGGTTGACATAAAGAGGAAAGACAGGCTCTCTCCTCAGATCTCAGATTGCAGGACACAAAATATAATGGACTCATGTTACAGAAATCCAGATTCTGGGTAGATATCATGGGGGGGGGGGGGCGGGAGGGAATCCCAACTGTAAGAGCAGTACGACAATGGGACCAATGACCTAGGGAGCTTGTTGGTTCTTCCACACTGGAAACATTCAAGATGCAGTTGGACAGACAGACACCTGAGAGGGATGGCTAACTTGGGAATCCTGCATTGAGAAGGGGTTGGACCCAATGGCCCTCTGGCCCCTTCCAACTATTTACTCATTTTAAAATTCTAACTGTACTATTCTATGATAGTAGATGATAATAGATTAGCTGGTACTCTGAATACCTTTCAATGGGACTAGATCAACTGTAGAATCCAAATCGTGGTGTATCTGAGTGACTTTGTCAGCAAAGTGATGAGCACTTTATCACGGTGAAGCTACATGGTTTGGGATCACACCTGATAGACATTTCTCCCAGCCACAACTGACCTGGCCACTGTGGTCAAGGTGGCCTCTGATTGCTCGCCACCTCCAGAGGAGGCTCAGTTAATGACAGCGCAAAGAAAGGCCTTCTTAGTAGCAGCCCCTTGCTTCAGGTATGGAGCAATCTCTCCACTGAAGCCTGCTTGGAACCAACTGTAATATCCTTTTGGTGCCAGGTTAAGACTGCCCTCTGTGATCATGCATTCAATTAGTTTTAATGTATCAGGAGATTATATAACAGCTCTTGGAGTTTAAATGCCTAGTTTTCACTATTTTAACTTTTAACTTTGATTTTAAATGTGGCTTTTAAATATTGTATTATAATTTTATTATCTTTTCCATTGTTATCTGTACTTTATATTGTCTTTTATCTGCTGTTGTAAACTTCCCAAAAAGCTTAAGCTATTGGATGGAAAATAGATATACGTGTGTGTGTTTCAATGTTGGTACCTACAGAATCTTAGGGACGTGCATTTTTCAGAAACACTTGTGAAAAGAATGTAGAGAAGAAAGTTTGGCTTTATCTAGGGCATTGCCAGAGAATTTTCCATTTATCACCAGCCCAAAAATGTTGCCTTTAACTTCCTTTCAATTTCTATTGCTGGCATGTCAGAAAATGACTGTGGAGAATGCCTCTTTTACTAACAGTTTTTCTTCTGCCTTCAAGAACATTTTTCCTGCAACATTTGTATGAATCCTTGTGATGAAAAGTCTCCAGATGCCTCTCTTCTTTATTTAATTTTCATTTCCAACTGTTATTAGAAAGCACTTTTCAAAACAGAGGTGCATGGCAGGCCGAGCACTGGGTGGGCCCTTGAATGCCTCGCAGGGAATCGAGTCAGCAACTTCAGTAGAAACTCTTCACCCCCAGGTAGCCTGCTCTTGAAACATTTTTTCCTCCTGTACAGTAAGTACCCAGAAATGTGTCTGAAAGGAACCTATAATTCTCCTCCTAATTCTCCTAATTCTCCTCACTTTGCTGAAAGTACTTCATTATAATCTAATGAGAAGAACAAGATGGATCAAACATGATTTTCAATGACTTCCAGCAAAAGGGCAAATTCTCTACATTAAGACATTTTAGATGGGGGTGGCAAGGGGGGATCCTATTTGTACAGGCTGTTCAAGCAAAAGTGGTGTGAAGAGGAACTTGAAGGGAAAAACCCCTCTGAGCTAATTCTATTGCAGATCAAAAAATTCATTATTATTAGCAGTTCTTCCCATCAAGAGCAGCAGGAGCAGCTGATTTAATGTGTACCACTAGGTAATACCTTTTCAAAACCACATGCCTCGATGCATGAGCCCAAACAGTTCAGCTATTTTTAACTGGAGTACAGATGGGTAGGTTTATTTTTAAACAAGTAGCTGAGTTTATGCAGCCTTGTAACAATTTAAAAATACGTTAACGTGTGTGAGTGTGTGTGCATATTCCAGTATTCCACTGAAAATCTGTGCTCTTCAATGTTTACCAATAAAAAGGATGAGACCCTGGCACACATTGGAGCAGCAATCCCCATCACCAAGAGACTCACTCCATCCATCCAGAAGATGGAGAAATTCTGTTCAGTTTGGTTTTGATCAGGATTTGACTTGCACCTTCTTCCAAGAACATGAACTTTTGATGTGATCCACGCTCCCCCAAAATTGCATTCGATAGTACACATTTAGATAAAAATGTGTACATATGAAAATGAGTGTGTATATGGTTTAATCTATGGGAGAAGAATGCATATATTCTAATGAAATACACAATTCTGTGTACATTTGACAAAAATATGCACAGATTTTCTAGCAAAATAAACCAGGGAGTCCACAAAGCCAATAATCTGAAGCAGACTCAGACCAGAAGGGATTTGAAATGGAATTTAGGAAACTTTAGTGAGCTCATTGACTATGCTAAAGCCTTTGATTGTGTGGATCACAACAAATTGTGGCAAGTTCTTAAAGAGATGGGAGTACCAGACCATTTTATCTGTCTCTTGAGAAACCAAGATGCAGGTCAAGAAGCAACAGTGAGAACTGGGCACGGAACCACTGATTGGTTCAAAATTGAGAAAGGAGTTTGGCAAGGCTGTATACTGTCGCCCTGCCTATCTAACTTATATACAGAGCACATCATGAGAAAGGCGGGGCTAGATGAATCACCAGTTGGAATTAAGATTGCTGGGGGAAATATCAACAATCTCAGATATGCAGATGATACCACTCTCATGGCAGAAAGTGAAGAGGAACTAAAGAGCCTCTTGGTGCGGGTGAAGGAGAAGACTGCAAAAGTTGGCTTGAAACTCAACATTAAGAAAACTAAGATCATGGCATCTGGTCCTCTCACTTCCTGGCAAATAGATAGGGAAGAAATGGAGGTAGTGACAGATTTTATTTTCCTGGGCTCCAAGATCACTGCAGATGGGGACTGCAGCCAAGAAATTAAAAGACGCTTGCTTCTGGGGAGGAGAGCTATGGCAAATCTAGACAGCATACTAAAAAGCAGAGACATCACCCTTCCAACAAAAGTGTGTATAGTCAAGGCTATGGTTTTCTCAGTTGCAATGTATGGCTGTGAAAGCTGGATCATAAGGAAGGCTGAGCGCCGAAGGATTGAGGCCTTTGAATTGTGGTGCTGGAGGAGACTCTTGCGAGTCCCTTGGACTGCAAGGCGATCAAACCGGTCAGTCCTAGAGGAGATCAACCCTGACTGCTCTTTAGAAGGCCAGATAGTGAAGATAAAACTCAAATACTTTGGCCACCTAATGAGAAGGAAGGACTCCCTGGAGAAGAGTCTAATGCTGGGAACAATAGTTGGCAAAAGAAGGAGGGGACGGCAGAGGATGAGGTGGCTAGATGGAGTCACTGAGGCAGTTGGTCTGAGCTTCAGTGGACTCCGGGAAATGGTGCAGGACAGAAAGGCCTGGAGGAATGTTGTCCATGGGGTTGCAATGGGTTGGACATGACTTTGTGACTAACAACAACAACAACAGTGAGCTCATATTTTGCCTATTTGCACAGCCCTGCTGGCTGTCTATTTCCCAACTGAGGCAAAGTCCGAGATGGCAAAAAGATAGGTGCATCGGTCCAATTTGCTTTCTCCCATATTCAGATTTTGAAGAACTGTCCCAAATATGTGGATAAATTCCTACCCAGACAAACAGAAATGAAATTCTTACCCGGTTGCACCAATCCAATTCAGCAGGAATAGCCATTTTCAGCAAGGAGAGGAGCAAGATGGCTGGTAGTTGCTAAAGCCCAGGAGCCTCTCAGGAAAAAAATGGTGGCACATCTAAGAGAAGCAACTTGTATAATTGAGGAGAGCCAGCCAGATGTCAACATGGTGTCTTGTGCCAACAGCACTGAGCTTATATTGTGCTAATTGTTGCAAATTATACCCACAAATGTGCCATTGTATTTTTGGGCACTTTCACACAGGAGGGACTGCAGTGAGTGGAAGCTGCTTTCGAGGATGCAGAACAACTGAAGAGGGAGCCAGTGTGGTGCAGTGGTTAGAGTCCTGAATTGCAACTTGAGAGACCAGCATTCCAGCTCCAATCAAGCTTACTGGATGAGAGGCCGGTCTCTCCTTCTCATGCTCTTGGGAATATAAATGAACAGAATCATATATGCCTCACTGGAGTCCTTGTGTGGAAAGCCACAGACTTTTTCCTTGCAAAGCATTTTTTATCGACCAAAAGCGCAAAGCACCCATGTATCTCTGCGCATGCACAGAGCAGCTTGTTGAACCCAGTCTAGTAACCAGTTCCAGGAACTCTCCTTAGGAGCATGGCTGGGGCCCATCCCTGAAAGTTAGCATGCCTTCTCTCCATGTGCCAATCCTCTAATTGGGCCGCCCTCCACCGCTGTGAACACGTCTTGCTGTACACTGTTCTGAGAGCATTATGCTAATTTGAATGGTATAGAAATACTATAAATAAATAAATAAATAAATGGGTCAAAAGCCATGCTCGCCTTGTCTGAGTCTGAGAAGTTGCCCTGTTCCAAGTCCTCTCTTGCCAACTGTACAGTTTGGTTGTTCCCAGGGACTGCCTGCTCACCTGAGAAGTCTGGCCTTGAGATAAGCATCTGTTTCTCTCATCTCAGGGTCTCTCTTGGCCCTCACCTCCAGACTCCCCCTGGTTCTGCTCCACATTCTGATTCTGATTCCTCTGAAGTCCAGTCAGCCATCCTTGAGAACCAGTGCCCAACACAGCCATCTTTCTCACTCCCAGCACCTTGGGGAAAAAGTTGGAATATAATTGCAGCAAGTGATTGAACATTACAGCACGTTGGCCCTCCATGCATATGCAGTGTCTGGGAAAGGGAGAGTGGAACCCCATCACCTCCACTTACGTTTGGACCCAATTTTGAGACCTCGGCATTCAGCAGGATGTCTGAAAAGGAGACCCACAATGTGCAGGTGTGAGTGTTCTCCAGGAACTTGGCATATTTAAAAGGTAAAGGTTTCCCCTTGACATTACGTCCTGTCATGCCTGACTCTAGGGGGCGGTGCTCATCTCCGTTTCCTGGCCGAGGGAGCCAGCGTTTGTCCTGGACAGTCTCCGTGGTCATGTGGCCGGCATGACTAAACACCGAAGTGCGCGGAACGCTGTTACCTGCCCACCGAAGTGGCACCTCTTTATCTGCTTGCATTTGCATGCTTTCGAACTGCAAGGTTGGCAGGAGCTGGGACAGCGCACCGGAGCTCACCCCATGTGCAGATTCGAACTGGCGACCTTTCGATCAACCAGCCCAGCAGCACTGCGGTTTAAACCACTGTGCCACCTGCAGTCCCCTTTGGCATATTTAGGATTCCCAAATGGGTGGTGCCTGTATACATGGAGAATGGTGTGCGCCTAGCTCTCCTTTCTGAGAGGACATGCGTAAAGGACAGGAGCCTTGCTCCTCTTCCATGTACCTTTTCTGGTTTACGCTCTGCACTGTGTGTGGAGGGCTAGCATGTGCACAGGCCTCTTACTCCACCACTTGCCAGTCTGGGGACGTAAAGATGACTTATTTAAAGTCAATTCACAGAACTGGAAAAGCTGGAATGGGGAGTTCATTTCTTTTATAAACACATCATTTATCATCATTTTCATTTTAAATAAAAACATCAAGCTTTGCTGTGTAAGCATTATGTCACAGCCTACTTGCAACCTATGGCAAATTAAATAGAATAAAAATAAATACTGTAGGAAAACTGCAAGAGAAAAAAAAGGCCTTTCAGAACATGTGATAAGTTTCCAGTTGCAAACTCATGGCAGATTCATTGGCAGCATTACTTCTACTATGATGGCCTTTGCAGTTTCTCACAAAAAAAGCCTATGTTGGAGAATAGTTACCTTGCCTTATCAGATGCTTGTCAGATTGGTAAATAATTTTCAATTTTATTAACATGGCATATTGAGCTACTTTAAGGGACAGAAGCATATCAGATTTACATTTAGCATATCTGCCATTCTCAACATGTTCAGTGTTAACTGAACATTTACTCAATCAATCTTTAATACAGCCAGGTAAGATTACTTCTGACTTTCATTAGATTAAGCTCTCTATTGTGTATTTAATACACCTGTCCCTGTCCATCCAGCAGGTCTTAATCTGTGGCCAATACCACCACAAGTCTCTTGTCACCACCCCGTTTCCTGCACGTCTTCATGGAGAACTCAAATTATGATGTAGTTTGGTAACCCAGTCTTCTTTATGAGGAACAAGGAGGGGTAAAATGGAAAAGAGAAGAGCGAAGAGCTGCCTGCTGTTTACTGTTGTTGTTGTCCTATGTAGATATTCGACAAAGACCATGACAAACACTCTAACGCGTGACTTTTTACTCTTTTACTAAGCAGAAAGCTGTGGTTGGATGCATGTTCTGGCCCCCTGTAGACACAGTCGTGTGTTGTGTGTGTGTGTGTGCGTGTGTGTGTGTGTGTGAGAGAGAGAGAGAGAGAGAGAGAGAATTTATTTTATATTTATTTTGATGTATCATTCATTGATCCTTTTTCCATTCCATCATTTTCCTACATGCAAATGACAATCTCTGTACAAATATTACCCAGAGTAATCTTCATCTGCCAGATGCATAAACTCTGTTGCATATCCACACTGCAGGTTTGCTAAACACAGTGCAATGAAGAAATATACAAAGCGGTCTATAACAGTTGCAGTGTTTCACTTGCAGGGAGCTGGTAGATTGCAACGTCAACCAGATGCAGTCCTTGCTGAATTCAGTGGAGCACCTTTCCAGGTAATCAAGTGGTAGAGCTGCACTTGGACTCATGCAGGTCTAGGTTGTGAGATTGCAACCATAGACACTTCTATGTGTTGCTAACCATGTTTTTAGCTTCATATTGTGAAGTTAGTGAGTGATGAATCCAGAAGCCATTCCAATGTGCAGTTATTGTAACCACATAAGATCTGATTCATAACACCTATTTTTTGCTCTTTGTTCAGTATCTAAATCTATTATGCAACAAGTTTGGACGTGCAAATATGTCCATATTTGTTTTTTTCTTTTCTTCAGTACTCAGATTTATGTCTTGAAAATTAAAATGTTTAAACTACCACATAAGCTCTTATTTTCATGAATATGAATACAAAAACCAAATTCTGCAAGCCCTTGATCTATAAACTTTCAGTCTGTTGTTCTGAATGGAAATTAAAAGAAGAGAATTAGAGTACCTAGCAGTGTAATCCTATGCATATCTAGTCAGGGGGAAAAATCCAGACATGTTGGTATGCACAGATTTTTAGCCTTTATGCTGTAATACATACTTTACAGAGAAAAGTACCGTATTTTTTGCTGTATAAGATGCCCTTTTTTCTCCCTCAAAAGTAAGGGGAAATGTCTGTAGAGCGAATATGTGTGTGCAGTAAGTCTGTCAGATGTGCAGCCCATGGGGAAGTGATGGAGAATGTGCCTGTGACTATGTGCCCATTTGATTCTGAATATTTTTTCTCTTGTTTTCCTCCTCTAAAAACTAGGTGCGTCTTATGGTCAGGTGCGTCTTATAGAGCGAAAAATACGGTACTAAGTAAGAACTTCTGAAATGAGCTTTTATTTTGGAGGTAGACTTTATTTGTTTGTTTGTTTGTTTGATATTTTTTGTATCCCACCCTTTAAAGTGTCTCAGGGCAGCAATAACAAAGAAAAATAAATAAGATACAGAACCATGCCATGCCATGCAAAAACAAAGATAATGCTTTTGAAAAAGATAAAATTACCGTGTGTTATAATGTTTCAAAGAGGTAGCTTTAATGCATCATATTTTAATGCCATCTATTCCACAAAATCTTTTTGCTAGTAAAGAAATACCTTCATATATATAAATTTATATAGATAACACTTATGAAAAACTGTCAGGGTTAGAATTCAAAATGAGAAACAAAAATCTAAAACAGATCTGCAGGGATTTCCCATGCTTCTTCTTAAATATTTCAAGTTCTTTTGATAATAACAGCTGAAACTCTCAGGAGCCATGTACGAATCAGCAAGGGAAGCAAATTCAGTGAGAAGCAAGGAGGCCTAAGCCCTGGTGCCACACACAAGCAGTCGGGCAAAAGAAGAGGGCCTCATGGAGTCAGAACTATGCATGGCACAGTCATTAAGCTGCTGGTTTTGAGGCAAGTCCAGGCCCTACCAGCAGATCTTGATATCTCTATCAGATCAAGCCAAGTCTATGAGCTATGCTGGTAGGTAGACTCACTCTGGAATGTGGAGTCCATGAGACAAGATATGGAACTCTTTTAGGACCAAACATTTTCAACAACCCAGGGTTTTGGATCTCTGGGTGGGGATGCGACATGAAGTGCTAGAAATGCTGTCCTCAGAGGGTTACTCTCCCTGTTCCCAACTTGTCTCATTTTTCCTTCCCAGAAGCTCATGGTGAAAGGCTTCTAACTTCTAACTACGGTCTTTGATTAAGTTAAGCTGATCCACCAAGACTGACTCTGTGATACACAGTGAGTAATATAAAGGTTATTAACAAGAAGCATCCATCAAGTTAATGATCCCTTTAACTGTATAACTAGTTTTGCTCATTCAGAGAGTTGATTCCAAACTGAACACCCCTTCCCCCTTCTCCAACAAACGGAGCTGGCTCCACCCTCAGGGAGGTTTATATTGCTTGTGGCCTAGATGAAAATAACACTGGACATTACTTAACTAATCTGCTCATTTGATCTGGCATCGAACCACTGGACTGATTCAGTGACTGCCACCCCCCTCCACCACCACCCACATTCCAAAGAGTCTTTTCCCATACCAATGACAGCTTGGTTCTCAACATCTGCTTGGCTTATGTTGCAGCTCATTGAACTTGGAAATTCAGCTAAGCATCCTGACCCTGCTTCTTCTTCCAGTTCAGATTCAGAATGTGAAGTAGCCATCTTGGAACATTGTATTTTGGGAGAGATGGACCAAATCCCTACACTGTGGTTTGGGGAGAGGGTAGGTGCTACACTGTAGTTCATGACCTGACATAATTCACTTCTGCATTAGTAGTGTCCTGCACAATGTCATGCTTTTTGCAGACTCTATCATGTTAAAATTGTGGCTCTATTTAACCCAGGGACACAATTCTCATCTCTTTTCTAGATATGGTCATAGAATTGTGGCTGATCCTTAGTTTTTATATGCTTTTTGTTCAGGAAGATCTGGATTTCCAGCAAGGATGTAAAGTGACAACAATAAAAGGAAGACAAACCCACAAACAGGCAAACAAACCAACAAAAGGCAACCTGATGAATCACTCTTTGAATGAAGTCATTTGGTAATTTAATGTGCAATATTTCTTGAAGTACCTCCACACACTGAAATTTCTCTCTCATCATAAATAGAAACCTGCAATCTAAGCTCATAACCTTTGCCAGTCACTTGGCTTCTCTGTGCCAAGGCTCACACCTTCCTTTTGCAAAGAAGCATTACAAAGATGCAAGAATTAAATGTTGGTGAGGATCTCAGATAATGAAAGTAAGTGCTCCATGTAAGTAAGCATTAAATTCAAGCCTCATTTCGAATTGCCATGTGTTTTGCATTCACATTAGTAGGCATGGTAATTTAAATACCCACCTTTTTCACTGAAAATTGATTACGTTAAATTAAATTTAGACTCAATAATGCATAAAATAAAATTAGATCTAAGCAAATGGGAACAATTAAAACTTATATTGTTGGATAAAATAGCATAATTGTAATTGGGTTGAATCTGCTCCATTGGATATTATATATACTAAATGTTTTACTATATCTATAAATGGGAATACTCCTTTATGCTAACTGATACCAGTATGGATATTCCATTGTTTTTCAAATGAAAATAAGATATGTTCCATATTTACGGTAGTTACCCTGAAGTATGGCATGATTATTTTTGAAGTTTATGATTGGGAAACAATATATATTAAAAAAAAATTCCCTAGAGGTTTAATTGGGATTATATTGCTTTCTACCTGAGTTACAGACATATATCTCTCTCTCTCTCTCTCTCTCTCTCCAGCTCCAGTGTATAGCATATGGATTCTACTGTTTCCCTGGGCTTTCACTATGTGCTAATGCAACAACGTGTGTGTGTGTGTGTGTATATATATATATTAGAGGGCTAGTTATAAAATATTAGAAAACAAGGATGGTTTAAATTTGTATATGTGTGTTAAGCTCGTAGCATGTGAAAGGTCTCTAGTGAGACTTATCATGAAACTGGAAGCAAACTGGCTTCAGGAAGTTCAGTGTTTTCAGGGAAAGTGGAATACCATTTTGGGCAACAAACAGGGAAGCCACTCTGAAAAATTGCACTTTCCTAATTTTTATTGTCTTGGTACAAAATTCCTTGGGAATTTTGACTGAGCAACATCTCCAGTTTTATTTTAATGTTGCTTTAGATTAAATTTGTTGATAATCTTGGAAGGTGCAGGATCACATCCACTTCTGTATTTGCAAATAAATACAGAAATTTCCAAATGTCAATAAGCCTTCAGTAGACCTTCTCTGAAGGGAAGCAAAACTTAGGTCAAGTCTGGACTCTTAGAATTTCTCACTGCTTGCAGCCTAACTGAATTTTCATTCGTCTACAGAGCTGAGGAATTGCCCCAAACATTCAGACCAGTGTACTGCTACACACAAAGTGAGAACGATCATAAAATAAAGCTAGTGGGAGCTGTTATAATCAAGAATGATAACAGGGTAGTGTAATTTGAGCTCATAAGTGTGGTGATACAGGTCCTTTGAGAGAGAGCATGAAAGACAATGGGTTAGAATATCAAGCAATGCATTAACCTTTTCTGCTTTCTGGTTTCCCTTTCAATGAAGTTCTTAAAAGAGAAGCCACAGAGTAAGGGGAGGGAGCTAGAGCTGCAAGTTTTAGGCCCCAAGAGAACAGATCTCTGGCCAGGGGAGAGGAATTGGTTGTGGTGAGAAGCTCTGACATTAGCAGGGAGAAGCTACCGGAACGCCATATGAAGTTTAGGTCTCTTATGAGATTCAGGGTGCAGACTTTAGCCTTTCTCATAGACTTCCTGATACAGATGTCAGATTAGCTGCCTTTCCTCACAATGTCACTTAGCCTTCTGTTCCTGGGATGGCGTTTCAGCCCATTTGAAAGACTTCTCTGTCTCTGCTTCTGCACCCAGTTTCCACCAACCTTCATTCCTTCTGTATTAGCTTTCTCATAACCATAAGCTCATTTAATTTCCATTCCATGAGTCATGTTTTATGCACATCATTTGTACTTCAGTATGAACTCATGGACTCTTAGTCTATCAAGCTGCCCCTTTAGGTCATAGGCCCAGTGAATGAATTGTACCTTCTCCTGCTGCTTCTAGATATTCCTGAAGCAATGAACCCCGAGCTTTGAGGATATGGAAACTCACTGCTGCAGAAACAGGCATCAACTTCAGGAGAGATTAGCCACATTAGAAGCTACAAATTTGACAATCCTATTTACTGCTCTGTCTGGGCTGTAGTAGTACATAAATCTGCAGCCAGCAAGACTCCTGAATGTCTGATTACCAAACTTGATGTGAGTGATATGCAGACAGTTACCCGTACTTTCTCTAACCAGCTTGACAAATTCTTCAGGAACTCACATCTCAAGGAGCCACAACTTAAATCAGTGCAATCATTTAATCCGTCTCTTCTGCCTGCTACCAATTCTTCCTTCCCATGGTCAGGAAAATAGTTTAGAAAGTTTTAAAGTGAATTTGAGAAATGTTGTGTTCAGATGGTCTTGAATCCTTTTCCAGGAAAGGATTAAAGTTTCAGCTTGCTAATTCATGCACTTTCAAGCTCTCTGTGTGTACCAGTGAGGTTTGCAAATGTTTATCATACCCTGGTGGTTACCATGCTCTTATGAATGCCCCAGTATGTGGTACTAATTGTGCAGCACCTGGTTCACCTTTATTTCTTTAGCTAATGCAGGGCTGGGAAACCAGCATTATATAGCAGGACTTCTTAAGGTGAATGGCAAAAATAGGTGAATGGCAAAAATATCAGACCAGAAATAGGTCACAGGCTAACCTCCTAAATATCTGCTGGATTTTCAGTCCATTTCATTTGGTTTTTGGTCCTGCACATTGCATGTGGGTTGGCTGCAATTTTGACCACAGGAACACCTGACCTGTAACTTTAATAAGAACCAGCCAGATGTCAACATGGAAAGCAGAGCCAAAAACACTGAGCTTATATTGTTCTAATTGTCTCAAATTACACTCACAAAATGTGGAATTTGCTTTCAGAATCATACCATCTGCTGTGGAAAAATGTCTACAGTTCAGTGAAGGTCCAAGGGTTATCTTCACATATATTGTATATCCTGTTCTTTAGCCAGGCCCAAACTGCATTTTCCAAGTATAAATGGCACGCTCCCACACCCATCTGAGGTGCCATTCCAAAAACTGTACCTTAAACAAAACATCTCTTCAATTAATCACTTCTCACTAATAATTTATGGACTTTGAATTAGGTTACTGTTGGGACGCCTGTTATGTCAGCCTTATATCTCCTGGTAAATAACAATTCACTTAATTACAAAAATAAATCTGCTAGATGGCATTTGAAAGTGATGGAAAAGTTCAATATAGAAATACAGATCATGATCATATGTAATGTTTGGCTAAAATTTGTTTTGTTTTGTGATTCACAAGCCTGTAGGGGATGGAAACAATTCTGCAGAATGGCAAGAAGATATGCGGAGTCGTCCCACTTTTTTAAAAGCAGAGAATGATTTCTTCTTGATTCGCTTACTGCGGTAGATCTTATATGCAATTCTTTATAGTCTTTGGATAACGGCGCGACATATATTTTACACAATGCTGTGATGTGGGTGGTTGAATTTTGTAATTCATTTTATAAGAAAACTTTTTTATTATTAAGAGATATTATTAACTTTTATTCCCCTTAGTCAGGCACCTTTGCTGTGGGCTTCCCATAGCCCTGATCTATAAAATGCAGAAATGAAAGCATAGCTCAAAAGTGCAATTATTTTTTATCTGAAAGTCTGATAATGAATCATGGTGTTGAGCTGCAACTCTTCTGTGGGATCCAAATGTCTCGATTGTTCCAGTAGCTCTTCTTGTGACTTAGATTTTTTTTTTTGGGGGGGTGCATAGTTAAAGGATTCAAATTCCCATATTGCAGATATTGCCATGGTTTGGAAGAAATATCAGCTATCTGTGAGCTACAAGAGGGTTGGGCAGAAGACGGTTCAGGATCTCTTGCTAGATCTCTGCGTAATCTGCAGTAAATTAGCAAGAATTTCTGATTCTTCATTGTTTAAGCGTTTCAGAAATAAAATGACTCCTCACTCTGAATTATGCTGCTGAAATGAAGGGAACCCTGATATAATGAGTGGATTATTGTAGGAAAAGACACCGAGTGCTGTTCAATTCACTCCAAGCAAGTCAGGGGATGAGACTCCGTCTTTCAGTCCACGTCTCTGCTTTTTTCATTTGGCAGAATGAACAATGTTTGAACTTGTTAAGGTGCTCTACTTTCCACACCAATGCTCATTTCACTCCCAAATGTGAACATTTTCAAAAGTGAAAAAATGCACACTTTTTAAAGCATGAACCCCTCATGTGCACTCCTATAGAATAAATATGAACATGCAGGAACCTGTTTTGGATAAGTGCACTTTTCTGGAAGTAAATGCTTGTGCAACTGCACATTTTTCAGTGTGAACATGGGCAAAATTGCAGAAATTTCCCAAGGGAAACTCCTATTAGCATTTTTGCGCAGGGTCACAAATGGGTCACATTGGCACATAATTTGCAACAAGAACAAAATTATTATACATTCTTTTGTAGATTTTCCTCCAAATGCCATCTCCCCTTTCTTTGGTGGCAGCCACCATACCAGTTCCCCCTGCCCTTCCCCCTCACCCATAACCTTGCAGGCAATCTTTGCTCCTGGGTGTTATTCAGGATACAAAAGGGAAGCCAGACTGCCTGTGCAATTGTAGGGACAGCTCCCCTCTCCCCACAAAAAAGGAGGCAGAAACTAAGGGGGGAAATATGGAAAATATGGGAGTTGGCCCTGCCAGTTCTCCCATTAACAGGTTCAGGGGTTTGCACACAAGAGCATCCTTGTCGTCTTGAGGCTTTCCCAAAGAGGCCCTGATTATCCCTGTGCTCCCTGTGGCCATTACTTGAAAATGACAGCCAGGCTAGATGTTGCCCTAAGTCAGAAAGCTGAAAAGTTGGAGGAGGAGGAGAAATGAGCACTGCATTTTTCCTGCATAGTGAAGCCTGGTGGCTCTGGAAAAATGGCTGGCTCACGGTTCATTCTCGCCTTCCCTGAGACTCAATGATAGGCCTGCTGGAACGTGCCCTAGGATTGGAGGACCTGTCAGTCAATCAATCACACCCCTTTCCCCTTTCCTCCACTCATCAACAATTTAAAGAAATGAAATTAAGCTGTAATCCCATGCCTATTTCAACAGAAAGGATTCCCATGACTCCCAGAATTTCCCAGCCAGCGATATTTATTTGTTTGCTTGTTTATTTATTTATTAAAAAAAAAAAAAAAACCACGGAAAAGCATCCAGTGATTCAACCCCCAATTGTATCTGCAGTGGCTCAGTCCAAGAATATTGTTGTAATGTGGTCTGATATTTTTCTCACAGAAAAAGAAGGCACAAGGATAATGTGCAGTCCCTCACTTCTTATTTTTTCTTCTTACGTGAAGCTACCCACAGGGCAGAACCAAAATGGTGAATGGAGGACTCATGCTCCACTCATGTCACGATGCTCCATCCTGCTCTTTCCACTTGCCCCAAATACTCTTAGGAATCAAAGTGTTAGTGTAATTTCACTGAGTTTGTGACTTCCTGTTTCATGAGGAGTAGCACTCTCACTCTGAGGGTTTCCACATTTTTGAATGTACCCTTTTCTTTGAAGCAATACACTTAAATGTGGTCTAATGTGTTTTGAGAAGCCAAACCTATGTGCTTTAAGTACAGTTGACACAGTAATGCTCTTGGAGCACCACTGTACATTCAGTGCATATTACCTTTGGTTTTTTGGTTTTTGTTTTTTTTTTTACTTTCCAACATTGCTAACTTCTTCTAGAGTTAATGCATCTTGATAGGCTGATTATGTGAAGAACAACCACAACCTTCCTGGCCTAAAGCAAGACATTAATTATCAAGTGCTTTCAGCATCAAGTCTTGCAGAAGTACTGCGCTCTTATTTATGTAGTGCCTTCAGTTTATGTGGTGCTGTGTAAAATTAAATATAACAGGCCAGTGTCTTAAAAGCATGCAGACTCAAACTGATAAAAGCAGCAGTGAAGAAAGAGGGAAGAAAATCACAGAAGGATCCTTGAATATGAGAAAAGACTTATGTGGTATTCACACCGAAAGGTTTCTGCTTCTTTGGAGAAAGGTCTCACGATCCCTTTGGTACATACTGAACCCAGCCACTGGCTTCTGAGCACCTGGAGCGATGCTCTACAGGGCGCTGCTCCAGCTCTCCTTTGAGCTGAAGGAACAAAACTGTCGTCCATGTTGACATTTGGCTTGGTTTTGGTCCAGTGGATCTACCTACATCTTAAGGAACCGTAGACAAAAGATGTGGTGGGCCAAAGAACAGAAGCTGTACCTGTAGCTATAATGTTGCAACTCTAGAATAATACAATATTATATTGTATTACTATATATACAATATAGTATTATTCTGCAATGTGGGCAAAAGATGCAAACAAAGAACATTTAACTGTAAGGAGAAGAAGAAGGTTCTTTGCAATAAAGTTTCAAGTACTGTTGGACAAAGAGATCTATGGGAAATCTATTGGGAGACTCCAGCTTCCTATACCTCTGGGCAACAATGGCTCGCAACATTTTCTCAGTCTAGCGAGCACTGCATCCTGGATGGTGCTACCCTCTCTTCCTGCATTTTTGCACAACCTTGCTGATTCACTGCTCAGACCTATACTACTGATCTTAAAAAGCAGACAAGGAAGTAAGCCCCACAACATCTTCACTAATCCCAGTTTGAGGCCATTTACTCTTCTGTGATCAGCAGAAATATCTCTGGATTGGGATGCAAGCATGGGATTAGGGAGCACCAACCCTCTACCCGTCATGGGCCCAGTCCAGTTCAGGGTCCCCATACCTGCAATTTAGATATTCAAAATAATCATCCATCTATCTTACGGACCACTATTTTTCAAGAGAAATTGGCAGTGCATGTCCTATCTCAGTTGGGCCCATATCAAAGCCCCCCACTTCTTATGCTAGGGTCTTGTTCCAGGTTGTCCTCTGGATCTTTTCTAAAATAAAAATTAAAAAGGTAGAAATAACATTCATAAGTGTGGGAAAAGTGATTGTGTTAATCGAAATCAAGCTTCTTCTGTACTCTTTCTGCAAGATACCGCAATTTTTAAAAATCTGTACAAAAATTTGTAAGCATTCATATTTTCATTTTTAAAGAGACACATTTGGACACATGTACTCAGTACATGTTTGGGCCCATTTTGGATTTTTTGTCAAATGTATGCATGCTGTCAAACACATGCTTTTTTCTCAGGATTCATGCAAGCTTTTTCTCAGGATTCATGCAAGCTATGACTGCAAATCATATTTGCTCCTGTGTTCTAGTACAGGAGTTATGAACTGTGCAAATCTGGAAGAAAAAAAAGTCAGCCAGGTGAATTTCTCACCAATCTCTAATTTTTTTAAGGGGAACTATAAGACACAGGATGTCAGTCCATTTTTTATTTTTCCCTTTTACTAGCATGCATTAGCACGGTGGTAGAAGAGATGTGATTCCTACACAAAAGAACAATGGTTTTAGTAGGCATCCCTTCCCCACAAGAAGCAGCAAACTCACGCCTAAGATAAGGAAGGGCTAGAGTTATTCCAGCGTTCACCTCTGAATGCAAAAGCAGGGAATATGGGACAAGCACATTTACTCGGAATCATCAGCTGGCCTGGGGTTTGTTGAAGAGTTCTTCAAGGTACCGGAGATTCTCCCATGCATTGCCTTGTTTAATGGTTCAGCAGAGCTCTAATTCAGCCTCTGTAATGGATGATTTGTATCTGCTAATCTCATTTGTAAATAATAAGCCCCTGAATAAATATTTTCCTGAGAGACATCTATCATTCTAGTAATATATACTTACAGTGTAAACAAATTAACTCCATGATTAGCAAATGTTTTATTTATTTGTTTTTAAGTGTTCTAGTTTTATAATGTGATATTTAACATTGTATTTATATGTTTTAATATGGTCACCTTTTGTATTTCTTTTATTGATGTTAGTCTCTTGGGCACCTTCTTGAGGACAGGTGCGTTCTAAATGTAATAGAAAATAAATGCACTCATTATAATAATATAATTAAAGTCAACATATGTTTTAAATTATAATAAAATGCTGTGTTTCTTATCACGTCTCAGTTGTTATGGGCAGAATCCAATCCTTCATGCTAACAGGAATGCAAGTGTGGTATTAAGCAAGAACTTCATGACACAACCCAAACTTAACCCAAAGTAACAAGTAAGAACTCTGTTGCATTGTTAGATTCCAGAACGTCCCTTTTCAGGCTGCATTAGAAGGTCTCTCTGACAAATTTAAGATCACATAACTGCTAGCAGGCACAAATAAATTTGTCAGCTTTGGGTAGCCCAGTTTGTGCCAGCTTTAATAAATCTAAAGGAACATATCTGAACATCAGTGATAAAAATTAAGAGGAGCTTGTTTACTACTATATACATTTTACTATTTTCATTATTTGTTCCTTATAATTACAAATGTTTTTATTATTTATAATGGCTATTGACTACAAACAAGAAAACTAAAGAAATTGGTTTGAGCTACTTTCCACAATTGTGGTTTGAAGTGAGGCAAGACTGAGGGAACTGGGTCTTTTCATCCTGGAAAAGAGGAGACTCTGAGGGGATCTGTTGGTGACATATAGGTATGTGAGGGGCTGTCACACGGAGGTGGGTAGAGACCTGTTCTCCCCTGCAGAGGAAGGCAGGACGCGCTCCAATGGAGCAAAGCTCAGGGAACCCAGGTTCCATTTAGATGCCAGGAAGCACTTCCCAACAGTTAGGACCCTGAGGGTGTGGAATGGATTTCCACGAGAGGTTGTTGAGGCCCTATTGGTGTGAGTGTTCAAGGATAGGCTGGACATCCACATGGTGAGCATGTCGTGAGTGGAGCCGGCTGGTGCCGGAGGTCAGAGTAGAGGGCCAGGAGGCCCCTTCTGACTTGCTCTGTTTCTCTGTTTCTATGCTTCTAATGTTTCTAAGTGCCCACCCGTTTTTGTGCTAGCAGTCATTCCAGCTAATGCAAAATGATGTTAGTGTTAGTGGACTTCAGCACTGTCCTTTATTTGACATGTATTTTCCCCTTTTCAATTAAAACAAGTTATTTGTTGCTAAAGAAACAGAAAGCTCAGACCTAGCATGCCACTCCATCTTATCTGAGAACCTTTCACTATCTTAACTTCACCCATCCATAGCTGTCTCCTTCTCCAGGTCTGACACAACAACCTTTCTCCAAAGAGGAAAACATTATTACAGTACAGTTTGCATTTTGTTTTGCAAGCTATAGCCATAAATAGAATGCTAGATTGCTTTCTATTCAGCAATCTTTTATGTATGTGAATTTTGTATTTCCAGCTTTTTTCTCATTTTATAGCTATTATAGCTATTCTTGCATGTATCCTTTGGATGGCAGGCAAAAAGTCTACATCAGAAGATACCCAAGAGAGAAGGCCATCACATTTCCTTGAGCCAGAATAGAGTGATTTTCATCTGTACTAGATGCCAAACTGCTAAATCCTCAATGACTCACAAACCATGGAGCAAAGATTGGGCATTGGACATAAGCCATTGGATCATGCCCATGAAGAGTTGAGCAGGAATAATATTATCCTTTTCCTGAGGAGTTAAGGCAGATAGTAATGACAAAATATGGCATTCTCTATCTTATTGACAAACTGAAAGTCAGCAAGTCACTTGGTCCACATGGTATGCTAGACTTATCAAAGCACTCAAACATGAAATTACGGACTGTCTTACCAAAATATTTAATATGTTCCTAAAAGCAACCCTTGCACCAGGGAATTGGAGAGTGGCTAATGTAACACCATTTTTAAAAGGATCTTTGGGGATCTAGAAAATTACAGGCCAGTTAACTTAACATGTGTTCTGTTAAGTTAATAATGTCTTGAGGACATTATTAAAGGTAGAATCAGTAAGCACATAGAGAAACAAGCGCTCATGAAAAAAAAAAAGTTGGCATGCCTTCTGCAAGGGGAAATCTTGTCTCTCTAACCTACTAGAGTTCTTTGATAGGGTCAATAAGCACACAGACAGGGGTGATCCAGTAGACATTGTTTACTTGGGCTTCCAAAAGGCTTTTGACGAAGTCCCACATCAAAGCGTCCTGAGCAAACCAAGCAGTCATGGAATGAAGGCGGGGGGGGGGGGGGGTCAATAAATAACTAATTAGTTAAAGAACAATTAATAGAAGGTGATAATAAATGGTAGTTTCCCCCAATGGAGAGATGTCACCAGTAGAGTCCCACAGAGTTCTGTGTTAGGAGCAATGCTCTTCAACCTATTCATAAATAATCTGGAATTAGGAATAAACAGTGGAATGGGCAAATTTACTGATGACACTAAACTTTTTAAGCCAGTTAAAACCAAAAGGGACTGTGAGGAGCTCTGAAGGGATCTCTCCAAGCTGGAGGAATGGGCATCAAAATACCAATTGCAGTCCAATATAAGAAAGGATAAAATAATGCATGTTGGGGCAAAAAGTCCAAACCTCAAGTGTACCCTGATGGGATCTGAACTAGCAGTGACTGAGCAAGAAAGGGATCCTGGGGTCATGATGGACAGCTTGGTGAAAATGTTGGTCCAGTGCACAGCTGTTGTGGAAAAGATAAACTCCATGTGAGTCGTAATCAGGAACAGAATAGAAAATAGAACAGGGAAAATCTTACTTCCCTTATAAAAAATCATCGGGCCTCATCGCCTCCCCCTCAGCATCCAGGGAGCAGATAAGAGATAGGGAGTCCAGCTCTCAGGGAGAGATTCCTCGGAGTGGCCATTGGCCGCAACCAGAGGAGTCTGCTGCCTCGACAGGGCATGGATCGAGTCCAGTGATCAACACCTGTGTGAAGGTGCATGAGGGGATAAGGACAGGCAAGAGAAGGGAAAGTGGGGAGAGAGAAGGGTAGAGACGAATGGGATGAGAAGGATGGGGAGTGTATGCTGACAGCGCACAGGCTAGTCACGGAAGAGACAAGATCTGAGGCTGGGGCTGTACCCCGAGGCTGGAAAAGAGGTGCAGGATGCCAAGCAGCAAGAGCCGGCACTGGCCTCACAGGGGGAGGACCGTTGAGCCTAGGCAGTTCTTTCTTCCGGCATTCACCAAGACACGCACCAGAGTGGCTGCAGAGCCAAGCAGTGAGTTCCCCCAGTGTTCTCTGCATAAGTAAGGGAAGAGGAGGC
Source organism: Varanus salvator macromaculatus (assembly GCA_023646645.1). Lineage (NCBI taxonomy): Eukaryota > Metazoa > Chordata > Lepidosauria > Squamata > Varanidae > Varanus > Varanus salvator. The sequence continues at coordinate 49,266,473 of JAIXND010000674.1, read as the reverse complement.
AGGACGGAGGACAGGCTCCCCATCCATCTGGGAGTGGAAAAGACACAGCAAGGACCCCCAGGGAGGCGACACTTCCTGGCCTAGACCACACCAAGGGTATATGCTTAGACAGGCTGGTTTAGCCCTCATATCAAGGCTGGAAGGCCATCTCCTTTAATGTTGAACTGTGTTAACTCCTGGTTACCAGCTAATTCCCCAAAATATACTGGAGGATTAACAAAACCAGGGTGGTCCTTGGATGTTATGCCATAGAGCAGGGAAGTGTTGAGGTTCTTCTTCCCTTGCGAAACATCACACAAAGCTTTGGTATAACTACACTTAGAATACTGTGTTCAGTTCTCATTGCCTTGCCTGAAAAGGAACTTTATGGAGTTGGGGAAAGTGCAGGGAAGAGCAACAAAAGTGATGAATGGTCTGGAGGAGCTCCCAAATTAGAAGCAGCTACAACAACTGGGACTGTTCGGCTTAGGAAAAAGGTGAGTAAATGGAGACATGGTAGAAGTGTTTAAAATAATGCATGTTGCGGAGCAAGTGGAGAGGGAAAGATTTTTCTTTCTCTCCCATAACACTCCCAAGAAGCTGACTGGTGGGAGGTTTAGGACAGATAAAAGGAAGTACGTCTTCAGACAACATAGAGGGAAGCTATGGAATTTGCTGCCATGGGAACTGGTGGTGGCCACCAATTTGGATGGATGGATGGATGGATGGATGAATAGATAGATAGATAGATAGATAGATAGATAGAGAATATTTATATGCCATCCTGTCACGAAGGCCTCAGGATGGCTTACAGATCCCCCTTTAAAGGGGAATCTGATAGATTCATAAGGAAGGAGGCTACTTGCCTTACTGGCTCGGCGCTTCCTCCTTTCCCAGAGGTGGCACACCTGCCTGCGTACACCAGTTGCTGAGGTGCCCAGGCAGGCAGAGGCCTTGCACCTGTCCTGCCTGAGGGATCCCTGTGGGCAGCTGGTTTGCCACTGTTTGTAGGGAATGCTGGACTAGGTGGACCTTTGGTCTGATCCAGCTTGGCTTTTCTTTTATTCTTGTGTTCTTCTTAAGGGCCCACACACAGTAATTGTTTACTTATTAAAGCACATGCTCAATTGTGCGGGGGAAGGGATTTATTTCTGATTCAAATCAGACCTTATTTAAACCCACATTTAACAGCAATTCCTTCATTTTTTATTTTTATTGTAGAGCAGGTGCAGGGCCCCCCAATACAATCCTTGTGTGTGGGGCAAAGGGCTTCTAAGTTCCAAACAGGAAGAACTACTGTTCTTCTCTAGCATAAAAACGGGGGGTGGGAGGAGAGAAAATATTTTACCAACATTATAAGATACCAAGGATTTTCAAGCAACATTAGAAACAATGGACTGCATCCAGATTGACTTATGTTAAGATAGACCTATTAAAATCAATGGTCCTTAAGTCAGACATGGCTGACTTGCCTGTCGGTTTCAATAGATCAACGCTAAGCAGGAATGAATTTGGATTCAGTGCAAATGCTAGAGTTTTGGAGGGGCTGTGGTGCTGTCCCATGGCCCTCCACACTGAGAGGCTCATGTGGAACCCATGCTTGTGCAAGGCACCCTGGTGACGAGGGCTGCCACTACCACACTTCACAGCTAAATAGTGCAAAAGAGAGGGAGGTGTAAGGAAGGAGGCTTGGTGCTCACACATTTCATTAGGTCTCCCTTTTCTCATCCACTTTAATGTGCACAACTGCATTTCATGTTCCCAATTTCATCATAAATACAAATAAGTCCCTTGAGTTTTCAGATTTCCCTCCACTCATCTCATATGCCAGAGCCTTGAGGGCATTGAACACCACCTGTGTATCATTGTTCAAGCTAACTCTAATATATGAGAAGATTCTGGGCGAAGATATTTCGGGAGATACCTTGGCTTACCGAGAGCAGTTGAAGTTGATCCCAGATTACCATGGTCAATTTTATTTGCTGATTTTACACACAAGCAATTTACTGGCAATTTTACACAAGCACTCACATGCACAGACCTTCGTCATACAGATTTGATTATCTTCTGGACAGCTGTGGTTCTTGAAACAAGGGTGAGCAATCTTTTGTCCCTGAGTGCCACCTGTGGTGTCTGGTGATGGGTCAAGAGGCCATGCCTACTCATGCTCTGTCCCTCTCTCTTCCTCCCTTGCTCACACATCCAGGCTTTCTCCCCACAGCTCAGCTACATGGGTGGGAAGCACAGGCCTTAAATAGAGACCTGAGCCTGGGAACGACCCTTCCCATTTTAATTTGCACTCTTGATAGCCTGCCAAGTGGCTGTTTAATGGGCCGCCAGAACCCAGTTGTGCTGGGAAAGGAAGGTCACGTCGCTTCCTAGAAGCTCTAGAGGGTGGGTTTTTCACACAGAGGGTCCGAGAGGCGACGAGGGGGGGAAACATCCTGGACTTGGTCTTGACCAATAGGGAGGAGCTGATAGATGAAGTACAGATTAGGGGAGCTCTGGATGCGAGTGATCACTCCATCCTTTGCTTTGAGATCAGAGGACTGGGGCCGTGCAGCAGGGCGAGCACTAGAAGCTGGGACTTCAAGAGGGCCAACTTTGGCCAACTGAAGGCCAGGCTGGGGAAAGTCTCCTGGGATAGGTTACTGGAAGGTAAGCAAGTTGAGGAGGGGTGGATGGCACTCAAAAGGGAGGTTTTGCAGGCGCAAGCCCTGACAATACCTCTAGTCAGTAAGATGGGGAGGCGGAGGAGAGTGCCGCCATGGATGCGAAAGGAGGTGGTTAGGGGGATTAGACGAAAGAGGAACCTCCATAGGAAATGGGTACTGGGGGAAATAGACAAAAGGGTATACCGGGAGGAGGAGGCCCGTTGCAGAAGGATTCTTCGCAAGGCTAAGGCTGATTATGAGCTGAGACTTGCCAAGAATATCAAGAGCAACAAAAAGGGCTTCTTCCAGCATGTAAATAGGAAAAGGAAGGGGAGACAAGTGGTGGGACCACTAAATAAGGAGGAAGGAGATCCAGTGACTGACATGAGGGAACAGGCACAGATGCTAAATGACTATTTTGCCTCTGTGTTCTCCCCAAAGCAGGACGGGGGATATCCGTATAGGAGATTGGATGAGGCTGGGGACTTAGGGGCAGAGATTAGAGTCACCCCCCTTGAAGTCGAGGGGCTCCTCAGGGCATTGGACATTACAAAGGCGCCAGGCCCTGACAGGTTACACCCAAGAGTACTTAGAGAGTTGGCAGGGGTTCTCTCACGCCCGCTGGCCTCCATTTTTGAGGCCTCGTGGAGAACGGGTGAAGTTCCAGAGGACTGGAGGGTGGCATCGGTGGTCCCAATTTTCAAAAAGGGTAGTAGGAAGGACATGGGGAATTATAGACCGATTAGCCTTACGTCCATTGTAGGAAAAACAATGGAAAGGCTCATAATAGAGAGAGATCTAGTGATGCTAGATAGGGAAGGGAGGCTGACAGCCACACAACACGGCTTCCGCAGAAACAGGTCCTGCCAGACAAACCTTGTGGAATTCTATGACAAGGTTTCAAGATGGCTAGATGGAGGGGATGCAGTGGATGTGGTATACCTGGATTTCAGCAAGGCCTTTGACAAAGT
>JAIXND010000674.1:49243513-49257125 GCA_023646645.1 Varanus salvator macromaculatus | reverse complement strand
GAAAGAAAGAAAGAAAGAAAGAAAGAAAGAAAGAAAGAAAGAAAGAAAGAAAGAAAGACAGGTGCTCAAGTGGGTGGTGGCTGAACAACTCCAAGCTCTCTTGGAGGAAACTGACCATCTAGATCCATTTCAATCAGGCTTCAGGCCTGGCTACAGAAATGAAACTGGAATGAAATCAGTCTGACCTGGTTATGTGTCTGAAACTGCCTTGGCCGCCCTGTATGATGACCTGTGCAGAGAGAGGGACAGGGGGAGTGTGTCTCTGTTGGTTCTCCTGGACCTCTCGGTGGCTTTCGATACCATCAGCCTTCTGGATAGGCTGGCTGGGTTGGGAGTTGGAGGCACTGCTTTGTGGTGGTTCCACTCCTACTTGACTGGCCAGTTCCAGAAGGTGTGATAGTGGCTCTGTGCCATGGCAACTCTGCCATGGAGTTCTGCAGGGTTTCATTTTATCCCCCATGCTATTCCACATCTACCATGGGGAGAGGTCATCCAGGGCTGCCCCACATAAGGATGCCTCCTGATTGGCTCAGGAGCAACCCTGCACATGGGCACCAGCAAGCTCACACAGACCTTTCACATGGCTGCCGAATGGAGGATACGGCCAGTGCACACATTGCCGGCTGGCGTGCCTCTGCAACCAACCCTGATCTGTTCATGTAGCAATCTAGGTTTGGGTGGCAAGCATTTAGCCAAACCTACAGATCACTGGTTTCCCACATGGTAAAACCTCATTTATTCCAGACATTGTAATGACCTTGCACAGCCTTCATATGCACAATGTGGAAGCACCCTATTTACAGATGGCATCTTCAAGAGACCCCTGCCTGGCTACCAACAAGGATGCAGGAAGGGCTTTGCATGTTGCCAAACCTCTTGGGCTACATTGGCTTGTTTCTGGGCTGGGCCCTGTGTTGGCAGAAAGTCTAAGTCATGTTTTGTAAACAAGATCCCCTTGTTAAGATGGTGCATCACCAAAAATGCATAGAAAATTCATTCTGTTCGTTTTGGACTGGAATGTACATAGGTTGCATCGCTGAACTGAATTTGGATCTGGGCACCCTCTGTGGTTGAAATCTATACAGTTCTGAACTTATGATGCAATTCTTAGAACAACACTGCAAAGCAAAGCAAAACATACACATGCAATTTGGCATGCAAGAATGTGAAAGAATTTATGTTTTTGAAAATGTGCACAAGGATGTTCGCATTGAAGGAGAAAAGGGGGAGATAAGCACTTTTAAAAAAGGCATGCAGCTGAGGCATATGGATAAATATGCATGGGCAACAACATACACGAATTTTCATGCAGCCCATGCACATGCCCTACGAGTTCAAATGAAACCATGTTAGAGATTGTCCCTGAGGGCTTGTGCTACCACCCACATATAGGGCAGGATTCAGTGGTGACATTCTGCAAACTCGAGTAGCACTAGCGGAGATACACTGAATCTGTCTGTTGCGCATGACTCTTCCCCAACTGCTTGTGTTGCTCAACCAGTTGCTCAGTGGGTGATGCCGGTTGCACAATGGCTTGCACAAGTGTAACGCACAGTCTGTTGCCCAGGCGGAAACACAACTGCCGTCACAGCTACATCTGTGCAAATGTTAACCATAACTGGATTCTCCTCCTTCCGTGGCTGAAATCTAGTGTCTGCTAACATTTCTGATAAATGACACACTTGGATACGGCCTTTCACTGTGCACACAGCCAATGCAATCTGTGCAATCACAGAAGCCCAAAATCATTTCCTTTTGCCTTTTCCATCTGTTTTAAGGGACATTGCTTCCATTACTGTTTTGATATATACTGCCTGGCACACAAAGGCTGTCTCTTTTAAAGGATGCACCGATATGGAAATCGTAACTTCACAGTTTGAAATGCAAATGGGCTTCCCCCTCACTCTGGCTGATATGCATGAAAAAGGTTGGGAGTTTTGAAAGCATGTGTCTTTCAGAACCGATAGACTCCATGAGGAATTTGTAGTTAGGCATTGCAGTTAAGTGCAGAATGCAATTAAGAATCAATACATCTGGGGGCAAAACAATTTATTTTAAGAACTATTCATAGATTATTACATTATTACCACATGAATTATTGGAATCCATTGCAATATAATAATTGATTAATTCAAGCCAATTAGACTGTAGCATGATGCTAACAGAGGGCTTTCATATAAATCCATTAAGTAATATTGTATATCATATAGAATTACAGTCTTGTATATCAAGATGGTCATGAAAAGTTAACACAATTCTAAACTTGTCAAAGTTGAAGAGAAAATCTAATTACATAAATTCCTCATTTTTGTACTCAGTAAAGTATTATTGTTATAATTCTTCATCATTATCTCATATTTATCTAATCTGCACTCCTCATTTTAAACTCCTTGTGGAGGCAATTTCAATTTCCACCACTAGGAGAAAAATACAATTTGTGCCCAACTTGCAGTGGAATCTATTCTGTGCTTAGGTACAAAAAACAGTGATGTAAAGAACAGCTGCCAAAGGGCTGAGGAAAAAAATCCTAAGCCACTGATGTGCTTCAGCATAGAGAAGCTTGTAGGAAGCATCCTACAGTTGCTAGGCAACTGATTTCAGTTCTGTCTTCTATGGGCTCTAAAAAAGGCTCCAGGGAGCTGATGGAATGGGCCCATTAGACTATAGGAAAGACTGCCTCTGTGATCATTACTTGAGTGACCAAATGCAAATGAACACCAGGCTCCATCACTGTTTTATAGCAGAAGGCATTTTGCAAGGTGCAGATCAATGCCATGCAGGGATAAAAAAGGCTTGTTTGTTGACATCCACGGAAACAGCACGATTCTTGCCTTCCTTTGCATCTGGTACGCTTGCCCAAAGCATAACCAGGAAGGACTACCCATATTCCCAACAGCAGGCAGAATTCCATCAATAAAATGCTTCTTGTCTCTTTAGAACAGCCGAGGGAATGCAGAGTCAGTGCAGTCTTGAGTTGGGAATCTGCACAGGCGGTCCTGCCACTCTCCGTGAGTTCTGGCAGAAGAATCTCCTGCTGAGGGGCAGCATTTCTAGGTGCTGGAAGATGTTCCGGCAGGACCCACCTCCTCCAGCTACACACGCAATATCCCTTTCCCTGCTTTCCCTCTTTTAACGGGGTGTTCGTGAGAGATGTTCTAATGGGCGTTTGAACCTGATAACACTAACTTGCATGCACAGACCGCATCCTTGTCGAATAAAACTCACTGCGCTCAAATATCTCCATTCCACAAGGCACACGTAGGCATTTGTCACCCTCTTTTGATGCACGTAGCAGCTTTCAATGTTTGTAGTCAGAAAAATCAAATGTGCAAAAATGACAGCTTCTTGCAAAATATCGTTCTGCTTTGCATACCTTCAGTAAGGAAATTAGTTTTAATGTCTACAACGGCTACAGGGGCGAGACAGCAATAGATGTTAAGCTTTCAGACCAGCTGTCTGTTCTTTGATGAAAACAGAGGCAGAATGAATTTCATACCTGAATATCACATCGTACGTCTTCTATTAACGGACTCTCATTTGGGTGTATAAACAAGATCAAAAAGAGCTAGAAAAAGAGAAGAAGAAAGCTTGTGTGACCTGCCATTTTTGCGCTCTCACATTCAGCATAAAGTGTATGCATTTTTAAAGTAAACATTTAAAGTAGCCTAAAATGATTATACTTGGTAGAACAATCACACACACTCTCTGTCCTGGTATTCATAACCTTAAAACATTTATTGTGTACAGCTCATTGTTCAAAAGGACATTTTTCCTTTTTATATATTTAAGATTTACATTAAAGTGAAAAGACACAGATCGTACCCTTGGGTTCAGCAACTCAGAAATGACAAGGATAAATGTTTCCCTTTAAAGGAGTCTGCACTGGCCTTGTAGCTGTCAAAGCAGAGGCAAGAGTTTGTGACTCTGGCAATGGGAGTCAGTGGTTATCCACTTGGGTTGATGTTTGTGAGCCTTATTTACCACCTTCATGTCTTTCATCCCCTCCTTCAAGTGTTCCCTTCATAAATGAGGAGGGCGCTGCCATCTTGCCGGCCGGCGGGTTCCCCGCACCTGTCCTTGCACCTCCCCTGCCGGCATCGGTGAGAACAATGCCGGATTGCTGGCTTAACTCACCGGTCGCGGCCTGGGGCTGTTTGTGGCCGTTCGTGGCCATGTGGGGGCTGGGCTGGCGAAGGACTCTGTCAGTGGGTGGAATTTTTTATCGGGGGTAGATGGGGAGTTTTATATTGTTTTAATGTTTTTGTATTTTAAAATGTTTTTATGGAGTCATTCCTGGCCATGTCGATGGTTGAGTCACCTGGGGAGTGTGTGGGTGCCACCATTGGGGTGGTTGTGGGCAATGGACGTTACAGCAGTGGGGGTTTAACGGGTCTGTGTAGAAGAAGGAGGGAAAGATGGTTGACACCTGTCCCTCCTTCTGGTTTTACCCCCAGCCAGAGAGTTCCAGGTCGTCTTGTCAGCTGCCCCCCAGGCCTGACGGTGCTGCTGCTTAATGCCAGGTTGGCCCACAATAAATCATCCCTCATCCACGACCTGATCATGGATGAGGGGGCCGACCTGGCTTGCATAAGAGACCTGGGCGGGAGAGGGGGAGGATGTCGCCCTCTCTCAAATGTGCCCGCCTGGGTATCTAGTCCAGCACCATCCACACCTGGAGGGGAGGGGAGGGGAGGGGGGTGGCTTTGGTTTACCAAGCCTCCATCTCCCTCACGGGGCTTCCAGTCCCTTCAAGGCCAGGGCTAGAGTGCCTCTACTTGGTGTTGGGCGACCGAGACAGATTGGGGATTCTGTTGGTGTACTGTGCACCCTTCTGCCCAACAGACTCTCTGCCTGAGCTGATGGAGATCATCTCAGACCTGGTGTTGAGGACCCCAGGATGTTGGTCCTGGAGGACTTCAACCTCCATGCCACACTCTGGACCTGGTTTTCTCGACAGGGCAGGAAGAGGGTGGTCTGAGGGTGAGGAATTTGTGTCTGACACCCTTGTCATGATCAGATCACTTCCTCGTGAGGTTTGTGCTCAAGAGCAGCCTTTCCCTCTGTAAAGGTGCGAGCCCGATTGTGTGGGTCTGCCCCTGGAGCTAGATGGATCCAGAGGGATTCCTGAAGGCACTGGGGGAATTTCCAGCTGACAAGACTGGTGCTCCTGTCAAAGCTCTGGTCAAGCTATGGAATGGGGAAATGACCGGGGCTATTGACACGATCGCTCCTAAGCGTCCTCTCCCGCTGGGCAGAGCCCACTCTTCCCCTTGGTATACACCTGAATTGCGGGCAATGAAGCGTGTTGGGAGACGTCTAGAGCGTAGGTGGAGGAAATCACGGGACGAATCTGACCGAACACACTTAAGAGCCCATTATCAGGCCTATGCTGTGGCGGTGAGGGCAGCAAAAAAGACATTCTTCTCCGTTTCCATTGCCTCCTCACAATGCCGTCCGGCGGAGCTTTTTTGGGTGGTACAAGGGCTGGTTCATCCTGGCCCTAAGAAAGAGCCAGTACCACCCTCGCAGGCCCGCTGTGATGACTTTGCCTAGCATTTTAGGGAGAAAATCACTCAGGTTCGTCACGAGCTGGACTCCACTAGTGACTCAGAGGCTTCTGGGGAGATACCAATGTCGCCGTCTGGTCCAAAATTGATGGATGACTTTCAGTTACTGTGGCCTGATGATGTGGACAAGGTGCTGGGACAAGTACATCCCACCACCTGCCTACTGGACCCTTGCCCATCTGGCTAATTAACAGTGCCAAGCACAGGATAGGGACCTGGATCTTGGAGGTGGTTAACGCCTCTCTGATGGAGGGCCGGGTACCTGCCCCTTTAAAGGAGGCGGTAGCCCGACCGGTCCTGAAGAAGGCGTCACTGGATCCAGAGATGGCCACTAATTATAGACCAGTGGCCAACATCCCGTTTTTGGGCAAGATGTTGGAGCGGGTGGTGACGGGACAACTCCAAGCACTCTTGGATGAAACTGATTATCTGGACCCATTTCAGTCCGGTTTCAGACCCAGATACAGCACTGAATCTGCCTTGGTCGCCCTGTACGATGACCTGTGCAGGGAGAGGGACAGGAGGAGTGCGTCCCTGTTGGTTCTCTTGGACCTCTCAGCGGCTTTTGATACCATCGCCCATGGTATCCTTCTGGATAGGCTAGTGGGATAGGCTTTGCAGTGGTTCCGCTCCTATCTCAATGGCCGATTCCAGAAGGTGGTGCTGGGGGACTATGGCTCTGCGCCATGGCAACTTTGCCATGGAGTACCACAGGGATCCATTTTGTCCCCTTTGCTATTTAACATCTACATGAAAGCACTGGGAGAGGTCATTAGGAAGTGTGGGCTGTGGAATCATCAGTACGCTGATGATACCCAGCTCTACCTCTCGTTCTCTACCAATCCAGGTGAGGCGGTGGCTGTGCTGAACCAGTGCCTGGCTGAGGTAATGGGCTGGATGAGGGCCAATAAACTGAAGCTCAATCCAGACAAGACAGAGGTCCTGTTGGTTGGAAGATCGGGCTTCAGGGAAGGGACCTTGTCCTAGTCCTGAATGGAGTTGCACTCCCTCTTAGGGACAAGGTCTGCAGCTTGGGAGTGCTCCTCGACCCAGAGCTTTCACTGGAAGCTCAGGTGACAGCAGTGGAGAGGAGTACTTTCTTTCAGCTTCAGCTGATCCATCAGCTGCGTCCCTACCTGGAGAACGACTGCCTGGCGACAGTGACACACGTGTTGGTGACTTCCCGACTTGACTTCTGTAATGCGCTCTATGCGGGGCTGCCCTTGAAGACGGTCCGGATACTTCAATTGGTTCAAAATAGAGCTGCCAGGCTGCTGACGGGGACTGGGCGTTATGTTCACATGACTCCAGTTCTCCATCAGCTTCACTGGCTCCCTATTGAAGTCCGGGCCTAATTCAAGGTGTTGGTTATGACCCATAAAGCCCTTAACGGCTTGAGTCCTGGTTACCTTGAGATCAGCGGGAGAGGCCCTCCTCCAGGAACCCTCCGTGAAGGATATTAGGAGGGTATGTACTTGGAGGAGGGCTTTCTCTGCGGTGGCGCCCAATCTATGGAATGCGCTCACCAAAGAGGTCTTCCTGGCACTGTCATTATTTGTTTTTCAAAGCGAGGTGAAGACCTTTTTATTTAAGCGTCATTTTAATTGTTAATATTATTTATTTATTTATTTTCTTTGTATGGCCAGGACATCTCCAATTATATTATATTGCTTTATATTGTTATTATTTATTTATTGTTGTAAGCCACCCCGAGGCTTTGGCGAATGGGGCGGCATAGAAGCTTTGTAAATAAATAAATGAATAAATAAATAAATAAAACAAGTTGATGGATAAGGATATCATCAAAGTGGGGACAGGGTCTCAGAAAAAAAAATCTAAACATGTATACTTTCAATGTGGCACTAAAAGATTGCTTCTGGAAAATGCACTAATGATTCAACCCCCATCCCCATCCCCGTCTATCTCTCATTCAGGTAAGAACCGTTACTTGGGGAATATGGCATCTTTTAAGAGCTGGATTGAACTTCTTGCATCAACTTGACAATAGAAAATAATTAATAAACAAAAGACGTAGCTGCTTGATATGGATTTAAAGTAATGTTTATTTTTAGTGTTTTCAAAAAAAGGGAGGGCCTGGGGCAGCACAAAACAAAGGCCTGGTGCTTAAAATATTACAAGATAAGGCAGGACAGGAATTCCTTGAGCAAGGAATTCCAGAGATGGGGTTCCCCAGACAAAAGGGGGCTCCCTCTGGCCACCACCCCTTTCACCCCAGATGGAGAAGCAGCTGGAATAAACTGACAGCAATTGGTGGTATTTTGGGCCCAATCTGCAAAGGATTTTATACAGAAGCACCAGCAAACTGAAATGGCTTTGCAACTTTGAGATTGGCAGACTTCAGATCTACTTTTAAAAAAACCCTAGTATCTTGCAGAGACATTTTGCTGGAGCTAGGGGCATTACTCATATACTGAGAATTAAATGTTCCTGAGTCCAAGGACAGATTTTAAGCACCAAAATGTAGTGAAATTCAAAGTCTTTGCCCACAAAACCCCACTTATGATTATCCCTATTGACTGGGAATTGAAACCCTTACTGATTTTCTACAAATGAGCCAATGATCTACCAGTAGAGTCAGGTCTACATTTTACCTCCACTATTGGCTGCTGTGAAAGCTGGACCATAAGGAAGGCTGAGCAATGAAGGATTGAGGCCTTTGAGTTGTGGTGCTGGAGGAGACTCCTGCGAGTCCCCTGGACCGCAAGGCGATCAAACTGGTCAGTCCTAGAGGAGATCAACCCTGACTGCTCTTTAGAAGGCCAGATACTGAAGATGAAACTCAAATACTTTGGCCTCCTAATGAGAAGGAAGGACTCCGTGGAGAAGAGCCTAATGCTGGGAACAATAGATGGCAAAAGAAGAAGGGGATGGCAGAGGATGAGGTGGCTGGATGGAGTCACTGAAGCAGTTGGTGTGAGCTTAAGTGGACTCTGGGGGATGGTGGAAGACAGGAAGGCCTGGAGGAATGTTGTCCATGGGGTTGCGATGGGTCGGACACGACTTCGCGACTAACAGTAACAACAACATTGAGACCAGGTGGGAGATACAGTCAGTGAAGCCCCGTCAACACTGATGTGATTTTTCCCCAGCAGGCAGTCTGAGTAGAAATCAGCTGCACTCTATACAAACAACAATTTCTGAGCTTTCCTTGGGGGCTGCACCACATTGAGGTCATTAGTGGATCTTCGATGGTCGTAGTCAAACATTCCCTGTTCATGAGAGAAGATGTCTGAAGATAAATTTCAAATCCATTTTCATGTACAGAATTTGGAAGTTCTCATTTCCCCCCCACCCCAGCAAATTAATTAAGAATAAAATGTTGCGGCCTTTTATATGTGATGGGGTCTTGCATAAGCTAAAACAAAAGTCTTGAAGTTGATAATGAGTGGAAAAAGTTTTCATGTTGTGTAGCAGGCTAGCAGATGAAAGGGACCACTGTGAGAAGTAAAAACTTCCATGTCTGCTATTGGGATGCTAGGCAGCAAAATATTTACTTAAAAACACACATAGCTTTCTCCAGAGCTACCATAAGTATATTTTCCTCATGGCACCCCAGTCCTCCTAGAACAAGTTGACTAAATAATGCTAAAAAGAAGAAGAAGAGCCCAAAGTGACTCCACAAATGTTGACACTACTCTGCACTATTGCCTGATGTCTCTGCTTCTGAATTATGTCACAGGTTTGATTCTTGACTTTTATTTAAGCATGCAGATCCACCCCAGTAGGACCACTTCATTCATTGATTGGTATCTGTGAAAATGGCTATATATCAGCGGGTTTGAATAGATGTGTCTGCAGTAGCACAAGGATGCCCCCTCCTGAAGAAACTGAGTAATGACAGATCTACCGAGCATTCTTTTTTCCGGATGGTGATTGTTGTAGGCATCAACACCCAAAACAATAATTCAATTATTTATTGTTTATTTCTAATTCCACTCTTACTGCAGAATTTCACATTGTTCTTGGACTGAATCTCGTGCAAGGAAACTCATGGAGCATATAATTAGGGAATCATATGCCTCTTCTCATTCATCTCCTGCTCTGCGCTACGTTTTCAGATGGAATTGGAGTACATTTTGTACTGTTTCTCTTGAATAAGTAAGTAAATCTGTATTGCAAACAGAACTCAGTCCCAAAAACTGTGATTTCTTTATTCAGGCAGCATCCAGTCTTTATTCTAGTAAAACTGTAATTGCATTTTTTTCAAAAAATATATTAAAAAGGAAAAAGGAAAGATAATGCATAAAGTTAAAGTATAAATTGCCTGGAAATGGATTTCAGGATTTTATCATATTCAAAACAAGCCCAAACCCTGCTTCCATCTCTTCCTTGAAAGAACCATAAGAACTGTAGCTCAGCATGGTCACCAAACGTTTTTCATTCCCCTACTGTCATCTCCTCTTCTCTTAAAATGATAACCACATTTCCCTCTCCTTGTCTCTCTCATTTACACATATTGTACAGACAGAAAGCCTACCCAGATCCACAGAGTCCACCCATCCACCCAAACTTTCATTCACATACAGCATTTGAAAATATGGATCCACGGGCAATCTGTGCTCTTCCTGCTCAGGTGGGCAGGAGGTGATGTCTCCCCGTTTGGGTAAGGAAGACCTTTGGAAGCTTACTAGGTGTGGCAATGTCTCGGTAGCCAAATGTGCAAGGGAACCTGCTGCAGGCAGAGCAGGTGGCAGCCAAGGACACCCATTGGCCACTATTCCCTCTGCAGTAAAAGGTCCCCAGCTACTGGACTGGTTCATTGCAGCTGGGCATTGGCTCTCCTGAAAAGAAGGAGCGGCGAAACCTTCCTGGTTAGGCTGGAACTTTGCAGAAGCAATAGTGGTCTTCTCTGGCCCTGACGCCTGCTCACACCCACCACCTCCAGCTCCGAACCCCATGTGATCCCCGTCTTTTGCTAAACTCTGATGCTGGGTACCCTCTCAGCCTGACCTACGGCACTGGTGTCTTGTGACTGTAAGCCATGGACCCGATCCAGACTGGCTCTTCTTGTGTTCTTATGCTTTTGCCAAGGGGAAGCTTGCAGTGATCGCAAGGGCTCGCAATCTTGCAGAGCACCCATCCGTTCTGTTCCTGCAGTGCCAGGGATGGAGGCACTGGCACAGCCCCGCTTCCTCTTATCCACATGTAGCTTTTGCGTGTAACTAACATCTGTGCAAGGGTTGCATGCTTGAATGGCTTCACTATTAGACCTGGAGAAGTCATCCCCTCCACCCCTGCAACCTCCTAGTTAAGATGAGGGGAATAGTGTGTGTGGGAGAGAAAAGTAGTGTTTCGAAAAGGATTAAGACAGGGGAATAGTTGTGGATCAGAAGAAGTCTAGCAGTAGCTTGGGAGTCATCTCTCTGGCGATCTGGTGACACGTGGGAGATCTGCTACCAGGCAGAGGGAGAGTCATGCCCTCCTGTATCTGAAAATCATGCAAATTTTACAATGGCACCTTCAGTTCTCAAGGCTCCCTTCTACAAAGGAGACCATGATATCCTACAACTTGGACAAATAAGGAAATGAGTTCAATGTGGGGCGTGGTGGCAGGGGATGTAACCTCAATCCTTTCAGGTAGACACAACCACCCTCCCCTTCATCTTTGCAACCATCCCACATCCATTTCTCCCAGTTCACGCACTGGTGAGAAGTTCGTCATCATATCTTCTGACTCACTGATCACAAGAAGAATGATGAGCACAGTGTGGAACAAGCACAGTGGGGCTGCAATGTCTCTGCCTGTCCTGAAAGTGTTTTCAGAGTCTTGCTTAGGACAGGACTGCGTTGTGCTTGCAGAGCGACCTGCTCATGGACAACCTCCTGAACAGTGTAAGCAACTGTATCTTTCTTATACAAACAACCCTGCCAACAGCACAATCACAGGGAAAGAACAGAAAATCTCCACTCTTAAGAAGATCTAGCTGAGAGCGTAACAATTCCATTGCCTCTGTTATCACAGCAGACAGCTAAAAATAAACCTTCATTGAGAGAGAGAGAGAGAGAGAGAGGAAACCTTCTGTGTATTATCACATCCTAGTCAGCCTTGGATAACTGTTATGTAAATGTGTGTGGTGACCTTTATTTCTCTGCCATTCATTCCAGTGAAGCCCTGCACAAATGATTCTTTCTAATGGGTGCTTGCTGAACAGCACCCTGAAAGGGAGGCGGGCACCATTGTTTCTGTATCTTGACCATATTCTAAAGGTCTTCACTGTATGTTATGCATATTTTCTCCTTGTGATGGTAGATTTCAAAAGTTGTTATTACTGATAATATTTCCACCTGTATCCATAGCTTGAGATCTATGTTTCATCAATTTCTTGCACTCTTTTATCGGTGGATTCATATTACTTTCTCCTTTCCTTTCCTTTCCTTTCCTTTCCTTTCCTTTCCTGTAAATTCCTTTGAGTCATGCTTGTTCTATGAACCATTCTTGTTTAGTTAGATGAAGCATGTCCTGCTTACAGGCCAAGCTTGTGTTTTTAAAGTTCTAAAAAAACAGAACAACAGAGTTTTCAAAAAGCAAACTTCCCATCAAATATTGGCCTGCAATCTCCACCAGAGATGCACAAATTTAAAATTCTCATTTTATTATTCAGCATAGTTCATCTTGAACTCTGCAAACATAACCAATGTTAGGTAAAGTTTGCCTTGAACATTGAGAATATTTATTTTTAAGAATTGCATGAAAATCATTTGGCATTTGTGCATGTTTACTCATTTGCCATAACACAGAATCACAGAATCATGGAATAGGAGAGTTGGAAGGTGCCAGTAAGGCCACTGGGTCCAGTCCAGAGGAGTCCAAGTTTGCACATCCCTAATAGGCACCTGCCAGCCACACCTTGAATGCCTCCAGTGTGGACCTCATAATATACACATACCATATTCAAATATAAATATATGTACATAAATATAAATATGTGCAAGTAAATATGCACATATAAATAGATACATTTTGGCAAGCATTATTTTCACTAATAAGTGCATTCTATATGCAATTTCAATTGGAAAACTCCATTACAAACTCAGTTCTCCATATGAAGCACAACAAACCTTGGTGGATAACTGTGCTTCGGTTTGCATAATATTTCAACAATGTGAAATTAGTTAAGTTCGTTTCATGAACTGACTGGATGTCTCCCTCAGTCCTGGTGTCTCCATCAATTGCGCAACCTGCAGAACAATGTCATCAGTTTATCCTGGTGTTTGAGGGACTCAAAGAATGTTTCTGGGCCAGGACAGCCTTTCATCTGCTGGCAGATCCTCCTTCCCTCTCAGGTGCTACTCAGTGGCTGACTGGTGTTGCAATGGGACGAAAGCTTTTCTGGCCCAAACTTGGTTGGGAAGGATCAATAGCTGAGGGGAACTGAGGGATCTACATGACTGGCAATGGCTGGAACTCTTACCTTGCTCACAGTTGCTTAGCAGGTATCTCTTTAATAAATGACATAGAGTGCTTGGTTGCATTTGTGTAGGGAATAATTTTCAGGCTGTGTGTAACTGTGATAGCACATTTATACTGTATTAGATGGCCATCACTAAGTGCTGAAAAAGCAGTCGATTCTTGATGCTGTCATTCTTTGCCTATGGCCCATAAAATTAGGTCAGGTAACTAACAAATCACATCCTGGTTTCTTTCCTCCCATACATTTCTTGGACAATTTGCTATCCTTCTACCTCTGCCAAATACTGCCAGGTTTTCTATGGGTCCTTCATCAGACCCTGTTTAAGAATCTGTTCTGTTAAGAGGTCTGTTCCTTGACCTCAGCCAAATGGCCAGTCTTTTTAAAATCAAACATGGGAAACCTTACTCTCAGGTCACAATTTGGGGGTTCTGTGATCTATGAAATGTGTGTATCATGAAGTTTTAACTCATTATTAGAACTTCTCATCACAAATGGAAAGAAACCAAGGTCTGTCTAATGCAACATTTGCTTTGAATATGTCTGGGAAAATCTGTCCGTTTTGCTTTCTCTCTCTCTCTCTCTCTCTCTCTCTCTCTCTCTCTCTCTCTCTCT
>JAIXND010000674.1:49219055-49243503 GCA_023646645.1 Varanus salvator macromaculatus | reverse complement strand
TCTCTCTCTCTCTCTCTCTCTCTCTCTCTCTCTCTCTCTCTCTCTCTGTCTCCCAAATATGAAGGAATATATGAATCTTGGTAAATTAAAACAATGAGATGAAGCTAAATTCTCACCCTTCTGCCAAATTCTATCTATACAGCTGTTCTGGGCATGGCGAGGACCAGGATGTACCTGCTTGCCATGTAGTTGTTAAAGAGGATTGGAAACCTTAAGAATTAACATGGTGGAATGCAAAGTGACTCAAGCCCAGACTTTTAAGTGGAGACCAATTAAAGCCTAGACCTGGATGAATGAATCTGGCAGTTTGGCTTCCTTTGGAATTCCATTAAACAAAAACACAAGCTCAAGCTTTGCTTTGCTTTGCAGTTTGCTTTGCTTTGTCCTGTATATGGAAAATGTTGGCAGATTCTTATCCAAACCAAACCAAACTTAAATGATCACCTATCACTAGCTGTGAAGCAGGACTCTCCATTCACCAGCCTTCCACATATCAGACTAGACCACACAATCAATAATGTCTCATTACCAGCTTTGACTAGTGCATCAGCTGAATAGGGATGGTCTGGCCAGCATGGTCCATACATGAGTAACCTTAAGAGTGGGCAACAGCAATGGGTGTGATGGGACTTTCTCCGGGAGGCTCAAACTGCGTAAGCTGTGCACATGTGGCTTCTGCGCTGAAGGGCTGCAGGGATTCCAGTTAGTTACTGAGCCATGCTCAGGGTTTTACTGATGATTGATAGCCCTAAATGGCTCCGAAACAAGTTACCTGAGAGACTGACTCCTTCTGTACAGACTACCTTGGCTTCTGTGTTCAGAGCTGGAAGCCTTGCTTTGTTTCTTGGGTTGGTTTTCTAACATTCAACTTGCTTTGATTTGTAAGCATGTGGCTAAGAGCCTTGTACAATCTCTTCTTGTGCCCAAGAAACAGCCCTAGAGGTGGAACACCTGCTTTGTGTATCAAGGCATAGCTTCTTTTTCTGCTTCAGAGCTATACTTTCCGTTCTTGACCTTCAGAGCTATGCTTTCAGATCTTGACCTACAAAGATGCTAGATCTTTTCTAGTATCCCATTTCAACAGGATTAACACAGTAGTGGCTTCATGAGATTATAGTTAAGTCTGGTACTATTCAAAGCCTTTTGCTTCTTCCCCACCCCTAAATGCTGGGCTGCAGTCATAGCCACACACACAACGTTGGAAAATGCATGGGTTTCAGAAATTAAGTGTCCATCTTTAGTTCTACTACAAGTTTGCTACAGCAGTATGATGGCAATACAATACATATAAGTGCTAAGTATACTTCCTTCCTTTCTTATCTTTCTTTCCCTCCTCTTCCTCTTTTTTAGCATTGATAAATCAATCAAACAGGAAGCTGCACCACAGAATGGAGCATGAGCTTTAAGATCAGGAGAGGGGAGCACAGAGGGTGGATGTACACAACCAAGAAAACACACATTTGAACTGACTTCTCTTTTTACAGGAACGACTTCCATTGCAGAGAGAATGAACATTATGCTCAATAATCCCAGAAATGGGGAGAATCCACACAGCCCATGAAAAATAATGTTTTATATTACATCATTTAACATAGTCGTGAATCTAGAGCTTCAGTTTTTGGACACCATAATGTGAAATAAATAAAAAAATGACAATACTCAAGCTTTCTGAATCTACCCCTTTACATGTCATGATGATAATGAAAATAATGGTATCCTGAGAGCCACCACAGAGAAAAGCAGTCTTCTTTGGAACCCAGAAGGTCCCCATTGCAAAAAGGACACATAGAATTTGTCTGCATCAGGCCTCACCCATTCACACACACCACACACACAAGGCACGCTCTCTGTGTCCCACACATGCATCCACAGCTGGACAGAAGCATTCCTTTGAAGCCACATTCTCCTGCTCCCATCCCTTCTCCCCATGAGGCACCCCATAAATAATTTTCAACCCAACTCTTTGCACAGCAGAGCCACCAAAGGATGCCCACAGAGAGCCACCTGCAAACACACAGATCAGTCTCCGAATCCCAGCATGTGGATCGCCCAAGAGGATCCTCAGGATGGATCAGAGGTGGCTTCTCTGGAGACCCCCTTGGCTGCTTCCCTCTGCAGGATTTACCACAGCATGAGAGTGAGGGCAGGGGTGCTCTCTGGATCATCAGCTCTTGTGCCATTGGGTGGGTGGCAGCTCCTGCGAGCCCCAAGAGTCCACCACAGCAGAAGTCAAGGAGGAAGGACAGCCAGGGCATCCTGCAGAGCACTGAGTGCAGAGTCTCCCAGTGGAGCAAGGTGGCAGCTAAATGTCTTCCCAGGCGGGAAAAGGAGCACACAGTTTGCTGCTTTTCCCACTCCAGACCTGAGGCACCCTGCCTGCCTTGTGGGGAAGCCAGCGCTGGATTTCAGGACTCCTGAACAATGGACAAGAAATGTTCTTTTTACACCTTGTATGGCCAGCCTTTGTTTAAAGAGTTTGTATAGTTGATGAAGTTTAAAAGTTCACCTTTGGCAGAAAGACACATGAGTGACTTGATTATGCATCACTTTCAAAGTTTTGATTCCACCTGTATCAGTTATCAAAGCTGGCTCCTCCTATTGGCAAAGAATGCTTGGATCCCAATTGACTCGTAGCATAGAATGAAAAGCTTCTGACATGGTTGTCTCATACAAACATTGCTAAAGTTTTCCAGCTACTCACTACAAACCTTCTGCACCGGGGGGAGATAAGCAACCCCAAACCAAAAACAACCAAAAGCCAGGACTCAAGAAAGCCAAGAACTACTTGCCAACCTGACTCATTGCACATCCGATGGCATATGTGTACTTATTTTATTACTCATTTATTGTCCTTCCCTACTTTCGACACCTTAAGCTCTCTGGGTGGCTCACAACAATTAACTCGTATAATACAGCAGGGTGGAAGACACTACTGTGTGTGAGGCTGGGGATGGAACAAAGTTGGTAACCAAGATTTAAGATATCCGCCATGGTTGTGTCTTTTCCAAGTGCTTGAGCCCCTTAATGTATATTTGAAAGCCTGATTTCCTTATAATCCTCCTTAGCTTTCATCTACAGTTTTGAGTGTATATTGTTCTGAGAAGCAGAAGAAGTGCTGTTTGTTTGATAGTTTGCTTTAAATGATAATTATGCAAAATGGGATACAATTTCCCCCCTCCCCCACCAATGATCTAAACATGAGCAGCCATAATAGCTGAGACAAATAAGCTTTTCCCATTCATCAAAGAGTTCATGATTCAGAACCAGCAGTGGTGTTTGTCAGCAAAGACCTGGCGTGAACTCAGATGTGTGGGAATATAGTCCAAACACTTTTGGGCCTGCTGTGGTAGTCCTGTGAAACCAAACAGAGTGAGCAGGGGGTGCCTGAATTCTTTCCAAGGACTGGAGCATTTTCAGAGTAGTTGTCTATAAAAGAAGGAGATGGATCCCACTGAGACTATCTGGCCCGAGATGCTCCCTGCATTGCCCCAAACAAGCCAATGAATTCTGGAGCCAGCAGTGTAACAAATATTCTGTGCTGATGGAGCAGCTACAGCGGGAACCTCAGGAGAAAGGTATGCATGTAGCAGCTGCAGAGCTAGGAATGCCAGGTGGATTCCCTGGATGAAGAGGGGGCTTTTGAGTGCCTCTCCCAGCCCAGATAACAGGTTCCAGGACAAGCCTCAGTTCTCCTGATGGACAGATCCAGCACCACGGTTGTGGCTGGTACTTTCCCCCTTGTTTGTGTGTTCGTTTGCTTGTGGCATTAGTTTTGCCAAGCACATTGGCCAGACCTTACAGGCCACACATCCTGTCAGGTGTATCCATAGCAGTTTGGCAGCCGACCTGCAAAGCAGCAGTGCGTCTACAGTGCTGCAGGTCTGGCGGATGAAGCCCTCCGCAAAGCAGTTCTTCTAAAAACAAAAGGAAAGAAGAGAACAGTTCAGAAAAAGGTGGATGGCAAACTATGGGAAACAACTATGTTGTCTGCATCATTCATAGGAACCGAATGAAGGACAGCAATTCCAGAACAAAGGATTAGTGTTGAAGGTATCTGAGAGTTAAATCAGTACAAAAATCCAGGGGCAGAACACGAGGTTATTACAACACAGAGCTTCAGCACCTTTTCACAATACCTGTAAATATTTTTACTTGATAAAATTGAAGGAATGATACCTTAATTCCTTTCACAGGGCATGATAAGTCACTGTGAGTTTACCTGAAGGACGTCAAGATGCACACTGGTTGCCATTTTGAACATGCAAGCTGGAGCAGGGCTATGGCCGCTTGTCATGTCATGTGACCCCAGATTTCATAGGCTATTTGAACAACCCTAGAACAACCCACAGTGGCTTATTGTGATGTGTGAACCAGTCTATTGCCACCACCTCCTTCTCCCATTTAAACACATGACACTCCTCCCTTTATCTGCAGCGGTTGTGTTCATTTGTTTGCACCAGCTACTTGGAACTGAGTTTATGCTTTATACCTTATGGTTGCCGTCCTGGTTATAATATTCTTGAAACTAAAGCCAGCACAATATCCTTGTTTTAGTATCGCAGTTTCAGTGACTGGTTCTTCCATCTATCCATCTATCCATCTATCCATCTATCCATCTATCCATCTATCCATCTATCTATCTATCTATCTATCTATCTATCTATCTATCCATCCATCCATCCATCCATCCATCCATCTAGCTATCTATCAGAGGAGAAGATGTGATTGTAGCTGCACTGAAACAAAAATCCTTTGCAGAGGTTATCATCTATGGCCATATACATCTCTTATGTTCTAATGACTATTTTAACCATTCCAGGTAAAAGTGTGATTTTGACAGGCAAGATTATTCTACCAACATGTTGGAAAGATAAGTTACAAAGGGATCCCATGGCCGCTAGAAACACCTGCAGGGCTCCAGGTGTTTGGGATTCCCTGGGCCAAGGCTGGGAAAAGAGCTTGCCCTCAGATTTGGAGGTCCACACTGGGCTCTCCCCACCCTCCTAGACTTGCATCCAGTGTGTGTCATGCGCACATGCTCAGAAGAGTCTCTCATGTGCGCACAAGGGAATGGAAATTCTTGTGAGAACCAGAGCATCAGTGAAGATTTATTTCTTGTTCCAGCAGTACAGCATTCCCACCCTACTCCCCCAGATGTTGTTCCTGGTAAAGAGACAGATGGTGTTTTGCCGACAGGAGATGAGGCGAAGGCGCAGAAACAGATCTCTTTGAGGGTAGATACGGGAATGAACTCTGATATAGAGTGTGAGAACAAAACTGATAAGTGGGATTTGAGGATGCTCGTTCTCGCAGGCGCACGCACAGACTAGGACAGATGGAGTCACGATTAGCAGCACGATGATGAAAGAGAGTTCAGAGCACCCCACCTCTGGTTCATAAGCAAAGCCTGGGGTAAAGTTTGTCAGAGCGAGAGGTCAACTTTCTATCCTTCTTCTATTCTGTATGTATAGCTGTTTGAAATAAAGGCATTGGCAGTATATGCTGGAGCGATTGCTTTCATTGGGAAGGAGCGCCAGCCTCACGACAGTGTGGAAAAGGATGGCATTGCTGCTTCTTTGAGATCATAAGAGTGACCTTGAAGAGGAATGTAGGAGGTGGGCTAGGGAATGAGGAGACCATGGCTGCCAAGCCAGAATGTATTGCGAAGGGACTCCAATCTCCTTCCCTTCTTGTCTGCAGTTAGATGCCCACATTGGTTTGCAGAACTGGTGGTAAATGCTGGCAACCTTCACCTCCATGCTCCTCCCACTCTTAAAAGATTCCCGTAATCCTCCACATTTGGTGGGTTACAGGCAGCACCACTGGATCACTGACTAAAGCTTCTTTAATAGTTGTGTAGAAAAATGAATTTCAGAGCCGTTCTTGACAACATTACTTACGAAAGCTTCTTGACGACTGTTAAAGACATACAAGCACTTCAGTCCTCTGGTTTTTCCCATCCTGCTCTTTCATATCCCCTTACCTTCACTAAGATCGGTTTGAGAAAATTGAAAGAAGTAAACAGAAGCATTAATTTGGAAACTCTAGGCCCAGGTGCTTTCATTTCACATTTTTCCAGTACTAGCATTTCATAAAATCATAGAATAGTAGAGTTGGAAGGGGCCATGAAGGCCATCGGGTCCAATCCCCTGCTGTTGCAGGACACCAATTTACACTATCCCACTCAGATGGCTGTCCAGTTTTTCCATGAATGTCTCTAGTATGGGAGAGCCCACCACCTCTCTAGACAGCTGGTTAGCACTGACACTGAGGAAGCTTTTCCTCATATTTAGCCTGAATCTGGGCTGTTGCAGCTTGACTTGATTATTCCATGTCCTGAACTCTGGCATCAGCAAAAAGAGATCTTGACCTTCCTCTTTGTGGCAGCCTTTGAGCTACTTATAGAGGGATATCATGCCCCCACCCCCTCAGTCTTCTCTTCTCAAGGCTGAACATGCCCAGTTCTCTCAGTCTCTCCTCATAAGAAGTGTTTCCAAACCCTGGATCATTTTTGAAGCCCTCGTCTGGACCCTTTCTAATTTTTCTGCATCTTTCATAAATCTTGGTGCCTAGAACTAGACACAATATTTCAGATGGGGTCTGACTAGTGAGGAGTATAGGAGAACTACTACTTCTTGTGTTTTGGAAGTAATACTTCTGTTAATGCATCCCAAAATAACATTTGCCTATTTGGCAGCTGCATTGCATTGTTGGCTCATATTTCACCTATTCATCACAATAACTCTATCTTTTTCTTTTTCAGTTCTGTTGAGCCACATATTCCCCATGTATCGATGCATTCGGCTTCTTTTTCCTAGGTGGAGGACTTGGCACTTGTCCTTATTGAATCTCATTCTGTTGCTTTCAGCCCAGTGTTCAAGTTTATCAAGATCGCCCTGGATCTTCATTCTGTCTTCTAGGGTGTTTTCTATTCCACCCAGTTTGGTATGATCTACAAATGTGATTATCGTTTCCTTGTACTTCCTCATTCAAATCATTAATAAAGATGTTGAAGAGCATTTGTAAGCATGTTTCTTCTATAAAGTGTTTCCTCGTACTGGAAGTGGGGCATCTATTTCCCCCTTCCTCTGACTCCAAAGTGGTGCACCTACACCCATGTGTCCATAAACACATGCACTTTCCATTTAATTTGATAGATCTTGCAGAAGTAAAAGGAGTGGAAAGTTGGGGTGCTACCAAGATGCTGAATTTCATGCTCATCAACCAGCCAGGCTGAGGTTCAGTTGAAAAACTTAGAGTGCAATCATATAGATACCTTCTCAGAAGTTAACCCATTAAGTTCAATAGGACTTAATCCCAGGTAACTGTATACACAGGATTTCAGCTTAAACCAACTACATTTATAAGTGAATTCTTATCTATGTCATCTTACCTTTAGATGCTCACTTCACATACTTGCAAATTAAATTATGCAAAAGTCCAACCCTAGTCCATTGATTGCCGTTATTCTTCCATCCCCATCCACATGTACCACTGCTGTTCTGGAGAACTTCCCCCAGAATTTTATTTAGAAACATAGAAACAGAGCGAGTCAGAAGGGGTCTCTTGGGCCATCTAGTCTGACCTCCGGTACCAGCTGGCTCTGCTCATGACATGCCCACCATGTGCACATTTCATCAGAGGAGCATCAGCATTTGGGTTGGAATCAAACATCTTTAGCCTGGTGCCCACACAGTGGCGCTCACTGTTAGCCCCACCAAGGAAAATTCACAGCTATGAACTTTTGGAGGTGTTTGTCTGAGATTTAGATTGGCAAAAATGACACAATGGGAATGATGAAATGCTGTGCTCAGGTACAACTATTTTGGTCCAATCCAGAGACCTCCATAACAGCTCTAAAACACAAATAAAAACACAAGGAGATCCACTTTTGTGTACCTTGCAATTTGTCCTTGAGGCATTTAGCCCTAAACAGAGATTTTATCTTTTGCTCACTCTCTTGCAGGATTATTAAACACTGCAATCACTTCGATGGGACTATCTTTCAATCTCTTTTATATGAGAACCATACCTTCCCACTGGAGATAGGGGGAAAATGTATTCTGCATTAATATAGAGATGCACTTTGTGTTGTACTTTTGGCCCACTATGTGTGGGCTTGGCAGCTGTTCTCAGCCTGTAGGCACAACTGACAATTTTCAGAAACAGCCTTGGGCACTGCCACAAAATGGTGGAGGCGGGGGAAGGTGCACTGCCAATAAAAGCAGTGGCCTGCAGCCATTTTCCAGTTCCATTCCCAAAGAAAGTGTCTGAACCCCATATATGGCTGACAAGCATTCACAGGACAAGAATAAATCAGCAATTAAAGGCTTTTACTTTGGTTTGAGGTGAGGCCAGGTTCTAGCAAGAAGCACTACTATTAAAACAAAGAGCCAGGACATTCCAGGGAGCACCAGAAAAGGTGCTAGGACAAATTTTTGCAGCAAACCAAACTAAACATTGGAGAAATATCCAAAGTAAGAGATCATCAATGATGAAACTGGAAAAATGACAATTTGAGAGAAATCTAAATTGATGTAGTTCCCCAACCTGAATTCTAAAATCACTAAGATTTGGGAGTACCTAGTGATTAAAAAACATCTAAACCTGTGTACAGATGTACTCTAAAACCATTCCACTCTATTTCTGAGCACAAAAAAGTCTGGCAGGAGGGGAGTAACAACATTTCACCAACATTCTCCATGAGAGGAGAAATTCTCCAGCAGGTTTTGTGGAGGATGGTGCCCTTACCATTAGCAGTGGCAGTAACTCAGCTTTCCTCTCCCTTTCCTCATACCCCAAGATGTTTGCTGTTACTGCAAGTAGCAGTGACAGCAGAAGCCTTGGCAGTCAGACCAGGCTTTTGCATCCTTCACAATTACTTAGCCTTAACATCATTCTGGACCATTCTCATTCCGTCTGTCTATCTAGCCCTCCCCACCTCAATGTGTGTGTGCGTGCATGTGTGGTGAGGAGGGAACAATCACAGCAAAGGTGGAGAATTTTCACTCATCAATCAATCAATCAATCAATAACATGCCGTATTTCAAATGTTTTCTACATACTGTAAAAAGAAACTAAGTATTTATGCACATCTTCATACTGGGAGTTTAATTCCTGATCCCGTATCAGCTGCATGGCTTAGGAAGTGAACTGACGGAGCATCTCGTGCCAGAATGCACGCACACATACACACTCTTCTTCATAGCTGCTGCTATTTGGCAAACATTTTGGGAATTAGCTAAAATATTCAAGACTCATATCTACCAGTGGCTAATTAATGAATGGGGAAAATGGGGAAAAACTCATCAAGTAAATTATTTGTGGCAAGTTATTCATTCAGATCTGTTCCCACTTCATTAGTGATGCAGATCAATAAACTCTAAGAATACACTGGCCTCATATGAATATTCAGCCTCTTTTCTTTCTGGTTTCTGATGGGAAGGCTAATATATGGTCAGACATTTAACTGCCATTTGAGTGTTGCAGTATAGTTATAATTTGTGCTGGATTGTGAGTTAATGAGGTGTCCTCAATAGACAGTTATAGCTAACTACTGTGGATTCCTTGCTGTACATTTTGGACATTTAAAAGGCAATTAATAAAGTTGAGATAACTCTGTGAACATAGTCAAAATCAATTCTCAAAGTACTTGCAAAAAGACACCATAGCACTGAATTCAAAGGGGCTTCTGCAAGCTGGTATCCTGGGACACATCTCTGCAGGTGATCCATTGCCAACATCAAAATCAGCCTGGTCCCACTGCTTCTCCTACTAGTTGTCACTGCCTGTTCATCTGCCCTTCCAAGCACACAAGCAGTAAAGAGAGTGAGGGAACGAAGCAGGCTCCACCATTCACCTTGCCCTCTCCTTGTGGGTGGTTGCATAGGCTTTGCCCTAAAATATAGCCTAGATAGCTAGATGCATTTGATGTGGATGAAAATGCACAGTTCAGTGCTCATCAGAATGTGCATTCCGTCAGAAGCAATATAGAGCTGACATCCAGCCTCAGATGCACATTCGCTCTTGCCCTTACTGTTTACCTAGCTTGCATAAAGGTTCTTTCATCTCGCCTTATCCAGTTTGAGCATGCAATAGATGGGTCAGAAGCATAAATAGGGATGGTTTGGATCTCATAAGAGTCAGCACCCGCAGGGCAATAATCTCACACTGGAATCAAACCACAGGATTAAAAACAACAACAACAGAAGCACTGATAACACTGGACTTCAGAAGCATTTCACTGGTGCCTACAAGGTGTTATTACAATGGGCAGAACAAGAAATAGTTAAGGCAATTTTAAAAAATAGCATGGTTGGGGAAAGCATTACTTTATAAATCTCTCTCTCCCTTTCCAAAAGTACTTTCAAACCAGTGTGTTGTTCAATTTGGGTTTTTAGGTGCAGTATGTGTATATATGTGCAAAATATTATATGTATCTCCATCCACAGGTGAAAATTAAAATTCTGATGCTCACAAATGTACAAGTTTGCATATGCAGTTTGGGATCCCAGCTGAGGCAGTGTCAAGCCATCTAACAGTGAAAAATTAAATTAGGCTTCATACAATGATAGGCACAGAAAATAGATAGTGGGATTCCAGGCCAGGACCACAGGAAAAAACACCAATTTCCTGCACAGATTTTTTCTGCTGGTGGTGCTGTCAGCTTACTTCAAAGGGGAAAGGAAACATACCTGTGTGCAGAAGTAACGTAATGCTGATGGTTGGCTTGAGAACACAAACACAATCCTCGAGCCCTCTAATTATGTATGCATTATGGGTCCAATTTACCAGAAGCCTGTGACCTTAACAGTGACTTATTAATGCAGACAACCAGGCAGTGGAAGAGTGGGGACCTCATGTCAGACCTTGAACACAATGATGCAGATCTCAGTGAATCAGGAAAATGCCTTTTTAAATTTAGCCTGTCACAAGTAAAGCCCTGTCACAAGCTTTTCTCAGCAATTGTGAAAATGGGGTCAGGCAAGGAATCTGGCCCAGGTATGAACAGATATTCTGCCCTATTTGTTACTATTAATTTGAAAGAAGCACTTGTCTAGGCTATAATCAGTAGTTCTTTTTTTATTTTGCAAGATGTCCGAGCCAGCCAGCAACCCATCATCAGGCACAATGGCTTATTTTCAGGCTTGCATTTTTTTTAGGAAATGTCCCTCACATTCTTCAGTGCGAGTCCTCTCAGAGCAGCTCTCTATAATCAAAGAATACATTAAAACAGGAGAGTGGCATGAAATGACATTTAAATCTCAGTCAGTATCTTGTAATGTTAAAGACAGAAACTTAATCCCAGGTTTGGCATCAGCAAGGTGGCAATGGAAGTTCCAGCACCTCAAAAGGGCCTACAGTCCTCAGTGTCCCATATCCAGTGTCTTGACGCTGCTGTTTCTTAATTATTTCCATTCTATACCACCTAATAGTCAAAGCTCCCTGGGCAGTTCACAAAAATTTGCCACAGTGCCCTGGAGTGCTGTTGCATTGTGGGAAAATTAAAATGGCAGCTTGAAGCCACCTGGAACTGAGTGCAGTTTCCAGCTGCCACATCCAGACAGGTATTCTGCCCACAGAATAGAGACAGGGAGCTCTACTGAGGCCTCCCTGGTTCCAGAGAAGGCAATGGCTGACTATGGATTTGGGGGTTTTATTACACAAAATTTCCAAAGTACAAAGCAATGTATAATCCTGAAGGTATCGAATATCATTCTGTTTCAAAAAATAAGCCAGAGTCATAGGAACATACATGGGGTGGGCCAAGTAAGGATCCACATGTCATAAACCAGAGCTGGTGTTAGCACATGGCATAGTCAGGCAAATGCCAGGGATGTCATTTTGAAGTTAATAAAAAGGAGCCAGCACCAAGAAGTTCCCATCACTGTCAAGTTGCTTGTGGTGGTCCTCGTCTCCAATACCCCCAAAGCCTCTGGCACCCACCCTGATGAGTCCTAGAAGCATTCTGGGAAAATGGAGAAGGCAGGGCTGTACTGGCCGGTCCAGCGTTTCTCTTCTCAGCACTGGCATGAGGGAATACAGGGGAGTCAGAGAAGCTGCTTCTTTTGGCATTGGTCATTCCAGCCACCACTTGCTGCTGCCTCCAGCACAGGGTGACCTCTTGCAGGACGCACAGAGTGGTGCCTTCCGGAAGAAAAACAACCTCATCCAGCACCAGCCCTGCCTAAAGCAGAAGAACAAAAATGGCCAGTGAAGTAGGCATTAAGATCAGCACCAAGCACGTTTCTCCGGGAAGTGATGTCTCTTCCAAAAGGTCCTATCCTGGGTCACCAGCTGTGTTGCCCCTAAAGGTGGAAGGCCAAAATGAAACATGGCGGGGACTTACTCAAAGGCTATAACATCAAAATCTGATCCCAAGCTATTGAGGGCAATAAAAGTTTCTGAGCCATTTGGATTAGGATCAGAAATGGACTGGGAGCAAGTGCAATTGTTTGAAAACTGGTGTTCCTTATTCCTTGCCTCAGCAATCTAGTGGCTGTATTTTTACCACAACCTCTGAATAGTCTTCAGAGGCAATCACGGGTACAAGCCAATGTGTAAGCAGAAGCTATGCCAGTACTGACTATTGTGGCATGTACGGACAGCCTTTCTGAAGCCCCCCTGTTATCTTTCCTGCCTGCTTGCAGCTATCCCTTGCCTCTTAGGCCCTCTACCAGAACAGGCAGTGCTGCTGCTCCCACCTGTATAGGCTTACCTGGTGGTGGCAGTACCGGAATGGCTATTGGGATTCAATGGGCACTGGTTTCATCCTGGACAAGAGCCATGGATTGTGGGAAATAAAAGTTCCCATCACAGCTGAGCTGCATGGCTACTAAGAATCCATATCCTTTTGGCCTCCAACGACAATGCCTGGGAGAATAGTGGCAGGATGTTCTGGCAGTGGATGGGCTCACTAATAGCAGGATGCCAAGGGCCCACTGAAGGCTAATACCAGCCCTGCTGGTGGCTACCAGATAACTGAAAGTTTGTACCACTGGTTTTAAGCATTTTCCAGGATTAATCTGGGAGTTTCCAAAGCCTAAATGGCTCCTTAAACTGAGTGACCTCTTAACCAGGCACATAAAGACATTTCACAGTGGCTCTGGAAAGCTGCCTCATACCAAGTCAGACCATTAGTTTATCTCGTTCAACTGCCTAGCAGCTACTCTCCATGGGTTTAGACCAGGACACACGATTTAGCTGAAGCACCTCCCATATGGGTGCCCACCTTGGCCTTTTAGTGTGCAAAACCCTAAGATAATCCTTCCTGATCCTCCATCTTTTCAGATGCACCACAATAGACCTCACTGGAGCAAAGAGCAGCTGAGAGAATAAAACTGCTCATAACACGCATAAAGATACTGCATATGCACATTGGGCAAACAGAAATGAAGCTGATTCTGTTAAGGATAATAATCATGTATCCCCAAACATATCTTCAAAACTGTTAAACATTCTCAGGTGTTTCACAGGGTAACTCTTCTTAATATATTGCATAGGATTTCAGTTGCTACCCCTACAGAACCTTAGGAGAAAGATCAAAGTGCCATGCTGAATTCAAGCAACAGCTCTCGAGAGGAAAGGATGTGAACAAAAGCTTACAGAATACTTTTTCCACAGTTCCCAACCCCAACCAATACCCTTTAAATTGCTATGACTTTTTCAGCCATTGTGTTGGTTGAGGAAACCACAGATGTGAAGGAAGCCCAGGATACAACAGATCTATCTATCTATCTATCTATCTATCTATCTATCTATTTACATATTTGTATGCCACCCCCTTGCACCCAAGCCTCGGGGCGGCTCGCAACAGTGATATTCTAGTGATATCTGTTTCCAAATGTGTTCTCTCTGACCAGCGTAGCTAATGAACTCAGGAAGGTTCATCAGTGATGATAATGGGAGTTTTGAGTGAAGACTCCCAGAATTGTATTCAAATATATCCAGACTTTATAAGCACCACTATGCTGGGAAGCCAATGCTAAAAAGTCTTCTTTTTTAACATGCCAGAAAGCAGATACATTCATGCAACACTGATGAATTCTAAAATGTGCTGACACTGAAAACTTGCCAGGATCTCTTCACAGGGAAGGTGCAAAGCAATTTCTAGTAGAAATCTTTCAGCATCTTATTCTATCATTCACAATATAGGGGAAACCAGATACCTAGAGAAAATTAGTTGGAAAAGAAAAATGAATGCAGCCCTCCAATTGTTACCATTTTTCCTGTCTGTCTGTTATCTGTTATAAAATCCTGTTTATTCCCACCAAGTTTTCTTTAGCTAATGTTTCACTGAGATGTAACTTTCCCTCTCATTCTCTTTCCCATCTATCATTGAGTGCTGAACTTTGTTCCTTCTAATGTACCCAGGCTTTAGCTCAAGGGAAGGCAGCTGCTTGATGCACTACTAAAGATCATGAACCTGGAACAGAGGAAGGGCTTTCTAAAGGCAATGCCAAGTCACCGGTGCATGCCACTACTCAGCCTGTTTCCCATTTCTGAAGAAATTCGGCTATTCTTTAAAAAGCCTGGAGATTTAATAGTGCTCATGTGTAAAATGAAGGTTGCTTACCTGTAAACTGAGTTCTTTCCAAAGGACTCTGTTCAGTCTTACCAATGCAAGAAGAATATGCAGGCCAAGTCAGAACTGGAGCTCAAACCTTTTTCATCTTGAAGGAAACATCCCATGGAATGGTGTTCTTGTTGCTTCTTGATTCTATCACAGGCTTGGACACCTTGTGACCTTCCCCTCCTGGCAGAAACGGCTGCCTTCTATCCATGTGTGCATTTTACAGTGAAAACCCATGGTGCATGCTTGGATCCTGGATGGGACAGCACTCAGTGGGAGAAATCAAGACAATCTGGACTAGAAGGACAAAGAGGAAACTAAGAAAACATGTGCAGAGCAAACAATGTTAGAAGACCAAATGGGGAGGACCTGAGCTACAAATAGTAATGGGGGTAAATCTATATATGTCAAGTTAGCAGGGGGATCCAGATCCACAGGGGTTGGAACAGCCCTTGGTTTGATCACAGTAACACCTTCAAGAAAATCTAAACAGTGTTGTCCCCTGGCGACACTAGGCGCACGCTCTGCCATGGTGCAGCTCCTGAGCTCCAAAACACTCCTGAGCTTCTGTTCGCTCCATATCCCCAGAGAGGTCCGCCTGGCACCGTGGTTATTTGTTTTTCGGGGCCAGGCCAAGACCTTTTTATTTAAAAGTTATTTTAATTGTTAATCTATGAATTGTATTTATGGGATTTTTAGGTATATGCCAAGATGCTTTCGGGTTTTTAACTCTAATTGTATAAATTGCTTATTTATGTTTATTTATTATTGTTTTAAGTCGCCCTGAGGCTTTTTGTGAATGGGGCAGCATAAAAATGGTATAAATAAATAAATAAATAAAATATCCCTAAGTGGATTGCAAGTACATCTATGGAATGCGCTCCCCAGAGAGGCTCGCCTGGCGCCGTCTTTATTTGCTTTTCGGCGCCAGGCGAAGACCTTTTTATTCAAGCAATATTTCAAATGTTAAATTATTTTGGTTTAAGTTTGATTAATTTTTATATTGTATTTGCATGTTTTAATTTGGACCTTGAGATGGGCCAGTTTTTAATATTGTGTATGCTTTTAATACTTTTGAGGTTGTAAGCCGCCCCGAGGCTTGTGGCAAGGGGCGGCATAGAAATTTGTTAATAAATAAATAAATAAATAAAAATAAATATCGTGGCCCATTCATCTCCTCTGGTTTCAAACCATGTGCACTACAAAGCTATGTTCTGGTTAGGGAGGTCTACCTACATTGGCCAATGTTACTGTTGACTCGTCTTTTAAAAGCAAAATAGTCCTAAGTCCACATTCCTAAGAGACACTTAGTAGGCATATCAAGTTTTCAGTGTTTGGGTGTCATAGTCTTGGTGTTATGGCGCTGACAGGGAGATAGATGAGACCCAGTGTGGTGCAGTGGTTAAGAGCATGGGACTGGGACTCAGACGATCCAGGTTCTAGTTGCCGCTCAGCCATGGAGCCAACTGGGTGACTTTGGGCCAGTCGCAGACTCTCAGCCCAACCTACCTCACAGGGTTGTTGTTGTGGGGATAAGATGGAGAAGGAGAATGATGTAAGCTGCTTTGAGCCCTTTGTAGGAAAAAGGCAGGATATAAATCGAAAGAAATAGACAGACAGACAGACAGACAGACAGACAGACTAACATCTCTTTCATCATACAGAAAAGGAATCTGGATGCAGTTTCACATGACTGGATCAAAACTGTTTGTGTTTCATAAACAAAACACCACACAAAATCTTGATGGAATTACATGCAGTCCTGGCACTGAAAAGCAAAGAATTGCAAAGCACTTAGCCGATCACAACACCTGGCTATATGCCGCTGCTGTTGTTCCAAGCTGTGCAGATGTGTTCTGTTCCTCCCCACTACCCTCCTCTAAGGGCTGACTCAAAGAGTATGCAGAGATTATTTAACTAGCGCTCTTTCCATCCAATTGGTGGTAAAATCTTAGAGATAAGCTAAGTTTATGTGTCTTCCCTTCTTGTTCATTTGTCTAGCTGGAATGTTCCTGAAAAAAGATCTCCACTGAAGACCTGTGCTACTGGTTAATGAGCATATCCCTAATAAAATTTGTAGGAATACCAAATAGGAGATGGATTAATTTCCTAAAGGAAGCACAGCCTTGAATTTCTAACAGCTGAGCAGAGCTGTCTAGGAGAGGACACTCTGGAGGGAATTTATCCATAGGGTCACCATAAGTCAGAGATGAGTTGATGGCACATAACAAAAACAAAATTAAAATTGTTCCTCTGAGCAAGTATTTCATGGATGGTGCCAGCTTCAAGACAGCAAAAGTCCTATTGAGACAGAGGAGAATTCTGCCAGTCACCTGGATGGGCCTGGAATCATTGAATACCTAGATTAGTTTGAGTTGTGGACTCAGAGAATGGGTAGACCAATCAGAAAGTGATGCATTATTAACCTAGGCATTTTACCTGGTGCTTCCCAGGGCAAATTGTAGCACTGACAAGCAACTCTGCACGTCATCAAAACAGCCTCTAGGAAGGCAGGATGATCCTTTTGAAATACAGAAGGGAATGACAAGCTCAGATAAGCTAAAAGTTGGAAGGCTGACATGTTAGGATTTATGCACTCTCAGAAGCCTGTTTTAGAAAGCTTTCCCCATGCCTTTCTGTCCAAGTGATTACTTAAGTGAAGTAGAACTTCCTCAACCAAATATGGAGTTGGCAGGGCAAAGATGTCCACTGGCAAGCCATGAAAGAATCTTGTGTGAAAAGCCAATGTAGAAATGGATTAACAGAGGACCGTCATCCCACTGCTGGTTGAAGAAGATACCATTTTAGATAAACCAGTGGAGTACATTGTACACAGAATGGAGAATATACAAGAAGAGGTAAATGTTCTCTTAAAGAAGGCCGCTGCTAATTCCCACATCGATTGTGATTCTTTTATGATTTTAGCAGCCTTCCAAAATAGCTTGCTGCGGTAATGGCTCAGCAGATTTAGAAGTTTGCTGTGTAAGTAGTCCATAACCCAGGCTTCCTTAACTGGG
Source organism: Varanus salvator macromaculatus (assembly GCA_023646645.1). Classification (NCBI taxonomy): domain Eukaryota; kingdom Metazoa; phylum Chordata; class Lepidosauria; order Squamata; family Varanidae; genus Varanus; species Varanus salvator. Next base: position 49,225,914 of record JAIXND010000674.1, on the reverse strand, counting down.
TGCCGTCTAGGTAATGGATCCAGAGTTAAGCTGGATGAACAGCACTGACGGAAATAGAAACTGCCCCTCTGCCCTCCCCCACCATTCCTAGGCAGTCCATTCTTACAATGCAACACTGGATTCCAAGTACTTTGGAGGACTACAATTCAAATTACCAAAGGCACCCTAGCGATGGGCAGGGAAGATGGCTGCCACAGTCAGTCATGGAAAGGAAAGGAAAAGCAAAGTCAGTTTCCCCAGGGAGTCCTCCGATAAATGATGCTTACAGACAATGTGGAGGAAAAGGACACAGGAGATGCACTTAAGTAAGCCAAGGAAAGACGTGCCTGGAAAACTAGAATTAACTGATGCATAAGGACCACCACTGGTGATGGTAAGAACAGGTCAGGTGAAGAGCTATCTATGCTCTTGCAGTTATGTGAAGAGAAATATCAGTGCCTGGGAAATGTCCGTGTTATTGGGCTCTGATTCTGAGCATCTGATTCTGAAAGGAAAGATGATGGATGCAAATAGGGTTAAGATGATCACCATTAATAACTAATCACCACCATCGAGAGTAAAAATTGAGTCCTCAGTTAATGTTGGGTTATACTACAAAGATTCTACATTGATTTCATAGGAAATGCAATATTTCTAATGCAATCTGGAAGTGGATTTCATTCAAGGATGCCACAAGCATGCCTGGAGTATCAATATATCCACATGTCTTTGCACAATAGTCAATACCTATTTAGACTGTGGAAATTAGATAAACAGGGCTTCAAGAATCAGTTGAAAGAAGTCCAGTACAAGGGAGACAGGGGGATTCTGGGCCACCGTGCTCAAGGGACTGAGAGCACTTGAGAACTGAGGAGGCCGGGTTCGCTTTACTTGGCACGAGTCCCCCATACCTCGCATCCTCATAAGGGGTTAGGTATCAGCTTGCAGGTATTAGCTTGGATATACTTTTCCTTTAGTCTAGTGTTCACTTCAGTAGGGACATATCATAGTATTACGGGCCTTTAATCAGGCCTCAGGCCACTTCCAAGGACACCATGAAGAAGTCTTCAGCCTGGTGCACATGAGCACCTGGAAGAAAAAAACACTCTTTGACACTCTTAAAACTTATTTTTGTGACATGCATACAGTATTCTATCATATATAGCTGGGGTGGCCAGCCAAGGCTTGGGAGTTGCATGCGGCTCTTTGAGTTTATTTTGCTGCTCGCTGCCCACAGCCACTGCCTGCAGGCCTCTGCTTGCTGCTCGCCACCTGCAGGCACCCACTTGCAGCGCTCAGATATCTGACATTCACTGCATGTGGCTCTTCCATCGAGCAAGTCTGGCCACCCCTAATATGTAGGGTTCGGCAAAAACTGACCCAATAACCAAAAAGTATCCAAAAGTCTATAGGCCGCCCATTCATACGTATATTAAAAGTGTTGTCAGTGAGCGAATCCCAAAGATGGCAAAACTGCAGCTGAAAATGGCCCTTTCCCCAGTTACAACCTGTCTATCCTGTGAAGAGAAAGGTCCCCAGAGATAGGCTTTCTAAGGGATTTTAATTGTCAGGCATATTGGGGTGGGCAGCAGCTGCTATGGATCTCAGACACACACACACACACACACGTTCTTCAAAAAGTTTCCACACTTTTAAAAACTCTATTTATTAAGAATGTCAAAAACAAATTACATCACTTTCCTACATAGTCACCTTCCTTTGCAATGCATTTTTCCTAGCATCCTACTAACTTTTTAATGCCATTAGCAAATACATATATAAAAGATATTTATAAAATAAAAATGAGGAAACTTTTTGAAGACCCTTCGTATTTGATGACTTTCAGTACTGTTCGGAAACAACAGTTAGTCTGAAATACAGCTGCTACTTTATGAAATGGCACCAGTAGGAATAATCCCATTACATTGTCCTCAGATTAAATTATATCCAGATCCTTCAGACTAAGAAAGGAATTTATGGGGAAACTACAGCAAGAAGGAGATACCTGAGGAAATTAGCACCATTTCTTCAGTGAGCAGAAACTGTTTTTGCAAGTTCAGGAGTCCTTTGTATCTGAGCCATTGCTAATATCTCACCTTATTGCTTGCCCACTTCACAAGACTCAAGGATGCATGGAAATCTTAGAATAAATAAATATAAATATCATCACCATAATTCAACCTGGTCAAGACTAATATGGCTGGTGAAACTTGGAATTAGCTGGCTTGCAGGCTGAATCTGCTCTCTGTTGTCCACACGTGTGCCAGACTTGGATGGCTATCCAATGGACTTCATTATTCAAATCAAGATTGATTGTGAGCACCTGCATGGGCCATGTGCCCTTTTCCTCAGTTCATTCAGCCAAAGGGAGCATGTCTAACATCTCTGCTGCTTTAGAAAAGCTACTTTGATCCCTGTGACAGCATGGCTGCCTTCAGAGAGAACATTTTAGCACATCCAGGCACTTCCTGGATGGGTGGTCACATGGGCATTCCAGGAAGTGCTACCAGGCTGAAAGGTTATTTCTGAAGAAAAGTGTGTGTATTACGCGTACACATGGACAGTGTTGCAAAGAAGACAAGGGCAAGAACAGAGCATATGTGAAATGAGGAATGAGGGTGAGTCTTCGCAGTGTGATCCGCACACTCGCTCCCCGTGCCCTAAACCCTGGTGTGCTGCAGCAGTGAAGGTGTTGGACCAGACAGGGGGAGAGTTGTACTCATGTAGCTTATGTTCATATATACCCAATGATAACTCTGAATAATTGGCATCTAACTTGGATGCCTTCACTGAGCAGTAGGTTGGATCTTACAGCTTTACTGACCCCCTCCAACTCTATTATTCTCTGATTTTATGAAGATAAGAGTGGGAGATTCAGGATTTAATGAGCAAATTATTGTTTTTATTGGAGCAAATTTACCCATGACTAGAGAAGTTTTCAGGGACAACATCAGGTCACTACTGAGGCTGCCTGTACCTCTTGAATTTGACCAGTGGCGGGGAGGTGGGGGATGTGGAAATTTTGGTTTGGATCTGTTCTGATCAGAATTTCTCAGAATTTGCAAGTATCATAGTTGAATGGAACAAATTTGAGATTTTAAAGAATTGCATTTGGAAATAAATTAAACTGACGGCTCCGTCCATGCATGGTACTCATGTCTTTTCACAGCTGAGGAAGCAGCCATGCAAGGGAACTTCCCAAATCGTAACTAATATGCAAAGGCAGTCAAGCAGAGATCTGAAGGACCTGCGTCACAACTTAGTTGGTTTGCAGGCAGGGCAAATGCCTCACCTGGCATTTTTCCCAAGTCCTGCCTACCGTATCCCTTCTGCTTTCTCCTGAAATGCCTTTATACACATCGGCTCACTCCTGCGTGGCATTCATCTCTCCCCACCCCACTGAAATGCTTTCTTGCTTGAGCAGTGAGGCTGAGGAATTGACAGCTCTAATCGCAGAGGCAGGCCCCAGACAGCAGGTTATGTGCCATTTGAGGAGGGAAGGAGCAACCCTCCTGCTGATTCGTTTCCCCAGGGATCTGCTATAGCCAGCCAAGCCTGGTCTTTCTTTTTGACTTTTCTAATCCTTGCATTAAAGAAAGACGGCATGTCTTCACAGGGTGGCCCACACATTCATTCCCCATGCCCTAAACCCCAGTTTGGTGTAATATTGAGGGTGTTGGACTGGTACCGAGCGGACTCTGATCCAAACCTCCAATCATCCATGAAGCCCACTGGGTGACTTTGCGCCGTCAACTGGCTCTCAGCCTAAGCTAGACAACAGCGAGGTTGCTGTGAGGATAAAAGGGAGAGGAGCAACCTGGGAGGAAAAGACAGGCAATATATAGACATAGATGCAACACATAAATAAATAAAATCCCAATCCAAAACTGCAATAGCTCAGGCAAGCTTAGCTTATTTGCATGAGACATCTGAACCACTGTGCTCTCCATGTCAGGGTCTGGGCTGCTCTGGGGATCCATCTGGTGGTCAGAACCAGAATCCCTACTTCAGTATTCACAGAATCAGTCCCAATTCCTGTTGGGAAGCACTCAGCCTCCCGATTACCAGCTGGGAACCCTGGGGAAGAGCTGTACAAAAGCAAGCTCTTTTCTTAGGAAGTTGCCCTACTAACACTGTGTGTTTACTGTCCATATCTTTCTTGGCCCAGATCCTGCCTCACTGTCTCACCCCAGCAATGCAGGTCGTCCTGTTAGCTGTGGTGTAGTCTGGCTCCCGCACCTTGCCTGGCCCTCGCTGCCCTGGTTCCTACTATGTCTTCCCTTGCATTGTTTCCTCAGCAATGCAGGGCTCCTGTGAGCTGTGGGTCTGGTCCGGCTCCCATGCCTTGCCTTGTCTGGTTCTTGTTCTGCCCTGTTGCATTCTGCCTTTGCATGGTTCCTTAGCAATGCAGGTGCATCTTGCCTTGCCCTTCCCTGCCCTGCTGTACTCTGCCATGGGCTCGCAGCTCACCACCTTGCTTCTTGGACTTGTTCGCCACACCTTTGCTGCTCCCGAACCTTACCCAGCTATCCTGCTTCAAGGTACTTGGATTTCTGTATGTCTTCCTGACCTTGGCTTGCTCTGTGACTATGACTTGGACTTGCTATTGAACCTTGCTCTTGGACTCTGTCTTACCTTGGGTTCTGCCACCCTGGTCTCAGTGCCTCTATCTTGTCTTCTGCCGCCCACATCCTGGTTCCCATCAATGCAGGCATCTTCTCAGCATGCACAGTTTTTCACTGTTTCTGGAATGATGATGCAATCTGAATGGGTAACTTTGTGAAGGCTAGATTAGTTTAACATTTTTCTCCTGTCAACCCTCTGATGAGAAATCAAGGAGACATTGCACCCGATTCTTTCTCTGCCTCTGACTCTCCATGAGCCCTTGAGTCTCTGCTCCTTCTTGTGGAAAAACAGCACCTGCATTGCACTCAGCCTGGGAAGATGAATGTTTCCAAAGCTTTTGAGATTGTAAATATTATTACTGTGCCATTGGCCTCATTTAAACTCCTAAGAAAGAAAGACAGAAAGAATTTTTCACAGTTTCCCAGGTATGCTATTTTCTTCCCATAATTGCTGCCACATCTGCACACTGCTCTTCCCTGCCCCACCCTGAAATTGCACTCAAATACTTCCAGTGTGAGTTGCTGGGGGGGGGGTCTGCCCCCTCCCGCTTTCCCAGTCATCAGAGGCACACTATTTGCTTCAAATACAAGGGATATTCTTTTTAAAGTCCAAACTGCAGCAAGCAGATGTGCTTAGGCAAATTATGCCACCACCTCTACAATTTCCCTGCCAGAGTAGTGATCCTCATTTTATATTAAAATAAATGGAATGGATACATTTCAGGGTGAAAACCCAATCATCCGCTGATGGAGCAGCTAAGAAATTCCCAGCAACATCTCTTCTGATAGCTCACTCTTTTCCGTCCCAAGATCAGTCAGAGAAATGTGGGCTCCTGCCTGCAAGAAAGCAGGGGTGTTAAAATAGTTGGGAGCACACAGTCTAGTGATTAGTACTGAGGGCCTCCTGGACTGGCCATATCTTAAGCAGCTGTCAAAAACCCTGACAATTTGTTAGTCTTCATGTATATGCTGCTTAGCCATATATAGCAAAGCTGTGAAGCTCAGGAGTAGGGTCAAAGCCTGGGGTCTAAGCCGGCCATCTCGGGTTTCCCAGGTTGGCGGACACCCTTCTTTTTGCCTGCCTGCCTTCCTCCAGCAACTCACTGGTTGGTGGTTACCTGGCTTAGATGCAGGTCTTCCCATTCCAAAAGGTCGAAATGCCTCTCCTAAGGCTTGGTTCCTGGTGGGAAGAGCTGTGAGCTACAATATGCTGGCATCTGGGACATCTTGGGCCCGCATGTTGCCTTCAGTCACACCAAACAGTGGCATGTGACCACAGCCTTCCTTTCTGAAATTGAATTCAAGTCTCCTCAGAAATAGCTTCTAAAGCCCTGAGACATATGTCCCAGTGAGAAGATCCAACCTTAGAGAATATAAGAGGGGAGGTTCGGTGATTTCCCACACTCAATGTACCACAAAAGCGACCAGTGCTGTGACTCTTGTGTCCTGCCTGTGAGGTTCCCATGGGTAGCTGGTTGGCCTCTGCAGGAGCAGAATGCTGGATGCTTCTTACACGCCCCACCTTGAGACTGGTACCTGCAGCTGCCAGGCCTCACTGCTCAACAGCTTGGTCTAACTTGACTAGAAGCAGTCAACAAACCTGTCCGAGTGTGTCGCTGAACCTGTTTGGTCTGATAGTGCTTAATGGTTTTTTTCCCTGCACCTGGAGTGGTAGAGGGGAAACCTCTCTGGATTTCATGGAAATGGACTAATATTGCTGTAGGTCTGGTATCATCTGGCTGTGGCTGGTATCTGTGCTCAACACATAAGCAAATGTGTAAGCAAATGGATTATTGAGACGTCTCCATTGCACTTTTCTTCCAATTGAAGGAACCTCACTAAGAGCTATTTTAAACTGCCCTGGAAGGGGGAGTGTGAAACAGTGTTTCCCATGAGACTATTTAAAGAGATATGGGTCAAAACGCAAACAAAGTCTACCTGTCATTATGGATTCTTTCCCCAGTTAATGCATTCACTCCCATTCTTCACTAGTTATTCAGCTCCATTTTCATTATGTGCCCTTGCTTTTCATGAAATAGCTCTTTGTTCTCATCATTTTATTCATTACTTGACAAGACCATCCTCTTCTCTATTTTTCCCTTGAACTCATCTTCTGTCAAAACATTTTTTCCTCTAAGAAAACACAGAGAGAGAGAGAGAGAGAGAGAAAGAGAGAGAGAGAGAGAGGAGAAGAAGAAGGTGAAGGAGGAAAAGAAAAGAAAAGAAAAGAAAAGAAAAGAAAAGAAAAGAAAAGA
>JAIXND010000674.1:49160017-49219045 GCA_023646645.1 Varanus salvator macromaculatus | reverse complement strand
GAAAAGAAAAGAAAAGAAAAGAAAAGAAAAGAAAAGAAAAGAAAAGAAAAGAGCTTTCATTGCCAAGACTAGACATGTTAAAAAGCCAATGGACATTTATCTATTCTTAGACAAGTCTTCTAAATTAAAAAGATAAACTATTGGAAATATATACATTGTCTTGGGTGCATATCAATTATTCTGTTCCTTCCAAATACTTGTGTTTTGGTTGGAGAGGGGAACATACAAAGACATACTTTGTGCTAATAAGAATGTGATCAAAGAAGAGCTGCATTCCAGGGACAGTTGGGACTGAAGGCAAAAGGGTGTATTCCTGGGTCTGAAAGAGGTTCGATGTTTTCGGTTGAGCGCAACCTCCTCCAGAATGGATTGAACACCACTTATTCAGGGGGACAAGTGATGCATTAATAACATCTTGGTCTTGGTTTATTACCCTAACTGTCCATTATACCAGCTAGGACCTCCATAGCCCCAGCTGGGGGAAAGGGTGCTCTCATATTGATGATGTAGCAGACCATATCTCTGGATAACTTCTCTCAGTTTCATGGACTTGTTGAACAGAAGGAAACAAGAATGAAGCCTGATTTAACCCCAAATCATAACTGTCAAGGGGCTGGGCAATATCCCCCCAGTCCCACTTTCTGGAAGTGGCCATCAAGGTAGGAACAGCAAATGGTGCTGCTCACACACAACCTGGAGAGCATAGCCAAACTATGTCATCGTTGATGGCACCAAAAGCTGTTGAGAGGTCCAAGCTGGGCAAAGGAGTGACATGCCCACATCTCTCCCTTAGCAAAGAACATGCCCCAGGGTGATCACACTAGGAAAGCTGGCTTTCTCCTTCTGTTCCATCAGATTAGAAAGAAGAAAGATTTCCCTTGATAGCATTAACACAGGAAATCACTGTTTGGCTCTCATCAGTTGTTGAAAAGATAATTTAAACAATTCACCTGTGTGCAAGGGTGGAATTAGATGACTTTCAAGGCTCCGTCCAACTGTATCGTTGTGGGGATGGTACTGGATGCCAGCTGGGTACTTGTAACATGGTGTCTGTCAAGGGATGATAGATTCAGTTGCATCGATGCCGTGGGTCTATTCCAGCAAATCAACAAATCTGGAACTTATATCCACCTCTCCACAACTGCCGTCAGTCAGTTCCAAAGTATTAGTGAAGCTGGAACAAACTAAAACAAAGGACTCCATACCAAACATACATCACCAGAATAACCTCTGTTTAGGAGCTACATCCTTAATTTCCTGGCATTTTGGAGCTTGACCATAAACAGAAAGCCCTTAACACAACATGTTCAACTGAAAGGCAATTTTCTGCGTTACATACTTTCAGTGGTTTAAACTTCTGAACTGCTGGGCTAGTTGATCGAAAGATTGACTGTTCGAATCCACAGACAGGGTGAGCTCCTGTGCTTTGTCCCAGCTCCTGCCAACCTTGCAGTTCAAAAGCATACAAATGCAAGTAGAAAAAATGGTAACAGCGTTCCGTGCACCTCGGTGTTTAGTCATGCCGGCCACATGACCACAGAGACTGTCTGCGGACAAACGCTGGCTCCCTCAGCTAGGAAACGGAGATGAGCACCACCCCCTAGAGTCAGGCATGACTGGACTTTAATGTCATGGGGAAACCTTTACCTTTACTTTACTATGTATAAATTGATAAAATACATCAATAAAATCAGTCAGATATCTGCAGGGGAACTTTCCAAAGGATTATACCCAAATAAGATTTGGAAGAATTTAATAAAGGCTGCTTAAACATAATTGGATGGGGTATTTAATTAAGCATGGATGTATCTCTCAGTTTTACTTTCTCTCAGTTCCTATTTTTTCCAATTTTAACTACTTATTTATTTTTAAATACATGTGATTTTGTATGGAATTTTACCTAATGAAATGTCTTCTTCAAGATACTTTCTTAATATAATACATTTTAATATTATTTTGATAGCTATACCAATTTAGTGTATATTTTCCATAATATATTTACTTTTGTATGTATTTATCTTGGAAAAATGCATTGAAATATTTGAGAAAGCATAAGGACAGCTCCCTCATGCTACAAATATGTGAAAGCTTAGATAGAAAAATGCCAACAACTCCCAGCATTCTGCAGTCTACATGATGGGAGTTGTGAGCCTTTTTGTGTCTTAACAGAGACACAAAAAGGCTGCACTATAGCTGAGTTTTGGTTCATATTTCAGCTCAAAACTACAAAATTAGATAAAACTTATCTTTGGTTAAAGTGTTAACCAAACAATTTTTCCTCTCATCTCTAAATGTAAATCACACAGGTTAAAAAACAACAACAACAACAACACATTGTGTGTTCCACAAAGAAGTTTTGTAAAATTGAAAGCCACAGAAAAGAGACAACAAATCTTAGCAAGATTCTCAAATCAACAATTTATGCTTCTTCTCTCCTATTGAAATACACAACTATGTTTTTCTTTCAAATGCTATTAAAGAAAATCAGCCCTTAGGTATGAGTTATATGTTGTGGTAAAAGAAAAATTGTTTAGCTTATAAAATTGATTTGGTCTGCTCTGATATTCCAGTAAGAAATATGGTACTCAACAAAGTGCACCAGAACAGGTGACAGACAATCTCTCAGGGACAGCAGAAGTTTATTACCTCAAAAGATTCATGTATAATCTTAGGGAAACAAGATTTAGATTCCCACCCCCATCAATTGTTGCAGATATTCAGAACAGCACAGGGTCATGGACAGAGTGACTTCAAAATTTGATACATTTCTCTACAAATTCTTCACATTTTCTTGAATGAAAACGTCAAGATGGGAAAGGGGAACAAATGGGTGTAGCTTTGTGACTGGCAACTCAAGCTCCTAATCACGTCTTAGTAGGCCTCTCTGTATTCCCAGTTCTCTGGGGAAGGAATGCTAAGGTAATAGATCACAGGACTGATCTAGCTTCCATGGCTTTTCACTAGGTTTTTTTTCCTCTCAGAAGCAAGGGCATTAAAAGTGACGTGGTGGGATCTATGGGACTTGAGAGGGTGCAGCATTGAGTGCTTGCCTGGAAAATGTTCAAGACGTTCTGTCTTCACCATTGCATTTGCCACATTCATCACTCAGCCGTCCTATTGCACTTTCTGTGGCTTCAGTGCCAATTAAGCAGAACACAAACAAAGCCTGAAACTATTTTTCATTCATCAGAGCTCCGTAGCCCCTGCACCTGTTCTTAAATTTTGCAGGTTTCTTGCCTAGGGAAGCCTCTGCACCTTATACCTCTTTTATACAAATGACAACCAAAGCACACAGCACAGAAACAAACACAGAGCCGGGTAAAGAAACCTCAATTACATGTATGCAAAACATTTCAATACTCTTCTTCCACACACAGAAAACACACACATATCCCTGTGAAGTTTTCCAGGTCTTTAACTGCTATACTGTATGCTACTTTCCTAATATTTTCCCACAAAATGTAAAGGGATAAGCATTTTTTCATTTCTTTTTCTTTTGGAAGTTCCCAAATTGTAGAGGCTGCTTGCATAAAGCTCCCTAAAACTTGGCAGGCACAAGGGGATCTATTCCTGCAAATATCAATTCAATTCTGCCAAAGAGTAAGCAAGTGATCAGCAGCTTCATACATTGTGAGATCCATGGAAATCGCTGCATTGACACTGCATGGTTCTCTCCACCAACCAGAATGGGAGGAAAAGAGTTAATGCCAGAAACAAGATGAGGCTGACCTCTCTGCCTGAGTCTTTCAGTCCCTTTTTCTCTTCCCTCACCTGGAAAGGCCAAAGGGTCACCTGACCATTTTTTCCCTACCATCCCTTGAGAGAAGAAGCATGTTCTCCCCTCCCCTCTCTAAACCTAACTGTCCAAGAACTGATCTTCCTTTTGACCAAAATATCCTACATGAACTTAGCAACCTGTCTCCTTCATGCAGGTCACATATGGATTGTTTGTGAGTAGATAAACCTTTTTTACTTTTTGTGGTGAGCTTCTCCAGGTGAACTTTTATAGATCTAGGTACAAGCTAGTCTCTTAGCTAAATAAGCTGTTCAAGGCTTACTTCTGGTTAACACACACATTAACACACACAAGCAATATACAAAAGATTCTCCACTCCATTTCCTTAAAAAAATGGCATTTGTCACAGCAACTCCTATATCTGTTTTTCTTAGGTGACGGGCTTAATCTTTGCATTAGTCATTACTCTATATACCATTTCTATCCAATTCTTGAAAACAAACAGAGAGAAACCACTCATTCATTCATTCATTCATTCATTTTTTGACTTATTATCCACTGAATCAGCCCAAAGGCCCAAATTTGTTGAATTCCAATTACTGTTAATGGATGGATTGAAGATTTGGCTTTCCAAGTCAAGATTCAGATTTGGCTCCAAGTTGGAGTGGGCAGTTTTTGGATCAATCTGACCTGAATGAGATTGTTTTCTAAATTGCCAAAGAGGGGTTTGAACTGAATGTCATGGCTAGTGCATGGTCCTATGGAAGAGTGAGCATCACCGTGTGGAACGCAAAGCCATTTCAACATTTGTCACTTTCGCTTTAATACAAAGGTGCTCATCACTGTCGTATATTGGGAATTGACGAGAAAACTAGATGGAAAGTTTGAAGCAAAGTTTTAGTGCCTGCTCTGTTTTCAAAGGTTGTGTGATGTTTGGAATGTATTTGTGATGCAGTCAGCAGAGACTGTAAAATGATTGTTTTGGAAAGAAGTGAATTCTCTGTTCTAGAAACAAGGAGAGAATCTTGATTTGAAGAGCAACAAAAATACTTTGTTCTGTGCATTTCTTAGGAACTGGCAGTTAGCTGTCACATGGTGATAGATGCTTCTCTTCCACCAGTTCAGACAATAACTCTAACTGCAGTTAATTAAGAGCATCAGACTGTATTATTTTGACAACATAAAATGTAATTGTTGGTCCTGTAAATGATAAAATGATTAATATTTGGAGTTTGGCTTTCAGATGGGAGTCTTACACCTAGTGAAAAATTGCAGGCAAACATGTTTTATCTGGCAAACGTTTCAAAGAAGAGTTTTATTTTTTGACTGTCACTGTTAACTTCTCTCCAGCAGTTCCCACACCGAAAGAGAATCTGATAAACAAAAATGCATTTTGAGCTCAGATGAATGCATGATGTGATAATCTTTCTCTTTGTTAACTGGCGTTTCCTTGTTAAGGGAAATGCTGAAGGAAATTCATTGAACAGACACAGTTAGTGGTAGGCTTGGCAATTTTAAAAAATTATTATCATTCCATTTATATACTACCTTTCTCCTTGTGCAAGGAACCTAAGTCAACTCACATGATTATATTCATTTTATCCTCACAACTATCTTGTGGGATAGGTTCAGCTGAGAGGCACCCAGTGAATGTGAGCCACATTTCCTTATTTGCCCTCCAGTGCTCTAACTACTATAGCACCCTGCCCCCCTGTGTGTATAGGAGCAGGGTGTAGAATGTCTTTGCTATACAGAACCAGGAGATCTATGCATGATATAGAATGAGGCCATAAGTAGAGCAGCCAATTAACAGCTATTTGCCCCTGGCACATTGAGTCACACCAAGCAATCCACCAAGATCTAGAAGATAATTCCTGCAACATTATATTCCTGTGAAGCTGCCTGATATTCAGCCAGTTCAGTGAAACCACCATTCTCTGCCCGTGACTAATCATGCTTCTTCTTCGGTTACGGAGATCTGCGCTATTGACTTCCTTTGATTTATGATTTGGGAGCAAGCAACTCTTCTGAAATGTTGGCGTGGCTTCCCATGGATTGTAGGTTGTCCTGCACTGTGCAACAGCATTTGTGGGGTCCTTTTGAAATGTTCCTAAACATTCTTTGCAAAGCTAAATGCAAATTTTGCTAATTCCACATGTGCAAGATATCCCTTTAATAAATTATTTGTTTCATGTTTTGTCTGGTGCCCCGTGCTGGTGCCCATCTCACATCTAAGCTTCTTATTCTGGGCTGCTAGGAGGTTTTCAAGTATTCTAATGGAATTAGCGGCAGTGGAGGAAGGGCAGCTTGTGGAATTCTGAGTTGTACAGGCAGGGATTTCCCTATGCCCAGAAATATAAGCATTTTCAGGAAATAAGAACCCTCCCATGGGTGGAAATTCTCAGTGATGGAGCAGTTTCTCTATAGGTGGTGGCAGCAGTACCAGGAAGAAGAAACCCTTGATAGTGTCTGTTCTAGTTTGCATTAGACTAGTTATTTCATTGCTGTTTAGAAGAAAATCATATGAATGCCCAGGCAATCAGGGAACTTTTTCTGTTCCATTTCAGCCTACGCTATAACAGGCAGTCCACACCTTAGAAAGGCTATGCAGTAGGGCCCGGGGTGTTTGCTCAGCCCTTCTTCAAATGGCCTGGGATTGTGTGCTTCTCACAGAAGAGGAAGCAGAGGCTGCGGTCCGTCTCCTTGATCCATGTGACTTGCTGTCCACAGCATTCCACCTACTACCGATTACCTCTGCAATCCTGAAGTGATCCTCCATGCACTGCCTTCCTCCCTCTTTTTTCTGTACTGTAGCAGGGCTAGGGAACACAGAGATGTCAAGAAACATGGCAGGTAAAGTCCACAGTGGACCAACTCTTTCCAAGATGTGCAGACCCCATGAACTTGCAGCCTGTTTGATTTGTTTGTTTGGTTTGTTTGTTTGTTTTATGCTTGGAGATTAGCATATGGGTGCATTTATGCTAATGCCTATTTGCAAACAGAAGCTAAATTCATGTGTATAAAATCTGATTCTGTCAATGTTTGGACAACAGAATATGAGGGATCCATGAAACCCAAACAGAATAGATTTAACAAAATCCATGCATCCCTGAAGGCTTTATCTGTATTCATTCCATGCAGAGTGACTGTTGACCTCTGTTCTGTACCTTCTTTTTTGTACTGTACCCTCCATCAAATAGTCAAGGAACCAATTGGTAATTATATATGTGTGCCTATGGATCCATATTTTATTGCTTGTGATGGCAGATGCATGTTTTCAGTAATGAAGAATTGACTGTAGCTGCGATATTCAGTTCCTAAGGAAATGAGCCTATAGGATAGGCTGGTGCCCAGCTTGTAGAAGGAAGCTGAGCTGTGCTCCCCCTCCACCACTCCCTTGCAAACAGAACAGAAAGAACAGCACCAGCAGCAACCTGAGGTCAGAAAAGCAACCTTGGAGAGATGTTAAAGGCAACATTACAGGGGTAGAGAAGGGAGGACAGTGGAGGGACCAAAGTCCTAGGCTTCCTGATGGCACTCCAGCCAACTTCTCCCCCTGCCTTTGAAAAGCAATCCCCAGACAGCCACAGATGGCCATCCACTGCAAGTGCTGAGTAGGAGGAGTAGAGATGCAAAGAAGAGCACCGGTCCTCTCACTTGGCACCAGATGCCCATGAGCCTTGGTGTTTGGAGGCTTCCTATCATCCTGATAGGGCTTTGCTCTTCTGATGCTGAGACCAACCTGCTGGGAGCTGATTTGAGGATGGACCTAACTGTCCAAAATATATATCCAAAAGAAAGTGGTATTCCAAAATGGGCACCTGTGAGTTTGGTCTTGATGGAATGATACTTCTTGTACCTAACTAGGCTTATGAACTTTCAAGATATAACGAAGGTGCAACTATTGTTTCAGAACTGAAGCATGTTATTTCACAGCTTTAAAAAAGATGGCAGCCCTTTGCCTTTGGGCCATTTTTCTACTGTCTTTGCTCATTTTCCCCATCTGAGCTCACTAATAAGTACCCTATCAAGAGATGTCTTCTGTTAATTATAAAAAGAAACTGAAAGATAGCAAATAGCCTTTTAAGGCAGGCACAGAAAGAGGTTGTGTGGATGACAAGCTCATCAATAATTACCAGCAGCAGAACTCCTGTGGATAGTAAGTGATTTTAAGCATGGCTAAGACTGCCCCCACTTATTTTAACATATTTGTTAACACTGGTGAATGTCCTTGGTCAGCCAAGTAAGTATCGCTCTGAAGTCACTACACAGTAGTGTAATGAGATTATCTGACTCCGGTGATAGTGTGAATGCAACAAGTTGCTATAAACCATGAGAAGGAAATACATTTTCATAGTGCCTTTATCCTTCTAAACAGCAGCATTTACCAATGATTCATGAACCTCCTTCCCCTAAAAAGGCCTTTTCAAAATCCACTCTTCACTCCCCTACTAGTCACGTGAAGTTTGGCTTACTGTTCTGTTTGGGACAGCCCTTAAGGCTCATCTCATGCTGTAGCTGCAGGATGTTCCCCTTTTCAGCATGTAACTCCTTTGTGGAAGGAACGGCACCATCTGCTGCCTATTCTGTCTGACAAAACAGCTCAGCAGCTTGGAATCTGGACATCAGAGAAAGTGATTCTCCCTTACCGGTCTGCCTGGTCCCTAAGATATTCAGATAATATACCCCGTGGTTCCAAACAAACCTGCACCCCAGCAAGAGTCCAGTAGGAATAGACCTTTCGGTGTGTTGGCTCCCTCTCTGTGGATCTCCCTTCCCTGCCTGTTGATGCCTAATAGGCATCAATGCTATTAGGTGTGTAGCGCCTGCTGAAGATATTTTTATTGAAAAAGAAGCCTGTTTTGATGGCTTATTGACATACTTGGATTTTACAGGTATTATTACTTGTATGTATTATTGATATACTTGGATTTTACAAATCAAATAAATATTTGAATTCTATTTCCTTTCTATTATTCTTCAGAAGCCCTGTTGGATGCACAGCAGCACATGATAAATAAAAGGAGTAATAAATGTGCATTTTTGCACATTAATTGCCAGTGCAAGTGGGTGGGGAGCGGGGAGAGAAACAAACTGATACCGATGGCAAAAAAGCTGAGAAATTAATTAATGAGAGATGGACAGATCATGAATGCGGTGGTTAAAATGAGATCTGGTATTTCAGAATGCCAACATCTAAGGAGAGTTCTGATGGAATTTGATAGCTGAGGTTATATTTATTTGGCTTTATTCACTGTGGCAAACAAGGACAGTCAAAAGGGTTAGTTCTAACCATTCCAATCAGAGTCATTTAGAAGTGCAAAGTACATTTAATAAGTCTAGTCTTTAGAAAGAGGGAAGGAAGCAAATGTCACTCTGAAATCTCTGCTTTTAGCACTTGGCTAACTCAAAGTGAAATTATCTGGATTTTCCCAGTGAAGGGGGCATACGTTGCTTTTCCAAATTTAATTTCAGGTAACAAGTCTACATTTTAGTAAGGTTGCCTAATTAACTTGAGATTTTTCCTACTTAAGTGACACTCATGAAGTAGTCTTGCTCAAGAAATTTTCAGATTTTCTCTTTCTGATCTCATGGACAATTCTGCACAAAAGCAGGACTTTAAAGATGCAGTTTCCACCCGACAGAGAAGTAAATCAGAAGGGTATTCATACGATGTTGTAGGAAGTCATCCCTCATCCAAATTTCATGTCAAGATTTCACCCCTCAATGACCCAACCTTAGTTCAGTGCTATCCTATTGATTTTCAGTCACATCAGCATTTAGTGAATTGGGTTCCTAAGCGATCTGCTGAGTCTGCTGTAGAATACATCTAGTTTGTTTTTCCAATGCCAGAGAAGTGTTTGGATGCAATAAACCACAGTTGGCACAAAAGATATGGTAGGAGAGTAATACCTCATTGCCAAATATGTAGCTGGTTCCTTCATAAACCAACAAGCCGCCCGCTCGCCCGCCCATCATCGTCCTCCTCCTCCTCCTCCTCCTCCTCCTTCCTTCCTTCCTTCCTTCCTTCCAAGGCAGGTGAGTTCAAGATGCAAGACCTTTGCAGAGGTATGTCCACACTTCATCAATCAGCTTACATGAAGAACTTGCAGATTCCCTCACTCAGAAGGCCCTGAAAACTCATTTGTTTTCCCTGATCTTTCTGTAGCATTTGAGCAGCAGCTTTAATTGGTGTTCACTTAGAATTTTTTCCTTAATTTTCTATTGTTTTTATTTTCCATTGTTTTGCATTATTCTCATCTTGTATGCTACCTTGAGAAGTCTTACCCCTAAAGGCAAGCTAAAGATAATTTAAAATAAAAATAAATAGATGGAATGTGTCCCCTTTAAATGATCTGTGAACTTCATATGTAATTGATTTTGTGGTGTCATGGCAACAATAAATGAGAAGTTTTCGGCAACCCTGATTTCTATATGCTTCGTTGTTCATCTTCAGACATCTAGATTTTGAGAACCAGGTTGCAGGTGGCAGTGACAGCACAGCTACTCACTACGTGACTCTGACAACTATAATGAATCCCCTCAAAAACAGAACTTTTTAAATACGATTTTTCTAGAATTCCTCTGTAACAGAAATTCGTCTTACTGGTTTGGAATACCAATAATACTTTATTGCATTGCAGTGTGCACATGTTTTCTTTCAGGAAGTCCCATTCTGAGTTTGCTTTCTGTGCGCATCCTGTAGTGAGGCATAGACCTATCTGAATACCAAAAGCAGATGGCTATCAAATGTGTCCCACAATGCATGCTGGCAGGAAACTTGAGAAAGACAATATATTTTGACAAGTTGCACAAATTTATACCCCAAGGAATTCAGAAGGAATTGACTGTCTGTGTATTTACAACAGAAACAATTTATCTATGTGCAAAGGTATTCTGTGCTAAATTCCCATTAGGCAGCAGTCCATGCTGTGTTTAGAGGGGAACAGTAAGTTTTCCATTAATTGTTGCAGTGTTTCCTTAATATGATCTCTTTCTTCTTGCTGGAACACTTCCAAGGCAGAACAAAGTTCTGTACTTCCAAATTCTCTTTTGCTAATGGATTATCATACCATAAAGTGCTCCATGCTGGCAGAAGTGTCATTATTCTGTAGTCTAGTAAATGAGGAAAGTGTTCTGTGATGAGATCCACATTGACTCATCTCAACCAAGAGGCCTGTATGGATAGTGTCAACTTTTGTTGAGATTTGGACTGTAGATTATTTTCAACATTTCTGTCCTGTTGTTCTCTGAAGAGCTCAGGGAGGGGCAAGTGTAATTACTGTCATTTAATCTTTACAGCAACCCTGTGAAGTAGGCTAGGCTAAGAGACAGTGATTAGCAGAACGTCTCTTAGTGAACTTCGTGACTGAGTAGGTCTTCCGACCCTATTCTTTAGCATCTAAATGCAACATGCAAACCACCACACCACACACTGGTTCAATCATATATGTGATTTGGAAATTTATATGGTATTTCATTATTTCATACAGAGAATTCCAAGGTTGGAAACCACATTGTTCTGCTATGCTTCATTTAAGGGAAATCCACACAATTATTCTAGCATGACTGAAATATGTCATTTAAAGGAAGACTGTATTTTACACGTATGTAAAATGAACGTATAGAATGAACCCCAAATGAATTTACACATATAGAATGAACCCCAAATGCATTTTTAAAAAAGCAAGCCAAATTGGAAAAGGCTAGTTGAGATTGGAAACGAATGATTGGAGGTTAACTCTTCCCATCTTGATGTTTCTTGAGCTGCATCTTCCCTTCAGCAGCTTCTCTCCACCTTGCTGTCTCCTGTAGGCAGGAGTGGGTAACCTAGACTCAGGGCCAAACTGAGTCTTCCTTGGATCCCAACCTAGCCCTGTGAAGTTGCCAAACAGCCACACCCCTTCTTCCAGGCTCCCTCCTTCCCCAGTTACTGATCATTAGGTGGATTCCCAGATTGTGTGCATTTTCCCCATTTCAAAAGGTCAAAAAGGCTCAGTTCCTATCTGCACAAGCATTAAGCTACACGGTGTTGGCATCTTTGGCCCTCCTGCTTTTGTGTTTGGCCTTGCCCACCACTGGAATACAGGCTCAGAGGGGCTTCTCCAAAACTAGATTCATCCCCTGGGCTGGGAAAAAAAAAAATCCCCTCTCCTTCCGCTGTAGTTTCAAAAGGGACTTTGGCTTCATTAGCATATGCTTGAAACCCATGGGTGAGAAAACCAAGGCAGGTGGAGAACAAAGTAAGAATTGAGTGTCATTTTCTTAAGCAGTGTTTCCCATTGTGAAAGGGCTGGATAATGATGAATTGAGTGGCTTTTGAAAAGAGTTCTGTATAAGTTTGCTGGCTGGCTGCACTCCCGGTCAGAAAATTATCCACTTAGAAAACTGAATGAGTTCTTAAGGTGGACAGGGGAATGGATAGACGCTCCACCTTCTCATGGTTCATAAGTGATATGAGCTACATTACTGAAAATGTTAATCTTGGGATGAGGAAAGTAACATTTAATGGGACCCCCTTCTTTTGTAGGGATTAATATGCAGCAGGCAAGGACTTTTATATTACTTCAAAAGTCCAAAGAATACAGTCCATAAATATTGAGCTGTGAGTTCTTAAAGTCTGAACAAGCAAGTGAAAATCAAGTGCTGTACAAGTCATGGATCTAATTATATGAACTACTTCTGAAGGGTGGCTCTGTGTAAATTGCTGCTTACACACACACACACACACAATGAATTGTTAGGCTTCTACACTAGGTTGGGTGAACCTGGAACTTACGTTACCTCACAGATAACTTAAGGACTTACTCCATTGGACCAAGGCTCCATCTTGTCCAGCATTCTGAATGGAATGCCACCCACAGGAAATCCGTAAGTAGGAAATGAATGGAAAAACACCCACAAATCCACATTCCTTGGGAGCTACTTTACAGGGATATAGTGCCTCTGAACTGGGAAATGTCACATAGCTGGACTGGTCCACATAGATAGCCTTGATCTCCCTCAGTGAGTCCAATTTCATTTTAAAGCAATTCAATTTTTATTTGTTTGTTTGTTTAAAACATTTATATGCCATGTAATATTTCAAAATCTCAAGACAGTTTACAGAAAATCAGTGGCAACTGCAAGATCTCATGGAAGTGAAACCATAATTTAACTATCTTCTGGATGAAAAAGTTCTTCATTTTACCTCTCCTGAATTTCCTACCAATAAACTTCATGGGATGACCCTTTTGGGTTCAAGTATTATACAAGAGGGAATACAATGCCTCCCACACTTTTTACATACCATGCATAATTATGCACATGTCTATCACGCCTGAACAATCCCCAGATGTTAAAACCTTTCTTGATAGGGAAGTTGCTTGAACCCCTTGATCATTTTAACTGCCCTTTTCTGCCTGTGCTTCACTAATTTTGGCAAGGCCTATCTCACCCTGATTAATCTGAATCCAACCTAACCCATACCTATCTATTATTACTTCACACGTGTGATAGCTGCCACATTTCAGGGATCAATCAAGACTTCTTGTATCTTTACGATACATAGGAAATTTAAGCATTCACAAGCCTCTGAGCATACACAAGGAGATGTGTTGGCCCCTCCCTGCCCCGCTTCACCCGAAGCTTTGCTTATGAACCCTTCAAGGCCTGTCTTTGAAAGGATGGGCGCTGTGAAACCAGGCACGCCTGCGTTCTGCACTCTGAGCCCCTAATTGGCCAGCCTACAGCTGTGCCAGTGGAACCTTTGGGTCCACGTCTTCAGGAAGCTGGTCTTCAGTATCCCAGAACTCTCCCCACTCCCTCCTTCATCTGATCCATTCCCACAGGCAGGAGGAAGACTGGGTCCCATGGCCATCCTTGGGCTACTTTCATCCAGAGCAGGCTCCGACGGGTACTGCAGGAGAGAGTCTGCAGATACAGGCCTGTCTGTTACAACCATTATGTTATCAGAGCGCGAGCTCTGAGCCTCATCTGGTTCAGCCATCTCCAAATCATCCTCAGAGTCTGGGCTATCAGTCCCACCAAAACAGGCCATCTCTCGTGAGCGCCTGGGGATTACTCGTCAGAGCACGCACACTTAGGTGTTAGAGCTCTGGGTTTGAATCCTTGTGCATTCAGCCTTGTTATGGCTGAACTGGAGTCAATACCTCTTTCTTTATGACAGGCTGCTCAGCTTTAACAGCTAGATGGTAGGCAGGTGCAGTATGACCATCTCCAGGTGGCCACCACAACCGAATTTGGCTGACAGAATAGGTGAGGACTTTGCTTCGAGTCATTTTTGGTAAGCTTACCAACGCCCTCACAATTTGTCAGATTCTGGATGGAAAGAACTAGAGATTTTATTTTTAAAACTGAATGTGGGAGAAAGTGAAACTGACAGATGTGTCTATCACTTTATCTTAGCTTCTTTTAAGTGTTTGCTCATACCTAACAGCACATTAAAGTCCAAAGGAATCATTAGCTGAGATTCACCACTAAAGCTATGCTCATGAGTGCCTCTTGGGCATATTAGTATGGCTGTGGGAGAGCAGCTGTAGGAAAGCGCAGTGCTTGCCATTTCGGAGAACTTACCATTTGAGTATTAAGCATTATTATGATCAACATTAAAGTCCAATCCACAAGGTGTGTAATGATGCTTGTGACGATGAAGCCCCACCATGCACTGTGCATTTCTTTTCCTGAAACTCTAACAACCAGCAATGTCAGTAAAACAACTCTGTTATTTTTCCATTAATAGTCTGCTGAGTGAAGCAGACTGGCATATTTTGTGCATCTATAGCATTTGCTGCACTTTAGCAGATGCCTTCAAAATCTAGAAATGTAGGTCTGCATCACTGATACTTATGTGAAGTCTCACTCCAGGTGCTAAGCGCAAAATAGAAATATTCCAGATTTCCATATATTCCAACATATTTTCTATGCCCTGCTCTGGCTATATTCTTTGGACTTGGTATGGAACAAGATATATTTAGCAGAGTTTTGACACCAGTCCCCTTGGTAACCCAGTAGAGAAGATGGCTAAAAACAAGTGTGTGACTATACCAAGGGTGATTCTAACGGTGATTGAAGGAGTATTGTGAAAGGCAGCACTAACTTTTTATGCAGCGCTTGCCTTATAAGAGAACAAGGCTGCAGTCCTTTGGGTGCTACATGCTTCCAGATGGCCATGGCAGCCTTTGGAGTCCTGGGGAAGAGCTGGGGCTCTGAAGTTGGATCGCCTCCCTCTGCTCTCACACCGGGTGTGGAAAGAACTATGTGCAGCTCTGACACCAAAAAAGAGGGACTAGACTGCACCAAGACCACACCATTCAAGACAACACCAAGTCTTGAATGAACTCATCTGTTGGTGGATGGTGCTGAGATGGTCAAGCAGTCTATTCCTGCCCATCATAGTTCCCATTGTATCCATTTCCCAAGGCAGGCTTTCTGACCTTGGGCCAGCGAGCCACTGCAGAGGTTTGCTTGATGGCTGGGAGGAACTGGGAGCAGTCTGGAATCATATATTCCCCTCCAAAGATGGAGCTGTTTCTCCAGCTTTGGAGAGGGGGATCCAGAGTGTCCGAGCTCCCTGGGCAAAGGTCTGCTCTCTAAAGGTGCATGTTTCCATAGACTGACAGTTCTCATCTTGCCTTAAGGAATACTTTGACTTGTAGGCCTTTTTTTCTGTCTAGAAATGCATAGGAATGTGCATTTAGTAGGTTTATACTTTCCTGATGATGTCACACGCAGAATGAAAAAATGAAGCTCTTAATGCAAAGTGTGCACACATTCCATCATATTTGATATAAATATTATATAACTGAAGATGTAGCATAATTGGACACATTCCATGTCAGTGATTAATTTGGTAACACGTTCTACCTCATGCCATCCATTACACAGTCTTATCTTTATGTATTACCTATCCAGAAGAGAAAACCAAAGTGTTTTGTGACAGCAGACATATGCTTCTATTTAAATCAAAGTTTCACAAGTTGACAGTTCTATTATTGAAATTTTGGCACTAAAGTAGGAGCATAAGAAACAGTCATATACTGAGTCAGACTATTGATCCAGGTAGCCCTGGATGGCCAACACTGATAGAAGTGGCTGTCTAGACTTTCTGGCTAGTTTTTTCCAGCTCTCCTTCCTGGAGGTGCCAGGAATTAAACTTGGATCTGCATGCAAACCCTGAGGCCTGTCATTGATCTATGACCCTTCACTGAATGATATTATCACATTACCATGGAAGGCTTCAAACGAACCTTTGGTGTTATCATGGATGCTCCATCACTGGCCATTGAATGACGACAGGATGTACATTCACTCAGCCAGGACTCTTTGAGGAAGACTTGTACATGTTGTTTGGCTGATACTGATTCAAATTATCAGTACACAATAATTCATAGTAGCTGCAGAATGTTGCATGCTGGGGAAGTGCTATAACCATAGTAGAAAAACAGTTATCATACTTGCAAGATCACATTTTCCCCGAAGGTTTGTCAAAATAGGATACTCACAGAAGATGATCTGCAGCCTTCTGTGACCCTTCTTCAAAGAAGCAATATTTCCTTGGCACCCCCAGCACTGCAAAGGGAGATGATGGGATTCCATCCCCTGCAGCAGCCAAGATCTATCCATGCACCTCTTGCCTTCTGACCTTCCCTGCCAGCTGGCACAGATGCCTGTGTCCAGTTAAGCCAGAGTTCTGCAGAGAGGAACCTCACCTGTGTGTGTGAGACCAGTCAAGCAGGCAGCCTGATCCCACTGCTCACTTCGACTCATGTGCTTGCATGGGTGGAGCCAGGTAAGGAAGTCCTGAAGGGGGTTGATGTGCATGTCCTTGTTCTTCCCACAGGTTGGGAAAGCTTAAACTCCTAGAATGGATCAGGGTCTGAGTTCTTTTCAAAAGTTCCTTGCTTAACAGTAAAGAACGTTGCAGCCCAATTATTGTTTTTATTAATAAAACCCAATGAGTAAAGTTTCCCAACTTCAAAGTCCAGCATGAGAAGGCGGTTGCCTCCTCCACCACTATCATCAAAAGCTGCTTGATAGGTGAAAATAAATTCTTTAATTAAACTTTCATTAAATTTTATTTACTCTTCTAAGAGGTACAAAGATGAAGGCAATAAAACAGAGAGCACTAATAGATCATTGCCTTTGCTTGGGCTGCAGAATAATTTCACAGTCTCACACTTTCCCTTTATGTTTTCTTTATCTATTTTAATTCTGACTTGTATTAATTGTTCACATCATTCTGAAGATCATTAACATTTGAAAAAGTGTTATTTGCTCACAATGACCAGGATAGTTTAATTGAGTGACTTATTAAATGTATTTATTTTTTGAATAAAAAGCCTAGAGATATTTTGAATATGGCAGCTACTATGCACATCCTGAAGAACAAAATCAGCAGCAGCATATGGTTCCTCCAAGGGGCACATATGCACTCATTATTTATTATTATGTACAGTGACAGCATGGATAAGTGGGCTATAAATCAACATAAATGGATTAATTCTAAGAAACTGAATAAAATGAAGCTACAGAAATCAGAAATCATGCATCAGACAGGAAGGTGCATATAGTTGGTAGGTGAAAAAAAATGTTTTCGTTCATTTCTATATTGCCCAATAGCTGGAGCTCTCTGGGCAGATTACAATAATTGTTGTAATCTGTTGTAAGCCGCCCCGAGGCTATTGCAAGGGGCGGCATATAAATTTTTAAATAAATAAATAAATAAATAAATAATTTATAAGTATAAGCATTCATATTTATATATATTTGGTGATGGTCAAAGCCACCTTCACTCTATTCTGGTGATGGTCAAAGCCACCTTCACTCTATTCAGGACTGGTTTGGTATTTATGAGTTTTATCTTTGTCCAGCATCGGGGAAGAAAGCCGGGCGGTTTCCTCCCGCTTGTGACACCACAGCTTCTGAGAGCCCTTGGACAAGAGGGCCCTCAATAGCCCCTCCCTCAATGACCCTGCCTTGGCCCAATGACCAGCTGCGCTTGCTCCTCATCCTCTTCCTCATTGTGGCCACCACTTGGGAGCTTAGCAGGCGGAGGATCAAATGGTCATGCGGGAGCAGCAGGGCTGCAGCGATGCAGATTGGCATGCACATAACCTCTTCACTCATCATTTGGGTCAGGAAAGGTGCCAGTGTGGCCCTTCCCTGTACAACCTGGGGAATTTTCTTCCCTTCATCCAGGGTATCAAGAAATGGAGCGTCTATCACAAAAGGGCTAATGCTGGTTGCAGTTACCCTTCCTCAAAGGGAAAAAGAAAATTCTTCAAGGGCCTCTCTTAGAATCACAGTGTGAAGTCCTTTTCAATTTGTATTGGGCATTGCTTTTAGATGGTGATTCTGGATGAAGATATAGCTGGATGAAGCTCCAATGAGAGAGCGAGAGCGAGAGCGAGAGCGAGAGCGAGAGCGAGAGAGAGAGAGAGAGAGAGAGAGAGAGAGAATAAAAGGGACTCTCAGGTGTCTATGCAAGGCCTTTTATTACATTCCAATGCATGTCAGAAAATATGTTTCCATTCATTGGAAGATACCCATCTTCTGTCAGATTCATTTAAAAAAAGAAACCTGTTTCTTGTGCACAGATACACCTGTACCTTTCAAGCAGGAATAGGGGAAAGCTTCATCTGGTCTGCAGCAGCTGTGTTTCAGACAGTTGTGCACAGAGCATCTATGTGAGGGGGAAGTGCATGCCACAGTAAGTGTGACATTGCATGTGTTAGGCATGTTTAAAGAAAAGAAGAATCAGGCTGATGCTAGACAGAACACATTTATCACTGAATGCATCTTAAACTGACCTGTCCATTCACACATGCAAGTCCAGAATGTTGCACTCTATTCTCTATGTTTATGATGGGTGCATGCTTCTATTATTACAACTTTGGCGACACAATTATGCTATAGTTATGAAGCCAATGCACCAGTAGGCCTTGATAGGTTGCTGCTTCAGGTAGGATGTTTATAGAGATCCATGTACTTCATGCATAGCAGAGCTCTTTTTTGTTTGTTTGTTTGTTTGTTTTGTTTAGTCACAAAGTTGTCCCCAACCCATCGTGACTCCATGAACAACATTCCTCCAGGCTCTCCAGTCCTCCACCATCCCCCAGAGTCCACCCACGCTCACACCAACTGCCTCAGTGACTCCATCCAGCCACCTCATCCTCTGCCATCCCCTTCTTCATTTGTCATCTATTGTTTCCAGCATTAGGGTCTTCTCCAGGGAGTCCTTCCTTCTCATTAGGTGGCCAAAGTATTTGAGTTTCATCTTCAGTATCTGGCCTTCTAGAAAGCAGTCAGGGTTGATTTCCTTTAAGATTGATTGGTTTGATCTCCTTGCAGTCCAAGGGACTCTCAGGAGTCTTCTCCAGCACCACAGTTTAAAGGTTTCTATTCTTCAGTGCTCAGCCTTCCTTATTGTCCATCTCTCACAGCTTTACATTGCAACTGGGAAAACCATAGCTTTGACTATACTATCTTTTGTTGGCTTCCATAAGCCATGTTCCCAATTGAGACATGAACAAACTCATGGAGAATGGGAACCAAAATTTAAATGCTAATGTAAACAATGTGGAGCAGTTTGTGGGATTCCTACTCTTTCAGTATTGTACGTTAGACAAATTTGGCCTGAGAGTGGATTCTGTTTTCTTTACAAAGATGAAAGTGGAAGTTCTTTTTTGTTGGATCATTCAGGGATGTTAGAGAATTGTCTGTTGGCTTAATTGCAAATGACAGACAGTGAGCAATTTACCAGAAGGTAACTTTAAATGTCAGATGTTAGTAAACCTTAAGCTAGCCAGGAGCATCAATGCTCTACCTCCCTGTGGCAGAAAGGCAAGCAAAGAGTTTATTTTGAAATCAGGAATTCTGAGCTTTCAAGGGGGAGCATCTAAAAGCTGTACCTTGTACCCAGAAAAAGAATTTGGAGCATGCATTAACAATACAAATGAATATGGAAGACATACTCCAACACAGGACCACAGGAACATTATGTGTTGTGCTTTTGTTTGTTTCCTCTGAGATTTCTCTCCTGCATTAGAATTCAAACTGGAGAAAATGTCCTATTTGAAATCTGTCTGCCTCTCGCAAAAAGTTCGGCACAGGATGGTGTTAAATTGCCATTAGCTCTGGCATAGCAAGTGGGTGTACTGGGAACAGAGCATTATTCTGTAGGAGTACTCCACTTACCACATCAATATGCAGAGGTTTGACAAATATGCAGTCAATCAAATGCACATTCAGTCAATGGAGGGACCTAGGCTCAGGAAGTGGTGTGACTCAGAATGACAGCACATGTTTGGATGGAGAAAGTTTCGGGTTCAGGGCCTTACATCTCCAGGTAGGCATGGAAAATCTGCCTAAAATTCTGGAGAGCCACTGCCAGCCGACCTGGACCATTCTGGAATAGATGAGCCAAGGCACAAGACTGAAACTGCCTTGCAGTCATACAGCAAAGAAATAATGCAAACTTGTGCTGCCTGCTGAACAATGATGATGAGCCTGAACGGGAGAGAAGGACACACATGTGGGGAGACTTGGGAAAGAATGCAAAGAAAACAGTAGGAAAGAAAAAGTCATTGTTCCTTTGATCAAAGTAAAAAAGTATTTTCAAATATTCCAATGCATGTGGTATTGTTGGTAAAACAAACAAAAATGGGCCTTGGACTCAACTTGGTATGTTTTCTTTTTCTTATTGTATTCAATCAAGTCATCTTTGACTTACAGCAACTATAAATGAATCCCTTCCAAGATGGCTTGTCCTTTAACAGCCCTGCTCGGCTTTTGTAAACTCAAAGCTGTGGTTTCCTTTATGTAACAGCGCTGAGTTGCTCTTCCTCTTCTCCTTCTTTGGCCTTCAACTTTCCCTGGCATGACTGTCTTCTCCAGTGCGTCTTGCCTTCTCAAGATATGCACAAAGCAAGACAACTTCAGTTGTGTCATTTTTTCTTCTAGGGGGAAATCTGGATTGATTTGATCTAGGACCAACTTGTTTGTCTTTCTGTCCAGGATATTTGCAAAGCTCTCCTCCAGCACCAGGTTTTGAACATATCCCTTTTTACCCCTGTCAACGCTCTTTACTCTGCAGCTGTCACATTCATACAATAGTGTGGATGATCTTGGCCTTGGCCTTCAGTGAAATATCCTTACACTTGGTGATGTTTTCTCCTTCCTCCATTACTGGCCTTCCAAATGTCAGTCTTCTTTGAATCTCCTGGCCTTGTTCTCCTCTTGAATTGATGATTGAACCAAGGTACACAAAATCTTGCACAATTTCAATTTCTTCAGTGTTAACAATAAAGTTTTGTTATTCTTATGCAGTCTTGATTTTTGTTTTCTTAATATTCAGCGGCAGTCCTGCTTTTTTACTTGCCTAAGGACTTGTTTTAATTTACTGGTACTTTCTGCCAGTGATATGCTATCATCTAGTAGCTTGCTTCCATATAGCTTAAATTATCTGATCCTGCCTAATCTTGGAAGCTAAGCAGGGTCGGGCTTGGTTGAAATCTGGATGGGTGACTTAATAATAGCGAACTACCAAGAGGGCTTTGGCAAACGGAGATATAGAAATGTAATGAAGAATAATAATCTGCATAGCTTACATTAGTGATGTGTCTTCCTCCAATTTTCATCCCACCTCAGATCCAGCTTTTTAATGATATTTTCTGCATACAGATTGAACAGATAGGGAGATAAAGTGCATCTTTGTCTGACACCTTTGCCTGTGAGAAACCATTCTGTTTCTTTGTATTCAGTCCATACTGTAGCATCTTTCCATGCTATGTTATGCATCATGACAACCAAGTGCTGAGGCGCATCCATTTCCTTCAGGACCACCCATAGCTTCTCATGATCTACTTTGCTATAGGATATAACGCATAAACTGATTTTCTGAAATTCTTTGATGCACTCTGTTAGCCAATGTACATTTGCTATGGGATCTTGAGTGTCCCTTCCTTTTCAGAATCCAGCTTGAACATCAGGCATTTCTCAGTCCACACAGAATAATATAATATTTGTTACAACACCTTGCATACCACTTTGCTTCCATGAGAAATCAGTGCAAAACTCTTCTGTTGCTGCACTCTAGTTTCTCTTCTCTTTGGGACTGGAATGTATACTGAAAGTTTCCAGGCTGTGGGCCATTGTTTTGTTTAATATTTGTTGGCATATTGTTATAATTTGGATCAATTCAGTCTCTGCAACTCATCACAAGATCATTGAATGGTAGAGCTGAAAGGGTCCAAGAAGGCCATCTGGTCCATGCCCCTGCTGTTGCAGGTCACTAATAACTTGGTATGGATTACTAGCTTGGAGTTGTTCTACTAGAGGAAACTTCATCAGCGTTGAGATAATCCTTAACCTACTATACAAGGCAAGTTTTTTTCTGGCATTGGCCAGATTTTATGAAAGTTTGTTTAAATCTCTTCCTACTGAAAATTCAAGGCTGCTTCTAAATGTTGGTTGGTTTGATAAGGGCAGTGGAAACCTGGTCACCAATGATCACCAAGCCTATGGCTGATTGAACTGAAATGTGGAAGTGCTGGCAACTTAGGCCAATTTACAGCCCAAACACTGTTTTCACTTCAGAGAAACTACCTTGTCAGCATATGAATGGACATAATGCGAGAAATACACTGAACACACATCAATTGGTGCACTAGAAGACTCTCTGGGGGTGGGGGCATCTTGAGGACCATTTTGGAATGTCCTACAAAGGTGATGTGATCTTTCTGCCACTGCATTTCCAGAAGCAGCACAGAATTAGTTTGCTCCAGCAAGCTTGCAGAGGATGAAGTTTCATTTGGTGCCATGGCAAAGTTTTTATTATTGCTGCATGTTATTGAATTAAAATTGTATTCGCTTGGGTTTTCTTTTATTGTTCGAAGAGCAGTAGCCAATTCAATACTGTTCACATGCTGACAGGAACTGCTAGTGTAATAAGAACCTAGCAGTTCCCAAGGACCTGGAAATGACTGTGAGTTATGTGAACAAGTACTTCCTGAGTGTCTGAATGTCCCATCATTCAGCATCATTAAACCCTGGGTTCTAATAATATGAAAAAGAGTAATAAACATCCCCAATCCATTTTCTTTACACTAAGCTAACTGTGTACAGTGTTCACCCCTTGATTTGCATTTTTCTCCAAGTCAAAAAGCCAGAAATAATGTAAGCTTTAATCATAGGATTTAATTAGTTAGTTATTCATTACATTTATATGCTATCCAATAGGTAAACCTTTTCAGGGGGTTTAAAAAAGATGAAAATCTTAAAAACATAATTTGGTTTCTTGCTCATTTTTGCTTCCCTTTTTCTTTCCTTTCTTCTGCAATAGTATTTTTAGGTGAACTGAAGAAAACTGGATATGGGAGAGTATAAAATGAAATTATTGTAATTGCACCATTGATTTGTATAAGGGCATTATGATATTGGCAGTTTCATTTTCAGTCCCGCTCTCATTGATTCCCAACATGAAATTTGCTCTTATATTTTGTGTGGGGGGAGGTCTATATTTTCATCCATCCATCCATCCATCCATCCATCCACTAAGCACCAAGTTACCACCAAGTCAGTCCTTTTTAGTATATAGGTAAAGTTAGATTAAATTATTGTTATTAATTACCTTGACTGTCCTGGAGCCGATCCTGTTTAATCTTTTCATCAATGACATGGAAGAAGGGGTGAACAGTCTGCTGATCAAATTCACACCTCGGGGTACTGGTTGACTGCAGGCTAATCATGAGTCAGCAGTGTGATGCAGTGGTCAAGAGCACGAACGCCACCCTTGGTTGCATAGCCAGAAGTGTGGCTTCTAGATCGAGAGGGGTATTACTACCACTCTATATGACTCTGGTGTCTGCAACTGGTGTATTGTGCTCAGTTTTGGGCCCCTCATTACAGGAAGGATATAGCCAGGTTAGAGTCAGTGCAGTGTAGGGCCACAAGGATGGTGGCAGGTTTGCAGGGGATGCCGTATGAGGTAAGACTGAGGGAACTGGGTCTCTTCAGCCTTGAGAAGAGGAGATTCAGAGGGGATCTGTTGGCAACATACAGGTATGTGAGGGGATGTCACATGGAGGTGGGTAGAGATCTGTTCTCCCCTGCAGAGGAAGGCAGGACCCGCTCCAACTGAGCCAAGCTCAGGGAGCCAAGGTTCCATTTGGATGCCAGGAAGTACTTCCTGACAGTTAGGACCCCGAGAGTGTGGAATGGTCTTCCATGGGACGTGGTTGAGGCCCCATCAGTGAGGGTGTTCAAAGATAGACTGGACGTGCACATGGTGGGCATGTCGTGAGTGAAGCCAACTGGAGACTAGATGGCCTGGGAGGCCCCTTCTGACTCGCTCTGTTTCTATGTTTCAATTACTAAACCAAATACTTTATGTATTCCTAACTTTATGAAAACCTGCTGAAAACAATTTTTTCACAGTGTATGATGGCAAAATCTGATAATGTTTGATGTTTGCACCCAGAGATGAGCAACAAAGCGTGGCTTTGTCCCTACTGAGATGTCTTGGGGACCCAGGGTTTCTTGCTACTTGAGTGAGTCACAGTATGCCTGGGGCTGGTGCACTTCCTTCTTCTCATACTCTCTGATGTGGCATCAGAAGTTTTGCTCCTGAATTAAAACTGGCAAACAAAGCACACACCAGTTTCCTGTGACTTCCTGACTCTATTAGGGAACAAACCAGGATCTGAAACCAGGATCTGACCTTGTTTATCCCCCTTAAGTACAGCTCAAACAAACTTGGTTTGCCAAGTTCTAATTTTATGAGGGCTGTGGTGAGTTTAAAATAGGAGATAAAGGATTCTGACTGCTTCCTCTTGAGATAAAAGAGGAGAAGAGGAGGAGTGGTAAGCATTCAGATCTGAAGCTTGCTACAACTATCATGTAGTAGGAAGTCATAGATTTCATTAAGTCTTATCCAGGCCAGGGTGCCATTACTGCAAATGAAGGATATTTTAAAAATGTATTCATACCCTGTCACTCCTGATGAGACTCCATTTGGGATGTTGATGATGTTCACAATGACTAGATCCCTCATTATGGATTCTTAAACAATTGTTTGCCTTTTTTATTGCCTAAAAGCATTAACAATTCAATTCCACTTTTCTGCTTCTCAAAACAGTACTGTAAAAGTGGGATGACAACAAAGCACTAAGTACACTTCTAGAGTTTTTAAAGGATGTATTTTCTCCTGAAACATTTCAAGGTAGCACATCTTTTCAAATTTAGACAGCAGCATTCCATGGAACTGTCACAATATGTTGTCTTTCTTAACTTCCCCACCAGTGTGCTGTGCTTAGTAAACTGGATAACCATCTGCTCTTTCTGTAGTCCGATTAGTCCCAGCTTCATGTTGGGAGATGCAGAGCACTGAAACTTGTGAATTATGCATATGTTCTGTAAACACCAAACAAAAGGACAATTTGTATGCTTACAAGAATGTTTATGTCTCTGAGTGTCTTGAAAAAAAATACTCAGGCATAATATTATTTACTTATCTTCGTTATGTAGCATTACAGATGGGCTAGGGAGAGAGAGCAGGGAGAGAGCAGTCTTTTACTTCTGAACCCAAGAAGCCCTGGAGAAGCCATTTGATGTGCTAGAAATTAAAGCTGAAAGGAGAGAAAAGTAAACAGAACATTCAAGGTAAACACCAATTTCAATATATTTCCAGGTAGAAGGCCACTTTTAAAACAGCTCAACTTGGCTGATGTCTCATGGTAAAGCTGCTGTGTGTAAAATAGGACTGGGGGTGAAGTTGGGTTCACACTTACGACCTGACCTAATTTGCACCACCCAAACACCATGCCTACAAGCACCATTGGCTCCACTACAAACCTGGAGCCAACCCCTAGCGTTTTAGTACTTCAATTCCCCTCAACCCTAGCAAGTCTGCCCAACAGTCAGGAACACTAGGAGTTATTGTTCAAAACATCAGGATGGTATCAAAGTGGAGGATAAAGTGAACCTGAAAGCTAGAATGTGAAAGGAAATCTTCAACATGTGTGCTAGTTTTCTGCTGTGGTATCTTCTCCATACCACTAAAATCCAACGTCCCCAACCTGGTTTCCTCCAGATGTTTTGAACTGCAAGCCCAATATTCTGGACTATTGACCCTACTGCCTGTGGCTGATAGGAGTTGAAGTTCAAAATATCTGGAGGATCCCTGCTTGGGCAGGCTGAACCACATGCTCCATGGAGTCAGTTTCAATATCTCTGAGTCTAAGATTGATAGAACTTTCCATCAGGAACAAACAGCCCCCAGTAGTATTGGACACATTTACCTATAGTTCTCTCACACAGAGAAATGCTCCTTTGAACATATTTAACCCTGAATGTGAACATAAAGGGGTTTTGTTTCCTGAATCTTCAGAAAGGAGAACTGTTGGAAATTAAAACAGAGAAACAGAAGAGACAAACAGAGAATCCTTGTGTACAATTATACACTCAAGTGTCTTAGAAGAGGGATGAAGGAGCTACCAGGGAGAGATTATATCTAATCCTGGTATTTAGGAATAAGATATAGATGGGACAGTTGAATTTGTAGACATTATTAATATGGTAAATATTTCTGAGCTGCATTAATCAGATTTGGCCTTCCTTTCCCCTTTACCCTCCGGCCCTTTTTGGCACCACTGTGTGGATCACTTTATTGGTTAAAATATCATTATACCTCTTCACAGGAGCTCATTGATGATTATTGACATCTTTGTGTAATAGGATATAGCCATAAAAAAAATCAGTGTACTCACTTCTGTTCCTGCCACCATTAGATTGCTCCATTTACTTTGCTATTTCTTCTGTGAGAGATGTAATCTCAATCTTTTATTACCCCCTCTCAAAAACTATTTAATGACACCACTGGAGAGAACATGCCACTTTGGAATGGAAATTGATTCTGGTGAATGTGATAATAAAAATTACACTGGATAAACTGTGCAGCCTGGCTTTTGCCCTCACAGCAGCAAGAAATAAGAAATCAGGATCCTTAGTAGAAGGCATTTTGGGGTGGGGAGAGGATTCTGCAAGAGACAGACTATATAATGGGTGAATTCATCTTCCTTATGCATTTCTATCACATGAGCAAAGACTTATCAGCATCAACATGCACACTCCTGAAAAATATTAACAGGAATATTGCCTTCACCCTCCCACCACCCAAATTAAACCAAGTAACACAAATCCTGTTTGCAATTGCTAGTAGTATGATAGGAACACCACAAATATTACAAAGCTGCCTGCACTAATTATGAGGATTTGCCAATAGCTTCACAATCAGATTAAAGCATCCAGCTTCACCACAGCGCATGACTTCACCAGGTTTGGACAGTAAGGTAGGGTGTGCGATATGGTACTCCTTAGCCCCTAAAGAAGTGTCCAGGTCACCCTCAAAATAATCCACAAGCATTCAAAAGTTAGATGACTAACATATTTTGGAAATTTCCCAAGAAGGAAAAAAGGAAGGAAAGGGAAAAATGTGTAGTGATTCAGGATATCATCCTTGATCAATGAACTCCGGAACCAAGTATATATAATCCTGTTGTAAAATTCAACACTTGAAATATAGGCACAATTTAATTGCTCTCTGTCTTTCCCATTTTCTCTCTATCTCTCTCTTTTTCTGGGTATATGTTTATTGTTAAAAGAAATTAAATAATGATCTATGCAGATCTTAAGTATGACATTTCCACCGTATATCAAACAAAATGAGAGGGCTACCACAAAAAAGAGCCACAAAATATTTCTTCCCACCATGTTGAACAAATTTGATTTCCTGTCAGAAAAATAATACTATTTATATCATCCATGCCCAGGCTTTTCATCCCTCATCTGGAGAGTGCTTGGTGAAAACAAATCCATTTGCCTTCCGCCTCACTAGCATCCAGCTTTTGCTAGCAATGCTTCAACAGCAACCAACACCCAAGTCAGGGTGATTCATTGGCTCAATAATTCTTGATGCTGCACCTAAAAGGCTGAAAAAAACTTGTGATAGGACTTGGCAGAAGAATAATGATTATAAGGTTCAGCAAAATCATTACTGAGGAGGGACATTTTGAGGGTGGGTAGAAGAAAGCATGGGAAATAATCCCATTTTACCCATGACTGCTTATCTCATCAAAACATTTTGTGCATTGTACAATTAGGGTTACTATATACTGGTTTAATTCATTTGTTTGCACCCCCTTCCTTTGACTTTTGGGATTCTTATCATATTGAATTGTTGCATTGACCAAAGAAAGGGAGTAAAGCATCAGTAAGTGAGAGGAAGGCAATAAGCGAGCCTTGCTAAATACCTGATTGATTTGGACAGCATTTTTACAATTAGAACTCAGAAGTTTCCCATTTCTCCTGATCAGGAATGCATCTTTGCTGCTATATTAATTCATCCTTTGTTCAAAAAAGCAACCCTTCCTTTCCAGCTGCGCTTTCTCTATCTGTGCTCTAGGAGTCAAAACACTGAAGTACACTGGGCAGTCCTTTCAAATCAAGGTGTACTTTAGGACTTCATCAGAATGACTGGCAACTAATATTCAGGCCAGAGTGTCCCTGTTTACTGTCTAGTCCAAGGACACTGCATTCCGCTCCTTTTTATTTCCTGTTCCCACATTCCCTGATCATTTAACACCCAGAGTTAGCACTGGGCTCCATTTGGATCCTGTTCAAGTACTTCTGCAAAGCTCAGAGTTTCCCTGTGGCCGTTCACACCTCCTTTGGCAACACAAGCAGCACTCAAAGACAGAGAGAGGCATCGCTATTGGTACACACAAAGGAGCTTGACTTGATCGTGCTTGTCATGTGTCCACCAACCAGATACACTATTTGCAAAGAGTGCTGGGAATTCACTCCAAATGAGGATGTTTTCCAACACTGTTAGAGCCATTTGCTAAAATCTACATGTAACTTGAGTTCAAAACATGCTAGTAAAGATTTATGTTTTAGATCTAGCTTTCCTTCCTGCAAGCTCTGTGAATGGGGAGACCTGGTAAAACTCATCCTGTGATAAAAAGTAGACCTGTCTGCTTCCTTTTCTTCAACCTATGCCATTTTCTATTCATGAAAAAAGTAAACTGAACTAATGAAGTTTTGGAGAAACAGCATCTATATTGTGCTGCTGTACAAAAGAAGCTGAAATACTCACAAACTTTCAGTAAGTTTCAGACTCAGTTTTGGCCACTCTGAAGGAATTCTTGCTATTCCACATAGCATTGTGGTTACCTGGAATGAACCACTTCAGCCTGAAGTTCCACTGAATCTGATGTACTTCTAGATACAATCTACACTCCATTTCTTGCTTTGAATGGATAAAAATCAATGGGGAGGCTATCAGAACAACGAGGTACCAGTCTACTCAGGAGTCGAGCACGTGCATTTCATGTAAAGGGTCCCTGTACCATTCCTCGCATGCCCATATAGGACAAGGACACACAGAAGAGCCTCAGCTAATCAGTGGAAATGATACCGAGCTGGACAGACCAACCTGGTAAAAGGCACAGTCTGTGACTGCATGTTCTCAGATCTTGCATGATTAAAATACTGCCTGGGTCATGTGTAAGATAGTCAGATTCTATGCAGTTGCCAGAGCACATGTGCGCTTCAGGAGCAGAATAATTTCTTCTGTCCAAACAGCACTGGGGTCAAAATACACAGTGCTAGGAAGGTGCTCCTCTCTCATTGCACTGTGAAGCTCGTTCATTGCTATTTCTGTCGGCAAGAAATTAGGTGCAATATTTCACTACTAAAAGATGCTGGTGTCAGGAACTATTTGCGTGGGGCACAAAGAACATTCTGTGCTATCTCAGATTCTGAAAAGGCGATCAAATAGCCTGATCAGTGAACATTCAAATATCTGCGCCAGAAATAGCACAAAGAAGAGCGTTTTCTAAACACTACTATAAAAAACAAAGAGACTTGTCCTATTTATTATTTATAATAAAGATGTATTTGTTTGCTTGTTTCTTATTTGTAATAATGACATATTTATTAAATTTTTATCCCACCCATCAGCCAAAATGATTCTCTGGGCAGGTTACAAACTATAGAATATAGTATTGAATTGGTCATATATTCAACTGGCCTTCTACATCAACAAACAAACAATAAAATCACAGAAAAAAATACAGGAAAAAACACAATAAAATCACACAATTACTTCATTTAAACCAAGGGCACAAAGTGCAATAAATATGATTTCTTAAAATTACTTTAACTATTAAAATAGTGAATAAATAAAAAGGTCTTTGTCTGGTGTGGAAAGGAGTAAAGAGAGGGCACCAGGCAAGCTTCTTTGGGGATCTGATTCCAGAGTCAGTGTGTCACTGCCAAAAAGACCCTTCTCCTCATTGCCACCCCCTTTGTTTCCTTCAGAGAGAGCTCTCTGAGAAGGACCTCAGATGACAATCTTAATTAACCAATTTGCTGTGAGATCAACTTCTCTGGGTTTTTATATATTTATTAGCAATATTTATATATCACTCCTTGTTTGAAATAAGTAGTTTACAAAAGAGGAACAATGCTGCAGGCTATACTAAGTGTGTTCTTGCCCATTCCTGTAGGACTGGAGGCAGCTGTCAAATACCAGCACAGAGTATCCTTTGGCCCGGTGTTTTCACTTCATTTTGGGTTGTTACACCACAAGCTTTACAAGGGAGGAAATATTTAGAACTTCTTCTGCACCATACTAACCAGAGTTAGCCTGAGGACAACCATCTTTGTCTGTGAAAGAGCCCCCACCACAGATGCCTTCAACTCCCATTGCTGCCTCTTTAGGAATTTCTCTGCTCTCATCACCTTTAGAGATCTCCATTCGCTTCTGCTGATGAGACTGTTAGCTCTGAAGAGGGTGGATACCTCTTAAGTCTGGAGTCTCCTAGTTTAGTGGCCATTCCACCATGGGTGACCCTGCTAGGAGACCAGCTTAGCAAGACTGTCTGTCCTTCTCTGACACTCCAGACATCCTCACCAAGTGAAGGTGTACATCAAGACAGGGAACAAATCATGTTACTTTATAGAAAAATGCTTTCTTAAGGATTACAAAAGTCTTCTTCTCATCCCATGGGGTCTACACAGGATGTGGGAAAGAAAATGAAAGTCCCAATAAACTTAGACTTGCATTGTCTACTAAAATATTAATAAAAGGGAAGAGCAATGAAAGAAGAAACTCAATACAAAAGGAAGGAAACAGGAAAGAGATCGAACTCACAAAAAAAGATTATTAAAGTATGAGACAACCATCATATATTTCTTATGAGAACCAAGTTCTCATAAGAAATATAGAAGAGAGTCATACTCCACAGAAAAGGAATTTGCCCAGAAAATTATGCATGGAAGCCAAGCCACGTGACGTCTCGCCATTTGTCAAACTCGTGACTCGTAGATTCAGAGCAGCAACATCATCGTGTCAAGTGAAGTGTCACGGCTGTGGTTAAATGTAAGGATTGGATAAATGGGGAATGTTTATGATTCTGGGAGAGTTTCCACATTCAAGTTACTCTGACTTTTACAAAACTTCAGTAAAGTGTTTGGAAGCTCCTCTCTGAGTTTAATCCTCTTCGTGATTTTGAGGCAGGCAAACAACCAGATATAGGGTGGTCAGCTATTCAAATTGCTGCCAGTGGCTTTTCCTCTATTTTGGAAAATGTTTCTATTTCAAGGATTCTTTAGTCTGTATCAAAGTTCTGTATCAAAGTAAAGACTCATCAGAGGGATGGCTTGAACCTTGAAGTTGCTCATCAACTGAGCAAACACATAGGACAGCTGGCACAGTCTTCCATGGTATGGTGAGATAGACATTTTCTTCTTATACTATAGTAATCATGTTAAATATAGATCTATACATGTAAATTATGTGAATATTTTATACAAATTTGTTTCCTCAGTTTTGAGGATTTATGTCTACTTCTTTGGCAAGAGTAGGGGCAAGAAAAGCTACCAAGAACCTTGCAAGGTTCTACCTCTTCCTAAATAAGCCTTCCACCACTGGGCTGTGAGTGTAGATTGCTGACAAAGGGAGTCAGCTGAGTGAAAAAAGAGGCTTTACTTGATTGTACAAGGCACACCAAAAGCAGGATGGAATGGAACATGCATTTTCAACAAGAAGTCCAAGTTAGGAAGTGAAACTTGTATGGTTCCATCTAGATGGCAGGAGGCATTCTCTGAAGGTATCCAAGGGAAATATACAGCTCTGCACCTTGGATAACCCCTACTATTGCATCTTTAAACACTCTGAGAACAAACTAACCTTTTGATGATTTTTTTCTTGATGGGACCTCCCTCCATCAGTGTTCAAATATTGTTGTCGTTGTTAGTCACGAAGTCATGTCTGACCCTTCGCAACCCCATGGACAACATTCCTCCAGGCCTTCCTGTCCTCCACCATCCCCCGGAGTCTACTCAAGCTCACACCAACCACCTCAGTGACTCCATCCAGCCACCTCATCCTCTGCCGTCCCCTTCTTCTTTTGCCCTCTATTGTTCCCAGCATTAGGCTCTTCTCCAGGGAGTCCTTCCTTCTCATTAGGTGGCCATAGTATTTGAGTTTCATCTTCAGGATCTGGCCTTCTAAAGTGCAGTCAGGGTTGATCTCCTCTAGGACTGACTGGTTTGATCGCCTTGCGGTCCAAGGGACTCACAGGAGTCTCCTCCAGCACCACAACTCAAAGGTCTCAATCCTTTGGCGCTCAGCCTTCCTTATGATCCAGCTTTCACAGCCATACATTGCAACTGGGAAAACCATAGCCTTGACTATACAAACTTTTGTTGGCAGGGTGTTGTCTCTGCTTTTTAGTATGCTGTCTAGATTTGCCATAGCTTTCCTCCCCAGGAGCAAGCGTCTTTTAATTTCTTGGCTGCAGTCCCTGTCTTGCGGTGATCTTGGAGCCCAGGAAAATAAAATCTGTCAGTCCCTCCATTTCTTCCCCATCTATTTGCCAGGAAGTGAGAGGGCCAGATGCCATGATCTTAGTTCAAATATTAATGTAGCCCAAATGCATCTCCCATCATTCTCAGCAGATATTAAGTGCCAGCTTGGGAAATGTTGTCCTAAACCATCTCAGATTAGCTTCAACCAATTAAAAGTCTTTAAAGAACCTTGACAGTTTTTTTCTCCTACTCTTCCTGTATGTAGCTTTTTTGCTAACACAATAACAGAAATAAATTAGAAGGGTGAGCTGAAATTACAAGAATGCCCACTTCTTTTCCTTATGGATCAGTCTTCAGAAGATGGACTCAACTGGAACTGAGCCTAGTTTTCCTATGGGTTGAAAACAGTCATTTTGGATGGAGCAAAAACATTCCCCTTCCATTCTCTTTTCATACTGTTCACCACTATTTTCCTCTAGAATCCTCAGTGACTTCAGGTCCCCTATACAGTGCATAGGGGACCTGAAACTCTGCATATCACCTTAATTTTTCTCAGCAGGTCAAACTTCCAGATGCAGATGCCACTCATTTGGACAGGGTTACTTTCAGTGTGATACACATCCCAAAGCTAGAGAACATGTTTCTTCCTCTTTTCCGCACAGTTCAACATCATTATAATGAGATTCACTGCTTTTTATCAAGGGAGATGGGCATTTGTCAAAAGGTGTATATGTGCGGAGAAGTCTTCCATCAAGGGCTAATTGGTCATGAAATACCTTTTTCCTGTTTGGTTTAGCACAGAAACAGACACATCCCACAAATTTACTGCACTATTGGAAAAGCCATCTATTAAAATGTGACTGCTACCACAGAAACCTGTATGTACGTCATACAGAAAATAATAGACATCTTAATAAAATAATTAAAAAGTCAAAGCTGGAAAAATTTGATGCCTACACAAATGACAACCACCACCATCACCCCCACCAAAAGTGAAAACAGTGTTCTAAACCATCATCTAATGTGAGATTGATGTAAAAAGAAAAAGCTTTTGGGGCTCTCTTGGAGAACACTAATTTGTGAGTTACCACTTCTAGAAACTCTACACTACGTAGGAAACTGGTAGGAAAACGCCACCCTTTTGTAGGAATACTAGGAAATAGCAGTTTGCCTGGTCTGAGTCAACCTGTGGATTTCCGTATTACAGAAATAATTATATGCTAAAATTAAGAAAAGAGAGAGTGAGTTACACATTCATGGCTTTACAGCCAATGTTGTTATTTCTATTTTATTTATTTATTTATTTAGGGAACTTCTATGCTGCCCCATTCACCGAAGCCTTGAGGCGGCTTACAACCATAAATAAATAATCACAATATTTGTTGTTGTTAGTCGCGAAGTCGCGTCCAACCCATCGCGACCCCATGAACAACACTCCTCCAGGCCTTCCTGTCCTCCACCATCCCCCGGAGTCCAGTCAAGCTCACACCAACTGCCTCTGTGACTCCATCCAGCCACCTCATCCTCTGCTGTCCCCTTCTTCTTTTGCCATCTATTGTTCCCAGCATTAGGCTCTTCTCCAGGGAGACCTTCCTTCTCATTAGGTGGCCAAAGTATTTGAGTTTCATCTTCACTATCTGGCCTTCTAAAGAGCAGTCAGGGTTGATCTCCTCTAGGACTGACCGGTTTGATGGCCTTGCGGTCCAAGGGACTCGCAGGAGTCTTCTCCAGCACCACAACTCAAAGGCCTCAATCCTGTTGCGCTCGGCCTTCCTTATGGTCCAGCTTTCACAGCCATACATTGCAACTGGGAAAACCATAGCCTTGACTATACGCACTTTTGTTGGCAAGGTGATGTCTCTGCTTTTTAGTATGCTATCTAGATTTGCCATAGCTTTCCTCCCCAGGAACAAGCGTCTTTTAATTTCTTGGCTGCAGTCCCCGTCTGCAGTGATCTTGCAGCCCAGGAAAATAAAATCTGGCACTACCTCCATTTCTTCCCCATCTATTTGCCAGGAAGTGAGAGGACTGGATGCCATGATCTTAGTTTTCTTAATGTTGAGTTTCAAGCCAACTTTTGCGCTCCCCTCCTTCACCCGCATCAAGAGGCTCTTCAGTTCCTTTTCACTTTCTGACATGAGAGTGGTATCATCTGCATATCTGAGGTTGTTGATATTTCTCCCAGCAATCTTGATTCCAACTGGTGATTCATCTAGCCCTGCCTTTCTCATGATGTGCTCTGCATATAAGTTAAATAGGCAGGGCGACAGTATACAGCCTTGCCGAACTCCTTTCTCAATTTTGAACCAATCAGTGGTTCCGTGTCCAGTTCTCACTGTTGCTTCTTGACCTGCATATAGGTTTCTCAAGAGACAAATAAGATGGTCTGGTACTCCCATCTCTTTAAGAACTTGCCACAATTTGTTGTGATCCACACAATCAAAGGCTTTAGCGTAGTCAATGAAGCAGAAGTAGATGTTTTTCTGGAACTCCCTAGCTTTCTCCATGATCCAGCGTATGTTGGCAATTTGATCTCTAGTTCCTCTCCCTCTTTGAAATCCTGCCTGTACTTCTGGTAGTTCTCGGTCCACATACTGCTGGAGCCTAGCTTGTAGGATTTTGAGCATCACTTTGCTAGCATGTGAAATGAGTGCAATGGTGCGGTAGTTTGAACTTTCTTTGGCATTGCCCTTCTTTGGGATGGGAATGTAAACTGACCTTTTCCAATCCTGTGGCCACTGTTGAGTTTTCCAAATTTGCTGGCATATTGAGTGTAGCACTTTAACTGCATCGTCTTTCAGGATTTTGAATAGCTCAGCTGGAATGCTGTTGCCTCCACTAGCTTTGTTGTTGCTCAGACTTCCTAAGGCCCATTTGACTTCACATTCCAGGATGTCTGGCTCAAGGTCAGTGACCACCCCATCGTGGTTATCAGGGATGTTAAGCTCTTTCTTGTATAGTTCTTCTGTGTAATCTTGCCACCTCTTCTTAATCTCTTCTGCCTCTGTTACACAATATAAAACAATATAATATAAATTTAAGTCACCCTGGCCAAAGCATAAAATAAATAAATAACATTAGCAGTTAAAATAACATTTGAATAAAAAGGTCTTTGCCTTTTTATATCCTGCCCTTCCTTGCAAGGAGTCCTCCTCGTAAAGACAGCAAGGCAAAACTAAATCCCATTAAGTTCACTGGATCTACTCCAACCTGAACTAACACTGGATTTAGCCTCTGAAAGCAAGAGTTTGACCCAATGGCTATGGACACGCACACTCTGGACAGGTTAGCATGGCATGAGAAACAATGGTGAAATCTTACCATTGTAGGTCCTTTGTGTCATCCCAATCCAGAGTTCCTGCATGGTGCAGTTTGTTTTCTGGAACCATGAGAAGAATCCACAGTCTGTTTCCACACTTCACTATTTTATTTTATTTATTATTTTATTATTTACAGATTTCTATTCTGCCCCCTGCAATAAGCCTCGGGGCGGCTCACAATTTATTTTCTGGTTTCTCTGGTTGTTTGGACCAGGTACACCATTTTATCATTGCTGGTATAGAAACAGCAATGATGAAATTGCTCTTCCCTGACAAGAATGACCACAGAAGTAGCTGCTTCTGGTTTTCGATCTCTGCCGCACTTAGTGCCCCAGCAACAGGCATGTTTTGGTTTACCTTATTCCCACTGGCTGAGTGATGAGTCCATCTGCCTGCTTAC
This sequence comes from Varanus salvator macromaculatus, assembly GCA_023646645.1. Taxonomy (NCBI): domain Eukaryota; kingdom Metazoa; phylum Chordata; class Lepidosauria; order Squamata; family Varanidae; genus Varanus; species Varanus salvator. The sequence goes on along the minus strand of JAIXND010000674.1, from coordinate 49,182,717 downwards.
CTTTGGTGTAAAAATGCAAGGAAGGAGAAGAGGGGAATCAAGGTGAAATGGTTTGTTTTCTCAGTTAAAATCTCTGGAGGGCTGAGAAGCACAATACACATGCAGGTACACTTTGAGATGGAAGGTGGAAGCCTTCCTCTGGACCACAGTGGAGTATCAGGAGGATGCTGCTGTGGTTTGCAGGTGAGAATAGGGAAAGGATGGGGATTCCACCCACAAGAACTGCCAGGAAGCATGACAAGGCCGGGCGAGGGAAGCAGGGAGCGTGGAACCGCTCTCCCTGGGTAACCTGGGTAAGCCCAGGCACATCTCAACAAGCTGCATGGCATCGTTTTCTGTGATGTGGAAACACAGCCTCTAAGTCACCTGTGAATCAGAGTCCATACTGAAAAGCAAGTAATAATAAACAAAAGTCAGACATACCTCCTGCAGTTCCAGTTGCTAAAGGAAAAAGATCTGGACTTTTATGCTTTGATTCAGTTGATGGAGAACCCCAGTATTTTCTTTCCCAAATCCAAACATTATGCTTGCAAATAAAGAGACTTTGTCACCTGCTTTTTATGAGGCATCAAAGCTTTAAAAAGAAATCAGTGCATGATCTTCCTCCCAACATCTTCCTTCTCATTTGGATTATTACCACAAAGAGTGCAACTAAATATATAGGGAGCTGAGAAAGTTGGCTCCTGCTGATGGATGCGATTGGAACCAACAGTGCCTGGGATGAGTGGCATAGAAGGGAGGGGGTCTTCCAGAGTGTTCAGGAAGGTTAGGCGTGGCAGAATGAAGTAAAACCTTGCTTGCTTCCCCCCACCACCACCCCTGAATGAAGCTTGTCTTCTGACAAGAACAGACATGACCTCCTGCTTGTTGCATTGTCTGTTCCACAAAAGCCGAGCCTGCGGAGGCCACAAGATCCCCACACCTCAGTATTCCCAGATCTCAATGTTCTGCCTCATAGGTGGCTTGGTTTGGCCTGCTGTGTGCTGGAATACCAACTTCTGTCCCTCATAACACCCTTTGAGGAGGACATGGAGGTCCCTTCCCCCATGCTGCAGTTCGCATTGATGCAACAAGAAACGTGTTGATTTGTACCAACCCTGCTGTTTGCTGGGAATGAAGGAGCTGCAGTCCAGTGCATCTGAAGGGTACCGGTGGCAGGAGACAATGGCAGGAGATCACACCAAGATGGCAGTCTGCCAGCAAACCGCCGCATGAGCTGCCAATACAAGCAGAGTGCTGCTGAGAGGCTTTGATAGATCTCCCTGTTGGCTGCATCTTGTGTCTTAATATCTCCCTCCCTTCATGGCAGAGATAATATTTCATCAGGAGCAAAGAAAGGGGATCTGATGCGGCAACATTTTGCTTTGTGCTAGCTATTCCATTCATGAAGCCCTAGGATAATTCATAAACTAATCCAACTTCATAGTGAATGGAAGATGGGGATTGCCTTTGGTTTCCATGTTATTGGATAATATGTCAGTCTTGGCATTTGGGGCACATAATACGATAAAGAACACTTCATGGAGACACAAGCAAAGGCTGATTCTGGCACACTTTTCTCATTCTATATTGTTTTTTAAGCAGAATGACGGCGGTACGATTATTTTAGTGCTTTGTATATGCACATAGGGACAGGTGCGTTCGTGTTATTATGGCATTCCTTGCATGGCTCAGATCAGCAGAATTCAGATAAGGAAGCTCCACCAACTTCCCCATTGGAGAAATGAGCATTTCCACTTGTGCTGAGGGCTTGTCCTCAGAAGCTTCACATCTCCATTGTCCACGTGGAAGGGGCAGGAAGGGCTGTGTGGAAGCAAGCACCAGTGGGCTCTGCTCATAGGCAGGCACTGTCGGTTACTGCCCCCAGCCCCACTCACGTATATAGAGAAAGAACATTGTTCCATGTTTCCATGTTTTGTTCTGTTGAAGTTCTCTTGCTTCATCTCGCTGCTTTTTCTCTTGGATGCCATGGCAAGAATGTTGCCAGGCATTTCAGGAAAGGGCAGCTTTGTCATCTTCATGTTGAAAGTACTTCTTTCATCCTGTTAATATTTCCAATGGCTCCGTTAGAGGGAGGTTTACTTCTAGATGGACAATATTATAAACACTAATTGTAGATTGCCATGAATGTTTTTAAGATCTTCAGCCTTTCATTTCTGAATGAGAGCCACATACTTTGGCCAACTCCAGGAATAATGTTGTTGTTATGCACTGTTAGTATTCACATGTACTGTGGTTGAATCTTGGCTTTCAAAGCATCTGTTTTAGGAGACTCTGATCAGATGGACTGTGGATAAGTGAGTCACAACAATCAAGCAGGGTACTTGAAATATATTATTATCAAAATAAAAATCTTATACATACATGCATTCATAAGAGCAAAATACTACAATTCTTGGGATAACCTGGGAGTAATTACTGTACACATTATGTGATCAGACTGCCAAATTAGGCCGTTTCAGTCAGAGTCAACCACTTTGAAGTCCCATTGATTTCAGTGACCTTCAATGACTCAATGCAATGATTAAATAAGATTTCTCTGCCATGACTTCAATTGGATTTCCACATTCTGTAGTTGAGCTAGATCATGCCTTAATATATCACATGGTGCATGGTTCTTAGATTTTTAAAAAATATTTGAAATAGCAGATATACCTAGTTGTCTCTTCAAGCATTTTATGCCAGTGGATAAAAGGTAGAACCATTTAAATCCCTCCAGTTTAGTGTCACTGGGAAAAAATCTAGCTCTTTGGGCAAACCTTTTCTAGAGATGATACTAAAATATCAAATGCAATTCAATAATCCAGGGAACTGGACAATTGGAAAGCAGGTGATGGGTGGTTTCACAGTCATTAAAACTATTACGCGGAGAGTAGGGAATAGGCCCCAGAGTAGAGCACTGAAGGCTGGAAGCCAATTACACACGTAGATACCATACATTTTCTGAAAATTATATTCCTCAGCTTGGCATCCACTTCTGTTGAGCAAGCCGTACATGCACAACAATCAAGGACATCGGGCTCTCCGCTGATCCATGTGGAGGTGGAAATAGAATTGAATCAATGCTGCTAGAAAATATGATGATGTCCTGGCAATGTACTAATGGGATTATGTGAAGGTGATGAGCCTATATCTCATTTGAGGTCTAGTTGCTTCATGGAAGGGAGGGAGAAAGGAAAGCTTAGGAAACCCGTTCAGTGCATTGTGGCCAAAAAGGCGTTTGGCGTTTGGAAGAGATTCAGGACTGCTAAAAGAAAGCACTTCACACAGCACCCAGTTATCCTATGGATCTTGAAGCCATGAGATGTAGCAATGGTTACCAATTTATATGGCTTTAAAAGGGGATCCGATACATTGATCACGTATTGATGGCTGCTAATCTCTATGTGTGATCTCCAGTCCCGAAGGCAGGTTGCCTCCATTGATCAGGAGCTGCTTGTCCATCTGGGTCCATCCAGTGGGCATGGACAGGAACATCACCCCCTCCCAATCTACTGCTTCCATCAGCAGGGCTGCAGTGTTTGACTTGACTTTCTTGAAGGCTTGCCTAGCTGCATTCAGCAAAAGGCCATTCCAACATCATCAAAAACAGGATTCGTGCTCTATGGCTGAATACATCACTTACAGATTGTGTGTACAGATTTTTAAAACACAAGACAAATTCCAATATAAAACACCCATTTCAGTTACTCTTTGTTACAGTCGCACTTAAAAACTGAACCAGGTTCAATAAGGAGCAAGTCCAAACCAGCACATGGGCTGGCGATCGACACACCTCTTCCACAGCCAGTCAAGCCACACTGCTTCATCGCATATGTACACTCATACTGGGTTCAGCCACTCAATAAATCTTTCTCCACGTTTAATCCCACTCCACTGAAGGTTTTGTTCAACTGCTGGTAGAGGGATCTAAACTACGGCCTTTCTGCCTGTATGTTTCACGTGAAGCGCCAAGGCCTAGCTCATGATTGACTGCGTTGCACAGCAGCCACATGCCCTAATCCATTGAAGGAAAGGCCTTCCTGTTTCATCAATGTCAAAGGAACTATACAATGGCAATTGCCTGTGAGGGGGGTGTACATATGCTCACATTGCACTGTGTACTAAAGGGGGCACTGCCATTAGTAGAGGTGAGGTTACAGTTCACCTCTAGGGCTAAATCTGTCTCATCTATTCAGTCATCAAGCCCAGTGGTGGGAGTGACTCCTGAAGCTCTTGCTCAACTTCTGAAAAGTTAAGACTTCTGGGGAAGACATAGCAACATTGCAAATAGACAAGTTGTCTGGAACGTCTGCAGGAGTTAGAACTAGAAACTGTCAGTCATTTTGCTGTATTCACTTGGATGAGTGCATTTTCAGTGATATTAACTGTTAATCATTGTGGCCTTATTTCAGTCCATTTACTCTTGTCTCAGCTCTTTATTCCACATTTGTGCTCAAAGGTAAAACATGCTAAGAAAGAATAGGTAGTACTAAGATGGAAGGCTGTATGGTTCTCCCAGTGTACAGGAGTTGCTTGTTTGTTCCATAATATTCAGGAAAATTCTGCCTTGTCTCCTTAGTGATTCAGCAGCAGACAATACACAAGGCTCATTTTTCCCTTTGGTAGAAATCTTCCAGGCTGAGAAGCTACCAAAATCCTTCCCTCGTTTTGCAATTTCTTAATGGGCTACAAGGGTTACTTTGCAACTCCTATTGGAAAAGCGGCCACTGTGAAAGACGGCCTGAACGCAGCAACATTGCTAGTATTTTCATTCATGGTGCTCAGGAATCACATGTTTCAGGTATGAGAGGTTACTCAGGGAATTGGTGTAGGTAGACTTTACTAAAGCTGAAATGAATAGAGCTTTTGAATGTGAAGGTCAAACATGAGTGTTTATTTCCTTTGACAAATACTCAACCCTGAATTATATTAATATGCTAAATTTGATGTATGCTGTTGATTAATTTTTCCTGCAACTTCAGTGCCACTCACGCACAATGAAAGGTTTGTTTATTCACTCACTCTGAAGAATCAATCTCTCTGCCAGAGGAAGTAAAATATTTTAAGTAGGAGTTAAACTTTCCATACTGTTAAAGCATCTTTTTATTTACTGCTCTTGCATTTGAGAGTTCACGAAGCTAAGCCCTCTTTTGGACAGAAATGAACAAACAGTGTATCCAGTGCTGCATAACCTTTTAAAAAGAGGGTTTTTTAATGACAGCAAGTGCAACTAAGTGCTCTACACCCACCAAAGGTCAAAGACAACGAAATACCTAATTTCCATTAGCCTCTTGGAAACTTTTTGCTGATATTGTGAGTATCCTAGCTAAATGGAGAATGTTAATATTCAAGCAAAGCAAACCTTTTCATTCTAAATTCCATGTGTTTCAACTACTGAAGGGAGGAAACTGAATTTCTTGAATTATGTGATCAGTGCGTGGTTTTTACTGATCCAAGGTGCTCCTTGGGTGCCTCGTTGTTGCCAAAGTATCTTGGGAATGGGAAAAAATAGTGAAGTGCGAAAGCGAATTGCGTTGAAAAGCTTTAAATCAATTACAATACAACCCTAGGCATGTCTACTGAACTAAGTGAGGCTTACATACATTGTGTATAGGGTTACAGTTTTAATCCTACAGATTAATCAGTTAAAAGCTCTTGCCTTCAAAAACAACTAAAAATAAATACGGTATCCCCCAACCACGAGAGAGAGAGGGTGGGGGGAGAGAGAGAGAGAGAGCGCGCAAAGCAAATAGATCTCAATTGCTGCTGCCCAGTGCCTCACTTTAACCTCCAAACGCCAGGCCAGATGGACTTTGCATATCTGATCAATGGTGGTTTTGCACCTGCAGAAAAATACAGACGCCTGTACGAGGCGGGGCATCATTCTTTTGCCTATCCTGCTTACCCACATTACCCTCTCCTGCACTATGCTAGGAAGTGTCCACCATTAGAAGCAGATTTTGGGCCTTGCAGGGGATTTCAGTGTGTGGGATGAATCATAGGAAAGAAATCCAATATTACATATTGGTGAGGCTCTGTATTTAGGGGGTGTTATAAACAGCATTCATGTCCATGATTTCTGAAGACAGCCTCTACTTTATAAGAAGTTCCAAACACGTCCCTTGTGTGTTTGTGCATATGTGTGCACACAATTTCTTCATTTGAAAACTTGTTTCCCTAAGGAGCTTACACAGATCAGGAACAACCCAAATATCCCTGACCACTGGATCCGGGGGGCAGAGGGGTGATGGGAAGGAAGGACACAGGAAAGTAAGAAACCACAAGTGCTGTCCTTCAGTGTACAATATTTTATGCCTATGTTTGATTACTTTTCTGTACTGAGAGTTGAGGCAGCTTGAGTGGATAATAACCATTTGTGCAACAAAATAAAATCCAAAGAACAAATAAAAAGCCAAAACAAATACAAATAAAAAGCATAATTTAGAACAGTATTTGAAACCATTCAAGCAACTAAAACAAGTTCAGGCGTCCCCCATCTCCCAAAAAGCATTTTGAGTGGCCAGTTTGAGTGGAAGCTCACTAGAAAAAGAAGAGCCAGTCAGCCGCCTTTCTCAGCTGAATTCACTGGGGTGGACCTTGCTTCCCATCTGGCCTTCCGCTCGATCCATGAGGAATAGCTACTGTTCCATGGTACTTCCGGGAGAAGAAGAGTCAGTGAAGGATGCCTGAGAAATCTGCTTTTGCTGGCTGACCTCGTGAGCGTGCCCCAGCTGAAGCTTCAGCAGGCGTGCCAGCAAGCGTCTGCCAAAAATATCTGCTAGACCTCAAACATGTGTCTGTGTTTGTCTCTCCCTCAGTTCCCACTCTGCCTGGTGCAAATGTCCTAATTTGCACAAACGTCCTTCATAGACAGAAGCAGCCTCACTTTAATCTCTGGAGGAAAATTTGAAATTAGGAGAAGTGCCACATTAGGGGAGCTTTGCACAGATCTGCCATTCTACTGCAGCTTGATTTCTGCACATCTCCCGCTGGTGGCGAGCGAGCAGCAGTCACAAGTGAAAATGGGAATTGGACATGAGGGAGGGGGCAAGATGATGTTCCGAGGACGCCAGCAGTCACGAAACGCCACTCGTTCGCCACCCCTGAGCCAGTTGATGGATCAGTGGGACTTGCTTCACATCTCCTCCTCTGCTGCAGCCAGCCTGGGGCATATGCCAAGCCTGTGGAAAACCTCCAGTTCTAGCACGATGATTCAGATGTGTGTGGCAGGCAGAAGTTATTCTAGGAATCAAATAACTGCTCTTGTGCTTTCCTTGGTATGACTGCCATATTCCAAGACTGGCCCCTATTATTATTACATCGTATTTATATTTTGCTTGTTCCCATCGTGTGAGCAAGCCAAGGCAGCTCGCATGTGTTATCCTCTCAACAACCCTGTGAGGTAGGTCAGGCTGAGAGTCTGTGACTGTCCCAAAGTCACCCAGTTGGCTCCATGGCTGAGCGGGGACTTGAACCTGGATCTCCCAAGTCTGCAACCCAGCAACAGCAGCACCACTCCGCACTAGCTCTCTAGTAACAACAGATTAACTATTGAGAACAGACTTTCCAAGGCTGAGCCCTGTTGCATCCTCCCCCGACACCTACAAAACCCTGGCAGAGGGCCAAACCAGACATTATTTTTATTGCATGATTACCAGCCATCCTTGCCATTTTATTCATAATCATAAATGCTCCAACTGAGGAGGTTCTCTCTCTCTCTCTCTCTCTCTCTCTCTCTCTCTCTCTCTCTTGCTATCTGCTGCACGGGGGACTATTTTCATGGCTTAGGGGCAGAAAGGATTAAGCCTCTTCTCGTGTTGTTTTGTCAATAGGTAATGGGTTCTCTTTAGGATAGTCAGAATGCAATGAACACAATAATCAGCAAAGGAAAGCTGTTATTAAGGAGAAGCAAATAAACAAAATCACTGAAGCAAAAGTAAGCAAAGGGAGATAATGTCAGCAAATCTACTCCAAAGAATGATAAAGCATCTGCTCCTTCTGCCACCAGGAACGCCATGACGTTGCCTGATCAGCCAGTCAGACAGGGCTGGGGGCAGTGCACCCCGATGGCCTGCTCCTGCGGCACCAGTCAGGAGTGGCCTGTGATGAGTTCTTGCCTTGGAGGGTCCCAGGGAACCATTTGCGGCCCTCCTGATCCTTCCTATTCTGCACATCAGCCAGTCCTTCAGATGGAGAACAGCAGCCTTGACCACCAGCCGCTCGCCCAGCCAGATAACTCAGCTCTCGGCTAACAACAAGGGCCTTAACCTTGCTTTGGTGCTCCGGGCTTCTTTGCCAGCTCCAGGCTGTTAAAGCATCCACAGAATTAACCCCGGGCACTAGCATAAGGACCCTGCTTAATAAGCAGGCCCAAGCAGCATTCTAGCCATGGGCGAGAGAAGTCTGCACACCACGGACTCCTCAGCATGCAATGGCCTCCCACCACAGCTGCATGCTGAGGTCTGGATAACCATCCCATCACCACACCCACCCACCCAAGCATAAGGCCTGGGAGCAGTGGTGTTGTCATGCCAGTGGGAGGGCAGTTCTCTCTGCATCCACAACTCTTTCCACGTGCATCTGGTCTGTTCTGTATGGTTTGGGAGGATTTTGCAGCAGATTTGGGGCATGTGTTGGGGTGGGGGGTGGGGGAGAGGAAGACTAGAAAGACCTGCCACATGAGCAGATAACTACTTCTATGAGGGCTGGATCAGAGCATTGTTACCTGTTTAAAGGACAAAACAAAACAGATGTGCAGCATCTAGATGGACTGTCAAACTAAAGTTGGGGCAACATTTGGAGCATCAGATAATTAAACTGTGGAATTTGCTGCCACAGCAAGCAGTGGTGGCTTTAAAGGGGGATTGGACAGATTCATGGAGAAGGAGGCTATTGGGGCTACTACCAGTCCTAATGGCTCCAGGCATCAGAGGCACTGTGCCTATGTGCACCAGGTGGTGGGGAACATGGCAGGAGGACACTGTTACACTCTGGACCTGCTTCCCATGGACAGCCATTTGGCCACCGTCAGAGCAGAATGCTGGATTAGATGGCCCCATGCAGTGTGGCTCTTCTCATGTTCCTGCAGAGCATTTTAAAATGTCTTGCACATTAACAAGTGAGCCTGAACATTTCAGCGTTTGAGCCTGGGCTCTTATCATTTCTCACTGCCTTCCTGTGTTCCCCACTGGTGTTTGTTGCCCTGCCATGTTCTCCAGTACCCCCGTTTCCCCAGAACATGCTGATGGAGGAAGATATCTTACAGCTGCCACAAGCTACTGTGGGTTTTTGTCCCTCAGGGCAAAGTAGAGAGTCCTGGGGTTTACTGTGGGGCACACATGCTGAAAGTGGAGTTGGTGCAAAGGGGCCTTGGTGGGTACCAGTGTGCCACCCTGCTGTCTCCTGGCTCAACTCTTAAAATCTGCCTTCTGTTCCAATGCATCCAGCATGCTTGGCATGCATATTCAATTTACTAGCTGCGACCGCTTTCTCTCTGACAAGCGTCTCATCTTCAGAAATACTGGAGCTACAAAATGGCCTAAACTCTGCAAACAAAACCAGAACAAAACATCCCCAAACAAACAACAACTGCACCCAATAATCTTCCAAAATTTCTGTGCCCGGTGTTGAACGGAGACTAAAGATGTTCGCCCATACCCAGATGTAAAATGGAGAAACAGAAGAGGTGGTGCTGCACTTCCCTTCCTCAGCCTTTCTAAATGCTCTTTATTTTCATTTAAACATTTGTTCTCAAATGCTGAAAGAAAAGGCAGTGCCTAAAATCAGCAGGTATTTTCCCACACAAGATTAGAGCTGAATGGGAGATGCTGGAATCCCAGCACATCATTCATTTTAATCACTACATTCTCAGGGGTCCATTTTCAGTAGGCTGTGGGGGTGTACCATGTACAAATTCCATTAAGTAGTAATGGGATTTGTGTATGAAGCTCCTTCTCACTGTCTTGATCTCCAGATTCCTTCTCTCTTGGCACATCTAGTTTATCTTCTTCATTTTCTGATCTTCGGATTAAACAAATCATAATATCTTCCAGAAGCCACAAACTGCAAATGAATAAATAGCCTGCTTTTTTTCTCTGGACAGAAAGCACTTCACACTTCCAGTATAATGCATTTCTAATCCTCAGGAATGGTGCTTGAAGTACAGTGCGCTCTGCAATAGAAGAGGCTGCTTTTAAACCAATAAAAACACAAGCATTGCCTTCTGGGAGCTGACCTAGGTTTATCTAACACATGGTGCTTCAAATTGTGGCTTGCCAGATGCCTTGTGGAAACTTACAAATAGGGCATGAAGATCAAGGTGGTCATCACTTGTCCGCAATTCAGCAGCAGACTGCCCCAGGATGACATGCTTCTAGTCAGAAATCTTGGCTATTAGCCATATCCAAAAATGCATGCATTTCTTTTTAATCAGAGAATCACCCCATTGGGTTTTCTACAGCTTTCTTCTTTTAATGTACCTTATCTTTGTCCTCCATCCCACCCTCAGGACATTGTTTAGTGCTTCAAGAGGTTTGGCCTTGAGGCATGTTTGGTATCAGGTTGGAACCAGGCCTAGATTCTTAGAGTAGAACCATGGAAATTAATGGGGCAAGCTAGTTATAACGAGGGCCACCTGATTTCAGTGAATCTGCACTGTCCTGCCCAGGCATAAGCAGATGAACCTAAAGGGTCCCACCAGCATCACCTCTACTAAATCACCCTTGACAAAAAGGCTCAGAGCAGGAAAACAAATGTTCCACAGCAAGCTCGAAATAACAGTGGGGAAACCTACCCGCTGCATGAAAGCCACATAATTTGCACTGAGTTGGCAGGTGGCTGCTGAGATGAATGCAAACTAGGCCGATGGAGATGGGTACAAAGATTTATAGCCTCCTTCTGTCTCTGCCCCATTGGCCAGCAGCACATACGTGTGTGTGTGTGTGTGGCCATGTGCTAACTTCTCCCACTGGCTAGGAGCAATACACCCCACCCTATTCAGGGAAGGGTGATGATTCCTATGCCAGTGGGGCTGCTCGAGCACCAGTTTTTCTTTTCAGTTTTATAGGAGGTGTCCATAGTGCCCCCTTGTGCTGTACCTGCGTGGGGATGGAGCTCAGCACCATGGACCGCATTTCGAAAGCTTAAAGATAACAAGACCTGCAAAGCCAAGCTGCAATGAGTGGAGGAACCCACTGGCAGGGAGTCACCAGTCTCCCCCAGGCATCCACTGAAGCCATAATGGGAAGGAGGAGGAGTACCAGCTTCAATGTGCTTTCGCTGTTGATGGTGCACATTTGGACACCAGTGAGCAATTGCCTATTTGTTGCACAACTCCTACATCAGCTTTCAATCACACATCCTGCCTGGGAGGAGTCTGAGATTGGTTTTGTCAACCGGATAGAGTCGAAAGCAACAAGCTCCCTTCTTCAGAAGAGCTGCAAGGAATGGTTTGGCACGGCACGCGTTATAAATGTGTTGCTGAGTGCGTGCTTGTTTTGGCAGCAAGCATTCCCTGCAGCCCTAGAATTCTCCAGTAAAGGAATAAATGCAAACATGCACCCATGCACACATGAGCTGAGAACAGCTTTCAAAATGCATTCGATTAGGACAATTGCTTGCAAAAATGTGCATATTGGACAAAATGTTTACAAAAATACAAGTATTTGAAGAAATGCACACAAAAATGTATACACATGTGCATGCAAATGAAAGAAAAATCTAAAAATGCCGGCCAATTGAATTGGATGGGAAAAATTAGGAACACGGAGAAACCAAAAATGACAGATTTGTTCATCTGCAACCTCCTTTTACCTGATAAAAGTTGACCCGAACGCTTGCCCACTCAATAGCGAGTGTGAAACATTCTAATCAGCAAAATTCCTTTTCTCCAGAGTAAGTACAAGATGCTTTTACCTCAGGAGTATAAAGAAAGCCACCGATTAGTTGTACACAGAGAGTTTCTGGAAGGAATTGCCTCCCATGAACTGCCAGGGTGTTTCCATTGTGATTTTCTTCATGGCAGGGGCTGATATTAGTAAACCAGGATTCACATCAGGAATAATAGCCAGAAATGGATTCTGACCTGCTAACTGCCTAAACCATCTGATTAGAGCATGAAATTCTATGAACAAAATATAGTTATTATCCCAGAGTTCATTGTGCTCCAGTGACATTAGAGAACACTGGGTTGCCACTTTTTGTCCCGGGGGTAAAATAATCCTAGTAATTACATGGCATTATCTACCCACAGTTGCTCATATGTATCATCTTTAATGATTGCTCAACTCATCCACAGAGCATACGAATACATAAATAAGCAGTTGCCAATACTCATTTTAACTATTCCTATTGTGCAACAACTGGTAACTACTTTGCCTGATAAAGAATTGATGTATAGCAGCAAGGATGCTGTGTACGTCAAAGTAAATTAAATGCTATGTTATTTGCGGCCATTATGACACTTTACTAATAAGCTTTTAACTAGAGGGATTTAAAAGCAGTGATGTTTCAGTGGATAGCAGTTAATTCTAATATAGAAGTCTCACAACAAGAGTTAGATTGCTAGGAGGGAAATATGCAGATCAACTGAAATTAAGGATTTAGGGTGTGATCCATTGCTGGCCTGGGCATGCTGGATACTGCAGGGATATTTTTTTTCCCCAAATATACTTGAACAGGATCACACCATTAGTGGCAAATTTATTTTTAAAAATAAGTGCAACAACTACTCTTATCTCACGAGAATTATAAAGGGGTTGGGTGGGAGAATATCCACTTCCAAAGCACTTTATGTGCTGAATTGAGACAGGATTTAAAATGGCATTACTGGAAGATCATATATGGCAAAATGCTGTTCAAGTAAACATCAGGTATCACGGATGCTACAGCTGATATATCTGTATGAATCTCTGTATATGTTTTGGTACTTAAGGCCAGCTGGGTTATCATGTACAAGCAGGTGTGGTATGAACGAAAGCCAACACCTGGATGCAGTGCCATCTGCCCACCCAAGCAAAACCAAGGCAGATCTCCATCCCGTGCAAAGCCACGCTCCCTCATAAATGGATGGGGCCCCAGTGATTATATCCCCCTTATTAGGTGCCACGAGAACCTGTTGTTATTTCTGCAGTAGCAGAATAGCAATTCCTGCAGTAGCAGGAGCAATTCCATTTCACCAGGATATGGTAAGTTTGCATACCAACGTGATTTTATCCCATCCAAATCCCCCACATACCCCTGCTCACTTGAAGATCATCTTAAGAAGCCCTTTGGTGTATTCCCTGCCAAATGAAGAGACGAGCAGCTATTAAGGAAAGGGCTTTGCCTGCTCCTTTCACTTGTTTCTGTCCACTTTCTATTTTTACATTCTGTGTTGAGAAAAATTGCAGAGATGGAGCCATGCGAGTCTGCTGCAGCAAGAATAAGCACCCTGAGGAATCTTAACGCCCAACAAAGGGGAGAGTTATGCTAGAGCCCCTTCTGCTTATGAGGGAGCCAGCTACTGGCATCATGCGAAATGCATTTGTTGCCACTGGGACACGTGCTGATGAATTAAGCATAACCCTGAGAACGTGCTCTTGGGTCATACACAAATGCAGCCTGTGGAAAATGGTCCTTTAAAGCTCTCTCTCTCTCTCTCTCTCTCTCTCTCTCTCTCTCTCTCTCTCTGTGTCTGTCTGTGTGTCTGTCTCTGTCTCTGCGTCTGCTTAGCTCAATTATCTGTGCAAAGCAGAAGACAAAATATTACTTGATGTTTTTGATCTCCTGACCAAAAATCCTGGACAGCAGGTGCTGCTTCTTGCTACTGTTCTGCCTCCTCATCAGGTGAAGCCAGTAGATCAGCCTTTCTCCTCCTGGAAAACAAACTCGGCTCCTCTCCCATGGTGACTCCCCCAGGAGCCAGCTCTGTCTGATTCGCCAGTGAATGAGGCCAATGAAAACAATGTGATTTCCTTCTAAGCAGACGTGCATTTTCAGGCTTGAAAAGGTATTGCAAACTTGGTTTGTTTGTTTATTTTTGTAAGGGATGGGGTGGGGGAGAATGAGAAAGCCTCACTGCATTTGCAAGACAGAGAGAGAGAAATTGTGTGGTGGCAGCAGAAGCAGGAAAGCAATCAGAGGACCGCCTTAAAGGTTTGCTATTTTGCCCAAGACCCAATTAGACCTTTGCTTTTCCACACTAACCAGTCCACCCAGACACACCTCCTGACCCAGAACAGTCCTGACAGTTTAGCACACGCTGCTACACACACACACATGCAAGCACACACTGTGAAAAAACTACAGCATATAAAAATCTATAACTTAACTAGTCTGAAGAACCCCAGGATGGTTTGGGGTGAGTTTCGTGTAACATATCAGTGCATCAGGCATTACAATGCTGACAAAAACACCTAGTGTAGATTGCCCAAAATACACCAGCCAGAACTTATTGTTAGTGGCAATATAGAAGAAATGTAAATAAAGAAAGAAATATAGACATTGATATAAGATTTCATAACAACATTGTGCTAAATTTTATTCTCCAAGCTTTATATCTTCTTCAATCTGCCTTTCTTTAAAATTAACTAAGGCAAATTGGTTGTTTTGGGCGCATTATTTCCTCTATAATTTATATTCTGGCTTGTCTTCTTAAGGGGGAAAAATGTCCTTCTTATTTGACTACTTTGCCCTCAATTAACACAGTGCTATTTAATTACTTCTAGTCTACTCCATATTTTCCTATATGTAACAGAATGATTGATTCAAATTAGCATACTTATTTTTAAATAAATTGCTAGCTTAACTTTGCTTCTCAATATTCTTTATAGTCAGTTACCCAGAATCGTTCAAAGGTATAAAGTGTCTCACTCCAAATGGAACTGAGGTGAGTCTGATGACCTCAATCTAAAATGCAAATAGGAGGAGGAACATTTAAGAAATGCAGATTATAGGCACCAGCTAATTCAATATGCTGGTTGCTCAAGGTTGGCTTTGGGCTCAGGGGTCTTGAAGAAAGATCCTGGCACTGCACCACATGCAAGTTCCTGAATGGACAAGACTTTGAAAAACAATTGGCAATAAATATCTCTCACTGGGAGTTCCTAAAGTATTGCATTGGTTTCTTGCTATAATCCGGAAAAGAAATGGAACAGTCAGCCCTCACATTAACCCATGTGATTTATAGTCTTCCTGCAGTCTCATAGTACGGATTCTGTGGAAGTTTAGATACGTCTAGCTCAGAAGTAAACTTTTGGGGTTCTTTAATACAAGTAGAAGAAAACATATGCCCAGTTTCTAACATGCACAGGTTAGAGTTCATCCTCATGTCTACTCTGCGGCATTAGTGGTGGCAAAAACGAGGTCTTTTCTGCGACCATAGCACTTTCTCTGTATTTCAGAACTTTCCCAAGTGACTCATGGTGTCCTACAATTTGGACAAAGGAGATTGATGGTGGAACCCATGAAAGAATGGAGTGACACATTTGAATGACTCCATGAAGATGAGATTGCTCAGACCCATCATGACTTTAAAGCCAGTTATTGTAGTTCCATTAGTAAAGGGACCCAGAGTATAATGCTGTTGAGTTTTATTGGGAGAGTTTTAAGTATTTATGAACATCAATGCTAGGAGCATGGAAAGCAAGCAGGAAGAGCTTGAAGCTCTCCTGGGAACTGGCAGGTATGAACTGGTGGAGACTACAGAAACAGGGTGGGGTGAAAAGCAGGATTGGAACACTAACTTAGAAAGGTATGTTCTTTTTAGGAAGGACAGGAAGGGGAAGAGGGGAGGGGGTATAGCGTTATATGTTAAGGAAGGCATAGGATGCAGCGCCCGCGCACCCACCTGCGCCCACACATCCACCTGCGCCCACTCCACCTGCTCCGCCAGACCGGGCCCCCCCATGCCGCTGCACGGCGCCCGCGGGCACCTGCTGCTGCTGCCGCTGTCGCCCGCCACGAGCCGAGCCGAGCCGTCGCCCGCTCCACAAGGCCAGGACCACTGCCGGCCCTGGGACTCGTCCCTGGCCTGCCTCCCCGGCACGTGTGAGAGGCATGCCGGGTAGGGCAAGCTAGGGGAGGAGCCCCGCGGGCCCAAAAAACGCCACCACCACGGGGCCGGCAGCCTTGGGCCAGCGGCCGAAGGGCGGTGGCCAAAGGGCACCGCCGTTTGGGACACTGTGCGGGGGGGCCGTGTGGGGGCTGGGCTGACCAGGGGCTCTGGCCCGTGGGGAATGGACTACTTTGGCAGGTAAGTTGTTTTTAAAGGGGGTTTTAAATGGGGTTTTAGATTTTAAATTTAGTTTGGTGCATCTCGGCTGATTGTGTGGCGAGGTCAGCAGGAGGTTGCAGAGGCCAACAGTCAGGCACACCTACTTTGGCCCTGCACGTTCTGCATGTCCTGCACGCTCAGCATTATCATGATAATAGGTGACAATTGATAACAAGGTGAGAATGGGCTGGCTAGACAAACATGCAGTCCCTCACATCAGTGACCCAAGACAATACCTGTTTTCCCTGTTTGTAAGTAACCTGATTGTGACCCCTCCTCATTACCCTGTAACCTGATTGTGACCCCTCCTCATTACCCTGAATGTATAAAATAAAGGCACAGCCTTAAGGGAGGATTTTGCAGAACCACATCCCTGTGTCGTGTAAGTCTGTCCAACCTTCATGATTGTGTATCTGTGTTATGTCTTTGCCTGGGGAGCGCGGGGGCGCCGCCTTTGGGGTGGTGATGGGCAGAGGGCGTTATAGCGGTGGGAGTCTAACATGTCCGCCTAGAAGAAGGAGGGACAGATGGGTAACACCTGTCCCTCGTTCTGGTTATTCTCCCAGCCGGCGGGTTCCTGGTAGCCTTGTCAGCTGCCCCCTGGGCCTGTCGGTGCTGCTGCTCAATGCCAGGTCGGTCCACAATAAATCAATCCTCATCCACAACTTGATTGTGGATGAGGGGGCCGACCTGGCTTGTATCACCGAGACCTGGGCGGGGGAGGGGGGATGTCTCCCTCTCACAGCTCTGCCCACCTGGGTACCTGGTTCAGCACCACCCACGACCGGAGGGGAGGGGAGGGGAGGTTGCTCTGGTTTATCGAGCTTCAATTTCCCTTGTGGGGCTTCCTGTTCCCTCGAGACCGGGGCTGGAGTGCCTCCACTTGGTGTTGGGCGACTGAGACAGATTGGGGATTCTGTTGGTGTACCATGCACCCTTCTGCCCAACAGACTCCCTGCCTGAGCTGACGGAAGTCGTCTTGGACCTGGTGTTGAAGACTCCCAGGAGGGTGGTCCTGGGGGACTTCAATTTCCATGCCAAGACGGTTCTTACCGGGGTGGCGCAGGACTTCATGGCCTCCATGACGGCCATGGGGCTGTCTCAACACATCATTGGCCCAACCCATGAACGTGGACACATTCTGGATCTGGTTTTCTCGACAGGACAGGAAGAGGGTGATCTGAGGGTGAGGAATTTAAGCTTGACGCCCTTGTCATGGTCGGATCATTTCCTCATAAGGTTTGAGCTCGAGAGCGGCCTCTCCCTCTGCAAGGGTGCGGACCCTAATGTGTGGGTCCATCCTCGGAGCAGGATGAATCCTGAAGGATTCCTGAATGCTCTGAAGGATTTTCCAGCTGACAAGGCTGGTGATCCTGTTGATGCCCTGGTTATGTTGTGGAATGAGGAGATGACCAGGGCTATCGACACGATTGCTCCCAAGCATGCTCTTCTGCCTGGCCAGGCCCATTCATCTCCATGGTATACGATCGAATTACGGGTGATGAAGCAGGCTGGGAGATGTCTAGAGGACAGGTGGAGGAGATCACGACAGGTATCTGACCGAACACACTTGTGCGCGCACTATCATGCCTATGCTGTGGTGGTAAGGATGGCGAAGAAGAAATTCTTCTCTGTTTCCATTGCCTCCTCACAATGCCGTGCGGTGGAGCTCTTTCGAGTGGTGCAGGGCCTAGTCCATCCAGGCCCTAAAAAAAGATCTGGTGCTGCCCTCGAAGGCCCGCTGTGATGAGTTTGCCAAGCATTTTCGGGAGAAAATCACTCAGCTACGCTGCGAGCTCGACTCTACTTTGGAATCAGATTCTACTGTGGAGTTGCCTTCGACACTGTCTGGTCCATACTTAATGGATGAATTTCAGTTGTTGCGGCCTGATGATGTGGACAAGGTGCTTGGACGAGTACACCCTACCACTTGCTTACTAGACCCATGCCCTTCCTGGCTACTTAAGACAGCCAAGGACGGGATTGGGCCCTGGATCCGGGAGGTGGTCAACACCTCTTTAAGAGACAGCCGGGTACCTGCACTCCTAAAGGAGACGGTAGTCCAGCCAGTCCTATAGAAGGCATCCCTGGATCCAGAGGTGGTCCCCAATTATAGACAGGTGGCCAACATCCTGTTTTTGGGCAAGGTACTAGAGCGGGTGGTGGCGGGACAACTCCAAGCACTCTTGGAGGAGACGGATTATCTGGACCCATTTCAGTCCAGTTTCAGACCTGGGTACGGCACTGAATCTGCCTTGGTCGCCCTGTACGATGACCTATGCAGGGAGAGAGACGGGGAGTGCGTCCCTGTTGGTTCTCCTGGACCTCTCAGCAGCTTTCGATACCATCGACCATGGTATCCTTCTGGATAGGCTTGCGGGATTGGGAGTTGGAGGCACCGCTTGGCAGTGGTTCCACTCCTATCTCAATGGCCAATTTCAGAAGGTGGTGCTGGGGGACTATGGCTCTGCGCCATGGCAGTTGTGCCACGGGGTACCGCAGGAGTCCATTTTGTCCCCCTTGCTATTTAACATCTACATGAAACCGTTGGGAGAGGTCATTAGGAGGTGTGGGCTGCGGAATCATCAATACGCTGATTATACCCAGCTCTACCTCTCATTCTCTACCAATCCAGGTGAGGCGGTGGCTGTGCTGAACCAGTGCCTGGCTGAGGTAATGGGCTGGATGAGGGCCAATAAACTGAAGCTCAATCCTGACAAGACAGAGGTCCTGCTGGTGGGCGGTTCGGGTCTTGGAGTGGGGGACTTGGGCCTTGTCCTGGATGGGGTAGCACTCCCTCTAAAGGACAAGGTCCACAGCTTGGGGGTACTCCTCGATCCGGAGCTGTCACTACAGGCCCAGGTGACAGCAGCAGCGAGGAGTGCCTTCCTACAGCTTCGACTGGTACATCAGTTGCGTCCCTTCCTGGATCATGACTGCCTGGCGACAGTGACACACACATTGGTGACTTCTCGACTAGATTTCTGCAACGCCCTCTACGTGGGGTTGCCCTTGAAGACAGTCCAGATACTTGAGTTGGTGCAAAATAGAGCTGCCAAGTTGCTGACAGTGACTGGGCATTATTCTCATATAACCCCAGTCCTCCGTCAGCTCCACTGGCTCCCAATTGAAGTCCAGGCCCAATTCAAGGTGCTGGTTTTGACTTATAAAGCCCTAAACGGCTTGGGACCTGGATACTTAACGGACCGCTTACGCCCTTATATGCCCTCCCGCCCTCTGAGATCTGAAACAAAGGTCCTCCTCCGGGAACCCTCAGTGAGGGAGATTAAGAGTGTGAGTACCTGAAGGAGGGCTTTCTCAGCGGTGGCTCCCCAATTATGAAACGCGCTCCCCGGAGAGGTCCGCCTGGCGCCGTCGTTATTTGCTGTTCGGCGCCAGGCAAAGACCTTTTTATTCAAATCTTATTTTAAGTGTTAAATCGTCTATTTTGTTTACAGTTTATTGTTAGGTATTTATGTATTTATTTTGTTTAGTGAATGGTTATTTGTTTATAGTTTAATTGTGTTTACTTATTTAAATGGTGTGGTTTGTTGTTCATGATTTTGTATATTGGATTGTATTTTTAGGTTTGCCGAGATGCACTGGGGGCGGGGGGGGGGGGGATAGACAGTTAGGTTTTTAATGCATTGTTTGTACTTTTTATATGTTGTAAGCCGCCCTGAGGCTTTGTTGCGATGGGGCGGCATATAAGTGTTTTAATTAAACAAATAAATAAATAAATAATGCAATGAGATAGGGAGGTGGGTAGAAGGGGATCAGTTAGAGGTGGTGTAGGTAGATTGATGGGTCTAGAGGTGGCCAAGGATCTGATAGTGGGGTTCTGTTATCACCCACTGGGTCAGCCTGAGACCCTGGACAATGCTCTGACGGACCATATTAGAAGGGTATTCCAGGGGAGAAACACGGTCACAATGGGAGACTTCAACTTCCCTTTGCATTGCTGTTAGATTTAATTTTAGCTTCAATTTTTATTTTATTCTGTAGTTTTACACTTTGATATTGTATTTGATGATTTTGTAATTGCTGTGAAAATGAAAAACGAGAGGAGTCGTGAAGAATCAGCAAACACTGGCTTGGATTGATATGTGGGCACAGAAGGGTCTCTTGTCTCACCTGACTGCCTATCTGCCAGCTTTCACTCTCCCTGTTACTTACCTGTAAGAAGAGAAGGGCAGTGCAGGGGCAGCAATGGGAAGCCATGAGGAGGAAGATTTCAAAGATATCCTAACATGTTCCATGGTGTCTTGGGATAAGAAGGCAGGCTGCTGTCCTCTCATTCTACCACAATGGCAGCAACTCTTGAGAAGACTCCACAAGCTCCCATGTTCTTCTTGCCCCAATGCACTGAGACACCTTAAGCTGGTACCCACTCTTTGGGAGATAGGGTGATGCGATGGCCTTCCTCATGCAGGCTGGGATGTCTTTGCAGACCCTGCCCATTGGCACTGCTCAGAGACTTCACTGATCCACTGTGAGTTAACTGGTACAGATAAAGGGATACAGGGGCACACTGCACACTGTGTTAAGTACATAGAAACATAGAAACAGAGCGAGTCAGAAGGGGCCTCCCGGGCCATCTAGTCTGACCTCTGGCACCAGCCGGCTCCGCTCATGACATGCCCACCATGTGCATGTCCAGCCTATCTTTGAACCCTCACCGATGGGGCCTCAACGACCTCCCGTGGAAGCCCATTCCACGCCCTCAGGGTCCTAACTGTCAGGAAGTGCTTCCTGGCATCCAAATTGAACCTTGGCTCCCTGAGCTTTGCTCCATTGGAGCACGTCCTGCCTTCCTCTGCAGGGGAGAACAGGCCTCTCCCCATCTCCATGTGACACCCCCTCACATACCTGTATGTTGCCAACATATCCCCTCTGAGTCTCCTCTTCTCCAAGCTGAAGAGTGTCGTCTGCAAATTTGATCAGCAGACTGTTCACCCCTTCTTCCATGTCATTGATGAAAAGATTAAACAGGATCGGCCCCAGGACAGATAACCTGCAAAGCTTCCTAACTTTCTTTTTTCACCTTCAAATGAGCATAAGGGGCATGGATCTGAATCACAACTTAGAGAAGGTATAAGCGCTGCTTTGTGCCTCCCCTGTGCAGGGGCTAAAAAGAGGGTTGGCCTGCATTGGTAGTGCCCTGGAGGCTGGGCTCTCTTTTTAGCCCATGCGTAGCCAGAGGGGGAATTCAGGGTGGAAAGTGCCTGGGCAGGGATGTTTGAATCTCTCCTGTCCATGGATGCTAGTCCTGATCCAGCAAAAGTGGCTCCCTATGCACTTGGAGGTAAAAGGAGGGAGGGAAAGAGGCAGGCAGGCTTATCTGCACCCCACGTGTTTAATGCGGCATGTAGCTCAGCTCTCTGTCTCATAAGGTCCCTCTTTCTGTCTGTCTTTGAAATCTGACACAACCAGATGAGGGAAGATGGGCAGATGTGTAGGACTCAGGCAAACAGGAGGCATAACCTGCCCTGCTATGACTTGAAATGAGGAGCAATGCCTTTTCTAGTAAACACACACCATGGAAGGGAGTGTGGAAGTGTGGGGATGTTTACAGAACCTTTGCCCATGTTCTCTTCCTTTCATGAGAGCTGAAGGAATGTGTGGTTTGAGTTGTCGTGTTTATCAGCACAGAATAAACACAGATGTAGAAAGGAAAATACCTTGTGAAGGTCACTAATGGCATAAATGCTATTGTCTGTTTATAAAGACAAAACAGAGACTCTCAAGGCTTGACAGAAATGGAACGAAACACTTGTCAAGCCAGAGGAAGAAAAAGGCAGGCAGGCAGAATCACATAATCTCACTTTTCTGCAGATGAAATCACTTACTTATATAATGTGGGTTTGGGCGCATGATGCAGAACAAATCCTTAGAGGGGAAAAGTCTGCTTCTGAGTGATCACAACAGGTGAGGTTGCTCAGGACAAGTTCCCAGAGTGATCGCTGCTCACATTCTGTAAGGGCACGGAGAGAATGACAGTACAGCCCAGACTCAAAACAGTCAAGGTTGAGTCCTAACCAGGTCTCACTCCCTGAGAGATGGAAAGAGAGGGCATGGGCACGTCCCTGTGGCGTAGAACAGGCACAATCCTTGCCACTTCCACAAGCTGGAAGGCCAAGTTCTGCAGAAAACAACGTAGAGTTCTCATCTTCCAAGGTTCTACAACATACGGGAGCCTCCACAAATACACAGGTCTACCTACCTGCAAAAATATGACAGGTGATAAAGGCAGTGTTATTATGGTATGCATAATGAGGTCATCTCTAAACCCCCCCACACACATACACATCCTTACATGATGGTAATCCAAGGTAGAGAGATAACACCTCATCAAGGCAGTGGGAAATCTGATTTTCGGCTCCAGTGCACATAGACAACTAGCATGTCAGAGATTCCTGACATGTCAGTTTTCTGGATGCAAGTATCTCTCTCTCTCTCTCTCTCT
>JAIXND010000674.1:49124247-49160007 GCA_023646645.1 Varanus salvator macromaculatus | reverse complement strand
CACACACACACACACACACACACACACACTCTAGAGAGAGAGAGCACTGAAGGACTTCCATATGATTCTACCTGGCTTTTAAGATCTTCAGGTGTGGACCTTGTGTTGGTACCCCCACCATGAAAGTCACATTGGGTGGGAACATGACAAAGGGCTCTGGCACTTCCTGTTGAGGGATGCTAGGTTGGCCTCTCCATCAGCAGGCAACAGGCAATGTTGTTATGCAAGTACGGTTTTGGAAGAAAACCTGGTCTGTTTTCTGGAGGTTGGTTGGTTGGGTTTTTGTTTTTTAATTGGTTGGTAAGTTTCATTTCTTTTATCATTAAGTTCAAATTGTGCTCCTGCTTTTGTATGTCAACTGAGCATTTCTCTTTATTTTTTTATTTAATTGTTGACTATCTTGAACATCATTCTTTGGCAGAAAGGAAATAATAATTGAATAGATTAAAACATCATTTGATTTTGTAGGATAAGTTCCATTTATGTGAGTTCCAATCTGAACTATCACACCCCAATAGCAAGTTATTTGCTACCCCGTTTGAGGTCTCACTAAGCATAAGCATAGTGTAATTTAATTAATTAATTAATTAATTAAAGTTTATACTGCCCAATAGCCAAGGCTCTCTGGGTGGTTAACAAATGTTAAAATTAAACAAAAGTTCAAAAGACAACACATACAAATTAATTTAGAAGAACAATACCATAACTGCAATTGCTATTAGTATTATTCAGCACAGAAGCATAGCAGCAGTACAGAGTAACATTCTGTTGATTTCGAAGGATATTGAAATAAACTACTCATTGTTGATCCAACCCAGCAGAAAATAAATACATGATTCTTATCAGCATTAGTGAATTATGAAGATTTCATACTTATCAAACTCCACTGTTAGGTTCTGAAATACTTACCATATTTTTCGCTCTATAAGATGCATCTGACCATAAGATGCACCTAGTTTTTAGAGGAGGAAAACAAGAAAGAAATAACGCTTTTTTAACCCATGCTGGCAGGTTTATTTAAATGTTATTTTTTTCTTGTTTTCCTCCTCTAAAAACTAGGTGCAGCAGCGGCGCGGGGCTCGTATTCATTGCTATGGATATATATACAAATCCAATCTATAAAACAAATATATTATAGAATTAATTCAGAGGTAGGCCCAGTGCCGGCGAGGCAGGTGCCCCCAGAGTGAAGCTGGCCCCGCCTGTTGCTCAGCCGCGGAGAGACCGGGAGCCCCAGCCCAGGCCGCTTCCTGTGCAGCATCCGGGCAGGCCAAGCGAGGTCCCTCCGCTGCTCTTTATACAGCTGCTGCATTTATACAAAGCAGGCATTTTTTAAATACACAGCACCTTTTTTCAAGCAGCGGGGCGGTGTGTGGCGCGGCGGCAGCAGGGCATGGCACGGCAGCAGGTCTTCCCGGTGTGGGTGATCAGTTCCCGGGCAGTGGGGGTGGGCAGTTCCCGGAGTGGGGGGCAGAGCAGGGCGCACCGAGAGCATGCCGGCCTGATGGTGCACATGGTGCAGGGGGGCCGGCAGTGTCCCTGGTGTCAGGCACACACACATTCGCTCTATAAGACACACAGACATTTCCCCTTACTTTTGAGGGGGGAAAAGTGCGTCTTATAGAGCGAAAAATACGGTAATCTTCTCTCAGACTGAGCATGATTCTTCAAATTATACCTTGAACTCCATAGCCTCTTTCAGTAAGCTACCATAATGTTTAGTAGTTGGCTCAGCTGCTCCAATTACATTATACTTCATTTTCAGAAAAAGTTCCCTTCATTCCTACATTAAGGTCAAGAGATTCTATTCTAATCAGAAACTGAGAACTGTAGCCAAACAGGAAATAGTGAAGTCCCAGAGTAGGCAATAATATAAAAAAAATGTATCTTGATATTTGTGGGCTGCTGTTGAAGACATTCCAGTTTATGAAGTTGTAGAACACATGAACTTTCGATTCTGCTGCCTTTTAGTCTTCTTATTGCTTTATCTATTTTGTATACTACTTGGAATACAAAAGTATCTACAAGTGGTTTAAATATTTCAGCATTTATTTGCATTCGTATGTTGTCCTATTTGCCAAAACCCCTCCAAGGACATGCTAAATTAGTTTCAGAGCACAAGAAGTAGCTCAGATGGCTTTTAAAAAAGGATTAGACACATCTGGAGAGCATTTTGATGGATGCCTCTGAGAACTGAACCTCCAGCTCCATCTGCAATATCTCTCTTATGCGGGAGCAAAGCACAAGGAATGATGTGTACAGAGTTGAGAAGTGGTGGGAAGGTTGGAGCTGGGCAGAAATAGAGCCCTAGCACTACTGGGAGAGAACAAGGAAGGTCTGGGTTAGGCTTGAATGAATGAGGAGAGAGGATTCTCTGAAGACTTGTCCTAACAACAGGAAGAGATCAGATCTGTCCTGACACACAGTCCTAATAACCAAAGGGATGGTAAGATGGGGCTAACACATGCCACACAAAAGAAAAGGCAGTGCCTCTGAAAAGATAGGACAGGGATGTGACAGATACCTTCCTTGTGTTTTAGTAACACATTCCTGAAGCTGAAGGTGGCGATGCACTGAAACTCCTGACTAGCAGCAGGGAAAATAAGTCCATTTAAAAAGAAGATTGCAGTGGATTTCTGCCTTCACAAGGCAAAAACCAAGACAGTTAGATTGTGCAGAGTCTGGGCAAAAAGGTGATGAGGAGGGTGTCAGAACAAGCGCTCTGTACCCGTGGATGCAATCAGGTCCATCTGAGCTTATTTGGGATATCTGGCCCTGGGTGGCCATGGAACTGCAAAGTCTGGCACACCCCAAAACCCAGGTTGGAATCCTTCCATGGGTGGGTAGATCAGCAACCAATCTGGTTTCAGGAGTGTGGTCCCAGTATGTTACGGGTTCTAGAGCTGCCACTCTGCCAGTGGCATTGGTTCTTTATGTTTGGATCCAGAGACAATGTGCACAGTTGTGGGTAAAGATTAAAGAGCCTTATTAGCAGACCACGGAAAATGGATTATAAAGGCAAGGAAGGTAGGAAACCACCAAGCGTAATCTCTTCTGCTGTCAAGATCTCTTCAAACAAATGAAAGCAGATAGAATCCTGGCCCGATAAAGCACCTTCTGCAGCTATCAAAGTTCTACTCTTAGGAAAATTAACTAATCTTATAGAGTTTTTGGTGTTCACCA
Organism: Varanus salvator macromaculatus; assembly: GCA_023646645.1. Classification (NCBI taxonomy): domain Eukaryota; kingdom Metazoa; phylum Chordata; class Lepidosauria; order Squamata; family Varanidae; genus Varanus; species Varanus salvator. The sequence goes on along the minus strand of JAIXND010000674.1, from coordinate 49,156,824 downwards.
TAATCACACCTGCTTTCATACTATCGCACAGAATTAACATATGTTTCACTAATTGGGAAAAGATCTTAAGAGACAATTGCACAAACATCTTGGCTAGTCCCAAAGCAGGCAGTTGGACTTGGCTAACCCCATCTGATAATAGACAATGCTTTTGAAGATTTCCTTAGTGCTCAACTTGGTTGGCTGCTCCTTATGAAGACAAAGAAACAGCCAAGGGTTGCTCTTGTATTATCAGATTTTACTGGGGCAAAAGGAGATGCTGGCTGTTGTTTTGCTTACAAGATGGCCAAGGTACTGCCCAGGACCCTCTGGTTCCTGGGCTACATCTAATTCAAACTCATCCAAATAATAAGTAACAGTTATATAAACAAACAAAGTCAGGCCAACAGATAGCTGAGTGACCTTTGCAGGTGCCAGCTGACATTTAGATGACACAAAAGTTAATCTGAAAACAAAATTAATTAACCATATTCTCATGGAGCATTCTAAATATGCTTGTCATCCAAAAGAGGGAAGCAGCAACAGGCAGCAAACTCACAAGAGAAGAAATGAAGAATAAGAACTTCGATAAGGAGAAAACGTGGACACAAAGACATACTGGTCATGCAGCAGTGTCTCCTCATCACCACAGTGGTCTTCCAGTCTGTTTTGCTTTAGCCACAAATGAAAGCAATCAAGTGGACTGTCTGGCAAACTGAAGGCTCAGATCTTGGAGTTTCTCAACTGTTTCCACAAAAGTATCAAAGATACAAAAAGGTCCACATTCAAAGTGACAGTGAGACAAAGGAGCTAGGGAATGCTTCTCAGGCTCACTCTTCAGCTGTTCTGGCTACAAACCAACAAGGTCGGAATGAGTCTTAGTCAGAGTCATTGTGAACATCAAAAGAGTTGATTCAGAATCGGCAATCCATTTAAGGGTGTGTTGTGCCAACAGGTCTTCAAAAGTGTGGTCTTTCCAGAAGTGAAGTAATTCCTGGTTTTACATCTAGACTGGAGCTGTAATCAAATTGAGGAGATCGCTCTGGGGCTGGCACTTGCATGCATAACAAAGTTGGTCTTTGCCTAACCTAGGGCTTCTGTCTATGTGCAGTTTTGATTAAATTGGTGCTGCTAGATCTGCACTTACGTGCATGATCTTCAGGAGTTATTAGGCTAGACAGTTTTACTGTCAGTTTTGCTGCCCTCGCCTAGCCTCACTAAGGCAGAGTTTCTTAATATGACAGCCTTCAAAGTTGGCAACAAGCACAAGAGCCTACATTGCCTGCCCTACTGCAGAGCAGCCTGCTAATAACTGTCTCCTTGTTTAATTGGCCAAGACTATTTCAACTATAAAATGCATATTTCTGTGTCAAACCATGACAGATTTGCTAAGGCTCCCTTATGAGCCACATCGAGGGTGATGCAAACCCCAAATCCTGAGCAGAACAGAACAGGAGATAATTCTGATATTGAATGCATGTGCGGCCATTTATTGTTATATCTGGCTGTGACAAAACCTCTCTTAGTTTTTAATTAATCCCACTTAGCATTTAAGTGTCCTATATATCTGCCAACATGGGTTTAATTCCTAGCTGGTGTTTATTAGCAAGATAATTGTGCTTATTACTTAAGCATAGTGCCTATCTGGCACTAAGCCCAGATGGGGACTTTTATCTTCATTGTATCAGAGGGGAAAAAAAGAGTTGGATTAATTTCAAGTAAGGCAGATGTTTTACCAATTAGGAGAAACTTCATAAATTTTGTCATCATAAAAATTAAAGTTGCCCCTACGCACATTCCAGAATTAATGTGAACAAAATGAAAGAGCAACAAACCTTCCCAGTGTGACACAGAGCATCTTTTTTAAGTTTAAGGGCATTCTGTGCAATTCATGTGGTGAAGATGCTAGGCTGAAGAGGTCCAGAACGTACCACTTTCAATGCTGAGTGCTTTCCTACACCAACAATTCCTTCATGGGCTACCGAAGGAACACAAAAAGCTGTCTTACCTTCCTGCCTTCTAATCAGGTAACAGGAATCCCCCAGCCTACATTCAGTATGGTAACTTACACATAAGTAGACCTACAGATTTGTCCTTCTAGGACAGTATCCCAAATTGCCTTGTCCAAAAACTCTCCAAATGTCAGCCTTCTGCCATGTATTTTTCCCTATTCTCCCCAAATTTCACTAACAATAATATGATGAGATAGTTTTATTCCCCAAACAATATGCCCCAAACAAAGGAACAAAGGAAGGTTCAAAACAGATAATCTTGATGACTTTCGATAGCTAAAATTCTTAGTTCAAACCATCAGGAAACAAAATCAAAATCCATTAAGGGATGCTTTTCCTTTTTAAAGTTGATTGGTAAACTTAAAGATCAACAAGGCGAGCAGCCTTACACAAATTGTATTGTTATGAATAGCTTCTGAAAGGATTGAACCTTAAATTACCCTAACTTTCTGAGTGCTCAAAACCATTCTTACGTTGATTGAAATCACCTGATGAAAACATTCAGAGCAAAGACATTTCATATGCAGCATGCTTCTTGCCCAAATCACTCCTGTCTGGGGTAGCAAAATAACCTAAACGCAGCTAGTGCTAGTTTTGTGTTGATGCAATTATACTGAGTTAGATCTTTGGTCCACCCAGCCTGGTATTGCTCACACTCTTCAGGGTTCTGGCAGGAAGGTTTTTACCCTTCCCCTGTGATGCTGGAGATTGGATGTAGAATCTTCATCATGCAAAGCTTGTGATCTGGACTGAGCTTCAGTCCCTCACCCATAATAAGAGGCCCTGAAATAAAAACCTTTTGGTCTGGTGTTCAGCACTAAAATTTAACTCATTCTCTTTTCAGAGTAAGCCAACAAGGTGTGATACTTATCAGTGTCAGAAAGAACAATACCGTTTAGTGAAGTTTCAAGGATTACATCAAAGCTGGGGATCTAACCCTTGGCCTCTAGACAGACTGGGGAATTGGAGATGGGAATCTGGGGAGCAAACTTGTGACTGAAGAAGTGTTATCCTCTCTTCTGATTGGATTTGTTTGCCTACAGTGACATAATGATTGGCTATTTAGCACTATGAGATCATCACATTTATTAAATGAGCGTCACAGATTATCATTGCTCTAAGTAGGATCCCTAATCAGGAAAAGTCAGTAAAGAAGTGGAAGTGGAAGGGAACCAATGGCAGCAAACAGGCTTGAAGAGATGAGTAAATTCTGATCATAGACATTCTTAGTCTAATGTATATACGTTCTCAGGTAATTAATATGAAATGTATCATTGCACAACATCAAATGGACAATGAGCTATGACATCACTTTCTCTTTGTTTCTTCATATCCTTTTCACTGAAAGCCTGACGTCCAGGATAAAGATGACTATACTCTTTATCCTCTTCTTATTGTAATATCCTTATTCTATGACAGCTGAAACAATAGAGAAAATATTGCAAAGCAAAACCGCTTTCATTTTCACAGGACAGTAAGTTTGGTCTCTAAATCCTCCATGGTTGATTATAATATATCCTTCTATCCAGCTTTCCCTTCCTCAATCTGGAAGAAAATAGAGCTCCTAATCTATCCATCATTAGGGACCGGGGCCCCTAGATGTTGTTGGGCTTCAACTCCAATTATTTCTGAGCATTTGCCATGCTGGCTAGGAATCGTGGGAGTTTTGCTCAAGAACCTCTGAAGATCTTAGCATGGGAAAGGCTGCTCGGTGTTTAGCACTTGCAAAAAAGTCTCAGCATGTGATGAGCTGTCCAGGAGGGGTGGAGGTGGGAGCCTTTGGGTGACCGGGGCAGCCTCACAATCAGGGACCTGGGAGGCCCCAGATGCAAGCAGCCACCTGTGCATTGCGATCCCCTCCAAGCAAGCCGCTGCAGGTATCAAGGCGGAAGCACTACATCCAGGGCAGTGCTCTGAGCATGCTGGCTCTCCTGCTCCAGCCAGCAGAATAAAGCCCTTCGCATGAATTGCATGTGAATAGAAGATGCCCACACTTCATCATGATACCCTTTGGGTTAACCTTCATCTTAAACAGTCCCAAAGAGGAGCACTTCCTTTACATTTTGCCTCAGACACAGGCTGCAAAGAGTCATAAAATATTAGGTATACACAGGCACACAGTACATGCTTCCACTGGTTTTTCTGGATAGTGTTGTGTATTCATTCCATGTGGTGTGGGTAAGAGCTTGTTCCTACCATGAGTTCTTCCTAACCCTATTTAGGAATACATTTGCCAGCACCAGTGCTCAAATGCTAGATGCCTTTACCTGGAAGCAAGTTCAAGGAAAGTGTGTGTGTGTGTGTGTGTGTGTGTGTGTGGTGATTCTGAGCAGACATGTATAGAATTGCAGTGCTAGCACTGTAGCGTTTTCCTACAAAGTGGATCTCCTGTTCTTTGTTTTGTTTTTGTTAAAGTGCCAGATACACTACATTCAGTGTCTGAATTGTGACCTTCCTTTAGGCAAAGAAGTCTCCATAATGCTTTCCCAACTTCAAAATATAATGTTCTATGTTTCCTTTCTGCAGTGGTTTATCTTTGTGGCTCACAGTGAATGAAGCTCTTTCAGAGCCTGTTATAGTGCTGCAATGGATGGGTTTCACCATTTTTTTAAAAAATCCTAACTTAGCAAGATTCATTGCATGATCACTCTTTTCCCCCCACTGAGATGGTATATTCTTAAAATTGCTCATGTCTCTGGAATGAATGCCCACTCTCCTAATGGTCTTCTGTGCAAAGATATCTCCAAACAACATATAAGCACTTCTGTGCTGTATTGTAGCAGAAATTACGTTGTCAGAGGGTACACAGCAGAAGAATTTGGTGCATAATGTTGCTGTCTTCTCTGTGACATAAAACTCTTTGCTTCTTTATCACATTTTTTCATAATGTGATCCGTTGTCATAATGAATAGGAAAGACAACAGAGTGAGGAAAAGATCGTGGTGCTGTGATTTCTCTTTCCAGCTCTCAGAGCTGTCCTAGCAATGAGCAGTGTTGTTTTTGCATGAAACAGTAGCATTCTAATACTACAGAAATATTTTGATGTGACATAACATGAATTAATTTGTATCAGTGTTGTTGCCTAGCATCCCATGCCAGGTATTTGGAACAAGTCCCTTCCACTATGCCATCTGTAGGTGCTGAGCCCCATAACAGATTCTAACGCCCTAGCTTAGATTCGCATTGCTCTACTTCTGCTAAAAATGGATTCTGGGAGCTACACAGAAGATTCACAACTTCTGTGACCTTTCCTGTCCTCCAAATGTTGTCCTACTGAAAAGCTTTTGTAGTCATTACTATGTTTTCCTTGTATTTAAGGAAAAAAATCAGAGTAGTAATACTGGCACATAATGCTCCAGCGAACTTTCAGGATGTTCTGTTCTGTTTCCATAGAACAGAGGGAAACGAGTTCAGAAGAGATTTTTCTGAATTTTCTTTTTCTTTTTTTCTTCACAGCACCTTGAAAAAGAGCTCCACTTTGCAGAATATTCTCTGAATATTCCCTGAAACATTTTTGTATGTGGAAGGCGCCGTCTCAGAATGTCATGATCTATATTGCATCCTTGAGGATGCGAAGCAGTGGCCTGGCTGCCAACACAGTCGCTGCTGAAAGAACAGAGGGGCCTTAGGAAAACTGAGGTGGGTACTCAGGAATAAAAGAGATGTTGCCCTTCCATGAGGGATCATGGTGATTCCCAACCCCCAGGAACTGCACTGAGAGCCTCTCCATGCAGAATCTCCAGAACCTGTTGTCCTCTAAGTGTGCTGGACTGAGACTTCTATAATCCCTAGATGAATTTAGTAATATCTCACTTATTTTAAAGCATACTTAAATGAATTAATGGACATTAATACCAAGGACAGAAATATATAAAGTTCAGATTGGAATAAAAACATCCTTTTAAAATTCTAACAACAATGAAACCACATAAATGTGCAGTAAATTTCACAAATGCAGGGATACCACCAAACGTCCTGTATTGTGCTGTTAATTTGGCATCTCTCAGGGATGGGCCAGCTGGCAAGACATTCACAGGCAAAAGCATATGGGTGTGGGTGGTTCTCCAGGGAGCCAAGTCCATGAGGCATGTGCCCTCCTGCCCCCGAGATCTGAGGCAGAGGTCCTGCTCTGGGGGCCCTCCTTGAAGGAGACTAGGACAGTGGCTACCCAGAGAAGAGCCTTCTCTGTGGTGGTGCCCCATCTATGCAATACTCTCCCAGAGAGGTTTGCCTGGCGCCGATGCGTCATTCTTTCCAGAGTCAGGTGAAACCCTTTTTATTTCCCAGTATTTTAATGATTAGTTTGGTTTAACTGGGGCGTTTTTCTTACTTGCTGGATGCTGTGTTGCTTTGGTATTTTAATGTTCGTTATTGTAAGCCATCCCAAGACATCAAAGCGGAGGACAGGATACATAAGTTTTAAAGAAATAAATGGGTCCCCACTTGTGCACATGTCCTCAGATGTTCCAAGTGATCTAGACCCACATTTGGAATTTAGAAGTATGGCATGGGCACTCTCACAAAATGGCTGCCAGGGCCATATGTCTGGTCACAAAACACTCATTTCCCAGATGGCAAACAAGCACCACATAGAGCACGTTATACTAATAGAGCTTGAATGCAGCCAGAGCATAAATCAGTAAGTGAAGGTTTGCTTTATCCAGATAGGACTGTAATTAAATTATTCAGGAAACACTGGTGTTCTCCTTTGATAATTATATTCCAAAGAACCCTTATGGGGGAAAATGCTTTTCAAAGTACCCAGTGCAGGTCATCCATCAAGGAGACCCAAGAGATCCCAGTCCCAAGCCAACTTGAGGTGTGTCTAGGTGATCTGTATGATTCAGGTGCATCTTCAGAATGACAAAACAGAACTCCTGAATGAAGGGAAGATTTGTTTGGTAAAGGTTTAATTACTGCCTTTTTTAAGGAGGAAAGAACATTTGCCCCTGGGAAGAGGCATTAATCACGTCTCTTAGCCACAGCATCAGTCCCACATTATTTATTTATTTATTTATTTATAATATTTCTATGCCACACCCTTTGCAGAAGCCTTGGGGCAGCTCAAAAGGAGAATAAACATAGAATAGAACAACATTAAAAATTTGGAGAATCTCGGCCATAATTTAAAACCAATAAATAAAAACAACCAAGTAACAATTAAAATATCATTTAAATCAAAAGGTCTTGACCTGGCACTGAAAAACAAATAAGGACGGCACCAGGCAGACATCTCTGGGGAGCGCATTCCACAGGTGGGGCACCACTGCAGAGAAGGCCCTCCTCCTGGTACTCACCCTCCTAATATCCTTCACAGAGGGCTCCCAGAGAAGGGTCTTGTCCGCCGATCTCAGGGGGCAGGAGGGCATATATGGATGCAAGCACTCCTTTAGATAGCCAGGTCCCAAGCCATTGAGGGCTTTATAGGTAATAACCAACACCTTGATTGGGCCCAGAGTTCAATGGGGAGCCAGTGAAGCTGACAAAGAACTGGGGTTATATGAGCACAATGCCCAGTCCCCGTTAGCAACCTGGCAGCTCTATTTTGCACCAATTGAAGTATCCGGACCATCTTCAAGGGCAGCCACATGTAGAGCGCATTACAGAAATCTAATTGGGAAGTTACTAATGCATTTGTCACAGTCGCCAGGCAGTCGTTCTCCAGGTAGGGACGCAGCTGATGGATCAGCCGAAGCTGAAGGAAGGCACTCCTTGCCACCACTGTTACTTGGACTTCTAATGACAGCTCTGTGTCAAGGAGCACTCCCAAGCTGCAAACCCTGTCCCTAAGAGGGAGTGCAACCCCGTTCAGCACAAGGTCCAGGTCCCCCATCCCGAAGCCCGACCCACCTACCAACAGGACCTCTGTCTTGTCTGGATTGAGCCTCAGTTTATTGGCCCTCATCCAGCCCATTACCTCGGCCAGGCACCAGTTCAGTACAGCCACCACCTCACTTGGGTTAATTGAGAATGAGAGGTAGAGCCATAGTCCCCCAGCACCACCTTCTGGAATTGGCCATTGAGATAGGAGCGGAACAACTGCAAAGCAAGCCTATCCCGCAAGCCTAACCTGAAGGATACCAGGTGCCCGGCCATCCCTTAGAGAGGCATTGACAACGTCCAGGATCCAGGTCCCAATCCCGTCCTTGGCTTTCTTGAGTAGCTAAGATGGGCAAGGGTCCAGTAAGCAGGTGGTAGGACATATTGTCCAAGCACCTTGTCCACATCATCAGGCCGCAACAACTGAAACTCATCCGTCAATTTTGGACCAGACGGCGACATTGGCACCTCCCCAGTAGAATCTGGTTCGCTAGTAGAGTCCAGCTCGTGACAAATCTGAGCGATTTTCTCCCTGAAATGCTTGGCAAAGTCGTCACAGTGGGCCTTTGAGGGTGGCACGAGATCTTTCTTTGGGCCCGGATGTACCAGCCCCTGTACCACCAGAAAGAACTCTGCCAGATGGCATTGTGAGGAGGCAATGGAAATGGAGAAGAATTTCATTTGTGCCGTCCTCACTGCCACAGCATAGGCCCGATAATGGGCTCTTAAGTGTGTTCAGTCGGATTCATCCTGTGATTTCCTCCACCTACGCTCTAGACGTCTCCCAACCTGCTTCATCGCCTGTAATTCAGGTGTATACCAAGGAGATGAATGGGCTCTGCCGGGTGGGAGTAGATGCTTAGGAGCGATTGTGTCAATAGCCCTGGTCATTTCCCCATTCCATAGTTCGACCAGAGCCTCGACAGAAGCACCAGTCTTGTCAACCAGAAACTCCCCCAAGGCCTTCAAGAATCCATCCGGATCCATCCAGCTCAGGGGCAGACCAGCACAATTGGGTCCGCACCCTTACAGAGGGAAAGGTCGCTCGCGAGCTCAAAGCACACAAGGAAGTGATCTGACCATGAGAGGGGTGTCAGACACAAGTTCTTCACCCTCAGATCGCCCTCTTCCTGCCCCGTTGAGAAAACTAGGTCCAGAGTGTGTCCACATTCATGGGTCGGGCCAATGATGTGTTGGGACAGCCCCATGGCCGCCATGGAGGCCATGAAGTCCTGAGCCGCCCCGGTCAGAACCGTCTTGGCGTGGAGATTGAAGTCCCCCAGGACCAACAACCTGGGAGTCTTCAACACCAAATCCGAGACGATCTCTGTCAGCTCAGGCAGGTAGTCTGTTGGGCAGAAGGGTGCACGGTACACCAACAGAATCCCCAATCTGTCTCGGTTGCCCAACACCAAGTAGAGACACTCTAGACCCGGCCTCGAGAGGACAGGAAGCCCCGTGAGGGAAAAAGAGACTCAATAAACCAAAGCGACCCCCCTTCCCCTCCTCTCCAGGCATGGTCGGTGCTGAACCAGATACCCAGGTGGGCACAGTTGAGAGAGGGAGACATCCCCCCCTCCCACCCTGGTCTCTGTAATGTAAGCCACGTCTCCCCCTCATCCACAATCAAGTCATGGATGAGGGAAGATGTATTGTGGACCAACCTGGCATTAAGCAGCAGCACTGACAGGCTCAGGGGGTGGTTGATAGGACTACCTGGAACCCTCAGGCTGGGAGAACAACCAGAAGGAGGAACAGGTGCTAGCCATCTGTCTCTCCTTCTACGTGGACACGTTAGACCCCCAACGCCATAACATCTATTGCCCATAACCACCCCAATGGCGGCACCCACGCGCTCCCCAGGCAACCCCATAACTCCATTAAAAAGATAAGATAAAACACATTTAAAACTCCTAAAAACACTTAAAACTTCCCTCAACACATCCCAGTCCAATTAACGCTCCCACCCATCAGCCAACAACATAGCCCCTGGCCACCCCAGCCCCCACATGACCCCAAATGGCTCCCAAATGGCAGCGACCGCCCTTTGGCCATTGCCCTTCGGTCGCCGGCCCAAGGTCACTGGCCCCAGCAGCACCCAGCGAGATAAACCAGCAGTCCGTCCCCATGCCCCGCCCCCAATCTGGCGTGGTTCTCACCCAGCACCTGTGGGACAGAGAAGCAGGGTGGGCACATGGCACTCACGGCACTTGCCGGCCGGCAAGATGGCAGCGTCCTCCCCGGCGGGAGTGTCGTCAACCAGCCTGGCATCCTCTGGCTCCGGTGGGTCCAGCAGTGGCCACGGGGAGTGGCATCAGCTGACCCCCAGGGTCCGGTGGAGCGCCCATTATGTGCCCCGGTGGCAGATGGTGGAGGGGGGCGGGAGAAAGGCCCAGCTGTTCATTAGCTGTTGAAATCAGCCAAGAAGGGGAAGGATTAGGTATGCGGGTGGTGGTCCTCACTGCTTTTGCTGTTCAGATTATTGAGACATAATAATCTGCCTGCAACTAGACAAGCCATTTCCAAGCTCCCATCCATGCAACCTGCACTAACTCTGGATTCCAAATCAAGGCAAATCCAAGTGACCTTACTTGCAAAGAGCAAAGCATGTTGTTCACAGCGAACCACCAAGTTTGACAGTTGAACAGACTCCCCAGGGCTCTTCTTTAATGGAAATACTTAAGCAAGGATTGGGCATCTGTGTCAGAGATGTTGTAATTTTATTCTGTGATGCACAACCTGGTTGAAGCAGTGAATTAGACTAAATAATCCCCCAAATCCCTCCCTGCTCAATGATAATATGATGATCATTTATGGCAGGACAAAATGAAATAGTATAGCCTAAAGCAATATAGTCTAGCTTATAAAGGCAAAGGGACTTCCCAAAGAAGAAAAATTAACATACAGCAAAATGACAACACTGAGATGAGCAATCCTACTTCCCTAGGCAATGAGCTTGGGTACCGCAACAGGAAAAGCTCTTCTCTTCTTCCAGCCCTGTGAGGTTTTGGAGGAGCTGGCAGGAGGACCTCTGTAGATGCTTCAGTGTGAGGGACATGTGAAGGAAGACTGTCAGGTACCTTGTTCATAATCTCCATAGGCCTATAAAGGCCATAACCATCACTCTATTCCATGAAATCATATGACAGATGGGAAGATAATTTATCAAGGTGGGAGAATAATGTTAGAGAAAGTTGAGAATTTGACCCAGTATGCTACAGTGCTGAATTTTAGTCCAATTTCCAGATGAGTATCAGTTGTAAGGTACTAGGTTAGCCATTGGTCTTTCTCAGAATAAATCATCTACTGTGTAATTTGAGATCTATTTCCATGAAACAGTGGTGAACAGACAGAGAATTCCAAGTGTTCAGTTAAATTTACTTTCATCAGAATTAATGATAAAATTATGCAGGAAGGAAGAAAGGAAGAAAGAGTAGTAAAAGTCTCTGAGTGGTTACGCTAATGCACTGTTTAGGTTTCATGCCGTTATGCAATAAAAACAGCAAGCTATATAAATTGTGACCTGATTTTTTTTTTTAAGACATAAAAGTATCATTCAAAATAACTGTTTTGTCTCTCTCTTGATGGCCTACTGGACATACTGTGAAGCTATTACTAATAAGAACTTCTAATGATGCTTTTTCAGATACACATACACACACATGTACTCGCCCAGAGGGATGGAGGGTGAGTTTTGTGTGTGTGGTGGTGTCCTGTAGACCATTCAGCTAATGCACAAGCACAATGAGAGATACTCAGAACAAGACTGTCCCCATTTGAGAAGTTTCTCTTAATCCTAAATCTACAATTTCTGTATGATCAAATCTAATCCTACCCTTTAGGACAGCAGAAAAGAAGCCTTTGCTGCCTTCTACATGACAGCTCTTTAAGTACATATGTGTGACATTTTTACACAACACCCAAGTCCTCTGGATGGCATGTGAAAAATATCTTTCAATAAAATACCAAATCAAATAACATCAATGTAAACATAAAACCATCACCACAAAACAAAACAAAAATCAAATTGACACAAGATCAGTATTAAAAACAAGTACAGTCAGTATAAAAACTAGTGAGGGAATGCCTAAGTTTTAAAGCACATTTAGGGAGCAATCCTATGACCTTCCAGTGTTATCTGGGGTGGCCACAGGCTTATCTGGACTCTGATGGCTGAGTCTCTGCCCTGCTCCCATCACATCTGGCAGGGAAAGAACTGGCCAGCTGTCTGTCCAAACTCATAGACTGCACCTTGGATGGGATAAAATGGGGCAGGCTGTGGCTGAGAACTTAGCAGTGATTCATGTCTGCATCCAGGCCTTCTCTCCCCTTCCCTGGCATTTCATCTAAATGGCTGAGAATGGCCAGTGGGATAACCACAAGGCCATCAGACAGGGTATCAGCAGAGATCCTGACCACAGCATCTTCTCTGGGGCATCGGATGCATGGAATCTCTGAGGGGAAGGGTGACAGGACTGAGCCAAAAAGGTGTCTGAAGAGTTCTTTCAGTTCTGTCAGCACTTTAGGCTAAAATAGCCATTCCCACCAATGCTTCCTTACAGGACTTGGTTTACATATCCTGGAATATCTGTATTATCTTCCTTGGAATCTGTTCTATGGGGTCTATAGCCTTCTGAAAGCACGCTGGCCAGAAACAGACAGTGCTCCAGTCCGTGTGACGTGCAATCTGTGTGCGTATATGGCAAGGTTGAGGAGTAGCTGTGTTAGTCCGTTGTTGCCCATGTTTTTTCAGGCACGTGAAATGGTCCCTTAAGGGCATAGGAATACGCATGTGGAATACATTGAACCAAGAAGAAATACTTGTTTTGCAAAGTCAGACCAAGGAACAAGGCAGTAGGCATGCCACCATATTATTCAGAGGACAAATGCATCCAATTAAGATCCAACCTGCCTGGGTATGATTCACTCTCAGCTAACAACCACTGATGATGAATAGGCAAGTCAAGAGCAACAGTTTAACTGAACACCTACAAGCAGCCAATTCTTTCTTTAGCAAACTAGTCATCCCCATGATTAGTGGAGAACAAGGTCCAATGTTTTGCTAAATTTGCTAAACAAGAGGCAGTTGAGGTTTGGACCCCATCTTCCACTGCAAGCTTTCAACCAGAATTTTCCACCTGACTATAGAAAGGAGAAAAGTCTGGCTAGCTTGAGCCATTCATCTTGAAAGATGAGGGTGCCTGGGAGAGGGGGCAACCCAACCTTGGACAGTTCTGCCACAAGGGTCTTGTGTTTTAGAACATCTGACAAATTCAAACATTGAATTATCAACTGCATGATCAGAACAGAAATTTCCTCTGTAGGTCACTGTGGATGCTCACCAAAATGGTTACCAGTCCCAGTGGCTCTATATCACTCCAGTATTACAGGGAGCATGTCTTGCAAGAGTTCCCAGTTGCTTGGGAACATGACCAGGAGGACATGATTGCCTGCATGCTCTTCTTGTGGGCATCCCTCAGGCACCTGGTTGGCTGGATTAGACCTCTGAATTAGCTAGGCCTCTGGTCTGAAGCAACATAGCTCTACTTACTTTGCTACCACATGAAGTCTTCTTTACTAGCTGATGCTTCCCTTGCAAACATGGAGCTCTCTCGGGATTTTCCAGGTTAGCCTAAGCAAGTTGTTGTGGTGGGACTTTATCCCTAAGAGGAGTGATCCTTTTAAAGATTCAAATGCAGCCTGAGAGCTTTCTAATCTCATAAAAAGCATTTCCCCTTCACACAAATTCCTCTTCCAACATTACCATGCACTGTAAGGCGTATGGGCCACTTAATTCTTTCTCTTCTCTGTGCTCCATTTCAACCTCCTCCACTTCTCAACTCCACCCCACTTCAAATTTCTATCTCTCAATACTCTAATCTGATTGAAGAAGAGTAATTCTGAATACCACATCCCCACTGCAGGGCTATTCCTTCCCTGTCTTTGGATAGCAAATTTTCAACTTCTTTTAAGAGGGAGTTTTATTAGCACTTCTGGTGAGGCAGCTGAAGTTGTTTGTTTTGGTTGTACTTATTATCACAAGCTCCATATATCTGAGCAGCGCTGACCTTCCATGTGAACCTGCAAGTTCCATCTCCAGACACCAAAGGGGATATTCTGATATTACTCCTCACTCTAAATTCAATGGCCACCGATCTTCTGTATGTCCTGGAAGCTCAGATACATTATCAGACTGTTTAAAATTTTTCTTTTTTAACTGCTTTTCTCATTTACAAAATTGTATGATTCTGCCTATCTAGGAAACCCCCCCGCCCCCCGCAGCACCACCCCAAGTAAATAGAAACATCTATTTTGGGGTGGCTTCATTTCATTTTCCAACAGCTAGGAATTCAGCTACCTGAGTTTACTATTAGAGCTAAAAGTGGCTTCTGCAACACAGTGCTGTGGGATATATTCACCTTCTAACTGAAATGGTCCTTTTTCATGATTCTAGACAACTAACCAGGAATAGATGTCCCATTCCATTTCCTCTGGTTTTGCAACTGATTGTCCACATTTCATAGTTATTGATCAAAGATTGCATCTCTTTGGGATGTTCCTATTTCTGGCTGGGTTTATTTATTCATTTATTTCATTTTTAGACTGCCCAGTAGCTGAGGCTCTCTGTGCAGTTAGCAAAAGTTAAAATGCACAAACAAGAAAGAACAACAACAACAAGAAGACAATAAAACCACAGCAATTGCAGCCAATTCAGTGCAGAGGTATAGCAGCAGCAAGATAAAATGTAATATCAAAACTAAAGTATAAAAAGTTAGGCTTAAAATATTGGGGAAATTAAAAGGTTTTCACCTAACACCAGAAAGAATAACAGCGTAGGTACCAGACTCACCTTTTTAAGGAGCTCATTGCATCACTGTACAGCAAGGGTGCCACAACTGAAAAGGCCCTTCTCTTGGTAGCTCTCCTCCTTAAGAGTTCCACATTGTGTTTCACACACACACACACACACACACACACATTGTGCTTTGCAAACCTTGAGATTCTGCTGAACAGGCTTCAGCTCCTTCTAGCTACTTAGTGGCCCTTTATTACTCCCACCTTGATGGACACTGAGTAGCTAAGCACAGTTTTAGAGGGAAGTATAAGGAATGCAAACTAAGGTTGTGCATTACTTTTGCAGGATGCACTCTTTCAGGATCTACTACCTACTTTACCTGGACTGCATCGCACCCAGACCCGAGAGAGCAAATATGTACCTTCTGGGTAACGCCGGCATTCTTCCTCTCTAGTTTCAAGACACTATAATAATGATATTTCAAACATTCAAATAGTGCAGTTGATATATAGAACGCATACTACAGTTACTAACCACATATATTAAAATTCAAACCAGTTGTCTGTGATGATGCAAAGAGAAAAAAAAAGACAAGAGTACAAGATTTGTGGTTTTATTCCAGACAGCCGCACATGTTGTACTTTATCAGTTCACTTCCAACTATGCTAGAACTGTTAGCTGGTTTGTGCATTAAATCTTCAATTAATATTGCTGAAACTGTGCTATTAAATGTTGAATCATGGTGTAATATCACAGACACTGTGAACATCTTCTGATGGTTCTACGGAACTGATATTTGAAGATACCACATCAAGAAGCTGCGCGGAAGTTACTTTGTGGACCAGCTAAGACATGAAAGAAACATTGCTGTCTTCTGGGTGACTGCGATAAGGCTACAGCTAAGAAAATGTGCGCTCTTTCTTCTAGATATCAGTGACATGCATGAGAAAACTCTAAACAAGCTGTGCCAGAAATCTGTCATAATTTACATCCCTTCGGGTGCAATCATATGCCTATATAGACAGGAAAAAGCCCTATGATTTCCAGGGAATTGCTGGGGATTGTACAACTTTTTCTTGTCTAAATATGCATAGAATTGCCCCCTTCAGCTGCATGTTTTCATATAGCAGCAGTAACTGGGAGCCTTCCATTTGTGCTTAAACTACAACCACCTTTGTTTTCCCCAGTAGATTTGCAAGTCTTATGATGACTTCATTCAAAATGGCCAGGGATGAAACGCAGCACAATGGGAAAGTGCTTGCAGATGGGAACGCAAGGGCACTATCCTGCTTGCTTTCTTGCTTCTTTAAAGGGTTTATTCACTTCTCCTAAACAAAACAGCCAGGGGAGTTTACAAAGAACAATGGCAGGCAGAAGAGGCATCTGGCAGGGGAAGAATCTGGTGGTTTCCCCAGCTCTACTGGTACCCACCTCCTTATGTCAGCAAAGAGATCCAGGAGGAAAATGTGAGCAGACAAGACAGATGAGTAAACATGTGCATTATTATTCTAATTCTATTATTATTATTATTATTATTATTATTATTATTATTATTATTATTCTCCAGCTTGGTGCTCTCCATGTGTTTGAGACTAAGGCTCCCAGCATTCTAGGTTATCTAGAATGACTCAGGTTGATGGGAGATGAAGTCCAAAAAATCTGGAGTGTACCAGTTGGGTCAGACTGTTTTCAAAGATGTGTGTAACACTAGCAATTCTGTACCTGATTGGGTGGGCTTCAGCTCCAGCTCCCTTTTCCCAGCTTTGCCTTATGCTTTGTGCCCTTGGCACCTCCAATGATCTTGGATCTTCTCCTCGGTTCTCACCTATGTCTCTGCTAGAAATGTGAAATCAGCAAAGTGTGAGCTTGCTGAAATTATCCAAATTCAAGTTCAAAGCTCATTCTGACTCAAGTCATACCAGCTTGTGAGCTCTCCTCTCCTCTCCTCTCCTCTCCTCTTGTTTATTTAATGTTTCATACTACCCAACAGCCAAGACTTTCTGGGCAGCAAACAAAAGTTTTGATTTTTCTTTGTGCATGCCCATCACTGTACCTTAAGTCCTTTCCTTGTTTGAGCATGCAAACAGATCTCAAATGAGGGTGGACATTGCAGCAAGGACTGCTGATGTCATAAAGATATGGATGCCTTTTTGAACCAAAAGAAAGCAGGTGTTGTGCAGTTCCAAGCTGCAAGGGGCAGGTTCCAATTTTCAGGTGATATGGACAAGAACAGCTATCTTCTGGCAGAACCCCCAGATGTGCGAGGATATAACTTCCAGCATTCCCAGTCGATCAAGAAAAGTCCTGCTGGATCAGGCCAAACTGCATTTTGTTCCTAAAAAAAGCATTAGGACAAAAGCACTGCCTGGCTCATATTCCTCAACCGATGTTCAGAGGCATACTTCCATCTGAATATAAACTCGTCATGACTAAAAGCTTGCATGCCTGCCTTCAGGCCAGAGGTGTACATAAATAATCTTATTCTGCATCGTGCATATGCTAAAAATGAAGCTAGATTCTTTGACCACACCTGATTGTTAAAAAACAATATTTAAGCCTCTCCTCCAGAACCCGTTTTAGCTAAGACATTGAAATCGGAGAATTAGTTCCATGCTTAGTCATATGTAGAGTAACCTACTGAAATTAAAGAGGCACATATTAGTCATGATTAACTTAAGTACGATTGATCCCGAAGTTTTGACTCCAAATATGAACAAGTCTGAACCCAACCCAAAATGCTTGCATAGGATAGAAAGGGAACAGAGTTTCCAGATACAGAAATCACTTCCATGGTTGACTCAAATGGTAGCTCACACTTGAAGGTAGCCCATAATTCAATTAGGCTGACTGAATATGGAGCTGTATCTTTATTTTTAATCACTTTTTAAAAATGGTTCAGAATTTAAACATGACTGATCTCCAGAGACTGGATCTATTCCTTGGCCTGAATTTCTCTTCATTTTCAGTCTGGATGAGTTCCTATATTCCACCTTGCATCCATCAGTAGTTTTGATGTATGCTCTTATAATGTACCATAGTTTTTCAGAAGGGAAAAACAAATTGGATCCATAGGAAGTCAACCATAACTTCAGAGCTGATGCCGTTGGAGGCTTTAATATTGGGCTAGTTAGGCATCTCTGGTTTCTGAGGCATTAAAAGCAACTTCTCATTGAACAAACCTTGAGAGCAAGACGATTTCTATTGATTTCACAGAGCATGGAACCTTGGAAGCCAGATCCATTCTTGTGCACACATATAGTTCCAGGCAACCGGAGCCACTCCTAATTTGTTCCATTCCTTAACTAGCTCTCCAGCAAGCTGCTGGTTCTTCAGTATGAATCACTTCCATGCTGATTCATACAATAGCTCACATTTGAAGGTGGTCCATAATTCAATTAGGCTGACTGAATTCAGAATTGTATATTATCTTAATAATACGGTACTTGAAGCTACAATTATTTCCTTTGACTCTGGAAAAAGAACCACATACAAAAAGAAGAAGTCAAAATAAAATGAGTGACATTCATTTATTGCATCCTACAAAAGAGTATTGAAATGCAAATAAAACAACAACCGAAAACCACTATCAGCTTCTAGCAAATGCTTGGGATTTGCTAGAAGAGCAAAGGATGGGATCATTCGGTGGCAGAAGGCTTTTTAAAATTTCTCTGTCACATCAGCTGTGCTTGAGCTTGGGTTTCCGAGGAGGGCGCCTGCCCACCTTCCTTCTCACTGTTCTTAGCACAACCTAGGATCTCAGCAAAGCACAGTAGCAGTGACAAGCAGCTCTGAATGCTACAAAGCTTTAGAGTAACTTTGCACATTTCGTTTTACAGAAAAATCTCACTACATGGCAATTTCTCCCTGTCTTTCTCCTACAATGAACTTGCTGGATTACCTGATGGTTCAACACTGAATGTTCCCCTACACATATAGAAATCGTTCAAAGGGGTTTTCAGGTTTGACTGGGTCACACGTGTCCCCAGTTCATTTTTGGGACTACCTGCCTGCTCTTCACCCGTTCCTAGTATTATTGGTAAATGGTTCTCCTTGAGAATAATCATGCAGCAATCATCAAGCGTCTGCTCCACCCCACATGGTGTCCTTTCCACTAGCTTGCATTAACAGGAATTGATCTTGCAAAGCACTAAAGCTAAGGCATATATTAGAGATGAGCACTGATTTCAGAGCAAGCCCTAAGCAGATAGGCTGCTTCCTTCTGGTTCTCTTGGATTCCAAGGTGAAGCTCTTTTCTTATTCAGGGATATCTCCAGGCTGTCTGTTATTTTCAGAACAATCATCCCTAAATAGCATAGGGCGATAAGTGCATCTGTTTCAAAATGGTAAGGCTTCTCCCTTGCACAAGAACCAATTTCTGTCATTTTGAAATCTGGTAGATTTGAACAACTCATAAGGAGCAACTGCAATGTTCATCCAATTCTGTCCAGAAATAATATTTTTTTTAAAAAAAATAGCAAGCTATTCTTCTCTTGCCTCACACCCCCCCTCCTCCTCAATGAAAAAAGTACATATTTACCTTTCTATGTATATTTATCTGTTATTGGCTACTGTGTGTGCAAAGCTCATCCAGTTATGACCCAGGAAAAGAGAAAAGAGAAAGCAGTGCAGGTTCATTAAAGAGGAATGTCAAGCACTCAGGTTTTGAACTTTGGCTCAGGTACTAAGTAGAACAGGAGCACCCATGCGCATATAGAAATATACATTTAAAACTCACCCGGCACTATGCTCCATCTTTCAAGTCTTTGCAGCATTCTTAAGAAGAAGCTTAATGCTGGCCACGCTCCGCCTGGGACTTAGAGCCATCTTACCTGTGGCAAGTCATATGGCACAGGATTACTTATATTCAGACGGAATGAAATTTGAATATAAAGCTCTGTGGCTGAATGGTGGCTGTTTTTGAAAGCCCCTTTTATTCATGTCATGTTTGTGATAGAGACAGCAGGTTCAATGCTGAACTTTCCAGCAAGGTCTCTGTGCAGCTTTGTTATAAAAACAAGGCTGAATTCATGAATAAGCAAACCCTCATGATGCCATGATGAGAGCTAACACCAGCCGATAGGATATTGCAGACATATCACTCCTGACAGGGCTAAGCAATAGGTGATGGAGATAAGTGGGGTTGGAATAAAATATGATTAATCCAGCCTTTTCTATTCTGGTTTGATTTTAAAATACACAGAGCCAACTATTCATCTTCTGTCTGGAAGGAGTAAATCAACTGATAAGCAACGCTGAAATATAAGTGGGGTGCCAGAGAAGTCAAATGGCCATGTGTTTATAAACTGCTTATGCAAAGCAAGAAAATGGGATTTAGGCAGCAATACAAGTGACATTTACCTGGAAGTAAGTGCCTTTGAATTTAATGGAGCTTGATTCTGAGTAGACACACATAGATTGCACTGTTTGTACCCACTGGAAAAGTCTGGCCTGTCTTATTGAACATCAGAATTTATGAAGATGAACACACATTGAAACCACAGACAGGATGCAGATAGCAATTACTGGGACACAGCAAAATGAGCAAAAATTAAAAATAAACAAAAGGATTCAGATTAGTATAGCTATACTGGTATGGCACAGGAAAATTGATATATCAGCTCTGGATATTTCATTAGTTGGCAATTCATTTAGTTATATATTTTAATGTAGGTTAAATCATTGCTTCAGTGGGCAAATTATCAGCTGATTGACATGTTCCTCATTGATTTAATATCTCAGTTGCTTTCTCTGGGAGGCTGTCAATGTCTACCCACCATTCCTGAGGTCCGACCATTGGGAACTCATGCCTCACTAAAAAGATCCTTATCTATTTATTACATCCCACCATTTTTTCTCCTTCAAGGAGCCCAAGGTGGCTTACATAACCTTCTTCCTCTACATTTTCTCCTGACAACAACCTGGAAAGATTAAGTGGAGAGTTGTGATTGGTCCAAAGTCACCTGATAAAATTCATGGCTGTGTAGAGACTAGAACCCAAATCTGCTGAGTCCCAGGACCAACGCTTAAATCTCTATGTCACGCCTTAATGGGTGGACATACAGAAACTAGGGATAAGAGAATCAGTGAAGCTCAAGTTTAAGGTTCTCTGAGTTCTACCATGAGGCTCAATCCATTTCTATCCTATTCCCTAAATCGGGCTTAGAATTTGACAGGCAAAGTGTGCATTTAGATACATGCTCTCAAAATGTACACTCAAACACATATGTTCTTCCACTGGCTGAAGTGTGAAAAAGCTTAGATTCCAAATGCACAATTTTCAGGTGTGCATTTCTCTAAAGAAGATATTTTGAGAACACAATCACAAGCTCAGGAACATGAAATAATGGCACGCAATGCCACAGACTGTGCTAACTTACAACTGGTCTTCCATCTATCTACACTTTTCCTGGTACTTTCAGGCCCTAAACCAGAGGAGGGGTTGCAGGATCTGGGACCAGCAAAGATTCCCCCACATTGTCCAGGGCCTCATGAAACATATGGTGCTTATTGTATTGCTAGAAGAACCCTTTTTGAAATCACCCACACTTATTTCTTGCAAAAATTGTGACAATGCACAATATCGTACTGATCCAGGCACATGAGTTAAGGCATCGGCCCCAACCTCCATTTTTCCAGCTTTGTGGAACCAGAGACAACACAGTCTTGCATTCACTCTGCTGTTAAACTGACAGGCTTTTAAAATTGTTGAACTAGCTCTTCATCTGTGATTGATTAATCGGTGAGAATGATGCCCTCAGCTTTCAAAATAAGGTCATGCTTATCTCAGGTGACAGTTCCCTGCTACCCCTTCCTGCTACCTCTCCCAGAAAACTGACAGGAATACCAGGATGCTGCAGTACGAACAGCATTCTAGCTTCAGCATGAGCATGAGTCTGCCCACCTTAACTTTGCCATGGCCTTCTTGCACAGAAAGCCTTAATAGCATCTAAACTGCAGCTTAGAACTTCCTTGACCAATGAAAGGAAGATCAGCGCATCCATCATGTTCAGCAAAATTTGACTAAATATATGATATGCAGAGCTACCACTTAGAGTGAGAAAGTACAAATCTATTTGCATTGTTTGTTTCCATCTTGACGGTTGGTGTCTTCTGGTCCTCCAGCTCCTACAGGAACTTTGCCCTGCTCTGCACCCTCCTGCCTGACCCCAGGCCACTTCAGGCTTAGGTCTGAAGTGATTATATCCATGAATGCGCTGCACTTTATATATGCACTAAAATGAATTACATGTAGAACATTAGCGACATCTCATTAAAGATGTCTTAATTGGTGTGATCTGCTCAGGAGATTCTGGGGATTTGAATATTTTGGGAGGATTTGCACAATGCCGTCAGTGAATGAAACAGAAGTTGCCTGATGATCTGCAAAAGGCAGACAGAATGGTTTTAACCAAGTCCCTAATTAAATGTACTGCTTGGAAAATCATTGCACCTACCACTCCACCACCAGAATGCTCATGGTTCAAAGGGGCTTACAAGGTATTCGTGCTGGATGGGAAATTTGCTTAGGGTCAGTGGTGTGAGTATATTTTAAAGATGCAAGAGGAAAGAGCTTGCATTTTCCAAATGAAGTCATGATTTAGAGGCATGAATGAGCTAAATGAGAAATCTCAGGGAATCTTGGTGCCTCCGAAGGGAAGGGGCTATGGCACTTAGGAACAGAGAGAGTCCTGTGGGAGCAGAAAAGCTCCTTGGAATGATGGTGGTGTAAAATGAGCTCAAAGAGAAACTGATTGGGTGCAATGAGGGAGATAAGCTGCATTTTTCATGAGAGCACACAAGCAGCTAGCATTAGCTGTAATCTTGCTGGCTTACTGCAATGCTAATTAATAATACATCCCGATTTTGGAGACCAGTTCTGGCATGATTCTTGCCTTTGCTTTAGAGAGGCCCGTTATTTTTATTGTTGCTTTGTTTTCTGTGCACTTCACAGGCCCAGGTGCTGAGCAGCGGCACTGTAAACAAGAAGCAAAGCACCGAGCCTTGGCGAAGATTAAGCACCACAAAGTCATTGAGAGGCAGCCATGGGGCTGTACCGTACTGGAAACAGCTCAGAATTCCCAAACCTTTATCTGCAGCATTAGGAAGAGGCAGCTTGTGCCATCGTGTCAAGGTGGGCTGCTACATATTCAGGATGGTGAGCTGAATTGTACCCCTTCCTTGCCTCTTTTCCTCGGTCTGCATTTGCTACGAGTACAAGCAGTTGACGTCTCTGCCAGCTGCAACAGACATGCCACCGAAATTGGAACAGCCACCTGGTAATTGCATTTTTAAAACAGATCTGTGAGTAATAGAATGAAGTCACAGGTCAGCACGAAAGGACGGGGTTCTTTTGTTTGTTTTTTAATTGTGCAGAAATTAGATTGCTCCTGCTAACAGATGCCTTCACAGTATCTGGCTGCAGCACGGGTCAGGTTGACAACGCAGTTCCTCTGAGAATGCTAACTACAGTCACTTCAGTGGGTAGTCACGAAGCCATGCAGATTGCGCTGGACTGCTGCAACCAAAGAGCGAGGGAATCGGACTCACTGTGAGACAGATCAAGTTCTTTGCAGGGGAGCACGGCTCACGTGGCAGCCCCTCTTCCAGGAAGCATTGCCCTCCAATCCAGAGAAATGTGGTCGGGCCGAATTTCCACTAAAGTAAAGGAGACGAGTTCATCCTTATGGCACAACTAACAAGTTTCACTGATTCCACCGAGACTCGGGGTGGCAGCTCTTCACGGCTATGTGAACTCTTCTTTGACAGTCTGCTGTAGACCTGACAGTGCTGGGCTGGTGTTCAGGTGACCAGGGATCTAGTCCTCACTAGAAGCTCACTGAGTGACTCAGGGGCAGTCACAGGCTTTCAGGCTAACCTACCTCAGAGGGCAAGAGAAAGAAAGAAAAAGGTGGGAACGTTTCTGAGGGTTCACAAGCTTCAGAGCTGTTCTTCCTGAGCAGCTCTAGCAAAGCACTGAGTGTCGCAGCATCTCTGATTGGGAAGGCCTTTGCAGCACAGTACTGGCTGACATTAAACACAGCTCTGCTGCTCAGAGAACTTCCTAAAATGCACCTCCTTGCACAGGCTTTCACCAAGTATGGCGCAGCCAGCTATGGCTTGCAGCACACGCTAGATGTGCAGTTGTGATGCTGATTAAGGGCATTGTGTTGCCTTATTATTATATTTAGGGTTGTTTATGCCATTGTATTTTAGATTCAGTTCTTCAATCCTTTATGGAGCAACAACAGCTACAAGAACAGTAGCACGAGGAGTCTATCTGGTCCAGCCTTCTGTTTGCAGGATGGCCAACCAGTTGCCCACAGAAGCCCACAAGCTGGAAGGGGTGCCGCAGCCCCTCCTGCCGGAGTTCCTACCAGGTGGCTCTTGGAGTGTTGGACCAGAAGATCTGGGTTCGAGTCACTACCCAGCCAGAAAGCTTACTGGATGATTTTGGCCTACTCACTGTCTCTTAGCCTAACTTACTTCACAGAGTTGTTGCCAGGATAAAATGGAATGGAGCAGGAGTAAGTAAGCTGCCTTGGGTCCCTTGCAGGAAAAAGGCAGGCTGTGAAGATAACAAACAAACAGACAAAACCAAAGTGCCTCTGCTACAGGAGGTCACACACAGCTGTCAGGAATAGCAGCCATTGAATAGCCTTCCCCTCCATGAATTGACGATACCCTTTAAAAACCATCCAGATTGCTGGCCATCACTAAAGTTTGTGGAAGTGCATTCCCTAGTTCACCTAGGTGGTATGAGAAGAGGTACTGCTTCCATATAGTCTGAAGTGCCTGATGCTGCCTCATCTCGGAAGCTAAGCAGGGTTGGGCCGGGTTGAAAACAGGTTGGGCGACTTGAGTCCTGCATTGAGCAGGCAGTTGGACCTGATGGCCTGCTAGGCATCTTCAAGGCATGTATGATTCTACACTTCCTTGGTCAGTTCTGAATCTCCTCCAGTCAGCTTTATGGGATGAATCAGGGCTCTAGCAAATGGTCTCCCTATCCACTTTCTCTATGCCAGGCATCATTTTATAAGCTAAACATCCCCAGATATTGCAGCCTTTCCTTGTTCCAGCCCTTAATCATGTGAGTTGCCTTTTCCTGCAGCTTTTCTGACTCTTCAATATACCATTTTAGGTGCACTGGCCAGAACTGTGCACATTAAGTGTGATCGCATCATACATTAAGCACAATATAATCCTGACAGTTTTATTTTCAATTCCTGTCTAATTATGCCAAAACTGAATTTCCATTTTTCACAATTGCTGCAGACTGGGTTGAGTTGTCACCACAATCCCACCATCTCTTTCTTGGTCAGTCTCCTCTAGCTCAAACCCCATCACTTTATACTTTTAAGGGTTTTTTCTTTCTTTCTCCTCCTAAGCACATAACACTTTTACACTTGCTTACATTGAACTGTATTTGCCATTTGATGCCCATCTTTCCAGTTTGTGGAGATCCTTTTGGGGACTCTTCTAAAGATTTTGAAGATCTTTGGCACTTTTGATCTGTTCACTGCTCACTCCTAATTCCAGCTTATTCATGAATCAATTGAAAAACATTAGTCCTGATACAGGATCTGGTGGGACTCTATTGTTCATGTCCTTACATTGGGAGAATTAGCCATTTATTCCTACTCTTGGCTTTGTGTTCTTTATCTAGTTAAGGATCCATTTGAAATCCAAGGTCCTGTCTTTTTTCAGGGAACTTTTTCAAATGCTTTTGTAAGTCCAAGTAAACAGTATCTACAAGATCACCCCATCCACACGTCGCAGTCCATCCACTATCAAAGAACTCAAAGAATTAGTGAGACAGAACTTACCCTTGCAGAAACCATGCTGATTCATTTTCAGCAGGGCTTGTCTTATATGTTTACTAATTGTATAGTTAATTATGCCTTCAACCAATTACCTAAGAGTCAAGCTAACCAACCAGCAATTTTCCAAATCCCTCCCAAAATTCTTTAAAAAGTTGGTGTTGTACCGGCCAATATGTTGACTCTCTACTACAGAGCTTGATCTGAGGGATACATTACATTTTTTATAGAAAATCAGTAATTTCATATTTGAGTTTCTTAAGAACTCTAGAATGAACACCACCTAAGCCTAATGTTTTCTTAGTTTTCAAAACTATAATAAACGTTATTGTCCTAAAACCCTGAGCTTAGTAGCCAAATCTCTTTTACTGGTCCCTTAACTGGCCCAATTCATACATGTGAAGGGCTAACACATGAACACGCCTGATCCACGTTGTGCTCCCCTGCTGTCATGCATGGCCACCCAGAGGTGCTGCTCTGATCCCTACACAGTGGATGGAGGCACCACACTGGTTCCACCACACTCCTGAGAGCCTTGTTCACTGGGACCAGTGATCCTGCAGAGGCGCTTGGCAAGCAGGGATGGTTTTTTGGCCAACTTTTGCCCAACTGGCAGAGGTCAGAAGGCTGGGAGGTCCAGTTGGCGGCAAGGCCACGAGGCATGGGACTGATCCCCTGTTTACTTTAGACCCTTTATGGCACACAGGGCTGCTATTTCTGATCTTCCTACTGTGTCTTACAATCATATCCAAACTTATCTGATAGTCAGTCTTAGTGACCACACTGGGACTAATATCTGAGTAATATCCCTAGGGCTGCATCCTATCTCAACATAGGTAACTCACCATGAAGAACCTCTTTCAGCCTGGGGCTAAATTCTATTTTGGAGAAGCTTTGGGTTCGTGGGGAGGTGGAACCAAGGGCAGGACAAAATGCTAGCTTGAAGCTTGCTGCAAGCAAGTCAGTCTTCAGAGAAGCATTTCAGCCTCTTAGAATCAAAACCCATCAAACCATCAGCAGATGGGGTAAAGAAAATGTGGTCAAGAGAATAATGTTTGGGCATCTCAGAACCCCAAAGGAACAATTTTGGAGCCCGAGGGCTGGATTTTTATCCATGTGTGGTGTTGCCTGATATAAGCACTGGAATATTTTAACAGCCATTTGGCTAAGGCAATATGCATTACTATGTCATGTGGATTTGGCAATATAACGGAGATTTTCTTCAGGTGATTTCAAAAAGGCAATAGTTTAAAAAGATGGTGGCATATATAGTGAATTCTATGCATGTGCAAAAGAAGTTATAATTGAATAAAAATAACGGATGACATGGGATGCTTTTCCTTTAACAGTTGCTGAGAATGGAAAGCATGCCACACTCCTATTTATTCTTGTAGTGCTGGTAAGATTTACCTAGCAAAATTCTTCTTTGCATGATACTTAAAGAACCCCCCTTCCCTTCTCAGCAAGCAGCTATACTCAGGTTGATTTCAAAAAACTCGAAAGGAAGTGAAAATATTGGTGGATATTGTAAATAGGAATGCTAGGACTGCGAAGAATAAGGGAGGACTAACCACCTTTAAGCTGAAATTTGGGTGTGAACATAGACAAAGACTAAGCTTTTCTTTTTGGGACTGCTTTATAGCTTCCTGTCCCCGTGGCTGCCAAATTCCATTCTGCACTACAGTGTGCACAGAGCTTGGCATTAATTCTGCGGGCATATTGCCATGAGTATTCAATCACATTGTTCAATTACATTGTAACTGAATGCTGACACCTACTGACATACAAAACCATCAGACTATAACATCACTGTTGAAAACTGATGGATGCACATCACACATCCCTCCCTCCCTCCCTCCCTCCCTCCCTCCCTCCCTCCCTCCCTCGTGTGTGTGTGTGTGTGTGTGTGTGTGAGAGAGAGAGAGTGTGAGTGTGTGTGTTTTACTCACCAGCATTTAGGCATTAAAAATGGCATGATGTATCAAGCAAAATGAAAGGAAGGAAGGAAGGAAGGAAGGAAGGAAGGAAGGAGAGAGAGAGAGAGAGAGAGAGAGAGAGAGAGAGAGAGAGAGAAACTTACTCAAAGCAAAGCAGCAGCTGCCAATGTAGCGACTAAAATTTTCATTAGGGACATCCTGAATCTGACTTACTTTTTAATATGCCCCTCTGAATTATATGGGACCATATCCATGACTGAATTCTTACATAGCTAAAATAATACAGCATCTTTGAAGTCTAGAGAAGAACCAGATGGTGACATGAAAGTGTTATTTCCTTCCATGTCTTGCCTACCATGTCCAAGGGCTCAAGCAAGTACCCTTATATTATGCTACAGCATAGCCACCCTGGGAATTTGACTTAAGGACTGCATGTGCAGAAATTTGCTTACCAACTGAACTTTTTGTCTTCCATATGTAAGAACCCTCCTTCATGGATCACTGCCTTGTCGTGGCGAAGGGGCTTGCGTAGCTCAATGAAGCTATGAGCTATGCCGTGCAGGGTCACCCAAGACGGACAGGTCATAGCAGAGAGCTCTGACAAAACGTGATCCACTGGAGAAGGAAATGGCAACCCACTCCAGTATCTTTGCCATGAAAACCCCATGGACAGTACCAAAAGGCAAAACGATATGACACTGGAAGATGAGCCCCTCAGGTCGGAAGGTGTCCAATATGCTACTGGGAAGAGCGGAGGGCTAGTACTAGTAGCGCCAGAAAGAATGAAGTGACTGGGTCAAAGCCGATAGGACACTCAGTTGCCGATGCATCTGGAGGTGAAAGGAAAGTCCGATGCTGCAAAGATCTTTACTCCATAGGAACCTGGAATGTCAGATCCATGAATCAAGGCAAGCTGGATGTGGTCAAACAAGAGATGACAAGACTGAACATGGACATCTTAGGAATCAGTGAACTAAAATGGACAGGCATGGGTGAATTTAGTTCAGATGACCATCAGGTATACTACTGCGGGCAAGAATCCCTCAGAAGAAATGGAGTAGCCTTCATAGTCAATAAAAGAGTAGGGAAAGCAGTACTGGGATACAATCTCCAAAATGACAGAATGATCTCAGTTCGAATCCAAGGCAAACCATTCAACATCACAATAGTCCAAGTCTATGCCCCAACCACTGGTGCTGAAGAGGCTGAAGTTGACCGGTTCTGTGAAGGCCTACAACACCTTCTAGAATTAACTCCAAAAAATGATGTCCTTATCATCATAGGGGATTGGAATGCTAAAGTAGGAAGCCAAAAGATAACTGGAATAACAGGCAAGTTTGCCCTTGGAGTACAAAATGAAGCAGGACACAGGCTGGTGGAATTTTGTCAAGAGAATACAATGGTCATAGCAAACACTCTTTTCCAACAACCCAAGAGACGACTCTACACATGGACTTCACCAGACGGTCAACACAGAAATCAGATTGACTATGTGCTCTGCAGCCAAAGATGGAGAAGTTCTATACAGTCAGTAAAAACTAGACCAGGAGCTGACTGTGGCTCCGACCATGAGCTTCTGGTGGCAAAATTTAGGCTTAAATTGAAGAAAGTAGGGAAAAGCACTAGGCCACTCAGGTATGACATAAATCATATCCCTGATGAATATACAGTAGAGGTGACAAATAGATTTAAGGAATTAGATCTGATAGACAGAGTGCCAGAAGAACTATGGACGGAGGTTCGCAACATTGTACAAGAGGCAGCAACTAAAACCATCCCAAAGAAAAAGAAATGCAAGAAAGCAAAATGGCTGTCTGAGGAAGCTTTACAAATAGCTGAGGAAAGAAGGGAAGCGAAAGGCAAGGGAGAAAGAGAAAGATAAAAACAATTGAATGCAGAATTCCAGAGAACAGCTAGAAGAGATAAGAATGCCTTCCTAAATGAACAGTGCAAAGAAATAGAAGAAAACAATAGAATAGGGAGGACCAGAGATCTCTTCAAGAAAATTAGAGATATGAAGGGAACATTTCATGCAAAGATGGGCATGATAAAGGACCAAAATGGCAGGGACCTAACAGAGGCAGAAGAGATTAAGAAGAGGTGGCAAGATTACACAGAAGAACTATACAAGAAAGAGCTTAACATTCCTGATAACCACGATGGGGTGGTCACTGACCTTGAGCCAGACATCCTGGAATGTGAAGTCAAATGGGCCTTAGGAAGTCTGAGCAACAACAAAGCTAGTGGAGGTGACCGCATTCCAGCTGAGCTATTCAAAATCCCGAAAGACGATGCAGTGAAAGTGCTACACTCAATATGTCAGCAAATTTGGAGAACTCAACAGTGGCCACAGGATTGGAAAAGGTCAGTTTACATTCCGATCCCCAAGAAGGGCAATGCCAAAGAATGTTCAAACTACCGCACCATTGCACTCATTTCACATGCTGGCAAAGTGATGCTCAAAATCCTACAAGCTAGGCTCCAGCAGTATGTGGACCGAGAACTACCAGAAGTACAGGCAGGATTTCGAAGAGGGAGAGGAACTAGAGATCAAATTGCCAACATACGCTGGATCATGGAGAAAGCTAGGGAGTTCCAGAAAAACCTCTACTTCTGCTTCATTGACTATGCTAAAGCCTTTGATTGTGTGGATCACAACAAATTGTGGCAAGTTCTTAAAGAGATGGGAGTACCAGACCATCTTATTTGTCTCTTGAGCAACCTATATGCAGGTCAAGAAGCAACAGTGAGAACTGGACACGGAACCACTGATTGGTTCAAAATTGAGAAAGGAGTTCGGCAAGGTTGTATACTGTCACCCTTCCTATTTAACTTATATGCAGAGCACATCATGAGAAAGGCAGGGCTAGATGAATCACCAGTTGAAATCAAGATTGCTGGGAGAAATATCAACAACCTCAGATATGCAGATGATACCACTCTCATGGCAGAAAGTGAAGAGGAACTAAAGAGCCTCTAGATGCAGGTGAAGGAGGAGAGCGCAAAAGTTGGCTTGAAACTCAACATTAAGAAAACTAAGATCATGGCATCCAGTCCTCTCACTTCCTGGCAAATAGATGGGAAAGAAATGGAGGTAGTGACAGATTTTATTTTCCTGGGCTCCAAGATCACCACAGACAGGGACTGCAGCCAAGAAATTAAAAGACGCTTGCTCCTGGGGAGGAAAGCTATGGCAAATCTAGACAGCATACTAAAAAGCAGAGACATCACTCTGCCAACAAAAGTGCGTATAGTCAAGGCTATGGTTTTCCCAGTTGCAATGTATGGCTGTGAAAGCTGGACCATAAGGAAGGCCGAGCGCAAAAGGATTGAGGCCTTTGAGTTGTGGTGCTGGAGAAGACTCCTGCGAGTGCCTTGGACTGCAAGGCGATCAAACCAGTCAGTCCTAGAGGAGATCAACCCTGACTGCTCTTTAGAAGGCCAGATAGTGAAGATGAAACTCAAATATTTGGGCCACCTAATGAGAAGGAAGGACTCACTGGAGATGACCCTAATGCTGGGAACAACTGAAGGCAAAAGAAGAAGGGGACAGCAGAGAATGAGGTGGCTGGATGGAATCACTGAAGCAGTCAGCGTGAGCTGAAGTGGACTCTGATGGTGGAGGACAGGAAGGCCTGGAGGAATGTTGTCCATGGGGTCGCGATGGGTCGGATGCGACTTCGCGACTAACAACAACAACAACAACAAATGTAAGAACCAAATTTCACAATTGTGCTAGCATGTGCTAAACCTGGGTTCTGAAATATTGATGAATGGCACACACATTTATGACAATAGCAAACGAGCATTCACTTTGCAATTTTAAAAACAAATGCGTAGTGCAAAGCAATTTTTTAAAAGAAGAATCCTGGTGTAGCATAAGTTGTTGTAGGATGTGCCATGGAGGAGTTATATTGTGGACTCATGACCACACGGTGAAGACTTTACTCACTTGATGCCTAATAGGCAAACACACAGTTAAAAGCATAGATTACTTCTAGTTATGTGGACTGAATGGAAACATTCATGGTTTAGTTGAAATGATAGCCCAGCAGGAATTTGTTTCTGAAACACTTATTTCTGACATACCATCATGGTAGGGGCTCTGAGAGACAATGCACTTACTGGTATGAATTTGCAATTCATGGCAATATTAGGAAGAGATGGAACACACCTTAAGACCTGATGGTGCAGTCAAGCACATGTTGATTAAAGCCTGCATGAGCTCTTGAGCATGGGCTGCACATCTTTTCTCAAACTCTAAAGCATCTGGCTGCTCACAACTATCTGTCCATGTTGAGAACTTAATATATTATTCCATGATAGTGCTCCTGGGGAATTATTACCTGACATGTTACTATTAAAGAAATGTATGTGAATTGAGAAGATCTGAATGTGTGCAAGTCAAAACTTACAAATGCTTCCATTTTTAGACCATACATTCATCTCTTCCTCCTCCTCCTCCTCCTCCTCCCTACATTGCTTTCACTGTTACAAAAAAAAAGCAACCTCCATTTTGTTTTTGTGGTTTCTTTTTATCTACCTGTGGTTTTCTGATCCACCTGCAGTTTTCAGAAAACTTTAAGAACCCAGTGATCCACACTTCTTTTCAAGTCACCCCTAATGAGTTTGGCTTCAAAAGAAAGGCAGTGACTGAGCATTTCAAAGCTTTCTGTCTCCAGAGGGTTCTCATTGCCACATGTGGCAGCACAGTCCCTATGGGACAGGGCAAGAGGGTCACTTCCAAAGAGTTCAGTTGAAAAAATCTATAGGAACACATGGAGCTGCCTTGCTGGAACTGCTCTCCACAGCATGTGGGATTGTAGCTCCACATGTTAGCACAGAGCCCGCTTCGAGTCATCCTCACTCACACACAACTCCAGCAAATGCGTCATCTGAGGCACTCCACTAACATTTCACAAAGCTGTGTGCCCACACATTCTCCCATACAAGCAAAGTAAATCGATGCTCAGTGAAATATATTTCTTATATTAAGAAAATATAATTCTTAATTAACTTTGTTTGCTCATAAAGAATAAAATATAGTAAGATATTCACTAAGTGGTGGACATATATATGGAATCATGGCCATAAAGATGCCTTCAGCTGCCAGCTCCAATTGCACTTAATTTTTATGACTAGATATGCCCTGTTGCCTCTCTCTCTCTCTCTCTCTCTCTCTCTCTCTCTCTCTCTCTCTCTCTCTCTCTCTCTCT
>JAIXND010000674.1:49103681-49124237 GCA_023646645.1 Varanus salvator macromaculatus | reverse complement strand
TCTCTCTCTCTCTCTCTCTCTCTCTCTCTCTCTCTCTCTCTCTCTCTTTCTCATTCTCTCATTTTGCTCTAGTTAGCTGCAGCCCTGATGTCTTACCTGCCACTATTGCTTTGGGTCCTTTGCATCTGTACATGGCCTTATCTGCATAGCCCAAATTCTCTCTGGAAGGATGGGGACAATCCAGAAGTTCACATGGAGGGCAACAAGGGGTAGAGCACACACAAAAGTCCATTCCACAAGTAGCATCTTTCCAGATCCAACCCAGTGAAAGGACTGAAACAGTTGGATGAATGCTGACAGTTGATACTGAGTACATACTGCTACAAAGCTATTCTTGTTTCAGCCCGTAAGAAGTAAGTCCACAAGGAGGCCTTAATGTACTTCCATTTCTTCCACATGTCCGCATCCATGCTAAAAGCAAGCTGCGCATAGGAAGAATGGAAACTGAAGCAGATTTCTGTGAAAAATTAAGAGGGTGGCAGCGGGAAAGCTAGCATGTACCAGACCAATGGACCTTCTAGTCTACAACTTGCTCGCAAGAATTACCTAAGAGATGGACCTGGGAAGCCCACAAATAGAGCTTGAAGACAAGAGCCTTGTCCCACTGATGCCCCCAGTAACTGGCATGATATCTTTTAACATGAAGGTCTCATATAGAGGTATATCCTTCTTTTAACATTTTGATATTTTTCATGGCACAGGCAAGCTACAGTGTTACAAAGGTAATGCCCTCTGGATTTTTATCAAGACATGGCAATTGAGGCAGTGTTATTTTAATTCTTTTTAGTTTGCAAAACCCAATGTACAAAAGTCCAGTCTGCTGCACTTAGTTGGAAGAATGTATCCCTTGAATTCAGTGGGACATTCTTCCAAATGTGTCTGTGCAGCCTTAAACAGGGTGCTTGCTAGTTTCCTTTCAAAGAGAGGTCTGAAACACCATTTGATAAACCATTTCCCTTGAGGAGTTGGGGTGGGTGGGATATAGTTCACAGTCTAGTCGTACATGAGTATAATTGCAGTGATGAAACCAAACTGCTGCACACATTTCAGAAAAACAGCTAAATGCTTGAAGGATCCAGCCATTTCTGCAAACTGTGGGACATGTGATTCTCTCAGGCCAAGGATAGACAGAGAAAAGCCCTTCAGTTCCCAGAATGCCTCAGCCAGCTCTGCTGGGAGTTCTGGCCTTTTCTCTGTCTAAATTTACATCGGATTGCTCCTTCAATTGATCCCATGAAGAAGAGAATGGTGCCCTTCGAAGATACATAAGCAGCCTTCTATTTGGGCAACAACTTTCCTGCAATGCAGCTTTAAGTACATTCCACTTGAGAGGCCCAGATCCGCCTCCCCTCCCGCAGCAGTGGGACAGAGGACATGGCAGAGCAGATGTTAAAGAGGTCATCTTCTCTTGAGATGCAAGCTGTGCATGAATCATGGGAGATCTGTGCTTAGTGGAACATGACAAACTGAAGAATAAAAATTAAATGAGATGTTTGGGATTAGCCTATATATAAATATAACATAATTATGACAGATAGTTGCTTTATTTCCATGCTAAATTGGTTACCTGTAAACAAGCAGATTCCCATTATTCCTCCAAAGGTGATATATAATTTCCTATTTATTTATTTGCCTTTTAATGAGTCATTAAAGTTCCATAACCCTCCTGGAGATTGCACTTAACTTTGAAGTACCATCGTTAATTCAGAAAATATCTACAGTGCGGTAATGGGATAGTTACATGTATGACTATTTTATGTGCAGTGTAGATGACAGAGAGGCCTGACATTATAAATGCTGAGAGACTTTATGTTGTTGTGGGAGAGTACAAAGGTGTGTGACTGCGTACATTCAAGGAGACAAATATAAATTCTTAGAGGTAAATGTAAACAGCCATTTAGCATATGACAATATGCCATAATAATAAGTTAAACACTTGATCATTCAGTCATTTTATACAGTCTTAAAAGAAACAAACAGTCCAAGACTCATAATTAAAGGTCACCCAATTATGTATGCGTCACAATGACCCTGGCATACAGCTATTGTTGCAGTCTTCCTATTCCCCCTGCAGCCTGTGTATACCATCCAAATCTGGTTTGGTCATGGGGTAAAATATTAGGGAGTCAGGGGGAGAGGGAGGGAGAGAGAGAGAGCAAGAGAGCTGGACTGAGAGAGAGAGAAACTGGGCACTGATAGGCTTCTTAGAAAGAAAAAAAATAGGACTGAGTGCAGAGATGTACCTATCCTTTCCTGATGACTTTGTCACTGCTTGAAGCTCCTGTGAGGTATTCCGGAATGAGGAGATGGCAATAGAGAGAAGAAAGGGGGCAGAGGAGCCAGTATGAGGGTCCTTTCTGTACTGGGAAAAAGGACACCTTAAAATACAGAAAAATGGGGTGTTCTTTTTATCTCTCCTTTCCAGGCTCAGCAATTAAGAAAAAAATTAAGTTCTAACTTCAGAATGGCACACCAGATTTGGAAGATAAATTACAAGATGTCATTCGGGGAGAAAAGGAATAGGAAAATGGTTTTTCCCTTTCCCCTTCCCTTTCCCTTTCCCTTTCCCTTCTTATGCAAAAGGAAATGAAAAGGGATGAGTTTTTGCATTATTACCAGAATTCCAGGTGGGAGATAGTGGAATTTAGTGGTTGTTTTAAGCTTGAATGAAATTTCTTTGTGTTTCTCTTTTCAGTCACCTTTACCTGCTGGTGCAATTTGAACATAGCATTGGGGTTTCAGAGTTGCAAAACTTAAAGTATAGAAAAACATTTAAATGTTAAGCAAAGGAAAATTGGCTGACACTTTTTTTCACTCATCTCGCCTAACAGGAAACTAAATCAACATTACACATTTCTTCAGTGATTGTCACCCTGAGGCAAAATCTGGATTTTGCAAGTGTTAACAAGGATGGATAATGGAAATACACAGGTCTTACTAAATATTCATTTGCAAAGAATTCTGCTTCCGTCATGCATGGCCTGAGAGCTTCTAATAGGCCACCCTTGCCTTTCCCAAGGCCGGAATACAGTCCTTTTTGAAACATGGGCTACCTCTTCCCCATACAGCAAAAATTAGTGATGCTTTATAACATTATGTTCATCCCATGCCATAAAGAGCTACAAATATGCAATATATACATTGTATAAACCCACTGTCTGTATTTTTCTCCTCCAGCATAGAAATAGTTTGCCCATATCCTGTAGCATCCCATGTGGCATTTCCCCTAACTGTCATTGCCTGTTAACATTAGAGTCCCTTAAGTAGTTCCTAGAAATATGACCATGTGTAGGTTTTGTAAGCTTTTTTGGCTCTTATAAATGAAAAGTTTATTAGCTTTCTATGCAGCAGGGACTTCACCAGTGTGTGAGAGGCAGTAGCAGAATAGAAATGGCAAATAGCAATAATATCAAATCCCAAACTGGCTGAAGTATGAAAGTAGTCCGCTTCACGCATTCTTCTAAATGGGTGGGAGCCACAACTGGGGTGTGGCAAGATATGTGTGTCCCACAATGTCCTTGTGAGTGTGTCACATCTTCAGCCCCTCAGTCTCTCCATGAGTGGGGAGTTCTGGAAAGGCGGTCTACTTGTGTTTGCTTCAAGCAAGTGGAGCTCTTAATGGGATCATAAGCCCTGGTGTTTATTGTGCTGCTGTGCATTCATGGTCTTCTTCTTCAGGTCACCAGCTCATAGGCATGCTACTAGGCACTTGTGCATGCCAGTCTTCTCGTGGTATCTTCTAGAAACTCACATTTGCAGTGCCATAGACCAGCAACCTCCAATTACAAGAGTAGAAGGGGAAACTGCCCTTACAGAAAGGAAGAGAAACACAATGGCGGGACAACTCGCCTGTGACGATGAAAGATAACAGGGATACCTGCAGCTGATGAGCTACCAATTAGCCAGTGATGTGGGATGTGACAAGGCATTTCGTTTCATCCAGTTTCATGGAAACTGCAATTGATACCACACATTTATTTAAGGAAGAGGACATGACTGGGCATGCAGATTCATCATGTTACAGAGCTTGGGTTATTTCCTAAATCGCTGTGAGAAGAACTTTCTGATCATGCCCATACTTTCCTCCAGTGGTTTGCTTTTCTACACATTACCACAACGCTAAGGGCAAATGTGCAATCAGTCCATGGCAAAGTGGATGTGATATTATCTGTGTGCTGTTCTGACATGTGCATGCCTAAGAAACTGGATGGCCATCCTGAAGTCACAAGTATTAAAGTTCATATGTTATGGGATTGAATCACAGGATTCAGCTTTCACTTATTGCTATGACGAAAAGTAATCCAGACCAGGAGCGTATGAGGATTTCATTTCAGTTTGCCAATTCCCAAAATGTTTGCCAATTCACATACTTGTGTTCATGTCTGAACACTATGCATTTAACAAATACACACTCTTTAAAATGCACAGCTCTTCCCAGTACTTCATTTTCTTTTGGAAGGGCTATAAATAACATATTCTAATGCCAGTATAACTTAGTATGTAATGGGTCAAATCTTCCACATCTGGGGATCTGCAGATTCACGGTCTATTTTGAACTGGAATCTCATTCAATCTGCCCAGTTTCATATTTGATTCCATTTGTTCAAAACATAGTCTAGCAAAAGCTTTCCATCATTCCATTGTGCCAAAATATGTCAAATATTTTTCTTCTTCCTGATAGTCATTTACCCAATTTATTTATATGCCACCTATTTCGTCCATAACATCTCCAGGTAGCTAGAGGATGTAATGGCAGT
Source organism: Varanus salvator macromaculatus (assembly GCA_023646645.1). NCBI lineage: Eukaryota > Metazoa > Chordata > Lepidosauria > Squamata > Varanidae > Varanus > Varanus salvator. The sequence goes on along the minus strand of JAIXND010000674.1, from coordinate 49,119,480 downwards.
TATACCCAATTGCATTCCTATATCCAAAACTCCTTGTTTAAAAATCCTTCTGGTGTCCTTGCTCATTGAATTCAATGCCTCTATGGAGAATCCGAAATTTGGGAAGCCTATTTTCCAACATCTGATTGACTCAGCACCAGTAATTTACCAAATTGAACCAGAAAACCTTCCTATTCTACTCTAATTATATAAAATGGAGTAGATTGGTAATCTCCTCATATCCTACACAGAAAAGGGTTTGGACTCATAAATATTGGTCAAATCAACAAAGTCCCAGATTCCACAGCAAAAATTAACATTGCAATCACCTTTGCCTTAAATTGTTTAGAATTGGGAGTGATATCCCAGGAAAAATGAAATTCAGCAGTCTGTTTAGAGATTAGAAACTAGCAGCTGTTTTTAACTCACTTCTCTTTTTTGTAGTACCCAAGATCCTGTGATAAAGAAGGTTATGCCAAGGTAACAATAAGGTGCCATTCTTATTTCTCTTTTGCATTTTTTTCTTTTTCCATCTTCTATTGCTTTAAAAAGATAAATATTTTAAAAGATTTTGGAAGCTGATATATGTGGAAATACCAAAAAAAAAAAAAACCCCACCCTTTTAAAATTAACTTTCCTATGAGTGCTAAGAATATGCTTTTGAATATTATGCCAGAGACTTTTTCAAAGAATATGTCAGTTATTTAAATATATGACAACTGAAGCAAGAATTACAATTGCTTCTAAATGAAAAACAGCAGAATGTCCAACAATTGAAGATTGGAAAACTAAGTTGGCTGAGTACACAGTGATGGCAAAATCAACTAATTATGTAAATAGAAGACTGTTCCAAGAATTCAATGATAAATGGAAATTTTATTATATGCAATTTAATTAATATAGAACAAAATGGAGCTTGTAAAAATATTGATTTATAATTGACTTGAAGTGATTGGGAAATTTATTGGAAAGCTATAATTATCTTTTTTATGAACTTCAGCAAGTACTGATTGACAGAATGATTGACATTTTTAGTTTGGGGAAGAATTATATGTTATATTTGTGTAAGATTCCTTGGCATTCTTATTCCTCATTTACATTTTTCTGTATTCTATTTCTTTTAGGAAAACAATAACAATTATTAAAAAATAGGAATTTACTTGCTCTAACTCTTTTTCATTTATAAACCATTTATGCACTTTTTTCTTTTTGCCAGAAAACTATGACTTTGGATTTAGTGACTAATGACCAGATCATTTCTGCACAAACTATCTTAATAAGCTTCTTGAACCAGTTTGTGTTATCATATTATCTGCATAAAGCAGTATATTTACATATCTATTTTACATCTGGGGCATATGATCGTTCTGATTATACAAACATTTGACTTATTTTGAATTCATTTATATCATTTGTATAAATTCCTTGATATCATTTATATAAAAATTAAACAGAAAAGGGGCTGATATGCATCCTTGGTGGGCACCTTTCTAGGTTGCAATTACTCGGAAAGAGCATGACTAAAAGCTGTCCAGACCTTCCACTTGGTTTCTGCATATAAAACTTTAACTAAGACAGGAGTCTCTGATCTATGTTTGAATTCAACATTTTCTCCCATAACTGCCTCCTATTTCTGGAATCAAAAGTGACACTAAGGCTTATAAAAGCTGCAAAAAGCTGTCTATTTTGTGTGTGTGTGCTTAGTTATTAGAGGGTGTAGAATGAAGCAATTGTCTGTAATAGATCTACCTTTCCCAAATTCTGAGCACGTGTTTATCCACCCAGTTCCCCACGTTTTGCAGGAGATACTTAGCATATATTTTTGGATGGCATATTAATAAGACTGATTGGTCTGTCGTTCATGGAGTCCTTTCTGTTTCCATTCTTAAATATTGGATGTAGTGTACTGAGACTCTTGCCTTTCAGGACCCAACCTGAGTTATTTATATGTGTAAAGCGACCTGCCAAAAGAGAAGCCCACCAATCTACATTAGACTTAAATAATGTAATAAAGAATCTTTCCCTGGTGCCTTGCCATTTTTCAATGTTTGTATAAGCAATTTCATCTCACTGGTGGATACTGGCAACCATGATCAGACATAGTTAATGTCTAAAGCTAAAGATTGCTCACTTTTTCCAACTTCATTATTTTTAAATAAGTTTGCATAAAAAATTTTCCCATGTTGCTAGCTGATATTGGAGTATAAAAAAAGAATTTTATTTCTCTGAGCCTATCAGAAACTAAATGCCAGAAGTGGACTTCATTTGTTCCTTTTGCTGCCAGCTCAAGTACAGACCAAAATTTATTCTGGAACTGTAATTTCTTGGCAGTGATTAATTTTTTGTAATCACGTCTAAGTTTTAACATTCTACACTATTCTGTATGGTCTAATGAGGCCTGTACTTTACAAATCTGTCTTCTCAGCTTGCTTCTTGCCAATCTACATTCTTTATCAAACCATAACGACTTCACTGGTTTTATTTCATTTGACATTAACTTGGGTCATCAGAAGAAGTCTCAAATCATCACATAAGTTCTGGTAAGTTTGTAGAATAGAGTCTATGCTAGAGTCAGGGCTCAAGATGACATAATGCAATGATTTGCCTGTAACTGAATTTTGAAAAACATTTAATTCCATCACACCAAACTTTTGCCATTTTAATCTTCACTTTTGATTGAATTCCAAATTCTGTCCTAACCATTTATCGGCATCCGTAACTGACTAAATCTGACTGTGCTGCCAACCTCACGGGGGGGGGGGGGTGTCACCATATTCCTTGGTGTCAACCAGAGAGTAGATGTACTTTCCCTCTGGAACCAGATGAAATCAAGGGCACTACCCTAAATCCTGAGAATGCCCTCTATTGAGCTCGTTACAGCCCGATATCTGCAAACCAAACATATATGTAATTTTATATATGTTTTTTGTAAGCCATCCAGAGATTTTAGTATTGGGACTAAAATTTTTAAATAAATAAATAGCTTTATGCCAGCTTTATTTAATATCTTATCAAGGAGCTGTCCTCCCAAATCCACATTTCTCTGCAACTTTGGATAGTGATGAGTCCATCCTGACATTTTAAGTCACATAATAGTATTTTCAGACCACTTGGGAAGCTGGTGTTCAAATCCCCTAATAATTATTCAAGCTGTAGCCATATATCTGAGTTGTAATACTGAGAAGAAGTTGGGGTTATATAGGCATTTAGCAAGATTGTTGCCATACCAGCAGTAGAGAACTTTACCACCAGAAAGTTAAGGGAAGAGTCTGCACCATCAACCTTTTCTCCACCATGTCCCATCTCCTCCTTAACTAAAATGACAAGACTTCCTATGGCTCCCCTATTAGACATTCTCTGTGCAGGTTTAACCCATGTTGTAAATCCTGGTAAATATACTTTATAATTTGCCATAAACCAGGTTTCTTAGAATGCTATCATTTCATGATGTGTTAAATATTCAATCAAATCCTTATTACGTGCTTTAGACTTCCATACAGATACATTCTGGGACAATTACTGATGGGTTTTAACTGTCTTTATAACTATAATTCTTTCTCTTCAAGGGGACTTCTTTGAATTCCCATCTGTTGGTGCACCTGATAAAAGGCCAAACTGGTTACAATCCTTCTGACTAAGCTATCAATTTATATGATTCAGAATGCCCTCTTTACTCTAGGTGACTCTAGTACACCTCCAAGAATTCAGTTTTATCATTTTGTGAACCTGGCCTGCTGACATTGGATATCACGGCAGCATCTCTTGCTACAGGAATGAGGGCATTTGCAAAGCATAGAACAAGATTTGCTAGTCTTTCCAGACAGACCATCTCTTCCTCTTCCAAATATGTCAAGGCTAGCCATGAGCCAGGCTTTGGGTCAGAAGACCTTGTTCTGGGTGCAAAAGATGCCACTTCCCCACTTGCATTGCTCTGCATGATTTTATTTAAAAGTGGATTAATCTCTGTACTAAGCTCTACTATGGCCAGATCAAGCAACCTGCCCACCTCTATCCCATTGCTTTCTAGAGCTTCTCCTTCTCTACTCCTATTGAAAATAACTGAATGTGGTTATTTTCTACCTCTACAGCCCTGTCAGCAGGCTTTTTGCTTGCGATGCATCTACCAAGCCCATTCTGATTATTAGTCAAGGGTCTCCCTGGATCTCCTGTTTCAATCCAGTATTGTCCTGAGCCTCTGCAGAAAGAACACAAAAGGTATCCGTAATGACCAGTTGCCCAGGAGTCCCCATCTCCCAGTGGCTGGCAGGGTTCTCCTTCCCTCCCTGCTTCCCTGAACCCAAAATCCCAGGGCCAGGCTGGATTCATCATGTGACAACCCCAGCTTGAGGAAAAGCAGATTTATTAAGAAACACTAGACAAATGGGGTGAAGGGTCTTAAAATGCTACAACACACAGCACACACTACATGAGGGGAGGGGAGGGAACACGGACAGTGGAGAGCAGCAGTTTCACTGGAATCGCACTGATCAGCTCCTCTGCAAGACCCCAAGGCCACTTGCCCCCACCCCCAGAATGAAAATAACAAAGCTAGCTGTTCCTTCCACTAATGCAACATACACTACCTAAGGTAGCCTTCTTCCAGGTAGCACAGAGCAGCATTTCTCGGCAGAGCCTCTGACAGCAACAGGGAACCTCTCCACAAAGAGGAACCCTGATCTGCCTCAGCTTCCCATTTTTATTCAGTTAGATCAAGCAGATGATTCATGGGGTGACATCTCCTGACATTACCCAGGTGAAAATCATATACCCTTCAGCCTTACAATCTCTGGCCTCAGGGTGGGGGGTGTGAATGGCTCTGTCCTTGGAAGTAATTTAGGGTTTGGAGCCTGGTTTTCCTTGAAACCCCTCCTGGCTGAGGCAGCTAAGTCTCCATACCCAGAGTTAACCCTTTCAACCCAGAGGAAAACTTATCAGGTTCTGTGTTACAGTATCTAAGAGAGTTCTCTTCCCACACTGGAAATTTATTTCCCTTTATCCAATGTTTCAAGTAATTCTTGCAAACCACCCAATTCCTTTAAATTATGTTTGTAGCTGTCAAGAATTCCAAGGGAAGAACAATTTTTTTTGAGAATCATCCAAGTTGATTAAATTATTAGCCCTACCAGCCTCAGCTATTGGAGTGCTTTTAAGATGTCTATTTAATTGAGCACCAATAGCCTGAGGCTGAGCTACATTTTCAAAATATCTTGATACTGGCATAGTGTTTTTAGAAAGGATGTCCCTTTTGCAAAATACCAGAGCTGCTAAATTCTGATTTCTGAAGGTGACTATCACATGTGCATGGATCCAAATACACACACACACACACACAGAGAGAGAGAGAGAGAGAGAGACCAAGCAAGCAAGCTTATGTGGAAAGAGTATAAATATAAATATAAATATATGCATACATTTTCCACATGAGCTATATCCACATAAGTAAGGAAACCCATATACTCCATATTTAGAATATGTAAAAGGTGCCATTTGAGCTCATTCTGCATAAGAAACCTCTTTAATTTAGGGTGCTTAGAAAGGACTAACTGTGGGTGGTTCATCAGGGAATACCGACTATTACTTGCCACTGACTTTCTCAGACACAGCTCTGGCCTCAGGGGATCAGAGGACCAGGGACCTGCATAGCTAAGTGCCACAAATGCTCATGACCTTTCATAGATGAGGACCACACAGGCTGTTGGTGCTCAGCTGGGGATCCTCAGTTGGGGAAGATCACTGCAGATGGGGACTGCAGCCAAGAAAGTAAAAGACGCTTGCTCCTGGGGAGGAAAGCTATGGCAAATCTAGACAGCATACTAAAAAGCAGAGACATCAACCTGCCAACAAAGGTGCGTATAGTAAAGGCTATGGTTTTCCCAGTTGCAATGTATGACTGTGAAAGCTGGACCATAAGGAAGGCCGAGTGCAAAAGGATTGAGGCCTTTGAGTTGTGGCGCTGGAGGAGACTCCTGCAAGTCCCTTGGACCGCAAGGCGATCAAACCGGTCAGTCCTAGAGGAGATCAACCCTGACTGCTCTTTAGAAGGCCAGATCCTGAAGATGAAACTCAAATACTTTGGCCACCGAATGAGAAGGAAGGACTCCCTGGAGAAGAGCCTCATGCTGGGAACAATAGATGGCAAAAGGAGAAGGGGATGGCAGAGAATGAGGTGGCTGGATGGAGTCACTGAGGCAGTTGGTGTGAGCGTGAGTGGACTCCGGGGGATGGTGGGGAACAGGAAGGCCTGGAGGAATGTTGTCCATGGGTTGCGATGGGTCAGACACGACTTTGCGACTAACAACAACATTTGCCTCACATAGGACATTTGTGCTTGCAAATAAAGATGCAACTGATTTTTGGGCAGAGAGAGACAAACAGGGCAATCCTCTCAGACTAAGAAGCACAATGAAGCAGAGTCATCTAGAATGACAGATTTATTTGCTCCTTTTGCTCACTAGACAAAGTGATAAGGTTGACACACAAACTGAATGCATTAAAATCACTGTTAAACGTAAACTCAAAGACAAACTAACAAAAACAAGCCCACCATAAAACAGAACAGTCATGTCAAATCGGTAATGAATTGCATAGTTTGATTTTAAGTTGCATTCAGTGGTATTTTACCCAACATAGTTTTATTTTATCTACCTGTTCCTCTCTGTATCTTTATCTATATCTGTATCTATATCATCTATATCTTAAAAATGAATTGCATATTAGCAAATATATTACTACAATAAAAGTAATTGAATAAATAATGACTATTTATTCATTCAGTGTAAACATCAAATCACAGGGCAGGGTACAAATACATTAAAACATCAACTAAAACACAGCACCAAAACAAAATAAAGCTGTATTTAGTGGTGCAATCAATGAGGCTACCGATGACACTCCAGACTCAGAATGTTGGGAACTGGACAGAAATTTTGGGCAATAATTTGAAGCAGAAAAGGAGGAGGCCATGCATTATATTTTGGTGGCTATTTTATCCTCTCCTCTCTACCCTACCAGAACATCCCAAAAGCCCTTCTCTGGAGTTGTTCCTATTTCCTTGGAGAGGCAGCTGGTGCTGTTTTTTCCACAAAAGTTGGGAAGCTGGGCAGAAGATTGTTAAAACAGTTTTCTGAAATAGTAGTTGGGGATCCAAAGCATCCTTTGACTATCTAGATGGTCTAAATGGCCATAGGATTCCATTGTAAGCTTCTTCAGCAAATGCCTGAAGATGCAGGTGGCTCTCCATTTTCTTAGAAAGTCTGAGTGTGCATGTCCAAGTTTATTCAATGGTGTTTCATTAACAGAACCAATATGAGATTCGATAAATGAGTTGCTGCAACACTATGAAATGAATCTTTAAATATTACCCCATTGAATATATGCTGTGTATAGGTATAACACATTTATAATGTTGATTAATATCCGTTTCTCATTTTTTCAATGCATATTTTGTTTTGTCCTGTTTCAACATCAATTTGCGATTTAAAAACCCCTCATGATTAAAATGCATATATCAATATAAATTAGCTAATATACATATTCCTACAGAGAAAGAGAGAGAGTTTTGCTTATTATATGCATTTCTGTATGGAATTTTGCTTCTGAGATTAGTAAATTCTAAGAAGTATTCCTAACCTCTTTGTTTTGAGTACTTCCCAGAATTTATCTGGGAAGCTCTTATCAAAAGGCAACCTAACTCCATTTCTAGTTTCATCTTATCAGTCATTTCCATTCACACCTATGTGATTGCTACTACATGTGGTTTGCTTTGCTTTGGTTTGGTCTTTGTTTTATGATTCCATTCTTTTCAGTGGGTATGAATGCCTGGTCTAACTTCCCCTTCCAGGGTGACATCTCTCTATCTGGGAAGGTATGGAGTAAGTTTCCTCTAACATAACTGCAAAATGTGGACATGGACACGGTCTCTAGGTGTGATGACACACAACTATCAAGGAATGCTCAGAATATACGATGCCATAAACTTGATGCACAAACTACAGCAGCCAAGCTAGAAATCCCGAGAGGTAAGACAGTAGCACACATGCATAGGTACAGCACTAATACTGTGAGACCGCAGAAGCTTTGGGAATGAAATCAGGCCTTTTATGGTCACCCATGCAGATGGAACTGGGTTAGTAGCCTCCCGCTTCTTATGCCTTTGGGAAGCCCTGAGAGAAAGGCCAAGCACTACCCTAGGAGGTGCCACCTTGAGAAGGTGGGTGAGTTACCAGCAAGGTGGGTCTCCAGTGAAGCTTGAGAAGCAGCCAAAGTGATATTTCTGCCTCCTTCCTGCCTCCTTCCTGCCTCCTTTCTACCTCTGTGGCTTGCCTGGAATTTGGGAATGACTCATGGGCAGCAGTTATGAGTGCAAGGAGCACAGGTGAAGTAAGGCTAGGAAGAAACTCTCCTCGCGGCCATGTCCAGGTGAACACCATCCTACTTCTTCCTTTGTGAAGTACTGAGAGAAGGGCTGAGAAGTAACCACAGACCCTGAAACAAACTGAACTGGGCCTAATGAGCTCGTCCATCACTACTGTTAATTGCTGCTTCACTGGTATTGGATCCAGAGCCAGTTCTGGCTGCTTGCACATCTGTGGTAATGGAAACAGAAGCTGGCAGAGAGTTTGTGCACATATTTCTGAGTATTATGGGAAAATCCTGCTGCTATGTGGGTTACAGTGGTTGCCGGTCCAATGCTGTCATTTAAAAACATTTCCCTCCATTTTTAGTGCTCCATTGGCAGTCTCACAGCTTCCTGAAATCCTCATGGGCAGATATTATGGGTTAAGAGCATCTTTGGGCCAGTGGGAGACTGAGAAACATCACTGAGAATGGAACAGTCCTGTTAAAGCAGGGAGTGGGAAGAAGGGATATTTTGGGTAAAATACAGCATAAGTTTTACTTAGAGCTGAGGCAATATTGTATTTTGCCTTTTATTACCTCATAGCACTACTCCCTGCACACCCATCCAAAATGTCTTCAAGTTCTCCCCTGAACACTTTTCTCAATGGGTGATTGTTTTGCTGTTCCATGCTAAAAAAGCCTGCCCACAAATGGCCAAAAATATCAGCATATTACTGGCCCCGTATGAAGATACAAAGGACTAGACTTGACACTAGGCATGGGTGAAAAACATGTGTGCTACCAGTGAAATAAGCTACTGTTCCTCTCTGTTTCTTTCTCTTATAATCACAACTGAGCAGAAAAAGGGATTTTGTTTGGGGGTTGCTGTCTAAACGTGCCTATTCCGATAGTCAAATATGAGCTGACAACCCCCCCTGTTTCCCCCTCCATTCAGAACTACAGCTCCTGACCTGTTACTCCCGAGTCATCAATCAGAATTCTTTCAGTTCTATGGTCTGCTTAGTTTTTAATTTCTCATTAGTGAGGTTTTTCATGGATCTGAATTATTACGGCATCAAATAATATCCCGTGGTTTCAAAAGAACCTTTCCCCCTCGGTTCTGAACATGCAGTGAATACAGATTGTCGTTAACGACTGCTTCACAATTCAGGATATCAACCATACATTTATTAAAACTTGGTATGCAGATGTCCTTTTGTCCTAGTGCTATTACACAGTAAATATGCCTTGCTCTCTCCATCTGAGAAACAGCAAGGCTATTTTGTAGTTTTGCGTTATCACAAGCATCAAGGTTATTAGACATTCTGGAATATTTGAGCCCTCACTTTATTATATTTGCAACCACCAAGAGAGGAACAATTGAAAATTTCATCATGCATCATAATGACTGGAACACCATCCTTCAGATGTTTAGCATTTAATTTCATAGAAGGAAAGAGGCACAGCGGAGGAGTGGTGAGAAAGGAATGCCGACTCAGGTACCATTCGTGTAGGCTGAGGCCAAAGGGCTCTTTTAGGGACAGCAGCAAATATTGAAACCCTCATCTATGAAGCTACAGCTTAGGAGGGTCCTATGCTGTGCCTGAGTCATACTGGACGGAGTCACTCACTATTTTAAAACCCCCAACTCGAGCTTCAAAGGATATTGACTTGTGCGGGCAGGAAAGCCCCAGAGCTGCACTGGCAGCAACCAACAGCATGTTGAAGTGGTGGCTCACCCTTTTCCAAGGTTGCCCACTGAAGCCACATCAGTGAAATTTGGTGGTTAAGAAGAAACAAGTTATGAACTAGAATAGACAGATCAGGCTTTTTCCTGTCTATGCCTGTTTTGCATATATTCATTCATTCATGAGTGCACTTCATTATATGTCTGCATCTCTCTCTCTCTTTCTCTCTCTCTCTCTCTCTCACACACACACACACATATTTAAATACATATGTTTGTACATTTTTGTTGTTGTTGCTAGTCGCAAAGTCGTGTCCGACCATTGCGACCCCATGGACAACATTCCTCCAGGCCTTTCTGTCCTCCACCATCCCCCGCAGTCCACTCAAGCTCACACCAACCGCCTCTGTGACTCCATCCAGCCACCTCATCCTCTGCTGTCCCCTTCTTCTTTTGCCATCTATTGTTCTCAGCATTAGACTCTTCTCCAGGGAGTTCTTCCTTCTCATTAGGTGGCCAAAGTATTTGAGTTTCATCTTCACTATCTGGCCTTCTAAAGAGCAGTCAGGGTTGATCTCCTCTAGGACTGACCGGTTTGATCACCTTGTGGTCCAAGGGACTTGCAGGAGTCTCCTCCAGCACCACAACTCAAAGGCCTCAATCATTTTGCGCTTGGCCTTCCTTATGGTCCAGCTTTCACAGCCATACATTGCAACTGGGAAAACCATAGCCTTGACTATACGCACTTTTGTTGGCAGGGTGATGTCTCTGCTTTTTAGTATGCTGTCTAGATTTGCCATAGCTCTCCTCCCCAGGAGCAAGCGTCTTTTAATTTCCTGGCTGCAGTCCCCGTCTGCGGTGACCTTGGAGCCCAGGAAAATAAAATCTGGCACTACCTCCATTTCTTCCCCATCTATTTGCCAGGAAGTGAGAGGACCGGATGCCATGATCTTAGTTTTCTTAATGTTGAGTTTCAAGCCAACTTTTGCGCTCTCCTCCTTCACCCGCATCAAGAGGCTCTTTAGTTCCTCTTCACTTTCTGCCATGAGAGTGGTATCATCTGCAAATCTGAGGTTGTTGATATTTCTCCCAGCAATCTTAATTCCAACTGGTGATTCATCTAGCCCTGCCTTTCTCATGATGTGCTCTGCATATCAGTTAAATATGCAGGGCAACAGTATACAGCCTTGCCGAACTCCTTTCTTAATTTTGAACCAATCAGTGGTTCAGTGTCCAGTTCTCACTGTTGCTTCTTGACTCGCATATAGGTTTCTCAAGAGACAAATAAGATGGTCTGGTACTCCCATCTCTTTAAGAACTTGCCACAATTTGTTGTGATCCACACAATCAAAGGCTTTAGCATAGTCAATGAAGCAGAAGTAGATATTTTTCTGGAACTCCCTAGCTTTCTCCATGATCAGTGTATGTTGGCAATTTGATCTCTAGTTCCTCTCCCTCTTCGAAATCCTACCTGTACTTCTGGTAGTTCTCAGTCCACATACTGCTGGAGCCTCGCTTGTAGGATTTTGAGCATCACTTTGCCAGCATGTGAAATGAGTGCAATGGTGCGGTAGTTTGAACATTCTTTGGCATTGCCCTTCTTGGGGATCGGAATGTAAACTGACCTTTTCCAATCCTGTGGCCACTGTTGAGTTCTCCAAATTTGCTGGCATATTGAGTGTAGCACTTTTACTGCATTGTCTTTTAAGATTTTGAATAGCTCAGCTGGAATACTGTCACCTCCACTAGCTTTGTTGTTGCTCAGACTTCCTAAGGCCCATTTCACTTCACATTCCAGGATGTCTGGCTCGAGGTCAGTGACCACCCCATCATGGTTATTAGGGATGTTAAGCTCTTTCTTGTATAGTTCTTCTGTGTAATCTTGCCACTTCTTCTTAATCTGTTCTGCCTCTGTTAGGTCCCTGCCATTTTGGTCCTTTATCATGCCCATCTTTGCATGAAACGTTCCCTTCATATCTCCAATTTTCTTGAAGAGATCTCTGGTCCTCCCTATTCTATTGTTTTCTTCTATTTCTTTGCACTGTTCATTTAAGAAGGCATTCTTATCTCTTCTAGCTGTTCTCTGGAATTCTGCATTCAATTGTTTTTATCTGTCTCTTTCTCCCTTGCCTTTCACTTCCCTTCTTTCCTCAGCTATTTGTAAAGCTTCCTCAGTCAGCCATTTTGCTTTCTTGCATTTCTTTTTCTCTGGGATGGTTTTAGTTGGTACCTCTTGTACAATGTTGTGATCCTCCGTCCATAGTTCTTCAGGCACTCTGTCTATCAGATCTAATTTCTTAAATCTATTTGTCACCTCTACTGTATATTCATCAGGGATATGGTTTAGGCCATACCTGAGCGGCCCAGTGCTTTTCCCTACTTTCTTCAATTTAAGCCTAAATTTTGCCACCAGAAGCTCATGATCAGAGCCACAGTCAGCTCCTGGTATAGTTTTTACTGACTGTATAGAGCTTCTCCATCTTTGGCTGCAGAGCACATAATCAATCTGATTTCTGTGTTGACCGTCTGGTGATGTCCATGTGTAGAGTCGTCTCTTGGGTTGTTGGAAAAGAGTGTTTGCAATGACTATCGTATTCTCTTGACAAAATTCTACCAGCCTGTGCCCTGCTTCATTTTGTACTCCAAGGCCAAACTTGCCTGTTATTCCGGTTATCTTTTGGCTTCCTACTTTAGCATTCCAATCCCCCATGATGATAAGGACATCATTTTTTGGAGTTAATTCTAGCAGGTGTTGTAGGACTTCATAGAACTGGTCAACTTCAGCCTCTTCAGCACCAGTGGTTGGGGCATAGACTTGGACTATTGTGATGTTGAACGGTTTGCCTTGGATTCGAACTGAGATTATTCTGTCATTTTGGAGATTGTATCCCAGTACTGCTTTTCCTACTCTTTTATTGACTATGAAGGCTACTCCATTTCTTCTGAGGGATTCTTGCCTGCAGTAGTATACCTGATGGTCATCTGAACTAAATTCACCCATGCCTGTCCATTTTAGTTCACTGATTCCTAAGATGTCGATGTTCAGTCTTGTCATCTCTTGTTTGACCACATCCAGCTTGCCTTGATTCATGGATCTTACATTCCAGGTTCCTATGGAGTATAGATCTTCGCAGCATCGGACTCTCTTTTCACCTCCAGATACATCGGCAACTGAGTGTCCTTTCAGCTTTGACCGAGTCGCTTCATTCTTTCTGGTGCTACTAGTAATCATTCTCTGCTCTTCCCCAGTAGCATATTGGACACCTTCCGACCTGAGGGGCTCATCTTCTGGTGTCATATCTGTTTGCCTTTTGGTACTGTCCATGGGGTTTTCATGGCAAAGATACTGGAGTGGGTTGCCATTTCCTTCTCCAGTGGGTCACATTTTGTCAGAGCTCTCTGCTATGACCTGTCTGTCTTGGGTGACCCTGCATGGCATAGCTCATAGCTTCATTGAGCTACGCAAGCCCCTTTGCCACGACAAGGCAGTGATCCATGAAAGGGATGTTTGTACGTAGTTTAAATTAAAACATATATTCTACCTGCATTTGGATGTGTTCATTTTTGAGCTGAGAATTGTATCACAAACCTATGAAACTGAATGTTAAATGTTCCACACTGTGTATCAAAAAGAGAACTGATGCCCATCAACTGTGATGGTTGTTGGATCTGGTTGGAGATAGTTCTCTAGCACTGGAGGTGAGATCCTCTGAACCCCTCTTCCCTCACAGCTGATGTGGAAAGAACTGCACAACTGTCAGTCCAAGGATGGAACCTCACCTTGGAGGGGAAATAAAAGGGATGTTTGCAGTATGAGGCTTGTTTGCAAGGGGGCGGCATATAAATTTGTAAAATAAATAAATAAATGAATGAATATGAGGAGGGAACGAGAATGCAGTAGCCAGGCTATGATGCATCCTATGTCTTCTGCTGCCTCCATCTCACCATCTTTGAAGCACCTGGGAGAGATAGCTGAAATCAGCATTCATAAATATATCAATATTTGCTCCCCTGATGTGGCATGGCAAGTATATTTAATATTTGTTACCTTTTGCTGAAAATGACCATGGGAAACATAAGGACAATGGGTTGCTATGGGGATTTGATTGTGTACCATTAGGAGCTATTGTGAGACTGGGCCAGAGATAGGAGTCCATCTCCCATTCCTATCCAGTGCAATGTGTGAAATGCCTCGTTCTGCACCTGGGAAAAAGAAACCAAAAGCATGGTGACATGATGTGGATACCTGACTCAATAATACTACAAGTTGTAGTGTTATAGATCACAAGCTGAATACGAGTCAACAGGGTGATGTGGCTGCAAAAAAGGCAAATGTTATTTTGACATGTATTAATAGAAGCTACTCTTCCAAATCACACAAAATACCTACTCATTTTCCTCTACTCAGAACTAGTTAGGCCTCATCTTGAGTAATTCATCTAGTTCTGAGTACCACAGTTTAAGAAAGAAGCATATAAACTTGGAGAGGTTTAGAAAAGGGAAACAAAGATGATCAGGGAAATGGAAACTAAGCCCCCTTAGGAGAAAATGAAATATATGAGCATGTTTAGCCTTATGAAAAGAAGGCTAAGGGGAGATATGATAATAGCAGTCAATTACTTAAAGGCTGTCACACAAAGGAGAGCCAGGATCTCTTCTTGATCATCCCATAGTGCAAGAAACAGAATAGCAGGCTCAAGTTGTATGAAGTCAGACTTCTGCTGAACATCAAGAAACACTTCCTGACTGTTACAGTAAAGCAAAAATGGAACCAATTTCCTAGGAAGATCATGTGCTGTCCACCACTGGAGACATTCAAGATGCAGCAGGACAGCCATCTGTTAAATATTTTATAACTTGGAGTTCCATGTGGAACAGTGAATCGGACCCAATGGCTCCTTTCAATGCTGCTTTTTCATGATTGTATTAAATTTTAATAACACTGGCACTGGGCAGAGAGGATCTCAGTGACCATCAGATCCACCCTCCCAAAATCAGAGACGCTGCTGTAACTACATGACTCAATCCCTCTCCAGCTCTTTGATAGCTGCCATACAAAGAGCTGTGGTACATGCGCAAGGTCACATCCTTGGTGGACCTCCTAGAAGAGTATCCTTGGTGGACCTCTTAGAAGTCAGTATGAAAGCATTCTGGTGGACAGGCAGAATAGAATCTTAGAAACGAAAAATCCCATTTTCATGCCATTTTCAGTCCTGGCCCTGCTTTGGCCAGTGTACCTCCTCTCCACAAACTGAAAGACCCATGGGGAAAAGGGGTGGGGGATATAAAAAAAGGGAGCTAGAGTAGTGTAAATGCCCTTATCATGCTTTCCACTTTGCTGTTAGCATCAGGATATAGAATACTCAGAAGCCCCAAGATCAGAGACAGCTGTCTAGTTGGTGTTACTCTGACCAAGCTGCATACTTAGAAACCAAGTTATTTTCAGCCTAAAGGTTGGATAACTAGTAGCCTGTAAGCTGGTTCACAAAACAATTTTATTTGGCCCCAGATAAATTGATCTCCCTCAGATGACTTTTAGGGGGCAACACTTTGGCCACCTAATGAGAAGGAAGGACTCCCTGGAGAAGAGCCTCATGCTGGGAACAATAGATGGCAAAAGAAGAAGGGGACGGCAGAGGATGAGGTGGCTGGATGGAGTCACTGAAGCAGTCGGCATGAACTTAAGTGGACTCTGGGGGATGGTGGAGGACAGGAAGGCCTGGAGGAATGTTGTCCATGGGGTTGCGATGGGTCGGACATGACTTAAATTAACAGCTTAGGTCCTGGCTACCTAAA
>JAIXND010000674.1:48990722-49103671 GCA_023646645.1 Varanus salvator macromaculatus | reverse complement strand
TTTAGGTAGCCAGGACCTAAGCTGTTAATTTAAGTCATGTCCGACCCATCGCAACCCCATGGACAACATTCCTCCAGGCCTTCCTGTCCTCCACCATCCCCCAGAGTCCACTTAAGTTCATGCCGACTGCTTCAGTGACTCCATCCAGCCACCTCATCCTCTGCCGTCCCCTTCTTCTTTTGCCATCTATTGTTCCCAGCATGAGGCTCTTCTCCAGGGAGTCCTTCCTTCTCATTAGGTGGCCAAAGTATTTGAGTTTCATCTTCACTATCTGGCCTTCTAAAGAGCAGTCAGGGTTGATCTCCTCTAGGACTGACCGGTTTGATCACCTTGTGGTCCAAGGGACTCGCAGGAGTCTCCTCCAGCACCACAATTCAAAGGCCTCAATTCTTCAGCGCTCAGCCTTCCTTATGGTCCAACTTTCACAGCCATACATTGCAACTGGGAAAACCATAGCCTTGACTATAAGCACTTTTGTTGGCAGGGTGATGTCTCTGCTTTTTAGTATGCTGTCTAGATTTGCCATAGCTCTCCTCCCCAGGAGCAAGCATCTTTTAATTTCTTGGCTGCAGTCCCCATCTGCAGTGATCTTGGAGCCCAGGAAATAAAATCTGTCACTACCTCCATTTCTTCCCCATCTATTTGCCAGGAAGTGAGAGGACTGGATGCCATGATCTTAGTTTTCTTAATGTTGAGTTTCAAGCCAACTTTTGCACTCTACTCCTTCACACGCATCAAGAGGTTCTTTAGTTCTTCACTTTGTGTACATTCTTCCAAATGCATGAATTATTTGCCCGCATTCTTGAAATGCCTTTTCTTCCATTGATTACCGTATGTTTCTGTGCACTTTGAAAAGTATGCATTTTCACACACATTTTTCAAATGCATACAGGCCTTCAGAGACTTTAGTAGTTGTTGTTGTCCCAGGAGTCCCATCAGAAGCTTGGAAAGGTAAAGCTTTGACCACTGATTCTCTTCAGATCCATCATCAGTTATGGGAGTTGCTAACTGGGTAGACCTGAACAAAAGTGACCACAATCAAATTTCTCCTAATTCTTATCATGATGTTCTTACTGCAGATTTTATCAGCTTGTTATCAGATTTTATCAGCAAATGTATTCAAGCAACCTCCCACCATAGGTTTATGGAAGTAAATGCAACTATAATGGAATCACATCAGCAAGCTGAATGCAGTACCACAGGCGACCCTCTCCAGCAGCCAGGTATTCAGCGCAAGTGTGAAGGGACCCTACAGATATCCAGAGCCATGTGCGTCAGACTTTCCTGCTTGGATCGGAACCCCGACTGGCTAGGTGAAAGAGGTTTCTGCATGTGCATCTATGAACTGAAAAGGACTGCATACTTGTGGCTTCTGGTCTGGACAGCTATATACTTCCTCCAGTTGTTGTTGTTCGTTGCAAAGTCGCATTCATCACGACCCCATGGACAACACTCCTCCAGGCCTTCCTGCCCTCCATCATCGCCTGGAGTCCACCTAAGCTCACACCAACCGCCTCTGTGACTCCATCTAGCCACCTCATTCTCTGCTGTCTCCTTCTTCTTTTGCCATCTACTGTTCCCAGCATTAGACTCTTCTCCAGGGAGTCCTTCCTTCTCATTAGGTGGCCAAAGTATTTGAGTTTCATCTTCAGAGGCCACATGCCTCTACAGGCCAGTGGCTGGGGAAAGCGAGCGGAAGTCCATCCGGCTTCCACTTGTAGGCTTCCTATTAGGTGGTCCACTGTGCAGGAGAATGGTGGACCAGGCCTTGGCTCTTGGCAGAAGGACTCTTCTGACGTGCTGATGCCATGAGCAGCAGGAGTAGTCCCAGTCCTGGTCCTCAATGCGATAAATCTGAGAGGGGATCATTTGAGCACTCTGAGAGTGAGAATCCATGATATGGTTGGCTTCTCCACTTTCCAGACTGCTGATTAAAGAACGGGGCATCCCCTGACAACCCGGGTATTGATCCAAATAATTATTCCTGGCTTACATGTGTCATTTGTTAGAACAGAGGTAATTTTCCCTCTCTTCCATTGCAAGAATCAGTGTCTACTGGGAGGGAAGACTCTAAGTTAGGGCAGCATGGGGGATAGGCAGCTGTACTCTCATGGAAACTTGATTTTGCTGGAGAATTGATATTTTATATTACACTCTCCAAACAAATAATGAGAATTTCAAACAGCGTCTGTGACTGGCCTTTGCAAGATCAACTCAATTCAGAATAAGCCTACAATAACAGATACAAAGCTCTTTAAATCCGTGTATGCACCTAGCCCTGATGAGAGTTAGCCATTCTATGCTGTCTGGATTTATCTGGAATCAGGAAAAATCCCTTTACGCTAATTAAATGTCCCCAATAAAGTTCTTCATTCTGAAACCAACCATTCACTTCCCACATTTAGTCTGAAAGCAAAGAGCTCTTGCTGATAAGGAGACAGGGGAGGGGAAGAGCCCTACTTCTGTGTAAGGCGCATTGCGAAATGCACCGTGAAATTGCCTTTGTGAATAAAAGAAGCTGCCACAGACACTCTCCTTTCATCTTCAAGCAGCCATTGATGGAGTTTTCAGTGTTTTGGTTGCACATTTTTAATCTAACATTTTTAATCTAACATCTTCTTCATCAAGTGATCAGTGTGTGTGTGTTTAACAAATGATCCAGTCACCCATAACCTCAGACTTCAATAATATATTTTACATCTTCAAGAATCAATAGATTCTCGATATGACCTTTCTTGCTTTCCAAGATAGTCGTGATCTGCCAGGGGGTCTAAGCTGTCACTGGACAGATGATGATTGCCAGATTGCCATGTGTTTATGCTTCCTTGGCCATGGAGTGTTACTGCCAGTACTTGGAGGAGCCACCACAATTTTATCTGATTTCAGCAAACTTCAGTGTGGTTAGGCGCTTCGAAGGAAGCCAAGACTGCTTAAGTCAGAATGGCAAATTTCCTCAGGCCCAGGTTGAAATCTTTTCTCTCCCAGGCAAAACTGGGCTGTCATGACAATGAACAGTGGGAGCAAACAATATAAATATTATTATTTAATGAGTGCATCTCATTACCACATCCTGAAAGTGGTTCACCTGGCATCCTTGTTGCCATCTTTTTAGCACCAGGCAAAAACAACTCTATTCTCTAGGCATTTTAATCATGGGTTTTATCTTGACTTTTTAAATCAATTGCCCTCAACTGTGTTTTGTTTTGTTTTGTTTTGTTTTGTTTTATTGTCTGTGCTTACTGTATTGTTACTGCTTATTTTTATTGTTAATGATATGATAGGCTTTAACTGATTGTAATCCACTTAGAGGGCCCTCAGGCCAATTTAGCAGAAAATAAGTTTAAGAAATAAATTAATTAATACATTCTCCAACCTGAAGCATTCTCCTAAAGGAATGTCTTCATCCATATAAGCCTACCTGGACCCTGAGATCTTCATCAGAGGTCCTGCTTCAAGAATTGCCTTTAAAGGATGCTAGGAGGAAAGCTACCAGGTGTAGGGCCTTTTCTGTTGTGGCACCCCGTTGTGGAATCAGCTCCCCAGAGGTGTGCCCCAGGCACCAGGCAAAGACTTTTTAAATATTTGGAGTGTTTCAACTGTTGAATAATAGTCTTAATTCTATTTTAATTTTAGGTTTGTATTTTAGTCAATGATTTTTAAATTTTGATTATTTATATATAAGATGTTCTCCAATGTGGTTATTGTATGAAGTCAACATGGTTGGTGCTCCCGTTGTTAGAATGGATGTTCTTATTGGAAATGGTGTTTTATTATTTGAATTTGTTAATATATTGGGTTGTTATGTTTTGTTCGATGGTTTTTAATTGTTGTAAACCATCCCGAAAGCCATGTGGCTACTGAGATGGCATATAAAACATGAACGAATGAATAAATAATAAACCTGCAGCATTCTCCAATCAGCTGTCCTCCAGATGTCTTGGACAACATCCTCTGGGGCCCCAGACCATTGGCTAATGATACATTAGACCACAGGTTGTGTTAGATATGGGTGCATCATTGTTTACAGCCTCCAAATGTGGTTAACTGAAAAAAACCTTTCCCTTAATGGATTTTAATACTGTTTGCTGGAGGTTTTAGCAAACAGTATTCAAAAGTGACTAAGATGATCCATAGTTAACCTCCTTTGATGCCTTTGTTTGTGTTATAAAAGCGCTACTTGATTCAGATTTGGGGACATTCAGGCATATTTTACTATATAGAAAGAAAACTGTAAAAGGCAGGGGCTGAAATTTGGGGCTGTTCTTTATTACCCTGATTTTGACAGTGTCTTAGAAAGACCAGACTGAGGGTCTATTTATGTGTCAATTATGGAAGAGGATGTGAAATGGGGAGGTGCCAGTCACCCAACATGCAGGGTTGAAATCAATACCATCGACAAATGTGAAAAAGAAGGAAATAAAATATTTTAGTGCTTAGAGAGACCAGCATCGAACTGCCCCAGGGTTTTACCCTGCCAGCCAGCTAGCTAGCCTTGCCTACTTTATTATTGCTCCAGGCAGCCTTCTGTGGCGCATTCCCATTGTGCTGTTTGGGATTTATTCCCCTCCAAAGTTTTCCCCTCTCTCAAAATTTCCAGAATTTTGTGAAGTTTGATATTTCCTGTACCTACTGAAAGGTTCCTGGCACTGCTTTAGTTGCCTAAGGATTGGCATTTACCCTGAAACATCTCACATATAGGAAGGCAGAGTGGATTAAGTTTACCTGGTTATTTAAAGGAAGGCAGATAAGACACAATTTTAAATTTCCGACTTCTATCCCTCCTCTAATGTCCTTGAATTGCATTTTCCCACATATTGCCCTAGCACTGAAAATGGTTAACATCCAGTTTTCATGTATGTTGTGATATTAACTAGCACGAGACTGAAATCTTTGAGGTACTGAAGACTTAACATGGTGTATGGCCTATTAAGCTATTGCTTATTTTACCTTTAAGGACTATGTTAAAGTGTAGGGTTTTCTTTTCTGGTCCTAAACTTAAATTCCTGAATATTTCAAGGCTTATTTTTCATTTCCCAGCAGGTAGCATTTTCAAGAAATTCCAAAAGTAGAATGTTATTCAGTTGTGTTAATTAAAAAAGCTGCAATCAAATATTCTATTTGTTTTAGACAATGGAATGTGACCAGATGCAGAACAAGCATAAGTGAGAAAGCAGCTGAAAGGCTAACACAGTATAATAAAATAAAAGCTATTCACAGCCATGTTTCCAAGGATGGGTGATGATTGTTGTCAGCCATGGGATGGAATTATTATATACTCCTTTCATTGGGCATGGTGAGAACCGGCTCCATCCAAGGACAGGCTGCAAGGGTGGAATGCAAACTGGATCTATTTGATATAGATTTTATCCTGCCTATAAACATGATGAAAGACTGAAGACATTTCAACAATACCAGAAATGGAACAACTACATCATTTTTTAATAAAATAGCAACTACACAAATCCTCACAGATTCTGCAATTCAGAATATGCATTAAAGGAAGTGTGGTCAAAGTCAGACAAACAAAAGGAGAGATGATGAAACAAACAATGGACCGCATAACTTGAGAAGTGCAGGTAAGAAAAACAATCTTTTCCATGAAAAACAAAAAACTGCCAAAGTTATAAAAGAATTTATGGAGGGGAAGTAAAATGTTGAATTCTTGTCCTTGATACCTAGTTTTAATATTTCTTTTCTTGTTTATTTTATTAAAGGAATGTTCCTATGACTCCTAGATATTGTCTGTGGGGGCACAGAATAGCAAAATAATTTATTATCTATGAAAAAATGTTATGCAAAGCAATTCCTGAAGATGGACAATTTCAACTTAGCGTTCTGCAGTTTGCCCTTGTCACCTGTACAGCATATGATTCAACTTAAACATGTCTCCTTGCCTGTTGTGTTTTCATCTTGGCTAAACAAGAGCAAACTGCATTTAAGCTTTGTCTGTTTCCTGCATTTCCAAGGGAACAGGAGAGGAGAATTTGGAGGACTGCAGCATGACAAAATTACTTTTGGACAGAAAAGAATTAAGTTCAGATATTTGCCTCACATAGGATTGGGCAAAACCTGTCAATTTGGCTTCTCTTAGTTTCTCACTTTTCCAGACATCAGATCATGCAGCTACATTTTTAATTTCGAGATGGGCCTTTTCAAAAGTTGTCACTTTTGCACATACATATTTGTGAACATTTTTACCCAATACATGCTTTACAGCATGTACTTTTACAAAGTGTCCATTTTGCAAGTGGTCTTCCCTTACATAAATGCTTGGTTTACAGTTTTTAAAAGAACTGCATTGCAAAATCCAGAGAAGTGTAAACACTAAAGTGTGTGGTTTAGAGCTCAGTGATTTAGTTGTCAGAGTAAGAAGGGTCGAGCGGATGCTGCTGCTACTCTAGTCCAAAAACATCTTGAGCTGTGCTCCTCATTTCCCCCCTCCACTATACCACTGCGTGCACTGATGAAACACTGCACGCAAGGGCTCACGGAAGCTGTGCCAGTGTGCTTGTATGTAGGATCACATCAAGACTTTGGTTTTTGTAGCGTGATAAACACACGCATTTCTTTATTCTAGCCAAATGCCATGCAAACACACTGTTGGTGCCACTATATGTACAAGTGCATCAGCCTTGTGATTTTGGAGGGCAAATGTGTGATAATATTGTATATTGAAGGAGACACCAGCTGACTGATTGAAACGTAGCCGATGCTGTTGGACTGGGATGCAGGGGATCCAGATTTTTGTCCCCTCTCCTCCTGGAGGCTCACTGGGTGACTGGGTCAGCCATGGATGCTCAGCCTAGGTGACCTCCCAGGGTGAAAGGAGAGGGGCCATGTGAGCTACCTTGGTCCCTTGCAAGAGAGAAAAAGTGGGGTATGTTTTAAATGCAACTGAAGTATAAAGACAGATTCATTCAGAATTCCTAGTGCATTTCTTCCACTTTAGAAAGAAACACCTGTTCATCCAGTGCTCTGAAGCTGAGGAAAATGTCAATGAGTATTTCAGAGGCACTCCTAAATACATCAATACCAGCGATGACTTCTGTGGCTCCGGCTCTTTCCAGGTGCTCTCGTTCTGAGCACATAATACTGAATGGGGCTTTCGGTCCCACCCTGGTCAGCCGTGACTTTGAACCATGCCCTACAGACCCCACATGCCAGCCTCCGTTCGTAGCACTTCACTTGGCTTCAACTAGCTTTAGAGACACACAAAGCGAAATGCTGTTAAACAATTAGCAGTGATACAAAGAGCTTTGAAAAAGGAAGTAGGACATGGGGACAGGGGTCATGTACACTGGGAATTTTGCCTCCTGCTTCATTGCCAAATAAGCCTCCTTGTGGTTTCTGCCTCCACTGAGAACAAGCATCTTGTTCGCATTACTGGACGTTTTTCTAACCATGCTCTCTGCAGCTGTACGGTGGGGACCATAGCATGGGCAAAGGCTTCAAGCCTTCTTCTCCCACCCAGTCCCTGCCAACAGGGTCTTATTCTGGATCAGCCTCCCCCGCTCCAACACACACACACACCTACACTATTGAATGATCCATGGCTTCTCTAGGTTAGTCCTCATTATTCCTGAACTGAAATCAAGGCACTGGCAGTGATTTGCTTAAGGTGGATATTTGGGTAGGTTTGCTACAAAGTGCACATGTGTTTTTCCGGTCTACTAAAGAACATGACATTCCATCTGGTAAGTCTGAGCTCCTTGACTGGGTGCCCAACACAGTTTGCCATGCAGAGCCTGTACCTGGATGAACATGGATGTATGATTGGGTTAAGAGATAGAAATTCTTGGCTTTCCTTCAGTGCTTGGCTTACAGGGAATACTGCACTTCGTGGGCTTTCAAACATCTGTCCCTAATGGCAATAAATGAAGACATTTTGAATTCTGAATCCACAGAATTCTTCCATGGGCCACTCAATAGGATAGGAGGACTATCTGATGCTCTCACCATCTAAGCCTCAAGCCGCAAGATCCACCTTGAGGATGGATGAGAATCTTTTGGAAAGTAAGGAAGGGATGTTTGGATTCAACTCTTCACATGGGAGATGCTTACCTCACATGTCAAAGGGGACATTGAGTTGATTTATGATGTTTTGTAGCCTGTTGAGCTTTAATAGTGCTTCTAAGGTTTTATCTAAGTCTGCTGGACAGGGAAAAAAAGGAGGCTGCAAAAACTTGTCCCAAATAAATAAATCATATAATAATGTGGCCATTTGTTTCCTTTGGACCTACTGGGAAAAAAAATTAATGTTTCCTGCTCTTTTACTTCTTCATGACATAGGGTTATTGTGCTTGAACAAAACTCTGACCCTTTGTCCTGTTGAGAGTAATGTGACTAGATGGGTGTGGTTCGGTTTAGTAAGGTGAATGTTTTTCTTCCTGAAAAAATTGTTCACAAAAGTTATTTTTTGTTTGAAAAAAAAAATCTGAAGTTTTACTTTTTTAGGTGACAGGTCTTATTTTTAAATGTTCTTCAGTGTGGTCATACTTGCGCCAATAAAAGGTGAAACGTTTTGCCATTTTAAGGAAGTCGGGGTTACTGTAATCTTGAGTGGAAGACACTTTCTAACCTAAAGGCAATGATACAATAATATATCTAATGTTTTGACAACAAATACCAACAGCAATATCTGTTCTTCTTTGGATTTGTGATCATGAGGCATACAATTTGCAAACAAAAATAAAATTATATCAATGAAGCCTTTATAAGTACATTTTTTAAAAAGGGCAGGCGGAAACAAAGAAAATAGGGGTTAGGCAATTCAGTGAGGATAAAGGGGATGATGCCATACATGTTTAAGCAGCAACAGGAGGTACAGCTCCCGGGATTCCACATCCAACATGAACCCTGGGGCTTGTAAGGCTTTTTTGCTTAATCATGCATAGATTTGCACTATAAGATTGCACTCCTATGTGGCAGCCCATACCCTTTTGAACTCAGAAGTTTACAGGCATCCCGTCAAGGGCGGGAGAAAGTTGAATTGCCTCTGTGTTCCTTTCAACTTCACAAACATTTTGACACTGATTTTGGCTGTCTAGATGTTTTTGCACTCCTTGCGAGAAGGAGGGGATGAGGCAGTGCCTGGATTAGGCAGCAGCTGGTAGTGACTTACCCGCCCCTTCCCTGCCCCTCGGATGCATCCCCGGTAGCTGTCCTGAAGATGCTCTTCCATCTTTGGAGCTTCCACCAATTCAGAAGGACCCACACAGTTGAGCAGGTGGAAAGGGGAATCTAAAGACGGATTCCCTGCTGTGACCTCAGGAGGATTGTGCCGGGACCCTGCCTCTTCCTCCAGCCAGGCATAAAGCATCTGCCAACCATAAGGTCGCACCCTCAGGGTTTCAGTGTCTGCTATGTATTACCTATAGAACCAGAAGGCCAATGCTTCTTTATAGGGTTCTCTGGGGGATATGAACTGGAGTGAGCAGGGCTGTTGGACGCGAGCTCTGCTTGGGGGTTCTCACAACCACTGGGTGAAGAGAATGCCTAGACCTTTGGCCTGAGCCAGGACGGCCCTTCTTATATTGCTTTCTTTGTGACATGCTTTCTAATATGTCTTCTGAGCGTCGTTGGAGCAGGGCTTCAGATACTGCATGATGAGTACATTTCGTTTCGTAATTTTACACCGGTCATCCTTATGTAGTAGGAAGGAAACAATCTACATAAATACCTTGAAGTAGTTCTTCTTGAAGTAGCCGTTTTCCACCCACAAAAAGTGTTCCAAGTGTCTATTATGTTCTGGTAGAACATTTTTTTTTAAAGTGGTCATCACAGTCTGACAAAGAATAAGAGTTCAGAGCAGCTCCAGCTCCAGCTCCAGCATGATAATGAACCACTAAACAGTTCTTCATATTTCTCTTTAAAATTTAATATCATTATTAATAACTTAATTAAGAGTGAAATCCAGAATTAAAGGGCACTTGGAGAATTGGATGAGACATGCTTATAAATGAAGAGCCCCTTAAGAAAGACTTAAATTTTAACATAGGTACCATGTTTTTCAGTCTATAAGACACACCTGACCATAAGACGCACCTAGTTTTTAGAGGAGGAAAACAAGAAAAAAAATATTCTGAATCAAATGGGCACATAATCACAGGCACATTCCCCATCACTTCCCCATGGGCTGCACATCTGACAGACTTGCTGCACACACATGTTCGCTCTATAAGATGCACAGACATTTACCCTTACTTTTGAGGGGGGGGGAAGTGAGTCTTATAGAGCAAAAAATACAGTAATTTATGCCAATAGGGATGTGTGAAGAATCTGTTCTGTGAGCCTGGCAACAGTGACACATGCATTGGTCACTTCCTAATTAGAATTCTGCAACACGCTCTACGTGGGGCTGCCCTTGAGGACGGTCCAGATACTTCAATTGGTGCAAAATAGAGCTGCCAGGCTGCTGACGGGCACTGGGCATTGTTCTCATATAACCCCAGTCCTCTGTCAGCTCCACTGGCTCCCCTTTGAAGTCTGGGCCCAATTCAAGGTGCTGGTTATCACCTACAAAGCCCTGAATGGCTTAGGTCCTGGTTACCTAAAGGAGCGCCTGCGTCCATATATGCCCTGCTGCCCCCTGAGATCGGCGGCAGAGGCCCTTCTCCAGGAACCCTCCATGAAGGATATTAGGACGGTGAGTACCCGAAGGAGGGCTTTCTCTGCGGTGGCGCCCCACCTATGGAATGCGCTCCCCAGAGAGGTCCGCCTGGCGCCGTCGCTATTTGTTTTTCGGCGCCAGGCCAAGACCTTTTTATTTAAATGCTATTTTAACTGTTAATGGTTTATTTGTTGATTTTAAATTGACCAGTCTGTTTCCACTATTTTATCTTATGTATTTTATTTATTTGATGATTTTTTTGTATTTTATGCGGGATTTTATTGATTGTAAGCCGCCCCGAGGCTTATGCAATGGGGGCAGCATATAAGCTGTCTAAATAAAATAAATAAATAAATAAATAAATAAATAAATAAATCAGGTTCCCTGTGTCTAGTTTCACAGAGTCTGGTCCACCTTGTCCTGGCCATAAGTATGCGATCCTGCAAGCACAGTGAAATCCATGTGCCACTCGCCAATAATTAAACCCCGCAAGACCAGAAACACAGGGAATCCTCACCCACAGGGCTTCAACCACCTCCCGTGCTAGCCCATTCCATACCCCAGGGGTTCTAACGGTCAAGAAGTACTTCCTGCATCCAATGCCCATACATGCCCTCCCGCCCCTTGAGATCAGCAACAGAGGCCCTCCTCCGGGAACCCTCTGTGAATGAGATCAGGAGGGTGAGTACCCGGAGGAGGGCCTTCTCTGTGGTGGCGCCCCACTTATGGAATGTGCTCCTCAGAGAGGTCTGCCTGGCACCGTCGTTATTTGTTTTTCGGCGCCAGGCCAAGACCTTTTTATTTAAAACCTATTTTAATTGCTAAATTATTTATTGAATTTTAAAGATCATAACCGAGATGCACTGGGGGGGGGGGGTTAATGAAATTTTAATGTAATTTTTTGTATTGTTCCTTTGTTGTGAGCCGCCCTGAGGCTTTGTTGTGATGGGGCGGCAGAGAATTATTTTAAATAAATAAATAAATGCACAAGAGGCATTCATCTCTTCCGTCTTATGTGAAGCCACCTTTCTTTGCGCTGTGCAGTATGTGGAAGAAGGTTGCCACTTTGTGAACCTTCATTCTGTGAGCATTTGTGGACCTCCTCTTGGCTTAGGTCGCTTTCTAAGACTGGCCTGAGCATGAGAAAAACCCAGCCAAGAATGAACCATGGGGTGCGGGGGGGGGGGTGAAATGGAGCAGGTGATTTGCAGGTACAAATATATGAGGGAAGAAGGATGTAGGGGACTCACATTAACAGCACCTTTCCTTTGGGGGCAATGCAGGAATGCAATATCTTCTATTGTTCCTCATCTTGGATGCACGCCTGTAGGTATTAGGTAAGATTGTATCATGGATAGCATAATCTCTATGCAGAAGACATCCTGCAATAACCCAGAGCTCACAACTCATCCTCCCACCCCTCAGGATCATGTCTGGCCATATATAGTTTTTATATTGCTGTTAGCCGCCCCGAGGCTTGTTTGCAAGGGGGCGGCATACAACTATGTTAAATAACTAACTAAATAAATAGTTCTGGGGAAGTGGCATATCTTAGCTATTGACCAAATATGGATCAAGCTTAAGGATGGATAAGAATTTACTTCAGTTCCCTTTTTAACCAGAAGTTTCCAAAATTTGACAAATTTCTCCATAAGCATGACAAAAAGTCTTAATATTTAGTTTAAAAAATTCATCGGAATGTGGGAGAAAGCAAATTGAACTAGTACACCCAGTGCTTTAAGAGGTAAGTTCTCCAGTGTTTGGCTTCGAACAGTGTATATTCAACAATGAATGTATATTCCACGAGGCTTGTGGTGATGAATTAAGGCTGTCTCTTCTTTTTCTCTCAGACTCCTTATTTCCTGTATTCCAGGCAGATCCAGTGTGGCCATCTGTCCTGACAATTGCTGTCGTTGTTGAATCTGTCCAGCAGAGATTGTTTCGATGATCAGAATTCACCAAAGTTCACAAACTGCTTCATGTATGGGATGGAAAAAGTAACGTTTAAAAATGAATGTGGAAGAAAGTAAAACTTAGATTCATCCACCTCTTGTCTAATCAACTATTTTTAATTCTCAGACAGGCTTGAGGTAGTGTTGTTGGATAGAGTCTGGTTCCAGGGCATTTAAGTACTGGCTTTCTTGTACTCTTGGTCCCACTAGGAGAATGACATACATGGGAAACCTGACAGAAAAGTTTCGAGAGCAGAACGTATTTGCACCAAAACATCAGACATTGTCCATCTTACGACAATCTATTGCTGGCTACATAATTTCTGGCTTCCAAGTTTTTCTGCATTTACTTCTTCTGGATGAACCATGCATTGACCATCTAACCATGCTTCACAAGGCTTTTGCTCAGCACAGATGGAGCTGGCACATTCATCATGGGTTAGGGTTGCACCTACATGTCAGGTGTGCAGAACCTCAGGCTGGGGACACATGTCCAGCCCATCTGGGGTTTTCATCTGAGATTGTTCAGAGAGCCACTCCCCCTTAGCCAGGCCACACCCCTTTCCCTGACCACCAATAACAGGGTGGTTTCCCAGTCTTTTTGCAGGCTAAAATTTTGAAATACCTTCTGTAAGGCTTAGTTTCTAGCAGAAGGAGCTTTTGGGTACAATATATAGATATATTCTGCTATTTGACTCCATCGTTTTTGCTATTTTGACCCTACCTATGACTCCCAAGAAATTACCCGGTATCTGAAATGGGACTCAGTCTTTAGGCTGAAAAAAGTTGAAGATCCTCACCACACACACACACACACACAGAGAGAGAGAGAGAGAGAGAGAGAGAGAGAGATGCTGGTTATAACCCAGAATATCTATCTATCTATCTATCTATCTATCTATCTATCTATCTATGAATCTCATGTCTGCAGTGCCACAACTAATATCCATTATGTAGCCAGAACTTTTTAAGGGCTATACTTTCAATGCCTAATTTTTTAAGGGGTGTGCTTCCCATGCTCTGGTTATTATCAAGGTGGACATGAATTGCAATATTATATCTGATCTGCTCATAGCCATTAAATGTTCTATGGTAAGAGGTAATTTGGTTAAATACTAACATCTATACTCTTCAGAAAGGCTTACTATAACACGAAACAAAACACAGATGGCACACTTATGCCACAGTGTATGACAGTTGTATCCATTATGCTTAAAAGCACTGGGCAAAATTAAGTTAATGGGATCTTCTGACTCCATCTAAAGAGGTCCCCACCATTATTTTTATTTGTTAGAAGGGAAAACTTCACATCTTACCTTTTTATTTTAATTTGCTGATCCTTTTAGCATTTTAAAATGCTGATCCTCGTGCTGAACTGACAAAAATGGAAACAATTTCAGTCTCCTGTGCTCATAAAAAGCTCATTACTAATCATATTTGGCGATCAAATAGGCTCCAATTACATTTTAAATTTACAGTTTATACTTTCCTTGTCATTCTTTTTCATCTTGTGACATGTGGGGAAGAATGTGGGAGGATATTATGAATATATACTCAAGCTGAATGAAAACTGCTATTCCCACTTATGTGGTCCCATTCACAGGGCATGAAAATATGGTGCCATTTTAGCTGATTTTTCCACTAACTTCATGCAGAAAAAACTGCATGTTCTCACACAAGTTTTTGTTGTCATGGAGTGCTGAGGCCTCCGACATATTATGCTCATTGCTGATATTCCTAGGGATACCTCTGTTGGTGTATTCCAGGCTCCCTGAGCTTCCTGATTTTATAGATTTTTATAGATTTTTTAACAGCGCAGTCCTACAGTGGCTGAACATTGTGCCAAGGTTCCCTGGAATCCATCCCTCTTCAGTTTGTGGACTTCTTCACATGCTTGGCCCTGCCTTAACAAGTGAATGGAGGTGAGAGCAAGTTTACAGATGCTTTGAGAACTCTGGTTGCACAACCAGCAACCTTCTTCCATGTCACATGCAGCTCAGACAAAGTCACATACATGCACAGAAGGGGGATGTCCCTTGCACAGAGACTACGCAGGACTCAGTTCCTGGCTAGTGCAGCACAAGTGCTCAGCATGTTCTCCAGGAAGTCAGCCTCACAGCTGTAAACAAGCAGGCTGGAGTCCGTGCAGCTGAGCCCAGGTAATGCGATGAGTTCCCACTCGCTAAACGAATTTCTCACACATCCCTAGTATAGATAGCTATGGGATGGTCTGGATTTCCACCTAGAAGGCTGGAAATCACTCGCACCTCATAGCTGGGTCTGTGGACTTATTCGGGCCTCCCTCCATCCTTCAGCTGGTACCAAAAGAGCTGGCAGAGGCTTCTTGGAGAACATACCAGCAAGCTTGGAGAAGGTCTTTGGAGGTCATTTGGGGGCAGGGGGAGGAGGAGACCAACACTGCCAAGCTATGACATCTCTTGGCTGTGGCTCATCAGCCTTCCCTCCTGGTCAATAGCACCACACTTAGATGGCTAAGTTCAGCTGAGTGGTTTGCAGAGCAAGAAGAGTGCAGACATATTCTTTCAAAGTCAGAGGGTTAAAGGCATCCACATAGGATTGCATCCCAAATTAATGATGTGTTGAACTGGGATGCTTGCATGCTGCATTCTGCCTCCAAGTCCTCAATATTTCTAAGGATGTCTCAGCCTCACCTAGCAGTCATTTTGTGGACTCATTCATTAAAATTCCTCAACATACAAAATATCCCCAGTGAAATGAAAAACTTGGAGACCCCATGTAATGACACTCCCTGGGGCTCTGTAGAAAGGAAAATGGTGGCTACCAGGAAGACTGGAAGAGGACTTTGTTCCCAGTCCAACTTTCAACCCATGAAAATTGATGATAGATTAAGGCTCCTGTGCCTTCACATTCCAACTCAATTTGAGTCAAAGGATGTCATCTAAGAATTTTTCACTCCAGACTAGTGTATATTCAATAGCTTTACTTTTTCTATGAATCTGATTTGTCAGATGACAAAAGATGGATAAGTGAGTGATACTGATGAGCGGTGCTATAGCTTAATGCCATGCACAGAGTTATAATAGTTCACTTTCCGGCTACGAAGATTTCTACAATTCTTATCTTTGTAGACTCTGTTCTAGGATTTCGGTAATGCCATTAAGACAAGAGACGCTGGAGCAAAGTCTGGAAACATAATCCATGGCTAACTGCTGCCCCCAAACTGGGGGCCCCCTCTGTAAAGCATGGTAAATGGGCTTCCGCTCTGCCTCATTGGCCTTTGGTAGATACTCATGCAGATTTAACAGCCTTAATAAATACTATTGTCGTTACTGGCTGCAAACACCTATTTCTCCTTTGGCCTGTTTGGTTGTCTCTGGCTGAGTGACTGCAGGACACTTGCCGTGGCTGTGGCCTCATTTGTCTGTGTCGCGTTAGCTGTTCTGCATGCAGAGCTCTGATGTCCACCTGATAGGTTGGCTGGCTATGCAGAAACAGGATATTTTATTCCTGCTATTCTTCATCATGGTTCACTAGCTCAGTGATTGTTCATTTATCTCTTGCCTTTTCCTCTGTTAAGTTGCCTGCTGGGACCCCCTGATTGCCATGCTCTGCAGCCAAAACAGTATTGCTTTAAGCATGTGTCTAGCAGCTAGGCCTTTTTTTTTTTTTTTTTTTCTTCATCTTTTACTCTAAAATAGGTACAGGAGGCTGACAAAGATCTTAAAAACCCTCTGCCTCCCACATACACCACGGCACTGACAGAGATCTTACTGTTACTCTAAAGTAAAAATGAGTAGGTTCTGTTTTGGCCCCTACTGTCAGTGATTTGTTGGTGAGGAATGTTGGAATGGCACGTTTGACATGGTCAAACTGTTATGTAGTGAGGCTCCACCTGGATGCCAACCAATTGCACAGATATGTCATGGGATTTGTTTTCCAGGGCTCTTTCGGGTATTTGTCTATTTCTTGCAATTGTTATACTTTTGACAGCCTGAGAGACATCAGGGAAGATGTCCCTCATCAGGGAAGATGTCGTAGGGCCGTAGACATGGTAAAACCTTCTCCAAGCAATATCTCTGTGCTCTGTAGAACAATTGGGGTGCAGCTTGGAATACTGATCGAGGAAGGGAGATAGTCGGAGTGCCAAAGGTGAAGTCAAAGTTCACAACTCACTGGGTAAGTTTGCATGCCATCCCGGCAATAAGCTGCACTATATTTCGCTCTCCAGAAGTGTTCTCTGTCTGAACTATTTTGCCTAGTCCTACCAAAATTGTGTTTTCAAAGAAACTTCTACCTTTGACACTTGTTCTTAGCAAAAGAGGGTGAGGTGCATTTTTCCAGCTTCCTAATCAAGTAGAGTCTTGGGAATGGGAGGAACTGTTGAGAGCACTGGGATCTATGGAGGACACTCTCAAAGATCTCACCACAAAGGGTGCGGTTTGCTGGCCACCTGCGTTTACAAGCATAGTCACAGCTTTGCTTTAACTTGACAGCTCACTTTTTGACAACTGTCAAGCAAAGCAAAGTGCACACACACAAAAGAATATGTATGTGCACAAAAGAATTTGTTTCCCATATTTGAACCTGCAGAATTGCACGCTTTTTCATTAGCACAAGTCTAAATAAATTAAACTCATGAAGCAATTTGTAAACTTTGGAATTTTGCAAAAACTTTATTTTTGCAAAGACTTTGCAAAGAAAAACTTTATTTTTAGAAGTGGTCAGCCAGTGAAAACTTTCTAATGTACCACTTACTGGCTGTTTACTGGCTGTCAAATCCTGATCTTCAGGAGGGAAAAAAGTGTAATGGGGGAACATGAGCAGTGAGCAGAGAAGGGCATCTTTTAGCTATGGGCTGGGAATGCTAGGCAAGAATGGAAAGGGTTTGTTTGTTGTTTGCTAAGCAGCTCACTAGCTGCTTCCAGGGACCCATGATGTGGTCAATTGCCTGAGTTCATATAGCGCAACATTATGGAAACAACATTCCTCAGAAAGACCCATGGGTTGTCAAGGCGGTTTGTTGCCCTCAATGGGCTATTGTGTCATGCAAGCCCAGTCACTGAGTGTCACAGGGGATGCCTCAAGGAGATCTTTCTTCTTTACCACAAATATATCTGCAAAGAACCTGGTCAGGTTCGTCCATGGGTCCTTAAAAGCTGCTTCATCCCTACTGGAAATTGATTGGTCAGTGGCCCCAACGTGTCAGTGTTCAAGATATATTGAAGACAAGATTACTCCCAACTGCCTATACATTTGGCTCAGATTTATACAGAGTCCAGTCCTAAAGGGTCACTGGCAAGCTCTTATTGCTGTGGTGCAAGACAGTTTGATTCTTTTTCCTCAAGGGAGCAGGATACTGGTGTGTGTGTGTGTGTGTGTGTGTGTGAGAGAGAGAGAGAGAGAGAGAGAGAGAGAGAGAGAGAGAACACAGAAGGCAACATCCTACACAGATCAACCTGACATCACATTCATGTGAATTATGATTTAAACAATCATCCAAGTTTTTGTTCATTTTTCTTTTTTAAATTATATTGAAAAAGATAATTTAAAAGGAAAAAAAGAAAAAAATCCCACCACCACTTTATCTAAAACATCAAGATAAATACTGGCCCAGTAACGATGCGGGCTGGATCTCCAATGGACCACCCTAGGGATTGGGATTCAGAGCTTCACCAGGTGCAGTTGCAGCAGCCTTTGCCGGACCTGCACAGGGGGGCAGATGGGAATTTCCAGAGGGAGGGTCATGGCTCTGTGTGTGGGCACACACATGAGCATGTCTTTGTGAGTCTGTCCAGCTCTGGGCTCAGGGTCCTGCTTGAGATGAGAAAGGAGCATCTGGACCCATGTATCTCACGGCAGAAAGATGAAAGGGCAGAATCTCTCCACTTTCTCCAAAATTCACAAAATATTTTAAATATTCGTGAAATAATTTATTCCTTTACAATATCTGTAACAGCACAAAAGCAAAAGAAACAAAAGAATAAAAGCAAGATATTAAAAACAAGTATCAAAGCAAAATCAATAAATGCTTCCCAGAGCAAGGTGCCACAAACTGCACAATGTTGCTGCTTGCCTGACCTCCAGAGGCAGAGACCTCCACAGATATGGGGCCACCATGCTGAGTGTTTTCTGCCCCATGGTCTCCGCCTGGGCCATGGGCCAGTGTGGAACTGAAAGCAGAATGCCTTCGATGACCACAGCAACCAGGCAAGTCGGTAAGAGAGAAGGGACGCTCTCAGGTATCCTGGCCACCGTTCCACTGGTACTGAAACCTTAACCTGGCCCAGCAGCAGACAGAGCCAGCGCAGCAGAAGAGCTTCATGCCAAAAAGAGGCAGCCCTGACAATAGCCCATTGTACTGATTCTATCCAACTTCTGCATCAGAGTTCTGCATGTGTTTGGAGAATCCTTTATATTCCATTATATGTTCTTTGATTCAGGTCCTAGCCAGTATTTAATAGCTAATACAGCCCTAGTTTAAATGTGAAAAGTAGCTTCGAATATGGTGCTCCTTGCCACTGGTGCTAAAGGTGTAAGAGCTTGTTGGAAGTATGAATCATGTCTACAGATGCCCAGGAATATCATGCTTGTTTTGGGACAAATACACTAGTGATTCACATTTATAATCTTAAAGAAATTGAACTTTAATTGAATCAATTAAAGTTCAAAATTTAAGGCCAAACTGACTAATATAAACAATTTCCTTTATAAACAATGCAGAAAGAGTGAAAAATGGAATGTTGAAATTAACACAATTCAAAAACAATCATGTTCCTCTGAATATTTCATAAATTCATTTCATAAATTATCCCAAAAGTTGAGATTTTTAAAAGGTTTACATTTAAAAAGGCATTTTTGTGACATTCATTCTAATCCCTATATTTTGTATGAATGTGCTTAACATTCATATTTTAAGTTATTTTTCCAATTTAATGCTTTTTAATGTTATCTATCCCATTATACACATTTTCATACACATTTCTGATTGAAAAACTCCACTTCAAAATTCAGAGAAATGCAAATTTCAAAGGATAACGGAGTGCTTTTCCCTAGAGTGGTTTAAAAGTACAAAGCTCATAAATAAAATTTCTTCCCTCCCTAGGAATGTGGATCAGAATGCAAGACCTTCCACAGAGAAATACCAGAATCATTTCCTGTTTGGGAAGAAGAAAACAAAACTCAAAGTGTGTATCCAAACTGGCTTGCCTGCGATGACTTGTGGGCAGGTGGGAGGGGGGGAATTTTACCACCTGCAGACTAAAAATGAACAGAATACAGGAGAAAGCAACTTTAGTACTCGTGTGTGGCGCTCACTCCTGTCCCTTGCTGCTGACACTATTCTTTACCCATACACTTTGACAAGCTCCCAGCCAAACTTCTAGAGCCGAAATTATACATTCAAATAGATTCCGTTGACACCAAAACTGCTGAAGTGACAAGTAAACACACAGGCTGAGTTGTGTTTGATACACTGAAGCCAACCTCCCTCCTCCCTAATTTTTGCTAATAAATATGTGTCAAACGCTATTGCTCAGCAAGTTAGTTGGCTTTTGGGAGGCTATTAGCGCAACCCAGTTTAAACAGAATTATGACACAAGAGGCAAATATGAAATGGAGTTTGCTAGGAATACAAAATGTTTTGGGGCTCTTCAGAAGCTCTCTAAAGGGACTGTCAAAGACACTTTCATTTTCTGATATACAAGCCTGATCAACTTGGCAATGATTCACTTATTTTCCTTCTCTTTTCTATTTAACCTCCTTCCTGTTCTGTTCCCCATACACCCACACAGATTTCACAGTAAGTATTTTTAAATTCCACATTAATCATGGGTCACAACTATACTCTTTAAAAATGCTGGTGTATGTGTGTGTTATGAAAAAGAGGCTGTACAGAGATTCTAATTAGTTTTAATTGGATGTCTGGATTGAATTTTCCATTAATTATTTAAAATGTATTATTTTGGAAAATCTAAGACAGATAGAAGATCCTTTAGAAAGATAGACAATCCTTCTGCTTTTGAAATCTCCTGTTATCATACTACTAACCTCAATTGTATATAAGGCATCAAAGAAGTGTACATACACTTTAAAAAAAACTAGGGGAAGGCACAGTTTTCTATAGAATGGCATCATTGCTGCTAAGGGGTTTCCTGTATTTGAGTATTATTCCATGATGCAAAATATATACTTGGCAAGATATATTTGGCCAGATGCATGAGTGTTTATAATTATATGCATTTGGGGTATCAGACTATATGCATTTGCTATACACATACTCTCACACACTTGAATATAAGAAACTGTTCTTGATGCAATTAGTTCAGCTTCAATTATTAACTATCAATAGTCCAATTGTTCCATCCAGAACAGTTAAGACAGCAGAAAGTGATGCCCAGAATCTAAATCCATCTAAGATGTCCAGTGCATGATATCTGAGCCAGTCCTGGACCTTGAGTGATTCCTCCATTGGGTAAGAATCACACAAAGACTCTTTTTCCATCACATAATCAGACAGAAGCTCTGCTCTTTGGTGAATCATTAAGGTAGATAAAGTCAGTGAGGAACAAGCACATTCATTAAGTATTTATTTATTCATTCATTCATTAAATTTATATACTGTTCATCTGGCAAATGCCCAATGGGATGGTTTGCAAGCATCAAAAAGAAAAGACAAACAACAAGAAAATAGCAACCAAGTTGGGAAGCCTGTCTTATAATGACTTCTAACCTTTATCATATGATGTATTTTGAATGAGCTTTTGCTGGACTTCTGCTCTGGCCCTGTTGTGCTTAACACAAATGTAAGAAAGTTTATCCTTACTTGAGAACCCGGGAAATTGCTTTGGGATGGAAAATTCTGAATTCTCATTGCCTTTTTATGAGATGCCATCACTATTATCATTGCAATTCATATTGTGTACATGTGTCATGCTACTTCAGGGTTTTTTCCTGTATATATTAGAAAAGCAGTGTGATGAGTTTGATATATTTCTCATCTCCCTCAGTCTCCTAGTTGTGACATCTATTCCCAGGTAGAAACTTGTGGGAAATAGAAACTGTCAACTATTAAGTTGCATTCATACCTCTTTGTTGGTGGCACCTGGCTGTATCTGGTTTATTTTAAGTTACTGTAGACACATACAGTGGATATATTTGACTCTGTTGACTCAAAGCTATGTGGAGCAGAGAGAGGGATGATATACATCAGCAGGCAGTGACATTTCAGAAGCATTCAGATGAACATTGTTACTCTGGTTTCATTCAGTGTTATGTTAATTTAAATTCCATTCATTTCAATAGGCCTACTGTGCAGAGCCATCTTAACGCATGGGCCTGATGGGCACTTTCCCGTGGGCCCCATACTAATCTGTGTATGTTAACCCTTGGAAAATTGGAAAAATTCCAAAATTAACAATAGTTGTAGTTGTTGTAGGGGCCCCAGTACACTGCTTTGCCCAGGGCCCATAATGCTATTAAGACAGCCCTGCTACTGTGAGTAGAACAAGACTGACCCCAGTTTCATGAATACTTCCAATCATGCAGGGTCTACCCAAGTTTTGGTTTTACAAAGTAGGTCACAGGGGATTATGGAATTCAAGAGCATTGGAATGTATTTAAAATATACAGAGTGAGCAGTACCAGCCTCAGGTTTTGGGGCAGGGGGCACTTGGGGAAGAGACCCTCAATGAGGCCTGTCACTAAGTGAATCTTTTCACCAGGATTGAAAGAGAGGCAAAGTCACACTATATGTTAAAGTTACATATTGCTGCACAGAAATACAAGAGGATGAGCTTATTAGTCCCACCAAGAGCATCTGGATTAATATAAATGAAACAAGGAATAAAAGGAGCACAGTGGTTGGAGTTTATTACCAACCACCCAATCAAAGAGAAGACACAGACGAAACTTTTGAAAACCAAATTGCCAGCTTTTCAAGGAGGCATGATGTCATTGTTATGGGGGACTTGATTTTCCCTGAGATCTGTTGGGAGACAAATTCTGTCAAATGTGCTCCTCCAAGAAACTCCTAGCATGTGTTACTGATACTTCCTCCAACAGAAAGTGAAGAAAGAAACAAGAGGAATGGCTATCCTTGACTTGCATAATGGCTATGTATAATGAACCACCCCTGCAGTGATGTTTGGGATAGGGATGTCTGAGGAACCTGGTTTGTGGATGGGAATCCATCAGATTTCCTCAGTTGGATCTCCAGTCTCCAGCCCACTTTCTCTCTCATGAACAAGCCTGGTTTAATCCTTGACCCCATGATGTGTTGTTGGGAGTATAACTTCCTCCAAAAGGGAGTAGAGGAGGAAACAAGAGGAATGGCTGTCCTTGACTTGATAATAACCAGTAGGGGACCTAGTGGATGAAGTGGAAGCTATGGAAACTCTGAGGGAAAGTGGCCATGCCTCTGTGAATTCTTGATTCTAAAGGAAGCAAAAGCCAAATGTAGCCAATTTTCTGGATTTTAGGGAAGTCAATTTTCATTAACTCAGAACAATGATAAGTCCCACATAGCAAGTGACTCATAGGAAAAGGAGTGCAAGATGGGTGGGAATTTTTAAAAAAGGAAATTCTAAAGGCACAATTGCAAACAAATTCAATAAGGAAAAAAGGTAGAAGACAACAAAAGCCCATGTAGCTTCACAAAACACTTAGAAATTACCTAAGCTTACAGATGGAAAAAAGACATGTATAGGAAGTGGAAGAAAGGCCAGGGCAAAGGAAGAAAACAGGCAGGTATCATAGAATTGCAGGGAAGGCATCAGGAAGGCTAAAGCTAGGAATGAA
This sequence comes from Varanus salvator macromaculatus, assembly GCA_023646645.1. Taxonomy (NCBI): domain Eukaryota; kingdom Metazoa; phylum Chordata; class Lepidosauria; order Squamata; family Varanidae; genus Varanus; species Varanus salvator. The sequence goes on along the minus strand of JAIXND010000674.1, from coordinate 49,080,334 downwards.
CTGAGACTAGCAAGGGACGCTAAAGGCAATGAAAGGCCTTCTTCAGATATGTCCAAAGTAAAAGAAATGGGAGTTCAACTACTCCACATGGATAGCAAAATGATAGCAGATGTCAAAGAAAAAGCTGAAATGTTCAATTCCTACTGTGGCTCTCTATAAAGAAGATCTAATTCCTTCCTGATGAAGAGTGATACAAGCTAAAGAAGCTTGAATTTTTTCCTGCATTTCTTCCATGAAAAAACAAATGGCTCTTTCAACTCTACTATTTTATGATTTTATGAGTCTAAATTCTGCCAGATGGATCTAATTTCATATTTCAATTGGGTAACCAGCCTGACTGTGGGAATACGTTGGACATAATGTATCTTGATTTTAGCAAAGCTTTTGGCAAAGTGGTCCATGATATCCTAATTAGTAAACCAGCAAAAAGTGGGCTAGATGGAGCAACAATCAGGTGGATCTACAGTTGGCTACAGAACCAGACTCAAAGTGTTCTCATCAGCAGCACCTTCTGAAACTGGGGAATGGTGGCAAGTGAGGAGCTGTAGGGTTCAGTCCTGGACTCGGTGCTCTTCAACATTTTTAATTAATGATTTGGATGAAAAGGTGCTGGGAACGATCATGAAATCTGCAGAAAACACAATATTCAGTGGAATAGCTAATGCCCTGGAAGATAGAAAGAAGATTCCAAGAGACCTTGATCCAATTATGATTCCAGAATTTTCCCAGGGATTGATGTCAGACTGACTGGTCTGTAGTTTCCAGGTCCTTCCTTCCTTCCTTCCTTCCTTCCTTCCTTCCTTCCTTCCTTCCTTCCTTCCTTCCTTGAAAATAGGAGCAGCATTAGCCATGACATGAATATTTCTTTGGCCTTCCTAGAGGCATCTAGTTGGACTCTGTGTGAACCCAACATGGCTCTTTTGATGTTCTTAAACACCACCTTATGTGAAACACAGGTAGACTAGGCATTTAATCAGGATGACTGAGTATGTAGGACTTTTTTCTTCTTCCAATGCTCCAAGACGTTATATCAGGATCCATCCATATGTGTATTTATTATACTTCCATCTTGATCAATAGTTGTAGTTCTCTGACTGGTTTACAACCAATTCACAATCATTATGTGTCTAGAAGTTGCAATTTTGAACTTGATCACTAAGGGAAGTGCAAACCTCTTCACAACAAGCTGATCATCAGAGAGGACTCCAAATGTCTCTAGGAAAAGACAATGTAATGATTAGATTTGGAAACACAACATTTCTGCAGATAAACTTTTTTGGTTTAAACTCTGATCTCCCACAGGATTACAGGAGATGAAAACACAAGAAACTTGGAAGAAAAATAACTTTTTAGTAGGTACTGATTTCATGTACTGGCCAGTGCAAGCAGTTGTCATAATCTTCACAGGAAATCCAAGACTGGACACAATAACCAGCTCTAGCTTGATAACAGCTCTTTAATGCATTGAGGTGAAAGGACGTGACTTCTCATAATTAGAGAAACTGAAAGAAGGACAAAAGGCAGACTTTCTCTGGCTGTTTGGTGAAATACAGATTAAAAAGTGGCTGCTAAAATGTTAGACACCAGTAAAATTCATCCATAATATTAACTGAGGTAGAAGTGGAGATTGGGGGTATTTGAATCACAAAATGATAACTGCCCTTTTTCCCCCTTCATACCTTATGCTATGTTAAACTCACATTGAAAACTACTGAATTATTTTCCTAGACTTTACTAGTATGTAGTAACTTAGCATAAACAACCCAGAGAGCTTCAGGTAATATTTGGTATAGAAAATAAATAAAATATAACAGTGTATTATAAATAGAATTTTATATATGCACTAATATATATAGCATATATGATAATGCACTTATTACATATAAAAGAATAGAATTTAAAACTACACTATTGTGATGGTGTTTTTACATGCGTGTGCATGTGTGTGGCGCACACACACACACACACAGTGAGATGTTTGAAATGATATCATACCATACCATGACAACACCTCCACTGTACACTCTGGAGTATTTATTTTATTTGGAAATTGCTTTCCATAAAATGATTTGAATATTTTCTTAAAATACTGCCAATACACTGAATTTTATAAAATTAGAGTCATAAAAGTTTAAGGATGCAATGAAACATTCATAATATATTCATGAGTGTATGAACAAACTATTCTCTAATCTGAAAGTAGTGTAGCAGGGAAAGGAACAAATTCCTTGATTAATAATTTTAATGAGAAGAATTCATTTGCATTTTTCTTTCCTATTTTTCTTTTTATTTTGTATATTTATGTACACCTTCTGAAACCCTCAAATCCCTCAATCAATCTCCAGCAACTTTTAAGGAAGCATCATTAAAAATTGGCATTTACATGAAATGTGAGAGCTGTTTTTACTTAATTGTTTGTTGTATTTTAATTCATCCACTAACAAGACTTCTGGATGTATTGCAAACAGTTAAAAGTTAAAAGAATAAAATGCAATAAAATGGCTATTTAAAAATACAAAACAAATCTTGTAACCAGTGAGATATAAGAATCCTAGAAAGCTTTGAGATGACAGCTTTTCATCTAGCAGGCAGTAACCCATTAAGATATAACTAAATGCAAATTTTGTTAAATGGATTCCAACTGCGTTTCCAACTGAGAGCCATGTGGCTATTGAGACGGTATACAAAAGTGTTAAATAAATAAATATTTTTCACTTATTATCAAGTGCCATCTTTTCCATCATCTGCTGATTGATAGAAACAGATGTTCTCCCATTTCCTCAACTTGGGGTCATGCACACTTGTACATGTTTGCAATTCCATATATTTTCATATTTTCTCTTTGGGGGGAAATACACATTTTTACTTTATGTGTGTGTGTTTTCTACAGTTACATTTTCTTAGCATTCTGAAAAATGAAAAATGGCTCTTCAAGTCCACGCAATTCAGAAAAAGCCAGCCTATTTCAGAATCCATGAATCAGATTTGTAGAAATCCAAACCCATTCTGACATCCCTAGTTCCACCCTAAGTCTAGTCAATGCCTATGAGAAAAGCAGTTCCTTTGACTGGCATGGTAGAGATTGCAGCGCAGGCATTTGGTGATCTCCCTGAGAAAAGTATTTCATTTCTAATAGAACCAAAGCAAAGAGAACCACGATGGACTGTGCAGGGCTGAGACACAGTTACAACACAGCTTTTAAACTACTAATGACATTTGTGCAGCTGTGCACCTGAAAACAATATGGCTCTAGAGCGATTTATGTAGAATTGGACAATATGCATTAATTTTTTATGAGTACAAATTATAAATGGGCTTTTTCTGAAGATTATGAAATTGACTGTTTCTGTACAAATCACACTAGAGCTACATGGTTATCAAGTGTTTATTTGGGTGCACTTCATCAGCAATTTAAAAAATGCACAAGTTACTATCCATCCTAGAGATTTCATCAAACTCTCAGAGACCCCCTGTGACAAGTTTGTGTGACACTTTGAAGGCAAAGTCGCTCAGATTCATCTCAAGTCATCCCAGTACCATCAGCACTGTCTGGCCCAATTTTACTGGATGAGTTTCAGTTGCTGTGGCCCAAGGATGTGGCCAAGCTGCTGGGTAATGTCCGTGCCACAATGTCCGTTCACTCAACCCTTGCCCCTTGAAGAAGGGAACTCGTCCCAGGATCTAGGAGGTGGTGAACACCTCCTCAAGAGAGGGAATGGTGCTGCCCCTTTGAGGATGGTGGTAGTTACACCACTTCTTAAAAAGCTACATCTGGATCCAGAGGATGTAAACATTGACCTATAGTCAATATTCTCTTCCTGGCAAGGTGCTCAAGTGGGCTGTGGCCAGGCAACTCCAAGCACTCTTGGAGGAAATGGATTATCTAGATCCATTTCAGTCAGGCTTTTGGCCTGGTTTCAGAACAGAAACTGCCTTGGTCACTCTGTGGGATGACCTATGGAGGGAGAGAGAAAGTTCCACTCTTTTCCTGCAATAATCTGTGGATTAAAGGGGGTGGGGGGAGTGTTACCTTCCACAGAAAATCAAATTTAAGATATTTATACTCAAATTATAAATTATTATTTATATACTTCAATGTATGTATTAACATACTTTCCTGAGAAAATGCACTTTCTCTTGAAATATTAATATGAAACACAAGAGCCAGTGTGGTGTAGTGGTTAAGAGCATGGGACTGGGACTCAGAGGATCTGGGTTCTAGTCCCCGCTCAGCCATGGAGCCAACTGGGTGACTCTGGGCCAGTCACAGACTCTCAGCTCAGCCTACCTCACAGGGTTGTTGTTGTGGGGATAAGATGGAGGAGGAGATGTAAGCTGCCTTGAGCCCTTTGTAGGAAAAAGGCAGGATATAAATCGAAAAATAAATATATAAACAAACAAACAAGGGGTTTTTTTCTTTTTATGTTGGGAAGCACAAAAAACAATAGAAAACTAACACATTTCTTGGGGAGGTACACATCAGATCAGTTCATATCTGCATCTACAAATAACTAAACCTTCAAGCAGTCCTGCTGGTGCAGTGTTACTGTCATTCAAGTCTGCTTTCTGCTTTGGGTACCCAGGAGCCCACTGGTCGTCTGATTTGTACGGCCTGGTCTGTGACTGCTGAGGTATGAATGTTCATGGTCACCTTTTAATTGAGTTTAGTTTTCCAGATGTGCCACTTCATTTTCCCAAATGTTTATATGTAGATCTGTATGATTATGTTCATGTTTCGTCTTGGTGAACCAAATTTGGCAGCCATGGGTCATGGGCTGCCACAGTGACAGACGTAACCAAATCCAGCACTAAGCCTACGATAGGAGCAGAACCAGTGGATGAAATGAAATGAAAGCTTGTGAGCTAAATATATCACAGTCTCAAAAGAATATAGCATTATACCCTGCTTGATCCTGCCCTTGCTCATAAAATATCACTTGTAAGTGTTGTGAAAGGTCATTTTTGAACGAAACAAATGTAAAGGATTTATTATCCTCCACATTTACATACCTTTGAGAGAAAGTGATGCTTCACAAATGAGCCTGCATTAAGCACACCTGTTCTTCTGCTCCATACTCGGTTTTATACTGCTGCTTTCAAAGGGCATCCCCCCAAGACAGCTTTTATACGATGCTGGGTCCTTGATTAGTTCTCTCCACCCCACCCTACCTGTCTTCTCTTTTTGAATAAAGCCAGAAACAGAAAAGTTCAAGTCCTGTAGAGAGGGCACATTTTCCCCACAGATGCTTCTCCTAATTAAGCGGGGAGCCAAATGACATGTTCGATGTATCCTCATACAGGGAGTCCCATGTCTGATATTGACCCGTCTCCTCACACGATCATTTATTTCCTGCAGATAATTTGCTTCTCCTGGCAGTTTCTTTCTCCTTCTCTGTATGCTGTGGTTTATCTTTATATTGCCATTGTCCATTCTACAGCCATCCCCCCACTGCTTTGTCTCTTTCTTCCAATCTCATTCACTGCAGTAAGTCTTTCTTTTCCTTTTAACTCAGGAACTGCAAAGAGAACATCTTCATGCTATTCCCAGCATTGAAAGGATGGCATTAATCCAGCTTTCAGTTACCTTGGAGAAATCTGTTCTTTGTCTTTCCTTTTCAGGATCGAATGATTGGTACCGGGTTCTAGAGAAGATTGACATTGGTGTGGTAGGAGTGATATTTTATTTATTATTTATTTATTTGGAGACCTTATATGCCACCCCATTCGCATAAGCCTCGGGGCAGCTTCCAAACATAAATAAATATAATTGATAAAATATTGGAGACATTCTGGCAGGAAATTATTAAAATCGATAAATAAAGTTAACAATTAAAATAACGTTTAAATAAAAAGGTCTTGGTGTGGTGCCAAAAAGCAAATAACGACGGCGCCAGGCAGACCTCTCTGGGGAGCATGTTCCATAAGTTGGGCGCCACCGCAGAGAAAGCCCTCCTCCGGGTACTCACCTTCCTAATATTCTCTGCTGCCGATCTCAAGGGGCGGGAGGGCATATGTGGACATAAGTGCTCCTTTAGGTAACCAGGTCCCAAGCCATTAAGGGCTTTATAGGTAATAACCAGCACCTTGAATTGGGCCCAGACTTCAACGGGGAGCCAGTGAAGCTGACGGAGGACTAGAGTTATGCGAGCACAATGCCCAGTCCCCGTCAGCAACCTGGCAGCTCTATTTTGCACCATCTGAAGTATCTGGACCATCTTCAAGGGCAGCCCCACGTAGAGCACGTTATAGAAGTCTAATCGGGAAGTAACCAATGCGTGTGTCACTGTCGCCAGGCAATCTTTCTCCAGGTAGGGACGCGGCAGATGGATCAGCCAAAGCTGAAGGAAAGTGCTCCTCGCCACCGCTGTTACTTGAGCTCCCAAAGATAGCTCTGGATCGAGGAGCAGTCCTAGTCCTAGTCCTAGTCCTTTCCTTCTGGCAGGATTTCCTTCATCCACTAGGCCTAATTTTATCAGATGGCTGAGATTTGGTTGGATTGTGCTGGAAGAATATTCCTATACTAGTCAGACCTCAATACTCTGACTAGTATATGACTAGAATACTCCTCATTAGTCAGACCTCACCTGGAATATTGTATCCAATTCTGAGCACCAAGATTTAGGAAAGATGTAGGCAACTTAGAAAGGGTCCAGTGGAGGGCACCAAAAATGATCCATGGTTTGGAAACACTGCTCTGAGAGAACTGAGCATGTTCAGCCCTGAGAAGAGAAGACTGAGCGGGGACATGGTATCCCTCTCGAAGTACCTCAATAGCTGTCACAAACAGGAAGGTCAAGATTTCTTCTTGCTGATGCCAGAATGTAGGACACGGAATAATCAATTCAAATTGTGACATCCCAGATTCAGGCTGGACATCAGGAAAAGTGTCCTCACTGTCAGAGCAATATGACAGTGGAACCAGTTGCCTAGAGAGGTGGTGGGTTCACCCACTCTAGAGACAGGCAGAGGAACTAGAGATCAAATTGCCAACATACGCTGGATCATGGAGAAAGCTAGGGAGTTCCAGAAAAACATCTACTTCTGCTTCATTGACTACACTAAAGCCTTTGATTGTGGGGATCACAACAAATTGTGGCAAGTTCTTAAAGAGATGGGAGTACCAGACCATCTTATCTGTCTCTTGAGAAACCTACATGCGAGTCAAGAAGCAACAGATAGAACTGGACATGGAACTACTGATTGGTTCAAAATTGGGAAAGAAGTAAGGTAAGGCTGTACATCGTTGCCCTGCCTATTTGAATTATATGCAGAGCACATCATACAAAAAGCTAGGCTAGATGAATCACAAGTTGGAATTCAGATTGCCAGGAGAAATATCAACAACCTCAGATATGCAGATGATACCACTCTAATGGCATAAAGTGAAGAGGAACTAAAGAGCCTCTTGATGCAGGTGAAAGAGAAGAGTTCAAAAGTTGGCTTGAAACTCAACATTAAGAAAATTAAGATTGTGGCATCTGGTCCTCTCACTTCCTGGCAAATAGATGGGGAAGAAATGGAGGGACTGACAGATTTTATTTTCCTGGGCTCCAAGATCACCGCAAGACAGGGACTGCAGCCAAGAAATTAAAAGATGCTTGCTCCTGGGGAGGAAAGCTATGGCAAATCTAGACAGCATACTAAAAAGCAGAGATATCACCCTGCAAACAAAAGTGTGTATAGTCAAGGCTATGGTTTTCCCAGTTGCCATGCATGGCTGTGAAAGTTGGACCGTAAGGAAGGCTGAGTGCCAAAGAATTGAGGCCTTTGAATTTTGGTGCTGGAGGAGACTCCTGCAAGTCCCTTGGACTGCAAGGAGATCAAACTAGTCAGTCTTAGAGGTGATCAACCCTGACTGTTCTTTAGAAGGCCAGATACTGAAGATGAAACTCAAATACTTTGGCCTCCTAATGAGAAGGAAGGACTCCCTGGAGAAGAGCCTAATGCTGGGAACAATAGATGGCAAAAGAAGGAGGGCAGAGGATGAGGTGACTAAATGGAGTCACTGAAGCAGTCGGTGTGAGTTTAGGTAAATTTTGGGGGATAGTGGATGACAGGAGTGCATGAAGGAATGTTGTCCATGGGATAGCAATGGGTCAGACGTGACTTTGCTAAACAACAACAACAACAACGAGACATTCAAAAAGAAACTGGACAGCCTGTAAATGGGATGGTGTAATGTGGTATCCTGCAAGAGCAGAGGGTTGGACCCAATGGCCTTCATGACCCCTTTCAGCTCTACTATTCTATGATATATTAGGGAAAGGGATGATAATATTGTGTCAGTTACCTTTCTCAAAAAAGTCATGATGATAACTAATAAAGGGTTGGTTTGCACACTGATGCAGCAAGCATGTGGGAGTGGTGAGGAAATGCCATGGCCAACAGCTATCATGCCCAAGCCCTGCATTAGCTCAGTGAAGCTCAGTCAGGATGGAGCAGCTGCTTTTTTATATCCTTCCTCTATTCTTTCTTCTCTTTTTCTCCTGCATTATTTCTGGGGCTCATGTACTGTTTTGGACTGTGTTGCGGGGTTTGTAGCCTCTACTGAAATGCTCCTGATCCCCACTTTTGGTCCCCACCAGCAAGACAGCAAAAGCATGGAGCTTCCTAATGCTGCACCAGGTAACTTCTCCAAACCCAGTGGTTTCTCAGCTGCCCTCCTGGCATTGCTCCTTAAAGCTAGACATTTAAAAATTAAGAAGGCTTGTATTCTAGAGTTGGATAAAATTAACCTTATTATTCCTGAGTTACCAATGGCAGAACTCTAATCTACCTATTTATTTATTATTTTTATACCCCACTTTTTTTTTCTTTCAAGGAAATCAAGATGATTTGCATCATTCTGGTCTTCCTGCTCTCAATCTTATCTTCACAACAACAATCCTGCGAGGAAGGTTGGACTGAGAGTAGGTGTCTGAGATGGGGCTAGAATCCAGATTGCCTTCATCCCAGTGCTGCACTCTTAACCACTACACCACACTGACTAGGGAATGGAAAGCTTCAAACTAGGGACAGAAATAGGATAACTAAACTAACGTTGTTGCGCCATACAAAGAAATAAATACCTTCTAAATTACTCATACCCCGTTTTACAGGGGCATTTGCATGTAAAGTATGTGTGAATTTAGGAAAAGGCAATTCCTATCTACGGTAAGGGACCAACTGCCTTTTTGGCTTGCCGCCTGCTGAAAAGTAGAACAAACAAACACGCTATGTTTTGAGGTTTTAAGTTTTTTGAATAGACATTGCATAAATGTGTTATGGTTTTGGACTTCTAACGAAGTCATGTCACTGTAGAGTTTTAATGTACTTCTTAAAAATGGCTAAGATTAAACAATTAAACAAAACTAAGTCTGCAATCCCATTCCAATTCACCCAGGAATAAATGTTGTTTAACTCATTGGGAATTCCTTTTAGGTAGACATGCATAGGATTGCTAGGTATGAAGTTTAAAATCATCTTGACTTAATACTGAAGGTGAGTAGTGGGAGACTAGGATTTGTCTAAGGCAGGTTTAAGCACCTTACTTATGGAGAACAAGGAAAGGGGGTAAAGTTCTTTAACCTGGAGTAATGACAAAAAGGAAAGGAAATGCATGGTCCATCAGGGGAAAGAAAGACACAGCCAGCTAGGCTTTATGGTACTAAAATGCATGGCTTATCCTCAAATATATAAATAAAATGTAAGTGCATTATATCAGCAAGGACTGGTTTAAATGCCCTTGAGGCAAGGGTTAAAAACTGGGGAGAAACCCTAGACCCAAGTGTTGCCTTTGCTGATGAGACAAGAAGGCAGAGAGAACAGAAACTTTCGGAAATTTTGAGAGGGTTCGAAGCTGCTGCAAAATAAGGAGGTAGGATGGAATAAGCAGAGATGGAAAGCAGCAGCCAGTCTGTAGCTGGAATCTCTTTGTAGGTAGCATGAGTAATCTGTCAGAAACTGTGTATGGATATTCGACAGATTAAAGGGACCAGAATGCAAATGTAATCTTTGCATTAAGGAAGGGATGCATGCAGAGGGAGCCAGCCCACTCTCTTTTAATGGCCCAGCTTAAACAGAAAGGACACAGAGGGAGTTTAATTGCCAAATCACCCTTCAGTTTGCTCAGTCAGCCATTCACGAGATTCAAGAACGGAGATGTGTTGTTTTCATTCTTAGGTGATTCTGATGACAGAGTAGCAGTCCAGTTAAGTTTTCTTCTCTTCGCCTCTCTCCATTCTCATTTGGAAGAGGGAGGGAAAATGAAGAGCAGGATCAGCACTGAGTGCCATGAGAGTGGGGTGCAGCACCAGTGTGGTGCATCTTTGGGGTGCAAAAGGCATAATGGGCGGTCGTTTTGCTGGGATGAAGGACCTTGGCTGTACTGATGAGGTTGCTACCCAGCCTCATCTTTGTCTCATATCCATTCATTAATCTGTATGGCTGGTTGAGATGGTGAAAATTTCAAGAAAAGAAGAGGGACTTGCCAAAATACAAACACAGAAGAGTAAGACTTGGAATCTTAAAGAGGACGGAACATGAATGTGGGACAAAGCAAAGTGATCGATTTGTCCATACAGGTATAGGACTTGGAGTACATAAGCTCTGGGCTTGTTTGTATTGCTGCGTCATAGTCACCTGTTATGTTTTCTGACAGTTTCCTCTTTTTTAACAGCTTCATGACAGACAGGGACAACATGAGCTTTTCTCTGCTTGGAATAGCTTTACCAATTGCATTTAGTGGCAATGAAATAGAATTTCTTTTGGTACATTTCTGATATAAACTTACTACATAGTAAAAATGTAGCAAGAATTTGCCCAATGGGAAGTTTACATTTTGTAAACCAGTTGGAGAGCATTATGCTAATCAAATGGTATATAAATGCTTTAAATAAATAAATAAAGGGACAGAAAGTATTTGAGATTTTAAAAGCAACTCAGATGTTGAAGAAAGTGAAACTGACAGATTTGTCCCTCTTGAATGGTTAAATTAGCCTTCTCCAGCCAGAAGTCCCCCAGATGTTCAGGACTAGAACTCCCATCACTGCTCACCATTGGCCACGCTGTCTGAGGCTAATGAGAGTTGATGGCAGAAACAATCTCCAGGTTAAGAAAAGCCTAGCTTCAGTGGATTGTCAAGTCGTCCAACCACTATGCAATCCTCAGAAATAATTTGCCAGTCTCTAAATGAGAGAAAAAAGGACACATGAGAACCTTCGGGAGGGAGAAATGCCAAGAATAAATCTAGGTCATACTCTGTGTAATCAAGGCAAGTTGGATTATTAATCTCTTGTGGCTGAAGATCCTTTTTCAGGCTTTAACCACATGGACACATTTAAATTGACTTGAAATTATTAATGGGTTTAGAAAACAAAATAATGTGAGCACCACTAGTGTTCTTAAGTATCCAAGTTTTAGGTGCCTTGGTTTTATGGCCTTGGTACTATGAGCTGATTGGATGGCAGACAGATACACTTCCTCTTTTTATTACTTTCATAATATTTAGCACAGTTAATAACTTCTTGACCCCTCCACTTTGCAGGTGCTATTGCTGCTATCCTTAATCTTGTAATTTAATAACATTCTGAAAACTGTGCTCAGTCCATGCAGTTTTATAATATTAGTCTTGTCCATGCATTCATCTGAATGTGTGAGGCTTAAATTGGGTATAGGAGTGAGACATCCATGCCAGCTCTGGTCCCAACATCTCTGACGATGCTGACCCTGCCTCCTTCAGTTCAGACTTTGCTGTGTGGAATCAGCAACGTCTGAATGGGACTTCTCATATTAGCTTGGACTGATGCAACATGGGAAGTGGGTGGGGCTTACACGCTCCTGGATGTAGGAGGTGGGGTGGTGTGTATGGCCTCACCCCACTTTATACCCTCACACATTCATTCATTCATTCAAACTTTTGTATGTTGTCCTATTATACAAGATCTCAGAATGGCTTGCAATTTTTAAAAGAACAATTAAAACAACAATTTCAATAATAAAACAGAACAAAACAATAAGCACATGCAAGTGAATGCCTGAACAGACCTATTGCCTTTAACTTCAAAAGGCCTCAAGGCAAGTGTGAGCACATGAGCGCATGATCCCTCAATGCTGGTCTTTGTGTAAGCCCTAGAATGTCTTTGTAAGCCACATCTTTCCTGCGGTCCTTTGAAAACAAACCTGTATCTAGGCGTCTTACAGCAGCCACTATTATTATGAAAGAAGCATTGACCGCCCCGAGGCTTCAGTGCGATGGGGCGGCCTATAAATATTTTAATAAATAAATAAATAAATAAATTGACCTCATAAGTGCCTCTTAAGTGAGAACCACTTCTCACCTTCTGTTCCTAGGAGCCAGGAGAGTTCTGGCAAATAACGTCAATACAAAAAAATGTGAAGATGCGTGCGTGGTGCTGGCTGTGAGGGAGACACAGATATATGTAGCTCTGCAGCATGTGCCCATTTCAGAAGCAAGAGCAGCACATGACACATTCAGAGGTAACTTTCAGTGGCATAAGCAAACTCACATTCTGAGAAAGTGAAGTTGAAGTGTTTTTAGACAGTGAGTAAAATGTATTTTCAAAATGTATTGCATATAGTTAAGCTCTAATTATATGCGGTGCAGACTGTGCGTCACAGACTGTGCTTTTAAGTTGCATTTCCACCTGAGTCCATCCATTACATTCTTCTCTTTCTGAAGAGGTGTTTGGGACCAGCCAACTGAAGCCGAATACCGTCAGGTGAGGGGCATGGCAAGGAGTGTGTTTGCACGACGGAGCTTTGTGTCGCTGTCTCCTTTGCTCAGCCAGTCGGACTCAGCAACCATGATTCATCCTGTGTTTACATTGCGTGAGGCTATTGTAATGTGCTCTACATGAGGCTACCCCGGAAGGGTGTCCTAAAGCTTCAGTTGGGGTACAAAATGCAGCTGGGCTGTGGAGCGGTATTTGGTATCAGAAACATAAACACTTGACAGACCAGCACTGCTTGACAGCCAGTTGCTGGGTGCAATTTAAATGGTTGGTCTTAACTTTTCAATCCTAAGTGGCATCTGTGCTGGCTAACTAAGAGTCCTCCTTTCTCACCATGAACTACGTCAGGTATTAAAAGAGAAAAGGTATCTTTGAGGGCACATTACTCACAGAAATGTGTTTACTGGACACATATGAAAGGGTTTTCTTCTGTGTTGTCCCCAACATATAGAATGTGCTCCTTCAGGAATTATTTATGGCCAAACTTTCTTGTCCTATAGAAGGGGTGCGACGGTGCATTTCTTCAGTTTCACTTTTAATAATATGTCATTTTAATGTTAATATTCTACTTGTCATTCTTTTAAGATTTTATTGCTCTACCACCATGATGGTTTTTTCAGGCAGCATATACTTGTTAGCAATAAATGAATGAAATAAAGAATATTTCAGGTGCTTGATGCACTGGACTCCAGCCCATGAAAACTTGTGCCCTGACAATTTGGTTAGCATTTCAGATGCAAGGAGACTCTTGGACATGCACATGGGAGGCATGTCATGAGCAGAGCCAGCTGGAGCCAGGGTCAGACCAGATGGCCTGGGAGGCCCCTTCTGACTCGCGCTGTTTCTATGTTTCTTTCTCATTCTCCTCCTCAGTTGCTAAAAGCAAGGCAACACTGTGCAGACTATGGCACTGTGGCAGCACAGGTCTTGAACTCCTTCAATGTTGTCACCAGTTGCTTTCAAAAGCATGTGGTACTGTTTCCAATATTTCTTTGCCTCACTGCAGTTCTTAATTTAGAGCAAAATTTGCCTCATCATGTCACATCTTTGTAACCATTAATGCGTCTACCAAGATTTTTTCCAAGTGGCAACATTTTTGTTTTAATTAGCAATCACTTTGTTCCCTTTGTTCTCCTCCCTCCTTTAAAAAAATAGCAACCTGCCATGTGTATCTTTCCCAAAGCCTTGGGGCTTGTGATTGTCCCCACTGTAATTCCTTGTGTGCCTTCCCTCTCCATCTTTTTGAGGATGGTGCCTTGACACTTGACATCTACTTGGATTCAAATGGCTCCCTTTACACCCTACGAGGAAATCAGCAGCCTGCTCATCAACGTGATGCTTTTTAAGCAGATCTAGCTCAATGGAGTGAGTTCAAATCACTCTAACAGACTTTACCTATGTCTCTACACTCATGACTGGGAGCAGGAAGGGTGAGACAGAAGCAAAGAAGAATCTGAATCCTGAGAGACATCCTGAAAATGTAGGGAATGGACTGGAGGAGTGGTAAGCAAATACACACTGAGTTGGAATCAGATTTAGTAGTGCTTATAGTAGCAGTGTGCCCCCTTCTTCAGTACTCAAATCTCCTTTTCGGTGCTGAGGGTGAGAAGTTCAGCCTTCTTCTGAACATCAAAAAGACAACTGCATGGAATGAAGCCATCAGAATAGCAGTTGATAATGTGGCAATTGAATGTATAGAGGGATTCGCTTTCCTGGGATTACTGATTACCCGCAATAGTGAACGCAGTCCAGAAATAAAGCAACAAATCTCACTAGGTTGTACGGCAATGCAAAGCATGAATAGTGTGTCGAAAAACAAGAACATCAGCTTAGCAACCAAATACAGATTATTCCGTGTGATCATTTTTCCTATAGCAACCTACGGATGTGAAAGTTGGACAATGAAAAAGTTAGACAAGAAGAAAATTGACTCATTTGAACTGTGGTGTTGGTAGAAACTCCTACGCATCTCATGGACAGCAAAGGTGATGAACAAGCACGTGTTAGAACATGCTAAATCAGACACATCCTTAGTTGGCAAAATAACAAAACTGAGACTCACTTTGGCCATGTCACATTATCAAGCTCATCAGGAAAAAAAAATTATGCTTGGAATGCTCACCAGCAACAGAAAATCAGGTTGCTAAAGAAAGTGGTGGTTCGACTCCATCAAAGGAGATACAGACCAAGCATAATTCAGCTGAAAGAAGTGGCACTGGATTGAAAAGTGTGGCGAGATTTGGCCCAGCTATTTGGCTAATAGTTGGACATGACTGAACAGCTGAGCAACAACAAGAATCATCCAACTCTCTGGAAGGGAAGTCAAAGAAAAGTAAAAATATGTTGAGATGCACTTGATCCTTTGTGAATGTGCCTGTGTGTGTGATGGGGTAAAGGGAGAGTGCTTGGCTATGAATTGTAATTTAATGCGCGACTGCTATTTATTTATTTATTTATTTATGGATTTATATCCTGCCTTTTTCCTACAAAGGGCTCAAGGCAGCTTCCATCATTCTCCTCCTCCATCTTATCCCCACAACAACAACCCTGTGAGGTAGGCTGGGCTGAGAGTCTGTGACTGGCCCAGAGTCACCCAGTTGGCTCCATGGCCAAGCGGGGACTAGAACCCAGATCCTCTGAGTCCCAGTCCCACGCTCTTCACCACTACGCCACACTGGCTCTTTCTGCTATGAAAGAGGCAAATTTCCTGGTGGGGATGATTAATACAATGAGAAAAAGTAGACCTGCCAAAGTGATCATGTCTTTATATAAATCTGTGGTGCAACAACTCTAGGACTAGTGTGTACAATTATATAAGAATATTACTATAAAGACAATATCATACAACTGGAAAAAGGTTCAGAAAAAGGCAACTAACAGGATGAAGGGACAACTCCCCCATGAAGAAAGGTTGCATCAACATTTGGAGCTCTTTAGCTTAAAAAGTCCCTCTTGGATGCACACCTTAACATAGTGATTGGGTCTGAGAGGAACAGAGATGCCAAAGGCCAGGCTGCCATGAGCCCGGTGTCTCTCATTAGGCTTTTCTCCTAGTTGGGTAACCAAAGTGGAATGGTCAGAGCAGAGACACCAGACTAAGATGCACCCACCATCTTCAGGCATAATGGTCACATCAGCAGAGGAGAGTGGATCTCCATAGGGATGATGGGGGCAGAGAAACTCCTGAAGGACCACCCCTGGGTAGCATCACTACAGTGGTACCTCAGCTCAAGAATGCCTCAGTTCATGACCAAATTGGGTTTGACCAATTTTTTTACTCAGGTCGCAAATTCCCCATTGGGTGATGATCGCGATCACACCTGTGCAGGGAACACGGGCACAATTGTGGTCATGCTGGGGGAGGGGGAGATGGCCTCACTCATGCTGGGAGAGGAGGAGATCTTTGTTGTTCTTTGTCACTTTGCTTCAAATTTTTGTGATTTAAAAAAAAAAAAGGTACCTTATTTACACTGAACCTTATGGGGAAATTTGACTTGGCTCACAACCAGTTTGGGTTGTGACCAGAGTCCTGGAATGGATTAAGTTCATGAGTCAAGATACCACTGTAGTTGAAAGTGACACTAGTGGAAATCTTTCACAGACAATGGCAGTGACACTCAAGCTAACTCTGGTTCATGCTGTGCAGAAAGCAGCAATGGTAAACTACTTCTGAATATGTCTTATTTTCAAAATCTGATGATGAGCCAATCCAAGATGACACAAGAGACAGTGCCAGAAGATGAGTCTCCCAGGCTGGAAGGAACTAGTTTACTTGCCTGTGAGTAATAATGAACAGCCCCACTGGGCTGAGTAAGGGGGGAAATACTACAGGGGTTTTATGTTACCTTAGAGGCTAATACACTTATCATAGAAATCATAGAATAGTAGAATTGGGAGGGGCCAAGAAGGCCATTGGATCCAATCTTTGCTGTTGCAGGACACCAATTGACACCATCCCACTCAGATGGCTGTCCCATTTCTTTCCAAGTGTCCCTAGGGTGGGAGAGCCCATGACTACTCAAAGCAACTGAGAAGTTGTACTACTCTGGTAGTGAGGAAACCTTTCCTGATATCTAGTCTGAATCTGGGTTGTTGCAACTTGAGTTGATTATTCTATGTCCTACACTGTGGTTTCAGCAAGAAGAGATCTTGGACTTCCTAATAAGCTTTTCTGGATGAGGTGATACCATTTTTTTCAGCTCTTCATTAAGTTCTGCTGGTGCACAGCACCCTCTAGTCCTCAGAACAATTGCAGAAGCAATTTGAAAAATTTGCAATATCTTTACCGGAAACGTATCCCTGCTCCTATGTAGCCAGTTTAGCAGAGGCAATGGCTGCCAATGAACAAATGTGGCTATATCTTGACTTGAGCACTTCTCTTCTCTTCTTCCCTCCCATTCCCCACCCTCATCAGCAGAAGCTGTTTATAGAGTGCTACCACCTGGCACAGTTGCAGCAGTCTATTGTTTCTAATTGGTTGCAGCCCAGGTGTTCCATTCAGTAAACTCCTGACACCTATTCAGTGAGTCATTGGAGCTTTTGGTAATCTGTTTCTTTAAAGTGACTTGTTTGCTGTGTGATTGGCTGCCCTTTCAGTCTGGCTTCCTGTTTTGTGTTTGTTTTTCTTTTTGATGATATTTGATACTCTGGTATTTAATCTGTCTGCCAGGCATCACTAATCTCAATTTCAATTTGATTTCAGCATCATTGCATCATTTTAGAAGGGGAATGTAATTTAAAAATCTAGGGCTTTGTCCAAAATTAATCTGACTTAATTCCTGTACATTTCAGTGTGTCTACACTGTGTGGGACTATTGTTGGATAAAACCCATAAATTAAAGATTCCAATTGTGGAAAGAGTAGTTCCAATAGAAGTAAATTCGAATAGGAGAGGCATGAATGGAAAGGAAGAGGGGCCCACATAAATACATTGGAATGAAAACCAGGAGAAAACAAATGAGCATATTGTGTTGATGCATGTTGATGCAGACCTATGATTCCACCCTACCCCACCCATAATTTATTAGTCTTTAAAGATGCAATCCAGTAGGGAACTTGGAGGATTGTGGACATTGTGGGATTGTGGGCAGGAGAAGCATGACTTCCATGGACCTTCCATCCAGGAAATCTTTTAGACTCCCATCTAGTTTTGGCCATCTATGTGTGGCACTTTAGAACAGCAGGGATGGAGACAAAGGCACCACCAGAATATTTCTGATCTTGGGGGCTCCAGTCTCCTCTCTTCACTTCCCATGAGAATGACCCCAAGAACAGTTTTTGCAACCTCAGAGCAGCAGTCGGCATGGTACTTTCTATACCAGCTGCAAAGAGAGAGATTGGAATCCAAGCTCAGATTCCCACCTTTGAGGCCATAGTGATTTTCTGACCTCAGAGCTGGGGATCCACAAGGTTCTATGGTTGTCCAGATGCTCTCTCGTCACCATAGGACTGTGCTGTAAATTGTCACAGGATTTTATGGGCACAACATCACAAAATCACTATTTTTTTACCATCTGGGTGCAGAGAGAACCTAGGGGTTCCACTGCCAATGACCACAAGTCCCAACTGATTCCATTTCTGTGTGCTAAATTCAGAATGTGTAATGTGGATATTATTTCCCTCTGTTTTCCCAGATCAACTTCTATCTGTTCATTTTTGTTCACAGAGGTACCAGTTTGATTAACACATATGCCCCCTTCCCACTTCACTGCTAGAAGATAATCTAATGGAAGCCTAGCATGAAGTACAATCCTCGGGAGGCATTTTCCTTTTATTTGTAAAGGATTTATTCCTTCACTGCTAATTGTTGCTAGAATTTCTATGGTATGGGAGATATTAACCACAGCTTTTTGTGGATCAATAATTACAAGAGAAGGAAAGAACTCTCTAAGAACAAGTGAGAAGCATTTGGGCTGCTGGTGGCCAGTAGCCAGCTGGTGGTGGTGGCCAGCTGGTGGTGCTGTGCTTCGGCCTTCCCACTCCCTCTTTTGGTCTGAAGGAGCCCTGTAGAAGAAAGTTCATTGTACTTTCAATCATGCTATGTGATGCCGTATGCCCTGTATCCAGTTGCCCACCTGCCCATCCAACCCCAAAGCAAAATTCTGTATTCCCATTGTCTGCACAATCCCTGCCTGACCATGAGCTGAGTTTCATGTGTTGAGTTCCATACCAACTATCCTTTCCTAAATTGGAATGTGATCTACATTTGAAGTATCATGCATTGCATTTCCAATAGCACCTGCCATTATTTGAACATCAATACATTCTGAAACACTTGGTTTCCAAATCATTCCTAGTCTTCTTCTACACTAGTCAGCATGAAACCAATCAGGTGCAGTAATTATACTGGAGTAGGAATCAGAACATCTGGCTTTAAAAACCTATTCATGGGCCAGCCTAGCCTATCTCACATGGGTATTGTGGGAAGAAAATTAAGATAAGGGAAACAAATATTTTTTTTATATTTATATTTAAGAAATATTTTAATTGTTAATTTATTAATTTATTTGTAAATTTTAAGGTTTATGGATTATTTATAGTTTTAATTTATGACTATGAGATGGGCCAATTTTAGATTGTGTATAATTTTAGATAGGGTATTGTTTGACTGTTGGTTGTTTTATTTTGTTTCTATATGTTGTGAGCGCCCCGAGGCTAGTTGGCAAGGGGCGGCATAGAAATGTGTCAAATAATAATAATAATAATAATAATAATAATAATAATAATATTTATATTGTGATTTATATCCTGCCTTTTTCCTACAAAGGGCTCAAGGCAGCTTACATCATTCTCCTCCTCCATCTTATCCCCACAACAACAACCCTGTGAGGTAGGCTGGGCTGAGAGTCTGTGACTGGCCCAAAGTCACCCGGTTGGCTCCATGGCTGAGCGGGGACTAGAACCCAGATCCTCTGAGTCCCAGTCCCATGCTCTTAACCACTACGCCACACTGGCTCTCTTAACCACTCTCACCACACTGGCAAATATGCATGCCCCCCTGAATCCCTTTGTGTGATGAAAATTTATCCTTAATGTGGCTTACTCCAAGAGAAAGGAGTATAGGATTGCAAGCTGAGCAATCATGAGAGATAAATGGGAAATTTGTCCCAGTTCATTTCTGACCAGAATTTAGCCAAGTCATACACTCCAGAATTGTGCACTAAGACCATGTGATTGAAAAATATGTATATTGGGAAAATGTGCATGAAAAATGTATACTTCAAAAAAATGTGCAGAAGCACACTTTGATCAAAGAGAGAGAAACATATTTCAGAAGGATGCACAATTGACACATGCATTTGGGGAAAATATGCCTGACATTATGTTAAATTTATTTCATGAAAAGAAAGGAAAAAAGAAGCTGTTTGGAATATGATAGACATGAGTCAGAACAAGCTATAAGACAGAACTTGGAGAACCTTAACTGGGTCCATATGTGCTGATTTGTACTTCCCTCCTCCATATTGCATGGTTAAAGGTTCTGCAAAAAATCATAATAGGTTTGCATTTCATTCATAATGCTTGGTTGTCTGTCATGCACCTGACAACATCTCAGGCAGTAACAAAATAAATCAGCATAAAAAGAAGGAAAATCAAATATGAATAGTCCCAAAATGCAAATTAGCAGCACAACAAAACAAAACAAAAGAATGGAAAACAAACTAGGCTTTCAACATTGAGAACCAGTAGGATTCTAAATTAAACAAGAAAATGTAATTGTTTATGTAATTGAAAATGCTTCCAATGTTAGCATGCTGAAATGTTACAAAAATGTAGCAGTTACTCTTTTTATAGGCAGAGGTATAACCATGTGCATCACCTTAATTCATGTCCAAGTTTGCAGCTTCTGAGACCAAGTTTGTCAGACAAGTAATCACGGCTTACTATTTGCCTTCATAAATCCAGAGTTGGTATGGCCATTGCTGACAAAAGGTCAAGCTCTAGCATGAACTGAGGTATTTCTGTTCCACATCATTTGTAACTCCAGAGTTTTCTGCAAACACTTTAGATCATTTTTCCATCTTTTGCTCCTGGCAGCCTCTGATCTAAGCACCAGTTTTTTGCTTCCACTGCATCATAAATTTATTCCTTCCTTGGTTTACTTTTCCCTCTTGCAGGGTTAACTTATCAGTAGCACCACTTTAGCCTTTTCACCCTCCTTCACCCTGATGCCTGCCAAGTCTCCAGAATTGGTCAGGGGTTTTTTTTTAATCTGTGTAGATCAAAACCAATCTCTATATTTAGAAGGTGTTGAGTCTAACATCAGTTTTGAAGGAAAAGCAAATGATAAAAATTCAAGGGCACAAGAAGTAGGATCCATAAACAATGTCTGAGGTTTTCCAAATTCTTTCTCATAGCTTGTTTCACCTTCTTTGAGCATCTTTTGAAATGTGAGCATCTTTCTTTCCTTTCTGAGCAGAAATGCTAAAGTGTGGAAATGCAAATTGAAGGGGAATTTGCACAATTTGTGCAGGGGCATGCAAAAGAGTATGCTTGAACACAGACAGAAGTTCAGGAAATTGTGAAAATTTCCTTAGAATAGTGATCTTGCTCATGTTCCTTTTCAGAGTTACAAATGGGACGTGGTTGTATAATACATGAGTGAGATAGTCTCACAGCCATGGATGGCATCAACTTCACCTAATTTTTCCACATGCTTCAATCCTTGAAATTGCCATGCTCATATTGATGCTTGTTTCCTTCTCATTTTAGGATTGTTCATGGAGTTATACTCTGGGAATGAATGGGGGATGCTTGAGTTAAGACTGCAATGTGTTGCATAAACCAGCTTATGAGGTAAGAGGTCAACGTCCATTCTTCACATCGCCAGTTAGTGCTTTCACCAGTTTTCCTATCTAAGCTGTCACCCCTTAGAGATCCCATTACAAATAAAGACAGCCTGGTCATTCTAAGCTGTGCACTGAAGATGTGACCCTGTGGCTGTTGATGTTCCACTGGAGTATGGTCAGTATTTCAGTTGGGCACATCCCAAGATTCATGCTGTTGCTGCTGCTCTTCATTATGGTTCAGCCAGCATGTCCTTCTGGCCTAAAGGGAGTGAGCAAGGGAGGAGGAGGAGGACATGAAGGAGAAAATGGAGGTGGAGATATTTGCTTGGCAGACATCTACTAGGCAAATGATAAAAGGTAGTAGCAACAGTTTGTTTTCAATGCAGAAGAGAAGGTCTCCTTTTTCAGGTCTGTCTCCCATACCTGAAGACAGTACCATGAATTCATGTTATCTGGGTAGGATCCAACATTTGCTGCAGCCAGCAGAAGCAGAATCCTTGCCAGGAGCAAGCACACCAGCAGAAGGGTTTTGCTGACTCCTTTGGCCCACAGTTGCCCACCTCCAAATATCTGCTTTGGACGGTTGGAGTGCCTTTTGAAGGATGTTTGTACTGGGCTGTAATGGCTGCTGGTGGAACCAGAGAAGGCCCAGTCAGTCCCCCTTCTACTTGTGGGTTCCCTAATTTACAGAATATGAAGTCTGAATAAAATCCAATGTCACTAAAAGGAAAGAAAACCATAAACCCCCTTATCGTTACTGTCATTCACATGGAACGGTATTTTTTTAATGCCTGTGATAGGAAATAATCTGTAGATTTTTCTATGCAGCAGCAAAGTGCATGAATGCTGGCATGCCAAAAGGTCTCCTTTGCTCGGCAGTAGCTAATGCCTGTCAGCTCCGAAAGTGAGCATCATCTGATAGAGCAAAGGCATGTTTGAAATGGATGCCACCATGTGCTGATGTGCTGTACCAAGTGCTGTACCAAGCAGTACCAAGTGCTGATGTTCTGGCACTTTCAAACCCTGAGCCGGCCAAAGGGTATTTCTCTGTGCTCACACTACTCTTGAACTCGTGCACCAGGATAGCGACCTGTACAGAATCCCGAGAAATTGTGTTAGCATTTCTAAAACTCATGCGGCTTCTTTCAGAACGCTAAGGATGTTTATTTTTCCACTTTCATCGTGTCGACATCGCATGATGCACAGACAGTTGTACCACCAAGCCTGGACTGTCAATGGGACATCCCAGCACTTAATGACAAGCAACCATCCATGCAAGACCATAAGGGCAGTCCAGCTTGATTAGCCCAAAGATCGCCAGTGCCCTGCTGCCCACAGGCAGATGCCTCTGAGAAGACCACAACTGCTGGAGGTAACAAAGTGCCTCCGTGATTATAGTTTATTGATTTGATTTAAATACTCAGGACATGTAAGGAACAAGGAATTTTTATCAAAGAGGCCATCAGTAATGTTTGTTTGTTCATTGAAGGTTTTTGTATGCTGTCCCAATTACCAAAAAAGTCTCTGGGTGGCTTAAAGAGAGCAAACCAAAAATACAGAACCTATAGCAATGACAACAAAAGTACACTGCATCTAAAATAGGAATAAAAACAAGAATAAAACCAGATTAATCATTAAAATACTGGGAAAATAAAAACAATAGGAACCAAACTGGAAAAAATACCTTTTTTAAAACAAATATACCAAAAATAGCACACACACGTGTGTGCACAAACACTCTCTAAACCAATTAAAAAACTTAACCCAATAGACCAGTTTACATGTCAAGATCACAGCATATCTGGAATATAATCAGGGTTCATGGCTACGGTCCTGAGCACTTATTTGCTGGCATAGCAAGCTTATACTTGGCTTGTAAGTCTGCTAATTGACTTGACATATTGCTTCTGTTACATGTGCAGCAACAGTACCTTGTCAGATGTTATAGATCCCCCAAGGGAATAAAAGGATCTCTCATCAGTTGTGAGGACAAAGATTTTTTTTAAGAGGTAGACCACACATACAGAATAACTATCGGGCTGAATCTTTCTTTTCCCATTAGGACACACTGAAACCTAAGGCGCTTTGCCTTCTTTTTCCAATCATGTTCATTAGCTAACTCTATTTTAATCCATATTTTGTTCTTTAGTTAGGGGCATGATTAGTATACATGTCACTAAAGAGGATTTTAAACAATGCCTACATACAATAATTCTACATTATACTTATTGTGACGATCCTTTCATCAGTAGAAGGCCAAAACTTTCTGGTCACCAAAACTGAGTAATTTTGCTGTTGAGTTTAAATGTCCATAATTTACTCTTCTAGAACTTATCTCCAGAGCATCCCCATTTCTTTTTGTAATTGGGTGGCACTAAACTCACTCCTGCAAAATGCAGTCTCTTCTCAGGGCTCCTGTCACAAGATTGGCTTCAGACATGATAACATTCTTATTATATATGGGTGAAACAGTAGGAAAAAGTAGGTTTTGACCCGGCTTCAGACATGATAAAATTCTTCATATACATGGCTTGATCACGCCAATAAATGAACTTCCCAGTCACTATCTGTAGACTGGGCGAGTCCATTTTTAGCCTACCACATCCTCTAATAATATCAAGCAAAATGCATGTTTGTAAAACTTTGAGGTCACAAATTCCATGACGTGCATCTACCCAGCCCAGAAAAAAATACATGAACAAAAACATTTGGGGTTATGCACAGAAATAGACAATTTGGGAAGATATGAAATTTTGGTACAGATGAAATCATGAAATTCATGTAGTCAGAAGAGAGGATGTGTCAAAGCACCGCAGAATTCATCCTTCTAGTATTCATGGGCTTCTTTTTCTACTTGGTCCTGTCTTGAAACGTGAGCCAAGTCTGTGAACACTTGTGCAAGGAAAGTCGAACAGCTAGCAGCCTTCTTTTGCGTCATGTGCAGTAGCACAACCCAAGGCTGCTGCATGGAATGCCGCTTACACAGCATTCCTGGGGGGCTTGATTCCTGGTGAGCACCATACAAACACTGGGCATGCTCACCAGAAACCTGGATTCATGGCCATATCAAAGTGGACCAGAGTTTGGGGAGCAAAGCCCAGGGAATCTGACGGATTCCCAACCCCAGAACAGATTTCTCACATTTCCTTAGTCAGAGTTATGTTCTAAGGAGTCTCTGTTTGGAGCTTCGCTAGGGATATGCAAATCAGCAAAACCCAAGCTCACAAAGTTCTTGAAGCTCATTCTGAGTTGAGTCCATTTCAGAATGCAAGTTTTCTTTTTTATTCCAATGAGAATATATTCATATTTTTGTACATATTTGCATCAGTTGTATGAACCTCTTAAATGCTAGCATTCTTGCCCCATTGATTAAAGTATTCATTTGCATGCATTTTTCAAATGTATTCTTTTGTTCATGAGCATTTTTCAGATGTAATAGTGCTGCTGAACATGTTGGTTTGTTCTGCGAATCATATTACAAGCTGAGACTTTGCCCTCAGCTTTCACTGAAGCCTGTGCTTGATCCAGAAAGTACAAACTCAATAAATCTGGATCCAAAACAAATTGAAATTAATTTCTCTATATATCCTAGCTTAGGGCAGTATCCATAGACGTCTGGATAACTTTGCAGCACCCACCAGAGAGCTCGTACTTCCAAAAATTATTTTCTAGGACAGAACAGGCCAGCAGAGCAAGAAAATGGGAGTGTCAATGATCTGTCGCATCCCCAAAATGAGAGATTTGGCTTGTTCCAGGGTTGGTTTGGGACGGACTTGCTTCCTGTTGTGCTGATGGTACATCCATCCAAAGCAAAATATTCCATGGAGAAATGGCAGCAATGGTCACTTCCCTTAGAAAACGGGATTTTAAATAGAGCTTGTGAAAGGTCTTCTACCAGGGCAGACCACCAGTCCCTCTACCCTGATATTGCCAACTGTGGCTGGCAGTGGCTCTCATGCACCTTCCCATCACCTGCCCATTCATCCTTTTAACCTCAGACCTTCGACATGCAAAGTATGTGATCCATTGCTCAGCTCTGCTCCCTGCGGTGCTCACACAGCTTTAACACATCACTTCCTGTGAGCTTCAGCGCTTCATCCTCTGCCGTGAATTGTGGCCCAAAGGTCTCACTACAAGATTATTTTTTACAGTTTTCAACTGAATTTAGGTAACATAGACAGGGCCATCCCCTCTAAACTGATGCTGAAATGTAATAAGCCATACATTGTCTTCAGGACTTTTAGTTGATATATGCCAGAGTATGGCAAGAAATTTCAGATACTGTACATGTTAAAGATCAGCTTTTATGTGACTGCAAGGAACCTGCCCTGAAAAGGCCTTAGAAGTCTAAAGTTTATAAGGCTACATTACGAACATGATCACTTGATAAGGGGCAGCTCTGTGCATAACAATGTGGATATGCTTTTGTGCACATGTGTACACATCAATGCTGCAAAATCATTTTACAAGGAGAGATAAAGAATGAGTGCCCCCATCTTCAAAGGAGGCAGTGTAAAGGATCTGATTGATTAAGTTAGCAATACTGAGTTAATTGAGATTGATCTAGATTGGACCAAATAGGTACAGTTCTTGCAGGCTGGCATTCAATTTGCATGATACCACCTTTTCTGTCATTATAATCTGTAGTGAATCATCCAATCTTAGGCTTTATTTGAATAAATTACCTCTTGAAAACTCACCCAAGTCCAAACTAACACAATATTTTTTTTTCCTTTTTTGGGTACAAATAAAAATGTACCTTTCCTGCCTCTTGCTTAACAAATTCAACACACACAGGCCTTGTACTGGTACAACTCTATGTAACTAAAGGCAAGGCTTTTTTCCCTATATTTTTAAGTTTTCTGCTTTACAAAATTAACCAATTTTATAGCAAACTTACCTTGGTCAGACTATGG
Source organism: Varanus salvator macromaculatus (assembly GCA_023646645.1). Taxonomy (NCBI): domain Eukaryota; kingdom Metazoa; phylum Chordata; class Lepidosauria; order Squamata; family Varanidae; genus Varanus; species Varanus salvator. The sequence continues at coordinate 49,053,898 of JAIXND010000674.1, read as the reverse complement.
CAGCCTTAAAAATAGCTCAATATTTGCTAGAAGAATATCCTTCATTAATAAGATGCCCTCTTTGAAGGACTGACCTGTTGAGCTCCAGTATACCGAAAAAGAATGTCAAAAGGAAGATGACAGGTCTGATGTCACCCGTCAACAGTCCCTGGATAGCAGACTAAGCAAGACTTGGTCACAGTCTTCCACAATATGATGGGATGTACTACATTTAAATTAAACTATAATCATTATTTCAAAACTAAATCAGCACATGCACATTTTATGCAAATTGGTCTCCTTCTTTATCCTGTTTTTTTGGCTATTCATTTCTGGTTTACTGGAACTTTTGGCAATATTTAAGTGCCCATCCTATCCATGTTTCCTAAAATTTGTTTTACAACATTACAAAATAATTTTTAAAATAATTAGCATTCTTTGAATGGTCACCCATAATGAACATGGATCCTACTTCAGTCCTGAGTAGAGCAATATGTCATGTCAAAGTAGGACATGCCGAAGTAGCGGATGCCATTAACACAAAATGTACAGCGTGGATCTTTCTGTCCTTTCTAATGTAATGTTTTGTTTTGCTGTTTTGTTTTTAAATGTGCTCTCTAATTTATATGGTGTTTCTCCCAGATTGAATACCTTTACTGGGACCATCCTTTGCAGAGGAAAAGAGAAACCAAGAAATGCTTATCATGCACATACAGATGACAAGTCATGCCCAGAATACAGCTTATTATTCTATCGCTAATTGTGAAAAGTACTATTACTCTCCCTGGTGAAACATATGATCATACATGGCAAGCCCAAGGATATCATCAGTAATGGGCATTTTTAATTTGAAAGTAATTATTTTTGAAGCGGCCAATTAATTTCCTTCTAGATCTTTGTTATTTTGTGTTCCAGCATTTGCTATTGGACTGAATTTATGTCCCACCACAAAGGCTTATACATTCTGGTGACTGGTACACCTTGGAACCTGGATTCCAATATCTCTTCCTTTGTCCATAGACAGTTTTGAAATGTGGAACTGGAAGGACACAACTAATCTTCGGCTGCCAGTCCTTCTATTTCACTGGTTCATGAATCACCATGGTCAGCGTCAGCTAAGCTGACTAAAGGAACTCTAAAGCTCGTGGTAAATTAATCCCAAATGTCAGTTTTCTTGTCAGCCTTTATTAGCTAGGATAAATCAAATCAACCTTTCAAATAGAATTCAGTTGTTATAGTCTTATCTATGATAAAAGCTCACAAGAAAAGTAAAGCATTTAGAGTAAATATTTTTAAAGCATTAAGTTGATAAAGGTCTGGTCTTTATTCTTTTCTAAATATTTCTATAATTAATTGAGAAAAACAGCATAACTCAATAAATACATGCAGCCTTGATGGGGGGCGGGGCGGTGATGGGGTCTCTTACCTAGGGAGAAAATGCTAGATCCCTAAACCCTGACAATTCCCAAAGTACAGAGGTCTGACATGGTGAACCATCTCTCCCCCAAAATAGAGGGGAATCTGTAGCTATGAGTTCGGTCATTTGTTTATGATGTTCATCTCCCAGCCAAAAAATAGCCAGCCTGTGTGTACTTAGGGACTACCTATTCTCTAGATCAGGAGCGGGGGATCCATAGAATCATAGAACAGTAGAGTTGGAAGGAGCCATAAAGGCAATCAGGTCCAACCCCCTGCTGTTGAAGCACACCAAGTTACACCACCCCACTTAGATGGCTGCCCAGTTTCTTTTTGAATGTCTCTTAGTGTGGGAGAGCCCACCACCTCTCTAGGCAGCTGGTTCCACTGTTGAACAGCTCTGACAATGAGGAAACTTGTCCTGATGTTTAGGCTGAATCTGGGTTGTCGCAACTTGGATGGATTATTCCGTGTCCTACACTCTGGCATCAGCAAGAAGAGATCTTGGCCTTCCTCTTTGTGACAGCCTTTGAGGTACTTATAGTGGAATATCATGTCCCCCCTCAGTCTTCTCTTCTCAAGGCTGAACATGCCCAGTTCTCTCAGCCTCTCCTCACAGGACAGAGTTTCCAAACCCTGGACCATTTTTGTTGGCCTCTGCTGGAACCTTCCTAATTTGCCTATGTCTTTCCTAAATCTTGGTGCCCAGAACAATATTCCACGTGAGGTCTGACTATTGAAGAGTATAGAGCTTGGATGTAGCCTTTGCAGAGTCCCCAGCTGCCTGAGCAACTGCCCGTGGTCTAACAGTGGTGGGTGGGTGTGTTTGCAAATGTATCTGTGTGGGTGAAGCCAGGGAGAACAGTGTGTGCAAAGATCCAGGATGCAGAGCCTTTGGGTCAGATGGAGAGCCACAGCCTGGCTCTCCATGGCTCTAGGAGGACACACCACTTGCCCTCCTGTTCTCCCAGCTGCCAATCATCCGGTAGTTTCCCAGTCTCCGTGCAGGCTTTTTCCCATTCTAAAAAGCCCAAATGCCTCATGAGTAAAATTGCCGGGGGCATTTACAGTATGATAAGGAAGCCAGATGGTTGACTCTGCAAGTGAAAATTATTACGTGTTCAAATCCCTCCTCAGAACTCACTGGGTGCCCTTGAGCCAGCTACCATCTATCAGGCTATTCTAGTTAATAGAGTTCTGATGAAGCTCAACCATTGCTCTCTGTGTTTCTCGGATAAGTGGTGGGCATTACAGATGTAACAAATAATATGCTCCTCTTTAGCTTGCTTTCAGAGAAAAGAGACTTACCCCGCAATGATCTGAAAAAGATGCTAGTCTGCCAGCTTGATGGCACCAGTTAAGTAACAAATCAATGGGATTACTTTTGTCAATGAAATTGTCCAGCTCATGAACACATTCATCATTAAACCGTCCTCTGCTGAACTGACAAGTCAGATGAAGAGTCTCACACGCACATTTTCAGTGATCATTTACTTGCTTTGAAAACAGAGAAGCTTTTTAATGAGTATAAAAGAGGATCACAAAACTGTAATAAGAATGATAGGTAGTCGCTATTTATAGGGCAAAGGAAGAGAACGTGGAGAGGAGCATAATGGGATAAAATCAGATTGAGGGGCCTGTCAGGTATGACCTAGCTACCTGGCTAATAGCTGTAGCTATTATTTAAGTGTGCCTCTGGATGGAATAAGATGCGACAAGGTGTGAAGTAGGTTATATTAATTCATTGGTAGTGTGTGCACAAAGCAGTGTATCTAGGCACGCATTCGTAGCTGCAATACCTGCATTGACAACTCACCCAGAGTGCTTGGTGATGAGCTCCATATTCCTATTGCACACCTATTTTGAAAGAATTGTGCAGTGGCGCACAGACAGGTCTCCACAAAATTAGATGTGCCTAATTGTTTCCGAGGTCATCACTGTACACTGTATACTGCCATAATTTCAGATAGTGCCCTCCACATAATGTTGCTCTACAACATCCATCATCCCAAAATGATGACTGGGGCTGATGGAAGTTATAATCCAAATCATCTCTGGACCTCAGGTTACAGAATTTGCCTGAAGGCTCAGGCCTATGCCTATTTAGGCAGTAAAAAGGCCTACAATGCCCAGCTGTGATGGCTGAGGCATGCTGGGGGTTGTAGGCCTTTCTTCTGTCTAAACAAGCATAGGATTGTACCTGAAAGTATAGGCTATGTAGAAAGTAATCTGTATTGAATGTACTCTCCTAAAGCTGAAGTAGCAATATGCAACCTTGCCATTCTTGTTGGAATGAAACCCCATCAGCCCTAACTGCTGTAGTCAGTGCTGAGGAATGATAGGTGTTGGAATTCAGTAACATAGAGATGGCCCCAGGTTGCCTGCCCCAGTCTTCACAGTTCAACCCTACTCACAGAATCCTACCCTGGCCACAGTGAGGAAGTAGTGACTAGCAACCCTTCCATTTGGATAAGCATTTTTGGATAATTTGGAGGTTGATTTACTGGAAAAAAATAGTTTTGATGGCATTGAGTGTTGTTGCTGCCATTGAGTGCCCAGAACAAAATGCCATAGCTTGACTGAGTTATCAATTCAAAGGAGAAACTGCAGCCAAAAAATTAGAAGATGATTGAAACTTGGAAGGGCAGGAATGAAGGAACTGGAAAAGGACCAAGGCTGGAAACCAAGGCCAAGCTCATCCACACTGTTGTATTCCTAATCACTATGCATAGGTGTGAAAGCTGAACAAGTGAAGAAAGCTGGCCGGAAGACAACGGATGAGTTTGAACATGGTGCTGAAGGAGAGCTTTGTGAATGCCATGGACAAACAAATGAACAAGTGGGTCCTAGAGCAAACCAAACCAGAACTTGACCGGCAAGCAAAAATGACAAAACTGAAGCCATCATCTTTAGGCACATGTTGAGAAGGGAAGATTCAAGGGAAGACAATCATACTAGGGAAAGTTGATGGCAGAAGAGGAGGATCGATTCCATTCAGGAAGCCACAGCCTGAGCAAGGCTTTCAAAGACAGGCCATTTTGCAGGAAATGTATTCTGCGAGTTGCCATAAGGTGGACATCGCAGGAAAAAAACAAAAACAACCAATCCAAACCAAATCATAAGAAATAAATTAAAAGTGTTCTTTTCCATCAGGCATGGATAAGCAGGAAACATATTACTTTGTTTTAGTTAAACAAACTTTGGCTTCATTACATTAGACTACAGGGCTAAGGGTGGGATGCCAAACTATTCTCAGATCAGCATGTCGCACAATTGTTGTTCATGCTACTTATTTGATTCAATTGACAGTGCATTCTTTGTTCTTTTCATCAACCCAACAATTTAACAATCTCAGTCCCAAGGAGGGAACAACAGGAACAAAGGCATTGTTCTGAAGTGGGATAGGGTGATAGTTTTGAAATGTGATAGCACTGGCTGAAATGTTTAACAGTATGTTCTACTTTTATAACTGCCATCAGTAGCAGTATTGCATTCAGCTTGATTTTCTGTTTAGAATAATTCATACAACTGACCCAGTACTTGAATGAGATAATTAGAGAAATAATTGCTAGTGAATATATTGCATAATATCATTTGATATATGATATCAAAACAACATAACGGGCATGTCCAAATAGTAACAAAAATTAAATTACAAACTTTTTAACTAGATCACACTTGGCAATGTTTCAAAGGAAATGCTGCAGGGAAGAATTGCTAAAACCATGACTGGCATAAATTGAAATCTTGAATGGGATTTTTTACCCCCCAATACTTGAACTGGACAATTACATTGCTGCTAACATTTCAATTACCTGGAGCATGTCTTCTGAGTGTTTAGGTAAACATATGTTTAGATACATGAGGATACTATTTTATAGGATTATATGAACGAAAGGTAATATAGGAGAATAATACGATATTACAAATAATTTGATTTTTCTGATAATTAGATTTTGGATTATAGACTTCTAAAGTCTTTAGTACAGCAGATATACATTTGAAAGAGTACCATACTTTTCAGTCTTTCACTTCGGCACATATGTTTCCATTGTTTTTAAAATATATATTATTAAAGCCAAAACAGGCAACATAATCACAATCCTTGTACACCTACACTTCTAATGTTAAATTAAATCAATCCTTGAAGCCATTTCTCCAAAATCAAACCAACTAGTTAATGTCAAGCACTCCATTCAAGGCTTCCCTGCAAATCTGGTGTGCCCAATGTGTGGAAAGTCTTGTGAGCTGGCAGGGAAGGCCAGTAAGGCTTTGGGAGCAAGGTGTCTCTGGTGCCTCCCTGCCTGGGCCATGGGATCTCTCTGCTATGTGCTATTCCTTACACTCACATTGCTTAAGATGCTTGTATCTGTAAGATTATGATCCCCACCTGCCTTGTTGATTTCTATAAGTAGACGGATTCATCTCTCTGCAGTGTTCTTTCCCCCACAAGTAAACATACCCTGTGCAGGTTCCCTGAACGTTTCACCACCTAAAGAGGAGCGCATGTGAGCCTTCCCGGCAGTCCCTCTTTTTAATAACTGATCTTGCATTCCTAACAAGCTGCTTTGCAATGTATTCTATGAACTAACCTCAATTTTCAAGTTTTGCAATAATAAGGTAAATGAATGGTGGCCTGATTTTTAAAATCGTTGAGCTTTCAGAGCTCCTGCTGGGCCAAAGAGCATCCCAATCCCACAGAAGCAGACAAACGGCACGTGGATTTTGAACTGTGTGGGAACTTCTAGCCAGCCATTTAATTGGCTGCCCAGATGAGAGCTGAGCTCTTTAAAACCCTTGCCCCAGTTACAGATATTTCAACTTCTTGTTTTGAAAAACTTGTCCTACTAATTAATTTACTGCTGGCCTGTTTCCCAAATGTATGCCTTGCAGTTAATATTTGCAGTACACGACGATCAGTTTTATCCTGCTTCGCTCGGAGTCCAGCAGCTATCTGTTCCATTTAACTTCAGACTAAACAAAATAATTGCCTGTGTCATCAGTGTCAGTCTGGATAATTTTGACAGAAAAGGTAAAAGGGTTACTTGAATTATGTCAGCATGTCAAAATGCTTTAAGCAATTAGTGTGTATGTGTGAAGGGGGTTGGGATTTAACAGAGCATGCAAGGTTTTCCTTAGCAGAGATGAACACGCACTCACTGTGTACACACCCACATATGCTGCCAGATGTGCAGCACAATCCTATGCATGTTTATTCTGAATTATTTCCATTGTATTCAGAAGAGCTTATTAGGAAAGTGTATATGGACTGCATTCTTAACATGCTCTGACCGCTTAAATTTTGTAAGCCATTTTTGTCATGTAGAATATTGAAATGCTGAGAAAGACATAAAATGTAATTTTCTACTAATTGCATTGTGAGACCCAACTGGAGAGTACCAAATCATGGGGATCAGGAAAAATGTATCATCATCATCATCATCATCATCATCATCATCATCTCAGGATTTAACTGTAATGTCACAATAACTGGCTCAGGGTGAGGGCATACAACTCTCTCTCAACAGTAGACACATTAATAAATGAGGAAGGAAAACTAAAGCCATTCTTATCTTGCTCTGCTCCTCCTCCACTTCCTCTGCCACACCCACCACACTTCTAACTTGTGAAAACCCTCTAAAGCTATTTTATATGAGTGACTTTTTAACTCCAGCGGGTCTTAGCTCCCCTAAATTGCGTTAGTGGTTTTGAAAAAGTAAGGAAAGAGCAAGCCTGAACTGGACCAGCGACGGAGCAGGTCAGGTTAGCTGTGAAGTGACAACCATCTCCCAAGCCCTGCTGGCATTTGCAGAAGAAGGCAGAATGCAGGGACCAGCTTCAGTGGTCCTGACACACCCATGCCCTGAAAATCCCCCCATTGCTGTGGAACGGGCCACAAGCAGCTGGTTGACTACCGTGGGACTGGAATATGGAACAGGTGGACCATGTGTCTTTCCAGCATGGCATTGCTTGTGTTCCTATGTTCACTGAAAGCAATGGGGAAGGATTGCTGGACCAACTCCAGCACCTAGATCAGGCCTGTCTGGAAAAGGAGCGGGTCTGGATTCTTCCTTTGCAATGCCCTCTTTCAGGCTTCTGTCCACCTATTATGACTGGTGGCAGCTTCCCGCCCACCACAAGTGCTCTTCTCCAGCAGCACAGTCCAGCAGCAAAGTAAAAGCCTGCCAGCCCGACCCCTGCAAGCCCTCAACCTCAGAAGGAGAGCAAAGATCACTCTCCAAAGCAATGTTAAATGAGGGCCTTTTTTAAAGTGCTTCTCTATGAATGGAAAACAAATACCCTCTGAAAGACTTTCAAACGCTTCATCAAAATGCTTACATGAATGTCTCTTCTGTAGAAGGCAGATCTGGGGAATCTCTTTGAGATGGAATTCCACACTTTACACATCCTGCAAGTCTAATAATTTTAATTGAAAGTCTTCTGTTTAGCTTACTTTGAACTTGCAGTTAAAAGTGCACTACCTACCACTGATTTTGTGGGGACACTTTCTGATTTTCTTAGCATCACATTTTCAATTGTTATTCCCCCCCCAGCATGCTGTTTTCATGCGCAGCCAAACATACTTCCATTCTGCTCACTAATAAATTGCTGCTATTCAGATACTTTAATTATAATACATTTCATGCTGCTTTGAAAGACCACAGGGCCCCCTGCTATTGTTGCAAGGAAGTGACTGACAGAGCACAATGTGCAGTTTTTAATAGCACTAAAAATGTGCATTACAGGGAAACTTCTGAACAAATGCAAAGAAGAGGAAAGGCTGTAAGGAACTTAGGGATACACATTGGTTGAAGGGACTGTAACAGGACTCCGTTGAGATGACTTGTTGATCCTGTAACACCAGAAGAAATGCAAGGACCCAAGCTTAAGTTTTATAGCTTTATTATTTTTTATTGGCACTTGTTTTTATTTTTACTGAATTCTGTTGTAAACCATCCTCAGAATTTTAGAGAGCTATATAAGTCCCATAATCCCATAACATAACTGAGAGAGTTTGTGTTCATCTGCCCCCACTCATTCAACAGGGCACGATTTGATATCCTTTTCTGCGCAGGGTGCAATGATGGTGAGTTGAAAGTGGAAGAATTTTCCTTTATTCCATTAGTATGAACACAACAGCACCTGGGAGTATATAGGCTTGCTGGAATTTGCATACTCTGCAGGGTTGTGTGGGGTTAATGTGTTCCACCACAGGAAACTGATGGCTTTCTGGCAGTTCTTGGGTATTATTCGAGTTATTCTGCCAAAGCACTGGTTGATCTCTGGAATGGAGAAATGGCCCGGACAGTCCCCCTGGAGTCAATGGAGCCATTGGAGCCCTGGCCTTCCAGAGCATGGTAGGCCATGGAATTTTGGCTAGAGTGACTCTAGCAGAGAACTTGGAACAGTGCAATTGGACCACTCAAATTGGTGGCCATCACTACATCCTATGGAGGTGAATTTCATAGTTTCACTGCATAATGTGAAGGAGTATTTCCTTCTATCTCTCCTCAATCTCTCAGCAATAATCTTCATGGGATGACTCCAATGGGTGTTAGTATTATGGGGGAGAGAAATACATCTTTGATGACACCATGCATAATATCATGCACCTGTATTGTGTCTCCAAACCCAGCAGGATTGTATATGGGGCAAGCTGACGATTTGGAGGCTTACATGAAATTCCTGCCCTCCGCCCCCGGAAGAGAATGTTTTCATCAACCATGAACACATAGCGTGTTCTTCAGAATGCTGCACATGGAGAGCTGCTCACGGAAGTTTCCCATCCAGGCAAATGACTGCAAGCCTCACGCTTCTGCTTTATAGCCTCCCTCTTCTTTCAACAATATTTCATTTTAAATAGCAATTTTCAGCATAGAAAGATGTATGCATTTTCCTACAAAATGCTTGCCTTTTTTATAATACAGCCATACAAAATAATAGTGCAGAAGCAGTAAAAAGGAGAAGATAATTTCATTCACTCTAGTCTCCAAGCAGGAGACAAATCCTTTAACATCATTATTCTCTTCAGGGATGTGTAAGTAAAAATTTAGAATCCGTGTTTCCTTCATTAGTATTTAGCATCCCAGGATTCATTATAGATCTGATGGATAAAGCTCTTACCAATACCGTTGATCTATTTGCTCAGAACTCTGTATGGTTTAGTGGAAATAAATGTAAAAGCAACATAAAAGCAAGCTCTTTCTTTAAAGCTAATAAGGGGGCACACCTAGGTCCCCTTTCATTTGGATTATACTTTCCATTGTTAATCTCCCTCTCTCATTCTTTCTCTCTCTCTCTCTCTCTCTCTCTCTCTCTCACACACACACACACACACACACACACAAAAGAAAGAAAAGAAAAAGCAAAAAATGCTCCCTGTTTCCTTTGCTTCCTGCTGGCAGATCTGCATTCTTTCCCCAGTTGTTTGTTATGGCACAAAAGAAACACTTCTCCCAATCATGTAACTCTTTGTTTGTGCACCAGGGAGACTCTTGTAATAGGTTTAGCAAATTAGCCTTGACTCCCTGTAATGGATGGATGGGTAAATATGTGTTTACCTTTATAATAGGAAAGTGCTGCATGTGAGATATTCTATAGGGCCAGTGCTTTGCTGAAACTAAACAAGTCTGGATCTGGTCAGTGCTCAGATAGGCTATCCGAGCCTGAAAAGGAAGCACACACCTGTCTCCTGAAAACACGACTGGCTATAAGTCAAACTCCAGCAGTCTCTAAAACTCCAGCACAACCAAACATACTTAAAAACGGGATTGGACACATTCTTGAAGGACAGGGCTGTCAGTGGCTGCTAGGTATGATGCCATATGCTATCTCCAGCCCTGAAACCAGTGCATTTCCAGCAGAAGTTGCTGGGGAACATCTCTAGGTATCCTTCTGGGCTTCCTATCAGCTTCCAGCTGGCGCTGTGGAACAGACTGCTGAGCCCTACCATCCTTCCCACATCGGTTGTCCCCAATATGGGTCTATTGGATAGCTTAATTCTCAGTGGCTTCAGTCACCACAAGTAGGAAGCAGCGTTGCCCCTTCCTCCTGTTGTCCCAATTACATGCCTGCATTCCTGCCATGTGAAAGGGTTCATTGCTATGTGCTCCTTTGGGAAAGAAGTGTTGCACCTGGAGACATGGTCAAAGTATGAGCAGACCCTGACTGACCCTGGATGGCCCAGCGCTCACTGGCACGGATCTGCCAGTGAACGGTGCCTCTCTGTCACAAATAGGGGCGTGTGATGCGATCGTGCTGACACTGCATTGGTACCCTGCCTTTTTCATCTTGTCAGGAACCCAGGGAGGCTTATATCGCTTCAGGCTATCCTCCAACAGCAACCCTGTGAACTGGGTGAGGCTGAGAGGAGTGGCTGGCCCAAAGCCACCCAGCCAATTTCATGGCTGAGTGGGGACTAGAACCGGGATCTCTCAGGTCCTTGCCCCAGTCCAACCCTCTAACCATCATGCCACGCAGTCTCTCAGTACATTCTTATACATTAACTCCACCAAGGTTTTTTTTTCTTTAAGTTCAATAAATGCAATTCTCTCTCTCTCTCTCTCTCTCTCTCTCTCTCTCTCTCTCTCTCGCGCACACACACACACACACACACACACTGTAATTCACATCTACTGGCTGAACACAATCCTGCATGCACTTTGTGTTCAGAAAGCCACGCATTTCTAAACTTGCAACGCAAGTGACATTCCTCAAAGCAGAAATGAATGTCTTTGATAATATCTAAAGAATCCACAAAGAAAAACCCAAGCATTTCCAACATGTGTGCGCGCACATTTTAATCCACCAGGAAGTGCACCCAAAAAATGCCCCGGCTGTCTTAGGCAGCTGAGCGAAGTGTGCGTGCCCCTTCTCAATGCATTTCTGCCTTAATGGGGGGAACTTTGCCTGAATGTGATATATAAGAGCAGCCTTTAATAAGCAATGTCAAGAGAGGCCATGGCAGCTTTACGGCCTGATGCAAGGGGCAATCAATCAGCTTCCAAAGGCCGGAGGAAACACGCTTGCCTGTTATGTAGAGCAGCATATTAGCATCCAATGGTGCCTCCCAACCCAGCAAGTATTGAGCCCTCACTCTGCTCTCTCTGATTTTGGCCTTCCCCTTTAAATTTATCACCTCTCAACCGGGAGGCATAGCGTATGCCAACTATGAGAAGACGCTGAAAGTGGGACGGAGCGATGCACAAGCAAATGCTGAGCTAGCCATAGTTCTGCAAAATTCATTTCCAAGCTCCTCATCTTGTGCCCATATCTAGCTATCTATCCGCTTGAAAATTCATGAGTATTTTTGAGTATTTTTTCCAAATGTATGCCTCAATTATGTATATCTTTAAAGAGTGCTCATTTTTCCTTTTGATTAAAATGTGTTTATGTGCATCTAAAAATATGTATTTTCCTGTACATTTTTCAAAAGTACAAATACAGTTAAATACATTTGAAGAGTCAATAAAATACACTGCAAGCTCAAAAATGCATGTTTTTTGACCACAGATGTTTCAAGCCCATGTTTAGTTCAGGATCTCTGATGTGGGCAAATCCTGATCAAAATTAAGTGAAATAAAACTCTCCTCCATCTGTAGAAAGTGGTGCTCTGTCTTGCCTGCTGGTGATGGAAACTCAAGGCATTATCTCCGAGAGGCATCCTGCTCCCCACATTGTGTGATGCCAAGAAGGTTTCCATGACCCTAGGGGCTTCCTGGGTGTACATCCATTTTGCCCGCAGAGTCAGAAGAAGCTGCATCTCATGCCTTGTTCTAACTGCACACCTTCAAAATGCATCACCTTCTCCCATTGATTAAAGCACACCTGTATGCAGCTTTCAAAAGGACATGTGCTGTTGATGGCCATTTTGAGAGTCCATGGACCACATGGCAAGCTAGGAAATGCATGGACTTAACCACAGACTTATTTGGGCCAAAAGATGTGAATGTTAACAGGGTAAATCCTAATCAGAAATGAACTGAAATGAATTTTTAATTTACCCCCACCATTTCTTACAAAGCAAGAGCTCTGACAGCTCTGGAAAGGATTCTGTGATATAGAAGAGGACTCCTGGTTATCCTCTAACCACACGAGGGGGGAGAAGAGAGCATTTACGCTGTACCCATGTGCTCTTCAGATACTACTCAAGTGGTACTCAGGCACCACTCAAATGCTACTCAAATGCAAGAAGCATGTATCTTGAATGTTTACATGCCACTCCAGTATTCATATACTCAGGTGACTTCTATAGCTATAACAGTGCAATACCATTCTCCACACTCAGATCTATCCACAAATGTAAACATTCTCTAACATCACAGAAACTGAACAAACGAAAAAGAAAAGCCATTTCATTCAACGGAAGCCAGAGTCTCCACACTCAACAGCAGAAGTGGTTCTACAAGTTGCAGTTCAGGTTTCTTACAGGATTGTTGGAGTTTGACTTTCTTTTACATTCAATTTATTATTCTTTGGTGATTGAACTGTCAAAACCATTGTTTTATTTGCAAATCTATATATTTTATGCTTAAATCTGATTCCTCATTTTGTCTATCTGAAATTATTTTATTATATTACTGAATGCATTTTCTAAACATGTGTATACACTTGTGTACATTCCAAGACACACATTTGTTAAGCGACTATTTAAACTTTAGCAATAGGGTGTTTTGATGTAGTGTGTGATTCCCCAATAATGCAAAGCCAAATACATATACACGATTCTTTGAAAATAGGGTATTATTTTACTAAGCACATAAGAATTAAAATATACAATAATTACCTTGGGAATGTAGAAACCAGAAAACTTCTTGCAAAATGTCGAAATGGCAGTTATTAGTTCATATATGACAAATATAAGCATGCAAAGTAAACTTCTGAATCCATTTAAAAATGAATGCTGTGAAAGTCTGCGCACAGCATAGAATGGTTTGAACAGTAAGGACATTAATTCAAGAAACCTCTTGGTGGATTTTCCAAAGATTGTGCTGCACAGACTAGGCTGTGGCCATGCAGAGGTTCTTCACCTTGAACTAGGTGGGACTTGTGATTCCAAGGGGTGAAAGTTAGGGCTCAGCAAATTGGAGCCCCAACACTACAGAGCAGAAAAAGATACAAAGGTTTGGGAGTAAGCTTGAAAGAGTAGAGAAGAAAGAACAATTGTGCAGGGGAGTGATAGTCATAGGAACTGGTTCTACATCAAGACTTGTCTTAGTATACAGTCCCTTTCATGAAGGGGAGATTCAGGGTGGAGGTAACCTTCTTCTCTTTCACACGTCCAGTCCAGTTTCCAGATCTTTGCACACCCACCCCCAATTTCTTTTTCCAACTCTTTATTGTTAATAAAGATGGAGATTCAAGGTTACATGGTGCATCAGGATAAGTCTTCTGGGAAGTTTGGCTTGACCATGGACAACATGATGAAGGGAGAAAAGAGGCACCCAAATCAGGAATCTTGATTAAAATTCTTTCTTTAGATTGATCAGGGATATGTTTGTACCAAAGTATCTGGACCTCCGACCAAATACTGCTTAAAAGATAGATCAAATTTATAACATATTTAAAGAAATGCACAAGAGAACAGAGGATGAAGTGTGGGATACTGATGGAAGATCTCCAGGAAATGGGGAGGGTGTCAAAATGGAACTGTATTAAGAAGACCAAAATAATGTGATTTCTATAAAATGTGATGGTCTGGATGTTCATGATTTTGTCAGCTTGATGCTCCCTCAATTAAGCAGAACTTATCAGTGGCCAGTGCTTGCTCACCCACTAATCAGCTTGCTAACAAAGAAACACATTTTTTTCTTCAAAATAGCTTTGCTTTGGAACTAGACACATGAAAGTATTAGATACTGATTTGTTCACATCACTAGCAGTTCAAGCAGTTTTCAATTCCTGCTAAAGTCACTCTTGAGTATCATGTTGCACAAATTTAAAGATCTAACAAAGGAAGTCTTCCAAATGTCCATTTATTTCTCAAGGAACTATCTTTATGAAAAGACAGAGCAGCCTGATCCAGTCCCCTCGGTGGCATGAAGAGGAGCAGTTCTGTTGACAACAGTGGGCTTCAAATCAAACTAAACATTGATCTGATCCTACATGTGTGCATTTTTAAAAAGTTATGTGCTGCAGGGGACACATTGCAGCTACTTCATGCAGAAAGTAGGAATTAAATGGAAGCCATTAAAATGTAGTAGCTGCACTATAATGCTCCATCTTGATGGATGGTTGTGGATTAAGAAGGCCTTTGCCTACTAACTTGTACTCCACAGGACTGTACTTTTCCAAGAGGCAAGAGTGCACTCTCTCACTTTGTATTTTTCATACCAGCCGAAACAAAATAGCCACACAAATTCAGTCCCCTGCCCCTTTTTGTAGATGGGAAACTGGCAGAAGGGATCTCAGCTCTTTCTGAAGATGAGAGCAAAATGTTGTGCTTGGTCTAAGTAACCCACACTAGAGAAGTAGGCAGAATCCGCCTCTCTTTCAAAAATGTAATTTGGTGTGCAACAATGGTAGCATCAAATCTCCTCTTCTCCACCTGAGAATGACTCTGAAATGAAGCTATTTCCTGGTGTGCTTGCTATTTTTAAAAAGTGACAGTTGCTGGGTTCACACAACCCAAGAAACAATGTTGCAATGTTCCCACAGCACATGGATTTTTCCCAAACTTACCAGATGATTCTGTGGTTACCCAGACAATGTGTTTTTTAAATCTGCAAAGATTTTGACCTCTTGATTCATCCTGTATTATAGCAAATAAACTTCATCCACCTGCATGGGGCATCAGTGTTCCTCAAGCTCACAATCTGTTGTATAATTTACACATAAGCAGCCCTTCACTCTAGTGCATTTAGGACATTATCAACTGCCTGGTGGTAAACAATCTCCACAAATCTCAGACTTAGAAACGGACTTTGGGTCATGCTTACATTCAGCCCACAGGATTGCGGTTGTGAAGATAAAATGGAGCTATGCAAGCTGGCTTGGGTTCCTCACAAAGAGGGAAGAGAGGAGGCTTATACATGGAATAAATCCAATGTGACTTGTTCATGGTTAAAACAATAGCCTTAGCAGCAATTAACTGTAGTGGGATTGAAGCCTAAGTCACCAAGTGAGCTTCACGGCTGAGGGGGAACCAGGATCCAGACTTTCAATGAATCAGGACATAAGATGTGCCAACCTTTGCATAACAGTTTCCTCTTGGAATATTGTTGGCGTCTCACACAGCATAATCGATTGCTATGCTGATTGTAAGCTGGTAGAAAAACAAGAAGACTAGTGTTCAAAAGGCAAGCATGAGTTTGTTATCAGTCCCTGCCAATTTGTGTTGAATACACTCAGTGTTTGGTTCAAAGACAGCCTAATCACTGGACTAGCAGTGCAGTGCATCCAGAATCACAGTCTTCCCTCTCCGTTGACCTCACATGCCCGAGTAGCCAAATCTGGTAGCCAGATTTGCTGGCCAACCTAGTGCCATGTTGTCACTGCAATCCCTGTGGAATGATTTACGGAGTAGAGGCATGAATGTGCCTTATCTAAAAAGAGAAGGAAGCAAAAGCTAGGTATATTTTGAGTCTATTCCAATGCCACATCAGCCATTTTCTGCTTGTACTATAGGATCTTCTCCTCCTCTGACCTCTCTTTAGCCTGCCACACCCCATGGGGCCCCACAACTCACCAGAGGAGATTTGAGCCGATGTGGAGAGCTGTAGAAGAAAGGAAAGCTCACCCCGTCCTGTTCCAGTGACCGAATCCATTTCATCAGGAAAAGGGCTTGAGATTAGATGTAATCTTTCATTTTAATTTGCCACATGGTTTACTTCTTACATTTTATTTCCCACTGTCCATCTTGCTCACAATTCTCCTACTTCCAAAGTTGTGTATATGTATCTACAACTTGGAATATCATTTCATGCAATCTGTAGTCCACCAAAGCTCACCATGCATGCATTTCTCAGACATTACAGTGTTACAGAATACATTTTCTTCTCGGGCACTGCCATCTAACATGGTTGCCCACAACCCTCTGGACTCAGAGGATTATAGGCACCCAGTGGAAGGTGTGAGGAGCACAGAGGCAAGGACAGCCTTGCACTCCTCTGCCCCTGCAAGAAACTTCCATCAGCAGTTGCAGCTGTTTGAATGTCTTACCTCAGTCATGAGGAAGAGGAACTGAGATGTTGCTGAGATTCCTTGTATCTTGGTGAAGCTTCACACTCCCCTCTTCCAAATGCCCTCCCAGTGCCAGCTTTCAAGTCACACCTGCAATGGTGGAGCTGCAACCAGAGTGGAAAAAACTTCAGCACCTGCAAGGGCCAGGGGAAGCTGCTGAGGCACCTGGACAGCATCCAGCATCCATAGGATTGCATCCTAAGCTGGTTGTCCTTCTAACCCAACTAACCTTTACCCTTCTAGGGCTCCACAGCCTCACCAATTTCCTTCTTAGAAAGCTGCAGGCTTTTAGGGTGGTGGCAGGAGACATAAGGAAGGCAGGTGTGCATGCGCCTTGCGCTGCCTACCCTGGTCTATAGGATCTCATGGTGCATTCATTAAATTTCTATCAGATCTTTCTTTCTTTCAACTAGCTCAAAGCAATGCACATGTCCTTCTTCATCTCAGCCTTTAAAGGTGCACATACACAAAGCTCACAAGGAAAATAAAGCTCAAACAAAAGGCTGTGAAGCTCTTGGGCAGCGTTTCTCACAGGGCCCAAAGCCAAGTATCTGCTCCTCTTTAAGATTTATAATACTCGAAGCTCTGAAACTAAGATTTCAGATGGATTTTTTTTTTCTTGACCAGAATCTTTTTGTTGTCATCTGCTGCTCAGAAATCTGAAAAGAATCTGAGAAAAATCAGATGTGGTTACCAGTGATAAGGTATTTGCATAACTCATCTGACTCACAGCCACTATTATCTCTAAGTCATTATTTCCTCCCTGCCAGTAATAATTTTATTTGGTTGGATAATCAATACAAGGCTCATCTTTCAGAAGAATCTGTTTCACTTTGCATTGCTAAGTGCAGGGAAAGGAATTCATTTTAGAACAATGAATATATTGAAAGAAGGCTTCCATTAGTAAGTGCGCCCTTGCTATTTCATGAGCTTGGCTTCCTTGCTAGTGGGGATTTGGTTTTATTTCTTTCTTTCATTTTACCCAATTACTTTGTTTTTATAAGGTCATTGTGTTTAAAAATGCTATGAAATTGGATAGCTGATTGAGTGCTACTTACATGTATCGCACAGGTCATAAAACCATGGGCAGCGGCAACTGGAAGTAAAATGCTTGGCTAACTTTGTGGTGCCAGGACCACACTGCAGTTTCTGTACAACCTGTTGATTGGGAGTTCGGCATGTTCTCAGGTATAAGTTCCATACGAAGATTCTTATGTCTTAGCAGCTGTTTATACAAAGACATTTTAATAGCTGCAGCTTTTCAGACCTGTACCTTGTAAGCTCGCCCTTCCAAAATTCCCTCTTCTAAATTCCCTTATTCCCTTATTAATACCAGGAGCCCTAATACTGAAAGGTAGGCAATCTTTGCCTGCCTAGTAATAAGAATTACTTCTGATAGCTGTTTTCCTGAATATATTGCCATGCCTTATTTCCCATACGACTAACCAACTAACGAGAAAACAAAACTAAACCAAACCCGTGCAGAAACTGTTATGCCATGCAGTCAATATAATTGCCCACTAATACCTGCAAGTCAAGTTAGTGTTAAAAGGAATAGCTTCAGGTCCGTTGAAAAACCTCAACTCTAAGTCCAGATTCATTGTCTGTTGCATTTCAGTAAGGGGACCTTGCTTTCATATTAAGAAAGCAAGAGGACTATTTGGCCATGCATATTCCAACCATATTCCTGGAGGAATATTGTCCATGGGGTCGCGATGGGTCGGACACGACTTCGTGACTAACAACAATTCCAACCACAGAGTGGCCAAGTGTCAGACACAACTGAATGGCTGATGATGACAACAATTCCAACCACCTCTTCCAAGCTCAGTCTGTGCTATGGTTGCAAACCAATCTCACTTGTTAGAAAATAAGTCCTATTGAGCAAGGTATGATAACGTGCATAGGATCTCATTGTAACTCTTAATCCAGTTATATAAGACATGCTGGGGAATGCACTTCTGATTTGACAACACAGTGGGGTGTATCCCCAGGCAAACTAAATGTTAAGAGGAGAAAAGCTAATATATAAGATTCATCTGTTAACATAAATTATTGCATGCTTTTTCCCCTTAGGCACAAATCAAGATATGTTTGTCTTGTATTTCACAAAGAATCGAGCTGACAGCAAATGTAAAGCTTGATCTAATTATTAATTATTGTTAAGAGACTCAATCCTGCATGAATGATTCCATGTAAAACAAATACAAATACCAACCCTTTTAAAAATTGCCGGATTAAAGCAATCAGTGCTTTATGTTAGATGTTAAAACCAACTCAAATGTCTCCTTGCAACCTAACTGATTAAAAGAGTATTTACTGTATTTCCTTTAAAGTTACAGTAAACTCAAGATGTGGGGTGAGTCATCTTATGTCAAATGGCCTCTCAGGGGTTGTTTGTATCAAATGCTTTTCACTGTTGAATAATTTGTCATCATGGCAGACACTGACAATATGAGGCATGGCAGATAAGAGGCTGTGAAGAAATTCTCCCAAAAGTCAAGGAAACTTTATGCCAATACAAGGGAGCTTTTTAAATATATGTATATACACAATGTATATTATAAATGATATTCTAAAGCAGACACTTTCAACATTTAGCTTGTCTGTCCCATTTTGTCTCTTCAGGTCCCAATGAATAATATATTTACCCGTGTCGGGTCAGGACAAAGATAGGAATTGTGTATCAGAAAGGATACCATGGAGTGGGCCACCTCTAGCCATGGATGTGGCTGTTAGCCCAACTTCATGCAGCTCTTGGACTAATTACAAAGGTTTTGTTCAAATCATTGGGAAGATCACTGTGCAGGAAGGAAGCAGAGAAAGAGAAACTGTGGTGGCAGAAAGAGAAAAGGCCAGTCATTTTTGTCTCTGGCCCTGCCACTGCTAGCTTTGACCTTGCTCATTGCCAACATGTAACGCCCAACAGATTACTCACAAGAGAATGTGGCCACCAATAGAAAACAAACATTGCCCACCCTTGTAGTTACTGCCTGAGTGGTTTTCCATAGGAAAAGAGAAGGGGGCACTCCACAGTGGGAGGGAGGGAGGGAGGGAGGAAGAGGCATGATCTTTAAAATGCATTTTCTTGGGAAACACATGGAGGTGATGGCAACCCTGTGCTCCCAACCAATGCAGTTGTGTTGTCCTTTGTATTCTCTGTAGGCAATGGTTATTTTCAGGTTTCCAAAACAATGGGCACACTAATGGGTGAATGCTTAAAAATTGTATTAATTGACAACAAGCTTACTTAGCAAGGTAGCAAAACACTACAGGACAATAAATGCTGCAAGAAATTGGTTAGTATGGATAGACTGGATGGCCTGCCAATAACAGCCTGGTATGTAGCACCAGCCAGATTCCAGCCTGTATCAAGATTCTGATTTGGTGGAGTCCCAAGGACAGACGTATTTATTGTGACCATATTACTTGCTCTTATATCATAGCTATACTCCAGTAGCCTTGAGTGAGTTTTGGTATGACCATTCCAGACACTCCTGCCTGTTCTAGGGAATGGATCTGGAGATCTAGGACAGGCCTATTTGGAGGTAAATAATAGTCTCTCAAGTGTATCGTGTCAGACAAATGGAAATCTGCAAGAAATAAGACTATGATGCCCTGTAAGCTATTCAAAGTGAACAGATCCAAAAGGAAGTCTAGGGACACAAGAAGTCATTGTTGTACACCATTGAACTCCATATGCATTTTCCTTCTGTGTTTCTAGTATAGCAACGCATCACAGAAAGTCTATGACATGGATAAGGACCAAGAGCAGATGGAATGAGGAGGGCATCAGGCTAAAGTGGAAGAAGATGTGGACGCAACCAAAGAAACCACTTCGGTGGTTATTTAAGAATTCCATCAAAAGAGAACAATTATGCATATGGATACATGGTCTTGGATGTAGTCTTCCACACTATATGGGGCTGCAAATGAATAATTTCACATTTAAAAATAGAACTGTAGTATGTTCCACCATTGTGTAGAAGCGTGTGACCAAGGGAATCATTTGCCTTACTCCAGCTACCATCCCAATGCTATTGATGAACAACTTCAAGGTAGAGCTCTTCTTCCTGATGGGTTCATTATCTTGTACCGGACTTAGACCAGATAGACTGCAGGATGCATTCAACACAACAAATAGTCCTCTGGCAGCCTGTCAAATAGAGGTCTGTCCTCTGTAAGTGCTGGGTTCAAACTGAGGGGCTGCTTTGAGTCTCTTAAGGGTTGTCCTTCATAAAAGTCATGAAATTGGAGCTACAGGCAGGTTCATCCCTGCCCAGGCCCTCTGCTTCTGCCAAGAAGCACCATCCTCATGCAGGTAGGGGTGCAGCTGAAGGCTCCCCACTAGAGAGCAACATGTGGAGAGTGGACAGGCCAGGCAGCAGGAAGGGAACTAAAAGGGAAGAATAGGGAGCAAAACCCCATTTACTGACCAGCTGGGGTTAGTGCAGCAGCATGCTTGAATCACTCAGGGATATGCAAAGAAATATCAAGGCAACAGAGCTGGAGATCAGTGACTGAGCACATCCTTCACTTGCCAAAAGTTCCTGGTTTAAAGTCTGGCATGTCCATGTAGGGTGACTCCTCCATTGGAACTCTACATTGACCCTTCCTAACCTGGTGCCTTCCAGATGCTTTGGGCCTCCATTTCAATCAGGCTCAGACAGCATGGCTAATGGGCAGGAATGCTGGGAGCCACCCTCAAAACCATCTTAAGGGCGGCAGACTCGAGAAGGCGGACCCAACAGTTTGGTGGTGCTAAAGCTGCTTGAACCAGAGGTATGACTGGGTAGAAAACATCTTCCAGATTCCATCAGCAAAACAGCTTAAAACTGTCTGAGCTCTTCTCCCTGCCCCCCTCACCATGGCTAGTGGGCTTTCTTCTTTAAAGATAGGACAGCAGAGCTTACAATATTATGATAACTTATAATAGCAACCTTAAAAGGAAAGCAAAACCAAAAACCTTCCTTGCTACTTTCAGGGCCCCTTGGAATTTATAGCTCCAACAAGTTTCTGATTAAAACATTCTTTCACATTCAGGTATATAAATGCAACTGGAAACAAAGAAGCCTCATTGGAAGCTGTCCCAGTTTTAATTAAACATCCTCTCAACATCTGGATATACAGTGCACGTGGCTTTGCTGGTTAATTATGTTGTGCAAGACGATCACCTTGTGCGCGTGGTAAATGATTTATTAAACACAGCGATATCATTTTTTCTTATACACTTTTGGCATGCACAAGGCAAAGAAGATAATTATGGTGCCCAAAGCTCTCTTAACCTCGTATGTACTTGGTGCACCAATTGATTTGCATCATTCTTCATCTCCGACTTTATTTAGTTGCCTTGCAGCAGCCTGACTACTGTGAAACGGGCTGCTGTCTCATTCCTCACTTGAGCAGCAGGAAAAAATGAGTTTGCACTGCGGCGGTTTTTGGTTCAGAACCACTTTGTTCTCCGTGGAATATATCTGGCAGGGTGATGCTCTGTAATAACCTGACTATTATTCTGCAAGAGCTCTGTGTGCCATTCAGCAGTCAGCTCCGACAGAGACACCCCATTAGTTTCTGATACCCTCCAAGTTTATAAGGTGCAACTGACTGTGCAAATCCCCTCACCTGCTTTGTTCATTGTGGAGTCAATTAAATAGAGCCTCCTGATTAGCAATTCTCCCCAATATTTCAGGTTGTCAAGCTCCTTTTTTTGCTCCCTGTGCTTTGAAGCATCTCTCTTGACATCCCTGAAGCAGCCACAAGAGATAATACAATACCATCTTCAGATAACCTGCATTTACATAAAAATTTCTTCATATCCTTTTCTCCTCCAGTGTTTCATCTAAATGTCAGATACTTTCTTGAAATGTGAAAGACTTTGGCTGCTGCACAAGAAACTCATTCCCAAAGTTAGGATCCCTTTGACAACTATGCAGAGTCTCATATTTTGTACATTCGCAAGGCAATATAGTGGTCAACCTTTCCGTGGATTAATGAAAGGATAAGTCTTCAAACTGGAGTCGTCCAAATGGTGTTAGTATTAGTAAATTAAACTCACCACAATTTAATTTATTTTTTATTATAAGTCGGTCCAGCATGGAGAACTGTTTTCCTTGTCACTAGCAAGAGGCTAAAAAAGGATGAAAGCAAAACTCTCCACTGCTTTTTCTCTGTTCAATTTCTTTTGTGGCAGTGATGGAACAATAAGAAAAGGTCAGGGTTGGCTTTTATGAAGCCATGTAAACCTGCAATGATTCATGCAGGCATTCTCAGCAGCATTATTTGAAGCCTTTTGTCCCCTCCCCCCCCCCCCCAGCACTCAAAGCAATGCACATACAAGGGCTGGGGGAGTGTGAACATTTAATCTTTCCTGCAACTGGAACAGGGCTTACACAAGATTTATTTTCTCTCGTGGTGCTAGAACTTGGGGTCATTCTGTACTATTGATTGGCAGAAAGCAGATCTTCACACAATGAGCAACCCTTGAGAGGACTTCAGTGCCATTCGATGGCCATTCACTGAAATGGAATTCCAAAGTGGTTAGACAGATTCATAAAGGAGAGGTCTACCACTGATTACGTGTTGCAGTGGGGGAAGAACATGTAGGTCTATTGCCTTCTCTCTGTGCCTAAGGCTTCCAAGAGGCATCTGGCTGCATGCGCAGAGTGTGCTGCCAAGGCAGCTCTTCGCTGGAGCTGAATGCTCTTTCTGGAAGAACAAGCGAAACCAGCTCCCTGCAGTCGGTCCTGTGCTGGTCAACAGATGAGCCCAGCTTGGCAAGATCCAACCTGCAGTCTCTCTGTGGCTTTGGTCTCCTTGTCAATGGTTCAGAGAGAGATGTATCTTCCATCTGGTCTAGCAAGTCTTCGCTTGCATTTCTGTGTTTGTAAACGTCTCAGTTATCAAGGCAGTTCAATTCCTGGCAGAATGTTATATTCTAATATCGTTCTTACTACCCAAGCACTAGCCTGGACTCCACTGGCCTGCTATTCTGTGCCCTATGCAGTGAAAAGAAATGGGGCTAGCTTAGTGCTGGAGGATAGACATGCTTTGAGAGGATCACCTCCAGTTCACAGTACAGTGGTACCTTGGCTCTTGCACTTAATCCGTTCCAGGACTCTGGTTGTGACCCAAATTGGTTTTGACCCAAGTCAAATTTCCCCATAAGGTTCAATGTAAAAAGGTTAATCTGTTCTGTAACTGTGGCGAGGTCAGCAGGAGGTCGCAGAGGCCAACAGTCAGGCACACCTACTTTGGCCCTGCACGTTCTGCATGTCCTGCACGTTCAACATTATCATGATAATAGGTGACCATTGATAACACGGTCAGAATGGGCTGGCTAGACAAACATGCAGTCAGTCACGTAGATCAGTGACCCAAGACAATACCTGTTTTTCCTGTTTGTAAGTAACCTGATTGTGACCCCTCCTCATTACCCTGAATGTATAAAATAAAGGCACAGCCTTAAACGGGCGGATTTTGCAGAACCACATCCCTGTGTCGTGTAAGTCTGTCCAACCTTCATGTAACTATTTTTTTAAATCAGAAAAAATTTGAAACAAAGTGACAAAGATCAACAAAGTGACAAAGATCAACAAAGTACTGTACACGTGCTTAGGGTGGGGGTGGGGAGACGGTCGAGATACCCAGTCGCACTCATGCAGGAAAGATGGGCTGATCACGGGCGCACTCCTACAGGAAAGACGGGCGCAGCACAGCACAGCCGTGATCATGCGCATCCTCCCTGCATGAACCCAACTGCGATCGTGGCCATCTCCCCACTCGGGATGGGGGTGGGGAGATGGCCAAGATTGCGCCCATCTTTCCTGCAGGAGCGTGCCCGCGATCACGCATGTCTTCCCTGGATGAACGCAACTGCGATCGTGGACATCTCCCCACTCAGGGGGGTGGGGAGATGGCCGCGATCTTGGTCGTCACCCAATGCGCAGTTCTCGACCCAAATCAAAATTTTCATGCAATTTTTGTTCGTGACCCGATTTGGTCATGAATCAAGGCGTTCGTGAGCCGAGGTACCACTGTACTGGAAATAAGCACTGCAGAGCTGAACAGAAGACCAGGGTTAGGTTTAGGCTTAGGTTTAGGGTGATTGACTAGCATAGACAATCACATCTCAGTCTTTGCCCTTCTGCTGTGCTGTTTCTAATAGTACTTCCACCCCAAAAATGGGCAAGTGCAACATAGCTCTGATTTCATTTTTACAGCTGCTGTTTGCATGCACCTTTAGAATGTCCTACAGCGTGACTAATTATGTTGTACTAATATTACTGAAATCGCAGCTCTATCTGTTGAGCTAACAAATGGCATCATCTCTCCCCGATCCTATTTTCACACTGCTATGGAATCAGTATATCAACACAAGGCAAGGGTGAGGCTAGAAATGAATGCTGTACCTAACTTGTGTTTAGTTGCATATTGCCATTAGATTCATTTAGGTAACTTTTTGCTCTTTTTATCAGGAAATTAGCATGTTGTAACCTCTCACAAATCTGATTTGCATGTAGACTTTTGATCTGTATGATACTTTCACTTGCATTTTTATATATACCTTTTAAATTTATTCAAATGATTTACAGTTAAGCTGAATGCTGGTATCAACTGAATATACAAGTGAGCACTAAACAACTGGTATGCATTTCACCCAACAAAATAATAAATATTTATAAACTGCATTGACTTTAGTGCCATTGGCCTTCTGACCTTAGATCATGTCATATGTATAAAGTTGGTGCATTATCTGGTCCTTTTCAACAACCTCCCACATTGGTTAGCATGAAATAGTGATGTTCCCTGGAAGCAAAAAGCGTATCTTTACTGACTGGAAAGTTTTGGGTGTCATTTTTGATATGGTTACCATCTGGAAATCGATTACATGCTACAGAGCACTCAGGAAAAAAAGTGGTGTGAAGCTGAACCAGGCAGAGATTGTGGATCAGATGAAATGAGTATCCCCGGAGAGACAGTCCCCTTCCAGTTCTTCATAAGGATGTGTTCAGATGTAATGAGAAATGGGACCGAGCATAAAAGTCAAGGTGTTTGTACTTGAAGGCACTTGTATTCTGCCTATTTCCTTGGACTGAGGAAATAGTCCAAGGTGACAAGCTAACTTGTATATATCTTTCCATCTCTCCATCATTTATCTGTTTATTGTAAGCAAGACTATACTGCCTTATTTGTTGCACAGTAAGTCTATCAAGATGATACACAGCATCTAAATTGTTTATTTTTATTGTTGAGGGTCCAGGGCCATATTGCCTTGCTCCAAAGCCTGCTCAGAGACTGCACTCTCTACTGTGTCACATTGTCCACAAAATGTCATTGGGAGCCTAAGAGTTTGTTGCCAAATTATGCAGCAAAAGGGCCAAATTTAGGTTGAGGACAGCTACAAACAGATCTGTCCAAACCTGACTAAAAACCTCTCTCAGGTGGATATCACAGGTTACAACGTGTGTCCATCCAGATATTTAGGCCTACAGCCAAAATTCAACACCATAACTGATGGGAGTTATATGCAAAAACATCTGCAGAGACAAGTTTCTGACTCCTGGCGTATATAACCTAGAAAGTGGACACTGGAGGAAAGAGTTACATGAAGGTTGAGGTGATGAACTCTCCTGTTGGAGAAGGTGCACTAAGTTGAGAGGACTTGCAGGACCAAGTATTGATTCCTCAGAAATTAACTATTTATCTTTTCCCCATCTTTGTATCTTTCTGTTTCTAACATTTGCTACACATTACAGTGAGTTTCCATACAGGGTCATGAGATGCAATACAATACCACCAATTTTGCCTCATAAGTAGATCTAGCCACAACTGTTCAGTTTCTGTAGGTCCCTTAATACCGCATACACTTCGGAAAAAACTGAATTTCACCAAAGTTCAATTTCATGAATTTTATAATAAACCTAGCACTTACTGCCATGTTGGAGTTATCTCAGGATAACAAATTGTGTCCATTAATCCTGTTTACTACACCTGTTATGAATTTAAGATCTTAGGAGCTGGGTTATAAAAGGAAGGTCACTTTGATTTAATCAGTACTAATCTGCTGGTGGACTTTCTGTTTGGAAGTAATATGGTTTGCCATGTTGCTTACATAAAAAGGCATCACTTTTGATTTGTTATTTAGAATGATATAATGCACTTTATATGAATTCATCTAAAGAAGATTTAAAAAGCCACCGCTCTACATGCATTTAAATCAGAACATCTAGCAAAGAACATGGAAATGAGGTGCAGTGTGTGCCCAAAATGTAGGTTCAGTAATTAGTTGATAAGTTAACAGATGATATTAGCGTTTACATTAATGAGGAACAGAACTTCTTCTACCCTGCCATTACATTTGTCAAGCAAAACTGTCCATATAATTGCATTTTCCCCCTCCTCACCAGACTCCAATCTGTTTTGTTCCCTTCTATTATTTATAACTGGCATTACATCAGCAGTGAGAACATTTCAAGGTGAAGGGTTACTGCTATAAATCTGCTGAGAAGGTTCTTCCTACTAGTTCTGCTACTTCAGAGCAGGAGGGCCAACTTTTATTCTTTTGTGGACCACCCTGTTATCCAGAGGCTGTTCCCAGGCCAGAAGTGTACTGCCTGACACAGGGAGTTTTGTGGATTGTCAGCCTGTGAAATAAAGTCGGGACCATCCACCAACACAGAGAACAGCATTGTGTTCTGGTGTGTCCAGCTTATGGTGCAGGTAAGATTGGACTTTGCAGCCAAAGGTGGCCCCAGGAGACCAGCTAAAGAGGGGCAGGTACTAATATCAGAACTTGGCCCAGCATGGGTATGCCTGCTCCACCAGAGCTCTCTGGTAATGCTCA
This sequence comes from Varanus salvator macromaculatus, assembly GCA_023646645.1. Classification (NCBI taxonomy): domain Eukaryota; kingdom Metazoa; phylum Chordata; class Lepidosauria; order Squamata; family Varanidae; genus Varanus; species Varanus salvator. The sequence continues at coordinate 49,026,480 of JAIXND010000674.1, read as the reverse complement.
CCCCAGCATCCTTTTCATTTTCATTTTTTAAAAATGTTTAGAATCAGGAATGGTCAGCCGGCCACGCCCATATTTTATCACTTTTATACATTTGAAATATGTCATTTTTTCCTACGACAAAATGACCTCATTCCCAATAAATGTGTTTAGCATCAGTGCAGCAGAAGCAAGCTCAGTGTTATTCCTATAGTTCTGATGCCTCTGTGATATACTGTAAGTGAGTTTAAAATGCAAAATTGGATGTGTTCTTTTTATCGGGATTGTTTTCTTTTGTTTTGCCTGCATTTAGAAATGGAAGGTGGGAGAAAAGAAAAAGGTCAGTTGTGTGTTTCATACAGAAGTAATTATGCATGGTCAGTTAAATCTGGGTAGCATAAGACTGTTAAATCCAGGATTCAAAATTAAGTTGGTAACTACTCTTCAATGTGCATCTTTTTAGCCAATGGAAAGAATTTCAAGGGCATGGCAGAGGCAACATATGCACAGATAAAAGGGAGGTGCATTATTGTGCACAAGTTCAATCCCTGGCAATTGAAAAGAAAGATTTGGGGGTTTTAAAATTATTTTTGAAGCAGTGTGAGCATTGGGTACACATAAAATGAAATCATAGACCACATCAAACTTGGACGCCAACAGTTGGCTTACTAAGAATGTCAGAAAATTCTGAAATGTGTGCAAATGAATTTGGATCGCTGTGACTCTGACCAAAAGATACTGTCCCAAAATGGCATCTTATAAGTTGCAGGGATGTCATGAATGTATGAACTATTTTTTTTTCTTTACTATCAAGAATTGTATGAGATTCTAGTCATATGAAAGCAGCTGGAACATAGGTTAATATATACACCAGTAAAATGCACAGCATGACATTTTATACATTGCTGACCTCTTTTTTGTACATCTTGCTCATTGGTTTCATACTATTTGGTGGATTTTTTGGTTTACTTTCCCAATTAAGGAAAAATCCAAACCCATCTAAGAAAAGATAATGGAAAAAAGGGTAGCTGGCAATCCACGAGAGAGTGATGGAATGGGTTCAGCAAAATCTATACATCTGTTTGGTCTGCCCTGCCCCAGAGTACAAAATCCAGGATTCAGAATAATACACAGGTTAATTCTGAGGCTCTCAGAATTTGAAAGGGACTGTGCAGCAGCAGGGGATGGGCAGAGTTAGGTGGGAGGACAGGTAGATTGCCTACATCATGAAGAGTTCCTGAAGTTCTTGCTCAGTTGCTCTGATCTTGACTCAACATACCCTAGTGCCTATTCTTTAGGCTGTATTTTCAGCAAACACAGTTCAAATTGGGAGCCAGGTCTTCAGACAAGAGAAAAAGGAGATGAAGTTTGCACTAGTTGTAGCCACAGTTTTGCATTTTGTTTTTAAGTTGCCTATCACTTGAAAGTCCTGCTTTCTATTTGCCCCCAAGAGTCAGCATTACTCATTAATGGACAATATATTTTTCTTCTTTTTTCTACAGCAAACACATGATCCTAGCCATTTTGTACAGTGGCAACTTTATATGTTGGAGCTCAATGACTGGCCAGTTCTGGAGAGTATATATTAGTATGCTTGGTGAGAGCTCTCTTTTGCCTCAAGACTGTGAAATTCAGTTCAGTCTGGTGCTCATTAATGGAGGCAACTGGAAAACTGTCAAAAGTGATTTAGCATGGATGGTTATAAGTATCTGAACCTATTTGAAAGCAGGTCTTGCATTACACATTTAATCTTTCAACTAACCCAATATGGAGCCTAACTAATAAGGCAAGAATAAGAAATCATTTTCCTTCACTTGGGTTGTGTAGCTACTTTTCATGTGACTGTAAAATATATAACCAGGAACAGTGTGATTCGAGCAGCAGTGAATAAGGGTTGTGCTGCTCATATACGCACAGGGTGACCGAGCCAATCCAAAAACTGCAAAACCATGACCATTTCATAACTTAATGCCAGCTAAGGACTTCCAGGTACCTTTAAGCTATAGAACACAGCTTGGCTGTGAATTACAGAAAATGAATTGTGCATGCTTATTTTTAATTTTCTTTTTCGGTTTCTTTATAGTTCTTGAACTGCTAAGAACTATAAGGGTTCATATTCAGAACAACAGATGAATATCTTATGCTTTAGACACAAAGTACAATTATTTATTGGAGCGCTTTCTTTAAAAATGTCACAGACTTTCAAATCCACAGCTTCATCCCAGGATTAACTGTACAGATAACCTGATGGGATTGAGTCTTCTTAAGTGAATCACAAACAATTTCATCCTCATGCACTTCCCAAAATGGCTAGGGAACAAATTTCCTTAAGTTGTTCAAAAGGAATGCAGGAAGTCAAATTATACTAATGTACAGGAACAGATCCACTTCCAGTTGTTTTCATGGAACTCCTGCGAGACATGAGCAAGATGGAGTAACAGGCAAACTGGAGTTCAATATAGGCATTAAGTCACCTGATGCAGTTCAGCTTCATGGTTAACGTGTCATTACCTGACTGCTTTCATGTCCAGATCTGATGCTGCTGAGAGAAGCAGCATTTTCATGAGGAAGGGGAAGAGGGGGGGTTGCCTCTTAGGTTCACTTCTTGATGCAATGCGATGCATCAGTATTAGCACACATTGGAGGATGGCAGATGTAGTACTTGAACAGTGATAAATGTTTATAACAGTGCAATGATACATTTTGAAGTGAAAGTGAAACCCCCATTTATGGCTATGAGAGAATAGCTTATTGACTGATACAGCAAACGGCTCCACTGAGGACTGCAGCTAAACTCAAAGGGGAAAAGGAATTCTGAGCAGGGTGGTGGATGCCTTCAGCATCCCTAAGAATCAAAAAAGTTCAAGCACTTTATCACTTTCTCTGTGCAAGCACTGGGTTCCCTATGCCACAGACTTGGAAGCAATAGACCTCTCTGTTTCCCTCTTCCAATTCTTATCACCAGTGGCAGGTAATTTTTTAAGATGGCAAGAGGATAATATTTTGGGAATTGGAGATAGCATAGAAGATAACCTGAGTTGTTTCTTACTTTTTAAAAAAATACTTCTGTTGAAAATCAATCAATCTCTGGCTGAATCTTGAACATGCCAGCATATAGCCTGAAGGGGCAGTTTGTAAGGAATCTCCAATCGAAAAATCTGTGTTCAGAAGAGTTGCCAGGATATTTACAACAAATTCAGATCCCAAGAACTTGCCCCTAGGAATCTCTGTTAGAGTTAAGGATATTCATTTAAGATTGTTTTTGACAAGAATTTACCAAAATTGCACCTTCCAGATCCAAATGTGGACTTAACACAATCTGCAGTCTGTGCATTTTCAAGCCTATGAAATGATTAAAGGATTCAAAAACACTCAGTGTTTGGCAGCATGTATACATTTGAAAAAATGCATGCAAATATTGCACATTCTTGCTTAAATTGATGGGAGAACATGCATACATTTAAAAAGTGCATAAATTAAGCATACAGTTGAAAATGTATACAAACATACACATGTGCTTTCATCCACAAATAAATGTATAAATATAAAGCTCACAGTCTGATACAACATCAGTTGAAGCTTTGAGCAGAAGTTTGGAGCTTGGAGCTGAAGTTGGAGAACCTCAATGAGCTTGTGCATATCTTTAATTAAAGCTTTCTTCTGATTGTTGCTAAATTATCCAGATCTGCCACAAGAACCTCGGAGTGGGATGTGTGATTATTTTGCATTCTTCAGAGCTTTCACACCAGCAGCCCTAAAGTTTTCACAACTATATTTTATATAACTGCATATTATATGAACAAATCAACACATTTATTATTGGAAGATGTGCCAGACCTAGCTCCGGTTAGGTCAGAGGCATGAACCTTGAGAGTGAGGCTGGAAGTGAAGAAACAGGATAATGACGGGGCAAATAAGAGCAGCAAGGACTCTTGAAGTGTTGTATAAATCAGTACAGCCAGAGCTTGCCAAAGTTCTCACATTCCATCCTAAAGCTCACTCTGACTCGTGTCCATCTCAGATTGCACATTTGCTGCTCCTTTGTCAAATTAAAATCTGCATTTTGCATGTATTTTTCCAAGCACAGCATCAATTGCATACAGATTTGAAATGTGTGCACTCTTCTCCCCTGCTAAAAGTGTATGTGCATACATATTTTCATGTGCAGTTTTCAAACACATGCATATTGCTGAACACATTTTTTCTTGGTCCATGCATCACACCGCATACTATGTCTCCAACGGCACAGAACATGCCTGAATTGCAGAAGATGTGAGCTAGGCACATCTTGATTAAAGTAAACTGTACTGAAATTTTCATACATCCCTGCCTGCTTTTTGCTAAGCAACCTGTGGTATCCCTGGCTCACTTAGCTGCCTTTAAGGTGGCACACTGATTTTAGCTTTGTCTCAGATCAACCAAGCTCTGGGTTCAGAATCCATGTGGGATTGATGTATGCCAAGAAATTAATCAGGATGTCTTAGTCAACCAACCAATATACAGCAAACAAAGGAAAATATATAGCACAAAGTATCAAAACCAATTATTAAAGGTAGTAAAGGTTCATTATGAATAACAGAGTGCAAGAACTGGCTACTGACAAAGGAACATCAACTCAATCAAGAAGAAAAGATCCAATTCCACATAGCTTGCAAGGACATCTTTGCATGAGTTAAAGTTTTTGGAAGTTTTACCAGAGTTGGCATAGCATTTACACCTAGCCAAAGAAGGTCTCTTCTGTGTTTGAACACAGATAATGATCTTGATGTGAACTTAAGGAAAATGGCATCCATTTACTAGGAACTTATTATGAATAACTATAATGTATGAAGATGAAAATTATAACCTATACTGATATGTAGAGCCCATGGCCACCATTACTACTTGGCCGAGAGTGATGTGATGAATAGGAAAATTTTTCAGGATCACTTAAATTCAAAGCCCATTTTGAAATGCCTCTGTTTGCATCTTCACCCTGTTTTATTGGCTAATTCAAAGATGAAAACAAGTGCATATTTATGGGGAAGTGTGAAAATACTGTTTTTAAAGTACCTTTTAAAATGCACATTTTTAAAAAACACACATTTTTAAAATATCATCAGAAAGACAGGCATTTGAAAAACTTTTTCAAGAACAAGCACTCCTGTTTGTGTTAACAATTGGAAATGCACCCTGTTGACCTGATTGGTTAACATAGTCATAAGCCACAATTCCAGCCCCTTTAGCAACACCCAGAAAGAAAACGCGTAGCTTTTATCTACCTTCCGAGCTGGTAAATGAGGAGTTAGCTTTGCTTGTTTCTGGCCTGGAACGGTTGCCTGTCTTGACTAATTGCCTTCTCCCAAAATGCCGCAGGCGATGCCACTGCAAAAGGGCGCTGAGTAGGCGGTAGGGCAAAGAACAATCAGAAATCGGGACACACTGCAAATCTCACACCCAGGTAACCATAATGTAACAGCAAGATATACGAAATATTGTAATAGCACAAGCCAATGCAGTTGTCCACAGCCCTTCAAACTCAGGATTCTGGACATCCTGGAGAGGGCTACATTTACCTCTACAAATCAGCGAGGTCCGATCCATGAGGGTGTTCAAGGATAGGCTGGAGATGTGCATGGTAGGCATGCCATGAGTGAAGCTGGCTGGAGCCGTGGGTCAGACTAGATGGCCCGGGGAGACCCTTCTGACTCATGGTGTTTCTATGTTCCTACTGCCCTGCAAAATACTTTAGAAGCTGATTTTGGCCATCTAAGCCCTTTACCCTAGAACATGAAGCTGAAGAACCACATATGCAGGTGACACCTATCTCCCCTTTGCCCCATTCCTTGGAATAACCACAAAATTCCATCTCCGAGGTTGTTTTTGCAACCTCAGAACTGCAGTCAGCCTGGTTCATTGTGCATCTGCCGTGAGGCTGAAAGATGTGTGGTCCGATTTCAGAATCCAGCTCCAACCTTGGAGCAAGTTGCTGAGATCAAACCCCCATTGCAAATTCTCCTGTGGCCACCTAAACCCTGCCTGGCTTGGATAGGATCATGACCTAAAACATGATTTAAAATCGTACAACAAAAAGGTGCAATAAAAAGTAGAAATACAATCACAGCCTGACCCGATCTTTCAAATCCCTTTGGTTCTCATCAGTCAAGAAATTCTCCTTTTTGTTTAACCTCAGACAGAAGGGCAGCCAGCCACGGTCGTGTGACCAGTCTACAAGTCCAGCAGGTGCTGTGCTTTCGCATCCATTACTTTGCTTCTGTGGCACACGGTCATAGAAGATTTACTTGTATACCATATTTTCCACCAGACATTGTCCTCAAAGCAGTTTTCAGGAAACTGCAAATGAATGCAAAGACGCAATTGTATCCAGTATTAAGTTGATTACAGTTCATTTAACATGTATCAAAGGTTCAAACAATGCAACGGTTGTTGCTACATGTGGCCTCTGAACAGAAGCCAACAGGAACCCAGTGGAGTGTCAAGGAACAGCTGCAAGGAAGGAGCTGTATGAGTCACATGCATGAAAGAGCCACATGGAGGATCTTTGAAAGATTCATAATCATCTAGTAATAGGTACACCCCCATCCCCACCCCTAAAAAAGCACTTTGATTTTCATACCCAAACACCCACAGGTGAAACTCTCAAACATTCTTCCCTCAACATTGGTGGCCGTAGTGGGAAGTGAACAAGTGATGTTTGGCATCAGCAGTATTCTCTGAGTATTGTCTCTCCATTCATCTTGTGCCCGTTTCCCATTCATAGTTGCTAATGCTCTAAATCAAAAGGAAGCTTGCACAAATTCAGAATGACTCAGTGGGAAATTTGTGCAAACTTCCCCAAATTTCATAATTTGTGCAATTTTCCTGCATTCAGTAAAGCAGGGCTGACTCAATCTACCAAGAAAATGTATGCTCAACAGGAAAGTTACATCAATCAAACTGGAAATAAGGGCCAAGATCAACATGAGCACATGCGTGACAATTTATGAATGTTCTGAGTGGGTATTTTGTCCTCGCACTCATGTGCACATCCAGAGCAATAATCGAGGCATGCTCACATGTTTTGTGGGCATTCTTTTTCCTGGCGGGTGGCATGCTTGTGAAGCTGGGTCTGTGCCTTGCTGAGCCTTTGAGCCCTCATGCTGTACACAGCTATGACGGCAGACGGTGTTTCATCATCAGCACCAACTAAGGTTCAGTTACCAGTCTGGTCAGTTTGTGTAGAATGAGGACATTGCTATCTCATCCTTCTCCTGAGCTAGAAAAACATCTTGGGGTGAACCTGGTAGAACCTGATCGTTACATTTTGATAATATAGCTACAGACAGATTGAAGTGGAAGCGATTTTCTGCTCCTTTCTGCTATGGTATGAGTCTCTCTGCAATATTCCATGGGGATTGCTTACCTCTCTTGGAAGGTGTGTTTCCACAGAATCAGCAAAAAGCTTGCCAGTTTTTTTGGACAGTGACCAGGACAAGGTTCTCTGGTCTGCTGTATTTGTTGTATCACATTCCTGACCAGGAAATGGGCCAGAGGCTGTGCGCTGGAGAACCTTCTGGCCATTGCTTCTGTGCATCTATGATGCACTTCCCACACAAACACTCAGCCTCCTGTCTTCAAAGTCAGGTAAGTAACATTCCTAAAAATATCAGAGAACCTCGCCTGCCTCAATCATTGCTAGTGACGTTTTATTTATTTATGAATACAGCTAGCAAAGGAACTCTCAGAACCACTGGTCACTGTGGCTATTAACTTCAATAAAACCTGGAAAACTGGAGAAGGACTAATGTTGTCCCCATCTTCCAAAAAGAGGAAAATAGATGAACTTGGGAACTATACACCAGTTAGTCTGACATCAATCCCTGGAAAAATTCTGGAGCAAATTATTTAAAATATCCATCAGCAAGCAACTTGAAGAAAATGCAGTGATTAATCGCAGCCAGCATGGATTTAACAAAAATAAATCCTGTCAGACTAATTTAATCTCATTTTTGACTGGGTAACATCCCAAATGGACAAAGGAAACACTGTGGGCATAATCTCCCTAGACTTTAGCACAGCTTTCAACATAGTGCCACTTGACATTCTGATTAGCAAATTAACAAAAACTGGACTAGATGGAAAAACTATTAGGTGAATCCAGAATTGGCTGCTAAATTGGACACAAAGAGTGCTCATCAATGGCAGCTTCTCAAATTGGATGGAGGCAACTAGTGGGGTGCCGCAGGGTTCAGGCCTGGGCCCAGTGCTCTTCAACTTCTTTATTAATGATTTGGATGAGGAAGTAAAAGGAAAGATCATAAAATGTGCAGACAATACAAAACTGGAATAGCAAACACCCTAGAAGACAGAATGAAGATCCAGGGCGATCTTGATATACTTGAACACTGGGCTGAAAGCAACAAAATGTGATTCAGTAAGGACAAATGCCAAGTCCTCCACTTAGGAAAAAGAAGCCAAATGCAACAATACATGGGAAATATGTGGCTCAACAGAACTGAAAAAGTGAAAGATCTCTGAGTAATTGTGGACAATAGGCTAAACATGAGCCAACAATGCAATGCAGCTGCCAAAAGGGCAAATGCTATTGTGAGATACACTAACAGAAGTATTACTTCCAAATCATGATAAGTAGTAGTTCCACTACACTTCACACTAGTCAGACCACATCTGGAATTCTGCATCCAGTTCTGGGAGCCAAGATTTAAGAAAGATGCAGAAAAATTAGAAAGCATTCAGAGGAGGGCAACAAAAATCATCCAGGGTTTGGAAACACTGCCATTGGAGGAGAAACTGAGAGAATTGGGCATGTTCAGCTTTGAGAAGAGAAGACTGAGGGGAGAAATGATAACCCTCTAGAAGTACCTCAAAGGCTCTCACAAAGAGGAGGGCCAAGATCTCTTCTGGCTGATGCAAGAGTGTTGGACACAGAATAATCAGTTCAAGTTGTGATAACACAGATTCAGGCTGGACATCAGAACAATACAACAGCAGAATCAACTGCCTGGTGGGGTGGTCTCTCCCACACTACAGGTTTCAAAAAGAAACTAGACAGCCATCTGAGTGGGATGGTGTAACTTGGTGTCCTACAACAGCAGAGGGTTGGACCCGATGGCCTTCATGACCCCTTCCAACTCTGCTATTCTCTGATTCTCTGATTTATTGCACAACAGGCTAGTAAAGCTTGGGCAAAAACAAAAACAAACAAACAAGCAACCTGAGTTCTAAATGAGTGAAATTCTTATTTTCCATGAACTTGCTTGGTTGTTTAATCTGAGCAGGGACAATTCCATGGTCACCATTTCAGACTGTGGTGGTGCCTCCCAAGGGAAGCTCAGTTCTGAAGTGGATCGGTAGAGTTGGGAGGTTTTTTAATAGGTGTTTTCCCCTGTAACTGTTATGTTTTTATTATGTTTTGTTGAGAGCAAAAGAAGTCTCTTGTTTGTTGCCTAACTGTGAAAGGGACAGACAACGCCAGCAAGTAGTTTATATTTAAAAAGACTCTTTACTGCAGGTGCACACTAAGAAGAGAGTGTGCCTGTCTCCATTCAGAACCAGCTACCACAATCATCATGCACAGTGAATTTATACTTTTAGCATTTTGCAATGATTCATAACAGAAAATGTCAGAGCAGAAAACATTCAGTTACTTTTGTACATAATCATCTTTTTAGGACATCTGGTGACAAAATATCTGCCTCCAGGCTTATCTTGACAAAGTCTGACCTTCTGGACAGAGGTTTATTTTATATTTTCAGTGCTCTTGTGTCTCTGATAAAACACTAAGTAAATAATCCTTTTTGTTTGGCCATCAGGAAAAAAATATATCATTCATTTTTAATATATTGTTTTAATACATTGTAATCATTCCTATAAGCAACCATGAGTGCAAGTAACCCAAGGCACAAAGGCAATAATTCAATGAATCATGTCCATCTATCTGCAAATGGGTCCTCTTTGCCCTTGCTCTCCGGTTGGCTCCAGTTTCCCAGATGTTCAAAGGAGACCTACACCTAGCTCAGCCAGAGCTTTTCTAGATGTGCTGGGTGACCATTTTTGTCACCCAAGTTTAGTATTCTGGTGAGCTGGGTGTGATGGTGGTTGTAGACCAGCACATCAAGAGTACACCTTGATGGGGAAAGCTGCCTATGCATCCACAGCCGGGAACATCTTCACCACCAAGGCATGAATGGCTCCGAGAAGGATGTGCCAGGGTCAGTGACTTGCGACTGCTGATGGCAGGGCATGTGAGCATGGTCCTTAGGGGACCTACATCCCCTGCCCCAGACCACACACAAAGGAGCCCACCATTGTAGTCTTGCGGAGAACTGCTTCCCAGCCATAGCTGATCCTATTTACATGGGGTTTTTTCCTCTCTACAGGAAACAAAAATGTGATGAGCACAAGAGCATAAAACATAGCATGATTACAACTGCATGAAGCCTTGAGTTATTTTTAATATGCACTGTAGATTCACCTACAGTGCACTCTTTTTTCTGTGATCTAGGACCTTTAAATAATGAAGGGAAAGGTTAAAAACAGCCACTTCTTTTACTAATTTAGCATCCCAGCCAAGAGGGGGGGAAAGACAAAGGCTGAACAGATCCATTATATGTCACTTCACAGAACAGTTTCTTCTTAAATGTGAAGGGAAACAAAAGCACCCACCTATATAGCATTCTTTCCATGACTGCATGTGTTTATTGGATAGGCTGCTTTCCCTGGAGGAGGATGGTCATCCTAATTACATCAGTGACTGTTCATGGCACAAAAAGGACGTCTCATCCACAATTTTCAGTTTTTCATGTATCAAGAACCAGTTTGGACTTTGCATAGAAGCAAAAGTATGGGAAGTACAGCACCCTCAGACTTCCTACTGGTCTCTCCCAGGTGCTTATGAAACAGACGTTTAAGATCTCCCTGTCCTGACTGTTGCACAGAATGTAGATTTAATGGCGCAATTACCAACCTTGGTTGTATCTCCTGTTCCCTTCATATTGTAGTATCTCAAGTTATTCTTAGTTTAAAACCAAATGAACAACATCTGGGTCCACTTCGTACAGAGAAAACGGAACAGAAGCCAAGTTACAGCTGACATGATCAGCTTTGATTTCTCCCATATTTGCAAGTTTTAAAATCTAATGTTTTTTTTCCTCTCCCTCATATGAAGAACTTTGTGAATTCTTATAAAGCTTATAAAAATGAAATTGTTGCCCATCTGCACTCATGAAACACGTATGGCTATTCCCTGCTAATTTGTTCTCATTTTATTTTTATTTTAAACAAGGAAAATTGTGTCAATTGGTACATTCTGATCAGGAGCAAACTGAAAGAATTAGCACGCATTCCTATGCATGAATGAGTTGCACTTACTGCCAACCATCTTTCATGGGCCTCAGGCTATGGTGGGACATCAGATACAAGGAACCGAGACCTCTGCCTCATGCTAAACCAGCTTATTTGCCCATCTAGCTCACGATTTTCTCTTACTGTGAGTCTCTGAGTGAGACTCACAGACCCCAGGCAGCAAGCACACCCATCTCCTACTACCTTGAATCCTTTAAACTGGAGATACCAACAATTCGACAAGTACTCCACCACCAAGCTCCAGTCCCATTCCAGGTATGCTTTCTCTGCTTTCTGTTACAGAACATACATTCTGTAACTTCTGTAACATATGTTCTGTAATTTCTGCGCAAGTTCTGGAAGCAAGGGAAAAATAATCCAAGGATGTGATCCTATGGCTTTCAAAGATTTGGGGTGGACACAGCATAGGCTAGATCGGAGTCCCAGTTTCAGTCACTATGAAAAAGAATGCCAAAGGTTGCTTGCACCAGAGGTCCAGGTGTACACAGAGCTGTGGTTTTAGAGCCATGGGAGCATCCTATCCAGGAGCATCCTTTTCAAATCAGTTCTCAGCTGTGCCTTCTGTCCCAGTGATTTCACTGCCACTGAAGAGGCATGGTTCTGCTGTGCCTCATTCATTTTCCTTGGAATACACAGAGCCCTTCACTTGCTTGTTTTTTTACTGGCAATTTGGGGAGTGAGTGGGACTGACAGCTGTTAAGCCACTGAGTGCATCAGTTATTAATTCCAAAAGAGTCACAAGGTGCTAATGCCATAAACAATATAGCATTCAATATTCTCATGCTTCTCTAAATCTGTAGAATATTAATGATTTCCTCTGACCGCTATAAAGTAATGATGATAAAATTGAAAGTCATAATTCTTCCAACCTTCTGCTGCCCTCTCAGTGACCTCTAAGAGGACATCTCAGAGTTCCTATCTTCAGATCAGATTCTCATCTGATCCTGATGAGAATCCGGATAGTTCTAATGGGGAAGGAATCTGGAGTTAGTGAAGAAGTTCTCCACACACTAACCAAAGTTAAAAGTAAGGGAAATTTGCGGATTTCTCTTCAGGAAAATTATCAAAAGTATAATCATTGAAGGATGTTATTCAGTAACATCCTGGTCCAAGCAATTCTGTAGTATGTAATTGTGTGGCTATAACCAATTCAAACCCTGTACTAGTCTGGTATTATGTGAACAAGCTTTGGCTTCTTAGGTTTCTCTTCTTCCTTTCTTTAGAATAGGTGTGAGAAAATAATCAGAAGCTTCTGCTCCTTTTTGCAATGAACTATAGTTTACAGATATGTAAGAACTTGAGAAACAATGGTTAGTCCTAATTACGGTTTGGAAGGAAAGCCAACTTCATACTGTGTTCTGGACATTGATTGTTTCCTTATCCAAGCACAGGAAACTTCTTATAACTCAAGGGTTAAATTCAATTTCAGAGAAAATCTTTGAGGTCACATTTCAATAGTGGTAGGAAGCAAAGCAAAATGAGCAAAGCCAATGGAAATGGGGCACGGTTAAAACACCAGAAATAGCATATTTTAGCTTAAAATGCTTCCTGACAGCCTTAACAAAGGCTTGGGGCCTAACCATAGTTAACACAAACCACAGTTCAGCGTTTGCAAATTACAGCAAACAATGTTTAGATGAAAACAAATATTAATGCTTCTGATGTCCTTGTACCAGAGGAGGCAAGAGAACAGCAAAGTACACAAGGTCCGTGTATGTAACATATAGCCACAACTTAATATTACATCCAAACTGAACCAGTGTGTCTCCACACATCCTAGACTTTATTAACATTAATAAAGAAAATCTTCCAGTATTCCTAAATCGTTATCTGCACAAATTTGGGGATTGCTTGATAAACGTTCCCTAGTTGTGTGCTCAGGAGTGAGTAAGGGAGTCACGTGCATATCTCAATTCAATATAAAGCACATTTTTAAAAGGCAGTCTGAAACAATTTGACACTGTCACTTCTGCTCACACATGACTTGTGTTTCATGAATGAAAGGGTAGCTTATAATGTGCACAGCAAAACCAGTCTTACATAAATGCCCTACATCATCCAAGTAGTCACTCTCTGATCTTCTAATTCCAACAGAATTATTTATAGCTTTTTAATGAAATATTCATAAAGAAGGGTCCATTGCCTGCAATTTCTGCTAAGAAGTGATTTAAGTTTTTATTTTCTTTTTTCTTTTTCTCCTCTTCTATCACATTAATTTAGGTCAAGTAGGGAACAAAATATCGTTAATTAAAAATGAAATAAAGTATTTTCTATTTTGGATTGACTTTCTGCACAGGTTCTTCCTCCCCCCCCCCCCTCATTCTTTCTTGGCAAATACATAGGGGCACACATTTCATAGGTCTTACTGAAGTTTCAGTTTGCAGATAGTAGCACAATATTTGCCTTATTGAATAGGATGGACAGAAATGCCTCTAACACGAATTCCTACCCTCAGAGCACAAAGGACTGATAGTCCACTCATAAACCTGGAAGCCACAATGATCATACTATCCCACCATACAGCCATGTTTACCCTAGGAGTAAGCTCTGTTGAATGCAGTGAGACTTCTTGCTTTTGGAGGGACATCAGAAGGTGCCTTATAGCACATTGGGCCCTTGGTCCATCTAACCCGACATCTGGATGACACTGGCTGGCAGTGGCTCCCCAGGGTTTTCCAGCCCTTCCCAAAGATGCAGAGATTTCACCTAGGACATTTGTTTGCAAAGCACGTGCTCCACCACCAAACTGCAGCCTTCAGCCAAGTAAATGTGATTAGGACTGCTCTGTGTATGGCTACTGCCCCAGCATATATCCTCACAAAGCAAGACATTGAATTTCACTGCCAGCATGTTGGTTGTGGCACTGTAGAAGAGAGCATTGGTGGAAATGCTTATATTGCTATTGTGATTAGCCATTATACTTAAACCATTGTATGTACAGGCAAGTATTCCTTTGCATGCCTGGAAAAACAGCCAGGAGAGGGAGCAGAATTCGGGGAAAGATTCCAGTTTATGCACTTCCTCAAAGCATTTGGATAACAACCATAGGAGCTAACGGTGGGTCTAGATGGATCATTGATATGAGCAAGAAAGCTCTTTTTAATGTATAGATACCAGGGTATTCTTCTGTGAGCAGAACCAACCTCTAAGCAGGACTTGCACAAAATGTTCCCGCCCACTTTGATCCACAAGCACCACCTTACCCCCTTCTTCTGGAAGGTCCCCACCCAGTAGGCAGTTGCAGTGGGAGAGATAATCAACAAATATCACCTCCTAACCCCTTCAGAGCCAGTGTGGTGTTGTGGTTAAGAGTCCAGGGAGATCTGGGCTCCAGTCCCCACCCCACCATGGAGCCAACTTTGGGCCAGTCATAGACTCTCAGTCCAACTTCTTTCCCAGAGTTGTTGTTGTGAAGTAAACATAAAGAGGAGGAGGTGAATTCTATAAGCTGCCACGAATGCCTTAAAAAATAAAATACTGGATAAAAATACAATACATAAATAAAAATCCCAGTGAGATTTGTGCGCCTGGATGAGAAGCCCATCATCGAAAGAACAAAGTCTTTTCTCTGTCTTCCCTCTCCGGATATTTCATATCCATGCATCTGTATTTTCTCCTTTAGATTTGTGACACCTTATATTTTAAAAGCAGTTCTCTCTTTTGCTGACTACTGAATTCTCTATTTATTGCCTTTTGAAATTTTGTACCCGGCCTGAGATTTTGCTGGAAGGACAGGATATAAATCCCTATAGCAAATTCTACAATCTATTCACAGTAATGAGGAAAGAGTCCATGTTGCAGGACTTGTAATGATCTTGAAAGAAGGCAGTGGCAAAACCTCCCCAGCCATGACCATACCTCCTGACAGGTGAATTCGCAGTGCTTTGCCAATCCTCCTGCATAGAACAGAACTATAATTGCTTTGCCTTTTTAACAGTCGCCACAAATCCGGACTGTAGGAAGACAACACAGAAAACACTAGATTGCAACCATTTAGCAATCATATTGTCCAGATTTCCTGCAACAAAATGGTGTTCATTTTGGAGAAAAGGCCTGGTGTGGAAGCGACCCTTGACAGATGTTTCCCATGGCCTCGCTGCACTACATCATGAGAGATGAAGCACTTAGCAGCTTGGGCGACGCAGCCCTAAGTTGTGGTGCCAAGGGAGCTCTTTTTCCTTTCCTGAGCAAAGCTCGCTAACACAAAACTGAGAAATGCTGCTGGTTTAGAAATGCCTTGTGCATGGGAAAAGAGGCTGGTGGAATCAATTATTCATTCTGCTCTAGCAAATAGAAAACAATATCATTTTAGTAAAGAAGTGCAAATCCTAAAGCTCCCATAGTTTTAACTCCAGTGAAAGGCCTGAGGGACAACTGTGTACAGGCAGCCTAAAATTAAATGCATAATAACTGTGTGGGCTGCTATATTTGACTCAAACTATAATGTGGGAATTATGTCCCTCTTTTTGCCCTGCTCGCTACAGTTTTCTAGTGTTCAGCCTCCTATTATTTATTGATCACATTTGTATCAGCAGCAAGCGGATTTTTCTCATTACCATTACTTTGTGAAGTAGGTCAGGTTAAAGGATAGTGACTTGCCCAGGGCCACCCAAAGAGCATTGCTGTTGAATGGACAAATGAAACCACTCTCTAACTGTCCATCCACCCTCTAATCATACACCAGCATTGGCTCTGTGGGTGCGTCTGAGATGGCATCAAGGGTACATGTGATTGGGTACCCGCCAAAGGCCCACATCCCTACCAGGGCCCTGAGAAGGATCCCTTCAGGTTGCTCCTCCTTTTCATCATTGTAACTGATTGTCCCTGCCTCTCACCCAATGGCCATGGTGATCATGAGAAGGAGGAGCAGTAGATGCCCACTGTGTCTCTTCCTATCAAAAGAATGGTGGCAATCATACATAATGAAGAGCAATAGTGTTGGTGCTATTGGTAGTATGTGGGCAGGCTCACTGAGGGAGGGGTCTGATGGTGGTGTGTACAGAAATGTTATCCATAAAAATGCTATTGTTGATATCCTTCATTAATCCTCTGAGTGACTTCTGTGAGGTTCTAACGTATATGTGTAGATGTGAGACCTCAAGCATTCTGAATTTATTGGACAGACAATGATGTGGTTACCTGGGCAGCATGATTTCCACACTCCGCTCTGTCCTCCCAGTCTCAACGTGCATTCTGGCAGTTCCCACAAGCAAAATACCTGTCCTTACCCTATTATTTCCTATGAACCACAGTAGTAATTCTACTGCAGTTCTGAGTGCCATTCCCTGCTTCTTCTTCCTGAGAGCATCTGCATTTCTGTTACAGCCCCCACAGAGATTTTTATTACATGAAGCTAAACTGTTTTATGATTATTACTCCCTCCATGTTTTTTCATGCTGTCTCTCTGTTTCCAAAAGTAAACAAGGAGATGGACACACAACTCGGCCAATTACAACAAAGCAAGCATGAGACATCTACGGCTGTAGATCTGAGAGCAGTAGAGATTGAAGGCTAGAAGTGGCCACTTCTGTGTCTGCTCTTGCCAGGGGACTCTATGGTGTTTCCATGCCAACAATGGTAAAATGGCAATCCTGGCTCTGGACAACTGGAGAAGCCACAGTGAAGCAAGTGTCCGGAAAAAATGAGCAAAAGCACTGCCATAACATTGCTGCTAAAAGCCTTACACAGTAAGAGCAGCTTTAGACAAGATGAGATTTCTGATCATAACAGGAATCTATATTGCAATACTTGCTTCCTATGTACTGCTTAGAAATGCTAATGTTCCTGTCTTGAAAGGTCTTTCTTTGGAGGTGGGCCCTCAAGCATGCTAATTTTTACCTGACCTGAAGGTCTTTTCTTTTGTGTTGTGTTGTCTTAATACATTTTGTTTTATTTTAATAAGCCTCGCATACTGTCTATATGATTGCCCTGCTCCAGTCACCCACCCTCCAAAACTCTGTATGTAGCTAATAGGTTATAAAAGCAACCTGTCAGACTCCATCTTGGTAGTCCCTTCGAGACCTGCCTGCAAACCACATGCATTTCCTGTATGTCTGATATGCTGTAAATATTATTTTGACCCTACCCCTAACCCCAGCGGACTCTCAAGGAATGGATTTTTTTCACTTTTGTCACATGGACGCCTTAGAACAGACCGTTGATTGTCTCAAAGGTTTCAGAAAATGAATCCAGCCAGATAAGAACTCCAGTGGGTCTGGGCAACACAACAGATCCACAATGGTAAGAATTCTCCATAGCTTTTCCTCATGTAAATCTGCCTGGGGGCTTGTTTTAGAACAGATGCTGGTGATGTTCTGAAGCAGGAGAAAGAGAGAAATGATTGCTCATAATATTTTTAAGTGGGCTAGGATCAGGTAAATCCAATCCTGGCTGTGGATTCTAGGTGGGAAAGAATGGTTTGGAAATGACAATAAAGGAGTTTGACAGTTAGGATTAAAGCTGAGAAAGTGAATAAGGCTTGAATATTAAGCTTTATTCCTTCTCTGTTGGATAGCCATACATTGCTGCTAAGCATCAGGTGTAGGGCAAAGGTAGCTGTGTTAAGCTAGGAGGATACCCAAGATCTTGTCAGAAGAAGATTAAACAAGCAGGCTTTAAACCTCAAAGCCACCAGAGACACAGTAGGAGGAGCTTTAGTGTCAGCTGAAGTCTGTACTCAATAGCTGGACCTTGCTGTGCGTGCATTTGGCTGTGAAGAAGCCTTGGGGGATTTGGCCTGAGATACACAAAGTCATTCAAAGGCTTGCAACAGCAACATTGTTTCTGGAGTCCTCAAGAATTTTCACCAAGCAGCCTTCTGAAAACTCCAAAGTAAATATCAGTATTTCCTTATGTACAGAATCTCCCTTTAAGAAGTTACTTTTTTAATAGCATGTTTTGCCTCTAGTGTCAATGCCTATCTCATACTTGTAGAATTCTGAGCTCTTCTGGCAGAGAGTTCCAGAAAATACACATCTGCTATAAATCAGAAACCTCAAAGTGGGACTGCCCAGTGAGGAAGCCGTTCCCTCATAGGTGGAGACAGTGCTACAGACAATTTCCCCCCTAGGATGCCTTTCTAAGGATGCTGTGGGAATCAGGTTCCCATGGCAGAAAACACAGAGCCTGTTGCTAGAACATCTTTTCCGTTTGTCCATTTATTATTATTGTTTGTTTGTTCTCCCTGGGAAGGCATCCAACAGCGCTGGATGGCTGCCTGCAGCCCTCTTGAACCCCTGCACTCAACTTATGTAGGATCAACAGATTATTTATCACCTAGCTGCTATAAACACATTATTTAGACGTAGTGCAAAACTGTGAATTGGTTGAAAGCTAGTGTAAACTCCTTTTTCAAGAGCCTGGCATGATTTTAAATAGACTTATCTTGCTTGATCTAAAACAAGCTTTGCTTAATAGTTTTGAGGTCAGTCTGTGTTCATAATAGAAACCTTCTACACTCTGCAATAAGAGCAACATCTATCCTCCTTGCATTAGAAGATTCATCAGCATCCTTTGCATGAACAGGGTTCATGTTTTGAAATTGGATGCATGACTGGGCTACTGCTCCTGAAAACTTCAGTCAATGACATTTGGGCATTTCCTCAGAGAAACACATGCATGTACTTGCCTTAGATCTGAAATCCTGATTGTGTTCAGTTCCCATTCTATTTGCTTATGCAAATAGACCTTGACACCAATTCAGGCATCCATGCAGAGGAAAGTATGATGTTGGGACAGGCCCTCTTCCCCTTTTTGTTTGAAGCACCTCCAAATGTGCAACACACATAAAGGGGGGGTCACATATACCAGACATGAACTGATATCTGGAAACTAACTTTCAAAACATATTTGATATCTACACCAGCAAAATACAACTTGACAAGTTCTTTCAGAAACTGTTTTCTGGTTCTTTTTGAAAATTGCTTATGCCAATAAACACTCAACATGTGAACATTTTGATAAACCACAACATCATATTGGTATGTATTCCCTCTATATAATCTCATGGCTTCTCTTGGAGAATTTATTTTTCCACTGCTTCAACCTTTCTGACTTGCATTGTGACATTGTTCACTGTTTTTGTCATCTTCTCAAATCTTTTTTGATCCCCCACCACTGCAAATAGTCTGAAGGTCAAGACTGATCAGATACTGCTCATGGGCACCAATGCACATTTCTGCATAATTTGTACTAGGTAAAAGCAAATTATTTTTATAATAATTTAAAAAAATAATTTTTAAAAAGCCAATACAATTGCTTAATAGACAATGAAAGATGCATAGCAATCCTGGTGGGTAGAAATTTAATAAATATATAACATAAATAAATAATCCGTAAAACAGATGGGATATATTTAACAAACTTCGCCATCACTTCAGTTCCATACAAGGAAATGTTTCACCAGCTAAATTCATTGCTGTCATCATGCTGCTTTTCAAAGGTGCACGGGATCATTCAAAACAGGCTCTTGTGAAATCATACGGTTTTCACACCAGCTCTCGGAAACGGAGCGTGCCCTGGTTTCCACAAGAACTGTTTGCCGTTGGTGGTATTAATAGTATGCATGTGGAGTGCAGTGTCTGTCAGTCTATGTCTCCGATTGGTTAGAAGGCTGTGGGAACAAGTGAGAGTTATTCAATCGCTGTCTCATAAGCAGTCTAAAACGGGTTTACAAATATGTAATGCTTGTTGGGTGTTACATGAATTTGCAGGTCAAGTTTGTATTTGGTGAAAGCTGTAAGTAAAGAAAGTTTACACATCTTGGCAAGAGGGTTTTATTCATTTTTAAAAAAGCTGGCTCTACATTTGAACATTTTAAAGACCTAATCTGTTGATATGCCATAAAAATTATAGCTTAGATATAATATTACTGCTGCTGCTATGTATAAGCTGGCTATAATGATTCATGCATTATTTTCTAGTACTAATAATTGCAGGAATGGCTTTTTAAGTTAATTGCAGGATGTGGAGCACAGGGAGGTAAGGGATTAAGTCTTTGTTCATTCTGCTGAGGTTCCAATCTGGATCAGGCCCTAAGGATGTTGTAAATCTCCACTTTCTTCTCCTTTGATTTTGCTTTTCCCTTTGGGCTTTGCAAACTAGAAAGGATCATGTAACCTGACACCAGCTGCATCTCCCCAAATGAGAATGGAGAACAGAGACGTTTATTTATTATGCATGTATTATACGTCTAATCTACCCAATAACTGATGTTTCTGGGTGGGTTACACACAGTCAGGACTAAAGTGACATAGAAACAGTTTGAAATACAAAATCCAATACAGAAACAGAAAAGAATAAGAAACAATGCAGTGCAAAATTGCAAACAGTACAGGAGTTGATAAAAGAGCCCTGACTGATAAAAAGAATATCAAATCTCATACTAGACTCTGACGTGCTTGAGAGAAAAGGAAGGTCTTTGCCAGGTACTGAAAATATAGCAATGTAGACACCATGAGAACTAATTTGGGAGTTCATATTAAAAGTGAGGTGCCACAACTGAAAATTCCTTTTCTCTTGTAGCCACCCACATAGTTTCCATAAATGGATTTCTTCGAGGAAAGCCTCAGAAATTGACCTGATTTTCACACACAGACAGAGATATTCCTTTAGATATTCTGGTCCCGAGTCACTTGGGGCCTTCAAAGTCATTACCAGAACTTTGAATTTGGCTTGGACATGAACTAGAAGGCGCATGGGAGCAAAGGCCAGTCCCAGTTAGTATCCTAGCAGCTCTCTTTTGAACTAACTGAAACTTCTGAACCCCTTTCAAAGGTTGCCTCATGTGCAATTGGGAGGTTACCAGAGGAGGAATCATTGTCCCCAAGCTGTTTCTGTCCAGAGATGGCGGCAACAAGTACATTGGCCTAAGCTGACCGAAGGCACCAGGCCCTCAAGTTGCAGTGATGAATCCCCCGAGGTGCGTTCAAGGGAGATCCAACCCACTCCAGGACAGGTTGCTTACTGATCTCCAGGAGCAAGGGACCAGGCTGCATTCAGCACACGAGATGAAGCAAGGGCCAGAGGGAAAGAAAAGGTTGCCACTGACTGGTGGAAGATGCCGAGATCAAGGGTGTGTGTTCCCACAGGATGGGGTGGGAGATGGCAGAGCAGCAGTGAAGCCAGTAGGCTCAGCTGGAGAACCTGACCAAGGGGAAAGGCAGCACCTTAGTCTTTAGTTTAAACTTTTGCATCTGGGAAAGGGCTGAGTAATATACATGCTTTATTAGAAACTGGTCTGATTATGATGATTAATTATTCTAGACTAAATTGCTGCTATCTTTATATCTGTGTTATATTGTCTTTCCTTAGATTATTTTTCTATTGTTTCTGTAGTTACGTCTTCACATCCCCCCAAACCAAGTTGAACAGTGTATGGATCTCATATAGTACTTTTCCACTGATATATTACTCTCACTTCTCATTGCTGAGCCTGCATGTTTTTATCATTGACCATGAATAAATCTTTAACATTTATTTTCTGGCTCTGGTACTTTCTGGTTGCCACCACCAGCTAACAGGAGCAAGCTTCAGCAGAGCTAAAGTTTGAATCTCTTTTCAGGTGCAAGGCAAAGCTTCACATAAATGAACCTACAACTTTAATATAGAAAGCCGAATCTGCACTATTGAAATATGTTGAAATTGTGATTGAAGAATATTTCTGGCCTAACATCCTCTGGCTTGGCTCTAAGCCTTCCAGTCCCAAGAGGCATAAGCTAATGTTTCTTCTGCCCTGGAAGACTTCAGTGATATCTCCTTCCCTTTGTCAATTGAGGCATCATACTCAACCATATCATAGGAAAAAAGTGAGCTGTGCTTACTATTATTAGTAGTAGTATTAGTATTATTAGTATTATTATTATTATCACAAGCATTTGTATCCCGTCCTTCCACACAAGCGCTCAGGACAGCTTACATAGTATAAAATTCCAAAAATACAATAAAACCACAATTATTAAAACATTTAAAATTGAACAGTATCAACTAAAAAATAAGAAAGGAAAAATAAAATAGGAAATACGACTGTGAAAACAAAAAGAAAACAAAAAATCTTAAAATGTCTAAAATCCTTAATTTTTAAAATGATGGTTAAATAAAAAGGTATTTACCTGGCACCAGAAGGAGTATAAGGTCGACCTCTCTGAGGAGCATATTCCATAGTCTGGGTGCCACTGTGGAGAAGGCCCTCCTCTGGGTAGACACCCTCCATACTTCCTTCAGGGAGGGTTCCCAGAGCAAGGACTCCCCCACCGATCTTAAGGGGCATGAGGGCATATAGGGGAGGAGGTGATCCTTAAGGTATTCTGGACCTAAGCTGTTTAGGGCTTTATAGGTTAACACCAGCACCTTGAATTGGGCCTGGACTTCAACTGGGAGCCAGTGTAGCTGATAGAGGACGGGCGTTACATGAGAATGACTGGCCCCAGACAGCAACCTGCCAGCTCTATTTTGTACCAGTTGAAGTATCCGGACCATTTTCAAGGGCAGCACATGTAGAGCACATTACAGTATCCAACCAGGAAGTTACCAGGGCATGTATCACAGTTGCTAGGCAGTGCTCGTCCAGGTTAGGATGCAGCTGATGGACCAGCCGAAGCTGGAGGAAGGCGCTCCTTGCCACCGCCGTCACCTGGATACTAGGGGCAGGCAAGAAATTCATTTAAGCTTGCACTTGATGAGAATTTACCAAAATTTGTGAAGTGTTCCATACTCAGGAAAAAGGGATATTTCAAAAATTCAGATAAGGGGAAAAGCAAAACTGAGAGATTTATCCACCCAGACCTTTAGCTTTGAGTGCTTTTTTTCTTAAATGTCTAGGGATCAGTTCTTCTATATTCAACCATCTTTACTGCTGGAAAAAGGTTGCCACTTCTTTTTTCTGACTGATCTTTGCACTGAGCAGGTATCTCATAGGTCCATTCATCATGGTCCTCTCCATGCTAGGATTTGTGCTCAGTTATTGAATTTGGCTGGTACACCCTGCTGAAATTTTTGTTTCATTTCATTTTTATCAGAATCTATCAAAACTTGTCAAAGTGCCTATGAGGATGCATTGTAACACCTTCAGCATTCACCTATACCAAAAGCCTTCAGAAATCAAACACATCCATTTCAAACAACATAAAACCTTTAGGAATCACGTACAGAAAACATTTAATAGTAGCAGCTCAACCTGTCCTGACTCTGCCTAGAAGAAAATCACACCTTTGTGGAGGGAAAAGCTGTGCAGCAGTCTGTGTACCTTACTCAACATCCCATCAGCCTATAGCAGGAACAGGGGGCCTGGAGGGTGATGTTGAGTGATGCTGAACCTCATGTTTACTTTTTAAAAAGTTTTGTCTCCCATTTAAACCAAGGGGAGGGAATACATTCCATGGCTGGCATATTAAGAGCTTCTGTGGGGATGTGTCTGGAATATGGAATGATGTTGGATCCAAGGTCACCTGTGATCTGTTCCCATCATGTGTCTTTCCACACTGGAAGCAGGTGGCTCCAGTGGCAGCTGGGTGACATTGGACAAAGTTTTAGTGCAAAAGCTTAAGGTGCTATCCATGGGCTGAAAATTATCCCCAAAATAAGTCTGGAACCATAAATCAGGGTAGCTAAGCCATTGTCACTGTAGCTACCTTTCTTCCAACAGCCATCAGAACACCAAAGGAAGTGGAATTATGATGCTGGTGTTTTCCACAACCAAAATGAAAAAGCATCCTGGAAAAAGCATCCTTTGCAACTTGTGGAGTATCTCCAATACTTTACAGATGTAAGGATTTGGTTAAATCTCTTCTGACTGCATTTCATGGGTTGGCAGCCATCTTTCTTTCTGCCATCTATTCATTGATGTAATTGGATTTTTAAAATCCACAATAATTTCATTCCTGCTTTCACATATGCATTTGTGCTAGTGCACAGTCATGTGGCTGTACAGTTATACATGTGCAAGTATGCAAATATACTCTTGAAAGAGACCTTGAAAGTGGAAACATGGTTTGCTAGTCCCCTAATCATCACAATTCAGAAAAAGCTTGTCTACTATGTGACCTGTAGCTCAGACTCCTAGAAGTCCAAACCCGTGAGTTCCATTGCAGATTTTCTTAACATCTGTACTATATACTGCCATCCTTGGGATTTCCTCCTAAAAACAATAAGATTCAGCTAAGAGTCAAAGGTATGTACCCATTGCACAAGCACATGGGCACAGTAGGATATTGAGTTAATATTTTGTCCAAAATGTTAAGAATTGCAATTACGGCAGAACAGTAACCTTACCTACAGAAATCTTCTGGGATTTAAAGGGCACTAACAATGGACAGAGAAAGCAAGCAGACCAAAACAAATAAACAAACAAACATCCTGAGATGTTCATTAGGCCATTGGGGAGAACAAGCAAATATGCTCCCTACATTTCTGGACTTTTCATTAAATTCTACTGAGCAGGTCTTGCACTACTGGAGTAATAAGTATCAACAGCAAGCACCTGGATGGAACTTAATTTTCAGGTCCTAGTCAGAATGCCTGTGAATCCACACTGTAGGATTAATATTGGAATAAATATACAAGAATGATGCTGTATTTGCTTATGGAAATTGCAACTGGAAGGTGAATGCTTTTAGGTTATGAAGAAAAAGGATACTAGCTAGCTGTTAAGTAGATAAATTATTCATCCAGCACTTTTCCCTTTGAGCAAAATCATGGTACTTAATAAGACAAAAGTAATAAAAAGAAGAAAAGCAAGGAAGTACTTCTCTTCCTTAGGTAGTGCACATTGCATTAAAGCCGTTCTCCCCCTAGGCTGTGATGAAGAAGGCACAACTTAATCACCATCAGAAGTCAAAAAGTCCTATTGATCATTTCCCTTGTACTTAGATCAGATGGCATCTTTACCATCCTCACATACCAAGCAGAGAAGATCTTTGGCTGAATCAGATGGGGATAAGAATAAACAGAATGAATAAACTATACCTGCATTTCAGTTGAACTAAAGCTGCGCTGATCCTCCTGCCTTTCTTCTCTCTTAATTTACCACAATGCATATTGGGACTTGTCAAGCGTTCTGGTCATTTCTCTCATCAGATTTTGAAGTGTGTTTCATCACAGGAACATGGCTCTTCTCTTACCCTGCTGCCTGCTTGTTTGTGCCACTGGAAGAGAACGCTGCAAGGCTTCCCATGAGGCATTGCTCAGTGTTATTCTGCAGCCCTCTGCAACCCGGTGCCCTCTAGATGCATCTGCCCCAGCCAGCATGGCCAAAGGTCAGGAACATTGGTGCCATGGTCCAAGAGCTGCGCCAGATCAGGGAAGGCTGCCCTCTGCGGTCTGTTGCATTAATTTACTTTCCAGTGGCTTGCACTGCACTGCTCTAAGTTACCAACTGGGTTTGCCCTACAGTTTATTTTGCAACTGTGCAAAATACAGACATACCAGCACAGCTCTCCTGAGCTTGGAAAGGAACTTTTGGGGTTAGTGAAGCCTGTTGGGAAATAATGGAGAGTTCCTGGTTCTTCTCCCACCAGCCTCCATAGTCCCTTCCATCCCCAAAACCACTGTCTGTCCCCAGCAGCCTTTTCACTACATATCCTGTTGTGCAGATCAAAAGCCTGGAGGGTACAGACAACTATGAAAGACCAAGGGCTTTCATCGCTTCAGAGAGCTCAAAGATTAAATGCATGGAAGGGAGAGCAAGATCACACCTGCAGGCTCTGTGCATGCTTCCAAAGGACTGGAAACGGACACCTGCGCACATGCAGGTGTGCAACTTACTGGTGCTCCTTTTCAGACTTCAAGTTCTGTAGGAATAGCCAGGAATGGCCAATGGGCCTAAGTGATGTTGAGGACTGGGCCTGTCCTGCTTCCTCTCTCAGTGTTTATTCTTGTGAAACTTGAAGCAGCCTTTTTTTACACCTTTTAAATTGTGAATTTTAACAATAGAAAACAAGAAACAAGAAAATATATAATGCATTGATGTAAACATATAAATTATACATAAACTTATCAAAAGCAGACCAGATAGCCATGTATGTATCCAGCTAGCTGTGGCATCTATGCAGTCTGTGTCATAGTCTGGTCCTCAATGCATTGCATTATAGAAGGCAAGTATTTCCCTTTCCAATGTTGTA
This sequence comes from Varanus salvator macromaculatus, assembly GCA_023646645.1. Taxonomy (NCBI): domain Eukaryota; kingdom Metazoa; phylum Chordata; class Lepidosauria; order Squamata; family Varanidae; genus Varanus; species Varanus salvator. The sequence continues at coordinate 49,000,027 of JAIXND010000674.1, read as the reverse complement.
ATAGTTGACTGTTAGCTATATAAAGGGCAGAGAAGGGCAGAGAAGACCCATTTACAACGATCAGGAATGTGATTTATGAACTCTCAGTAAGCAAATAGTTAACTCTAAAGAGTAGAGGCATCTGTAAATATTGGAGTGTTCCTATGCAAAATTTACCCATATTATAACCTCCTCCCAAAAAGAGGCAACTACTGAACACTACCAAAAAACCATAATCAAAGGAAGCTTTAGCAACATTACAACCTCTAGCAGTTAGCTGACTTACCCCCTTATTAAAGATATGTGATGGCATCTTGTAAATACAAAAGAAAGTTTTCATGGAGTAAACTTGTAAGAACTTATGGAAACTATATGTTTGGCACTCATTGAGATTTAATATGTATATACTTGCAATGAGTTAATATTGATTTATTGTGCTATTGTATAGAAGACAGTCAGGTCAATGTACAGTAAAAATATTAAAACTGGTGCCAGCTAGACCTAGCATTGTCCAGGAGATTCTGCAAATTGTAATTCAATATAACTAGAAGACACCAGGATGGGAGAGGCTGCCTTGAAACACAAAGCTACAAGAACAATCCACTGCTTGTTCCCATATAATTAAAACACTAAGCCACATTTATTCCGCAGACACTGTAATAAATTGTTCAAACACCCTTCCTACCTGCCATTAATTCAAGCAGTCTGACAGATTAGTGTTTTAATTATACAGGAACAAGTAGTGGAATAGTGCCATAAGGCTATGTTTTAAGTAAGTATTTGAAGGGCAGAAAGTGTTGATGTCCTGTTTATGTATTTTTCCATAGTATAAATATTTGAATAAGAGGGGATAATGGGTTCCTATTGCTTTGAAAACAATTACATATACCAATGTAGGGGGAATGAAAAATGATCTATGCATTTCTGTTCTTCCTATGCTGCCATAAGTGATGTCACTTCTAAGACCTAGAAGTTCTCATTCCTGCTGCCCTTGACTGCAGAACAGCTGCACTTTACAGAGCACAGTCCTCTGTCCAAAGGGCTGTTGGAGGAGGGTCTCCCTTGCGTGCATCCTCTAATTGAACTGCTGTCTAGTTAAGAAGAAGAAGAACTGCAAGGAGGAAGAAGAGGACCCTTAAAATTTCCATCAACTGAAGCCCAGGCTCAATTTAAGGTGCTGGCGATGACCTATGAAGCCCTACACAGCTTGGGGCCAGGATAAACTGAAGGAGCACCTTCTCCCCTATGTGCCCTCCTGCCCCTTGAAATCTGAGCCAGAGGCCCTCCTCCGGGAGCCGTCCTTGAAAGTGATCAAGAGGGTGACTACCAGGAGAAGGGCGTTCTCTGTGGTGGCGTCCCGACTGGGGATCATGTTCCCCAGCGGGCTCCTCCTGGCGCCAATGCTTTTTCCTTTCGGCGTCAGGCAAAACCCTTTTTATTCTCCCAGTATTTTAATTGTTAACTTGTTTTAGTTAGTGGTTTATATTTTAACATTGGATGCTGGGCAACTGTTATTCTTATTTCTATTTTAGTATTAATTGGCTATAAACCCTCTAAGTATGGATGGTATAGAAAAGTTTTAAATAAATCAACACCTGGGAAACAGACTGAGCCGGTATACAGGTCACCTGGCCACAGTCTGCCTCACTAATGATGTTTCGATTTAAATTATGGTAATTATTTGCATCTAAACTTGCATCTGTGAATTACCATGTGCAACTCTTCTGCAAATCTTTATCCTGTTCAGTGCTGTTTTCTATTTGTCTGCCTGTCCATCTGTCTGTTTTGGTGGTGCATATGCATTTGCTCTTTTGTGGAACTCTATGAAGTGGTCACTCTGCTGTGTGGTGGCACGCTTAATAGAAGCATCCTGGGGCTGGACTGGCCTGAGCAGTGGATGTTGACAGCTTCTTGGATACACCTCAGAGCCTCAAGCAAAGCTGGGCACCATGTGTCTGGCCTAGAGGCACATCAGATTTCCATAGGCTTCTCAAAACTGCTTCCAATTGCATACTCAAAATAAGTTAGAAATCTATAGGCATCCCTTCCAAGTCTGTCAAAAATCAACAGAAGTCATTGCTTGCTATCAACTATGCTTGGGGCAGATCCATAACCCAAAGTTAACTGGTTTGGAACTGGTGAACTGTGATAATTTTTCTCAAAGAGCTCAGGTGATGGTTGGTTTGTGTAGAGATCAGAAACATTTTTCTCAATAATGCATTTGGAATTTCCTTGGTTGGGAACTATAATGGGTAACAGATTTAAACTCACTTAACTTGATAATATAGACTTACCTTTGAGGAAGGTAAAAATACAATTTTCTACAGACTCTGTATACCTGATTTGCAGCCTTTTCAAGAACTGTACAGACACCAATGCAACTTTACACTGGACCCCTGTTTTGCAAAGATATGTATGGAGACTGTGTCACTCTATGGTGTGTCAGTGTGAGCTGGGGAGACAGTGAAGGAAAGCCAGGAATGTAGGCATCAGAAGGTGAAATGATGCCCTTAAATAAAGCTTAAACCAAGAGATTTGAAAAGGTCTAAGAGTTCAGATTGTACCCTTTGTCATTCCCTTGAAAGTAGTGTAACCTATCGCATTATGACTTCTTCTTAGGATAAGCTTATGCTCACAAACTCACATCAAAGACATTCAGAGACAATCCTCAGTGCAAAATATCAAGCCAACTAGAGATTGCTTACTGGAAATGAAGGTTGCAATCCAATGGACACTTTTGTAGGAAGAAGGCATATTGAACACAGTGGGGCTTTAGTTCTCAATAAATGTGCAATTGCATAGGCAAGCTGTGCAAATGTATTTTCATACAGCATGAACATAAGCAACTAAACATTAAGGTGCATAAAATGGCAACAGCAATATTCCTGTAGAGGTAATGGCTCTGCATTGTAGTCCACAGCCCACAGAAAGCTCAGCTTCCGTGTACTGCAAAACATTCAGCAGTGAGGAGAACTCTAACCTAAAATCATTAAACAATAACCCTGGAATAGTAGAAGCTAAAATCTTGTCACAGGACAACAATAAATACACACATGCAAAATATAACTCCACTAACCCCTCCATTTCTTCCCATTGACCTGCATCAACCTGGTTAGTAGCTATCAAAGGCAGCAGAAATCTTGTTGCTACATTTCAGCAGCTTAATCCAGAAAAACGTAATTCAGAAAGTGGAATCTACTGAGCGCCTGCAGCTTCAGAGTACTTCCCCCTTCCTCCTTGTAAGGCTTCAGGTACACTGATTTTTATTTATTTGGAGGTCACAGTTTTCTCTGCTTAAATACCTGTCATTCATCATAACTTGGGATAACTTCATACTAGGGTTGATCTGCACACTCCAGTGAATTACAGAGGTAATTACAATGAGCCAATATTAGCTGAGCATTTCTAATCCATAGGTGTTTGCAAAGTCAAGGATATAATCTTTGCCTTTGATTGGTTTGCTTCAAACCCCACCTGCCTCACAAGTATCCCTGCAAACCACACAGACTCACGGACATTCTCAGCAGCACCACCAATAAGATTGCTTCTGGTGAACTTTCCTGCCACTTGGTCTTTTTACACAACTCCAGAAATATTTTGGCATGGTTCAAACCATGCTGCCAAGGGTGAAGCTGCAAACACAAATTTACAGGATTGTAAGCACGATATGACTGTGCTCTTCCAGTCTTCCTGATGAGTTCCCATAGGTGATCCTTTTGGTTTGATGGGGAAATATAAACCAATTTGTTGTAAAGGTCACTTAGCAAAGTTTTATTTGTAATTAGTGATAAGGAAGTCCATCTAAACCCAATGTAGAATTGGACTTGACAAACAGACCAATTAGCATCCCCGCCCCCCAGCAAAAAAAACCCCTGGGAAATAACACTGGGGAGCCTGTGTTGTAGTTCAGATATTGGCCCATGGCTGATCTAGTCTCACTCATGAAGCTTAGTAAGTTTTGGGCCGCTCAGAAATCTATCTCAGCGTAGGCCACCACACAGGGTTGTTATGATGTTAAAATGGAGAGGAGGCTTATATAAGCTAACATCATCCTTTGCTCCATTCAGGAAAAAGAGTTTGGGGATACATTTAATAACAAAATATTGTTTCAGGTAGGGAAGAGTGAATTGCTCAAGATCCAGTCCAAGCCATGTTTACATGTACTCACTCATGTACCTTCTCTCCATTTATACATGAATCTTCTGTTAAATAATCTACTCAAACAGTCATCATTAAATGATACTCAAACATGCTGCATTTTCAAGCATGTATTCCCTCAAAGTGTATTCCTAAATGTATTATCTCTCATTTTAAAATCCACTTTGATGGGTTAAAGCTGCCTAGAAGTTCATTACTGCATTCACAGAAGTGCACAATCTGGTGGGTACTGGCATTCCAAGCTGCCCGTTAGTGCAAGATTAAGCAAGATACGATCAGGATCTTAAGGATGGAATTAGCACTTCCTAATATTGGGTTTCATGATTCTCTTTACCAGGTGAAGTAATCAGCTTGCCCATTAGGTCTGTGTGTACCAACCTGCAAATAGATTTTAATTGGACTCATAGATCACTTGAATGTTAACACTCGCTCTAATGATGGGTGCTACGTCTCAGAGGAAAAGGCTTAATGTACAAACAGGAATATGCAAACTTTTTCTGAAAAATGCTCTCATGGTCACATTCAGAGATGTGAATGGGGAACCAAACGAGGCAACCAAAAAGAGATTCTCATATATCCCTACCATACAGTGCTTATAACAAATCAAATAAACCAGTTAAATCAATTTGCAGAGCTTAGAAGGATTTTTGCATTAGTGATCATCTTATTTGTCTCCTGAGAAACCTATATGTGGGTCAAGAAGCAACAGTGAGAACTGGGCACAGAACCACTGATTGGTTCAACATTGAGAAAGGAGTTTGACAAGGCTGTATACTGTCGCCCTGCCTATTTAACTTATATGCAGAGCACATCATACAAAAAGCTAGGCTAGATGAATCACAAGTTGGAATTAAGATTGCTGAGAGAAATAACAACCTCAGATATGCAGATGATACCACTCTCGTGGCAGAAAGTGAAGAGGAACTTAAGAGCCTCTTGGTGCAGGTGAAGGAGGAGAGTGCAAAAGTTGGCTTGAAACTCAACATTAAGAAAACAGCCTGGAGTAAACATTAAGAAAAGATCATGGCATCCAGTCCTCTCTCTTCCTGGGAAATTGATGAGGAAGAAATGGAGGTAGTGACAGATTTTATTTTCCTGGGCTACAAGATCACTGCAGATGGGGACTGCAGCCAAGAAATTAAAAGATGCTTGCTCCTGGGGAGGAAAGCTATGGCAAATCTAGACAGCATAGTAAAAAGCAGAGACATCACCTTGCCAACAAAAGTGCGTATAGTCAAGGCTATGGTTTTCCCAGTTGCAATGTATGGCTGTGAAAGTTGGACCATAAGGAAGGCTGAGCGCTGAAGAATTGAGGCCTTTGAATTGTGGTGCTGGAGGAGACTCCTGAGAGTCCCTTGGATAGCAAGGCGATCAAACCGGTCAGTCCTAGAGGAGATCAACCCTGACTGCTCTTTAGAAGGCCAGATCCTGAAGATGAAACTCAAATACTTTGACCACGTAATGAGAAGGAAGGTCTCCCTGGAGAAGAGTCTAATGCTGGGAACAACAGATGGCAAAAGGAGAAGGGGACGGCAGAGGATGAGGTGGCTGGATGGAGTCACTGAAGCAGTTGGTGTGAGCTTGAGTGGACTCCGGGGGATGGTGGAGGACAGGAAGGCCTGGAGGAATGTTGTCTCCAGGCCTCCAGGGGTTGCAACGGGTCAGACACAACTTCGCGACTAACAACAACAAAGGTATGTTATATTATGTCGGAGTCACAATAATGATTTATTTAACAGGTGCAGAAGTCTGCCTTTAGCTGAAACGAGCTGCTCGCTCTCTTGCTCTCGCTCTGTTTGTGTGTGTGTGTGTGTCCCATTGTAGACCTCAAAATTGTATTGTTTATGCAAAATAAAAATATACAACTTACCTTCCATGCACTCTTCCTTGATTGAACAAGGAACAAGTCAGATTGGGAGGACTTGCAAATGTGTCCACTGGTCCAGTTTGTACATGGAAATAATCCACAGCAACTTGCTTAATGGAATCCATAGCAGGCTCTGGTGCATGCTGGGTCATGCTAACACCTGCCAACATCCATGCTGAATAGCCAAGCTGAAGGTTATCATGCCACCTGAACCTGGGCATCGCAGGTTCTGTGAGGGCTGAACAACCCTCCCCTGACTCTTGCCCTGTTCTAGGATCATGCAAGCTTTGTTTCACCCTCACTGAACCCATGACACCCAATTTCAGATGACCCAGCCAGCTCTACTCCCAGCTTCAACTCTTAAAAACCTCCCAAGACACTCAGCCACCCTGTCTTAGACAAGCTACAAACGGGGACAATTTATCTTGATATTTAACTTATTCCCACCAGAAACAGTCAGAAACATTTTGATATAGCCTTAGCATACAGGCAGTGCCACAGAGCATCACTTTTCATTAACCCCTTAACCCTGTATGCGGAAGTACAGTAGACTCTCAACTATCCAGCTCACAACTATCCGGCCTCCATACTATCCAGCCTAGCTAAAAAATAACTATCAATGAACAGTAAAATAAGTTTAAATAATTTTTGTAAGAATTAAGCCACTTTTGACGTTAATGTTTTGTTTATTTTAAAAGTGTATGTATTCATACTGTACAGTGTACATGATTTTATGTTTCCTGCAATTAAGTTAGACGTTGTTACACTTATCTTAAAATGTGTGCAATATTGGGTTTTGGTATAAACCCAGAGTGGGTTTTGGTATAAAAAGGGTGTTTTTAATGGTATGGGTTGGGTAGGAAGTTAGCATTTATAGAACTCCAGCCTATCCAGCCTGCCCTTCTGCCACATTAGGCCGGATAGTTGGGAGTCTACTGTGTTCCTAACCCACAACGTGGGACTAACACAGCTGTGTTGTGGCTTGGTGCAGGCCTGCGGGCACACAATAAGGACAGAGAAAGAGGCTTGTCTAGCCCTGCATGCTCCTTGCACCGGGCATTCCCTGGCTGCCTGGGGGAGGCCTTTAAGGAGGGTCCCATGTTCCCCGGGGTCCCAGCCTTGTAGCACAAGCTCCAGCTCAGACCATAAATTCAACTAATGGCATTTCTTGGGACCATATAATGTTAGTCTCTTATAATGCCTCCTACAATTTATTGTGAAAGTGTTCCAATATAAAACCTGGCCAGCAGTAAAATGCAACAGTGCTCAAAGCTGTTAAATGGCAGAGAGCAGACAAACAGCAAACCACGGAAGAGAAGTGCCAAGCCCCGTTAGGTCTGGATCAAGAGCAAACCATCACTGTGATCCATTCTAAAAAAGAACGGGAGAGCAGAGGGATATTTTTTCTTCCTTGGATTAATTAAAAGACTTGAAGCCAAGATGTGACAACATTGTTAGCACTTTGTTTTCCTATTCTTGCTCGCTAGCACTATGAATACCACATGCCCTTGGTTTCAGATTAAAAATAAATAGTGTCATAATTATTCCTTTAACTCAAATTGTGCCTTCCTAAAAAGAATAAACATGTTTCAGTCACTGGGACTTGATTCTGTATAAACTGATTCTTTATTAAAAGGCAAGTGGATGTGGTAAGTTCTGCCATGCAGATGTCTTGTATGTCTGGTACCCATTCAGGTGTAATCTGGCATCTCAAGAGCTGTCTGAATTATTTTATTTTGTTTTGACTTAAAACATTTTAGTATAGGCTGGGTTTAACTGGGTCCATTCTCAGTATTTATCCAGCAATGCACATTTAGGATCTAGCAACTTAAAGAACTGGAAGAGCTGCAAAGAGGATTTTGGATGTTTTTACACAAGCAGGCCTACCATCATCACTTAGAACCCTCAACATGAGCTGTGGATTGTCACTGTTAGCCTCTACTGTGAAACTCACTGGCCTGGCTGGAGATGCTGGGAGCAACCTGTTTATGTGGCAAGAGACATCAGGGATCCTCTATACATGCTTAAGTTTTCCAGTAAAGATATCTGACTGTCGATCAGCTTTATGGTTGTCAGTTCCTTCTTCCATCACCTTTACAAGAATTGCTTTTGTCAAAACTAGCATGTGTGAAACGAAAAAAGAAACCTCATAATCTAAAGGCAGCATGAACCAGCTCAGCGATTTTATTGATTTTGTAACTGCTTTGATTACAGAACATTCAGGAAGGAGATATTTAAGGCTTTCCTCCTGAACCCTGATCTCAGTAGAATTCCCTACCTTTCCCCCATTTGGGAACAATAAACACTGGCTCCAATGGGAGTCTTTTCTCACTCTAATATTGCCAATAGCTGTACAGCTGAACAGCTGGACTTCACCTATTGCCAGGTGTTGCAATGTTGGTCATGCCATAAGGGTATGTCAGAACAGCACATGCTTCATTGCCAAGTCAAACTATGGAATTTATTTCCACAGGATGTAGAGCTGGCCACTAATCTGCATGGTTTTGAAATGAAAATGGAAGAATTCATGGAATAAAAGGCAAGCAATGGCTACTAGCCCTGCTGGCTCCTTCAGTATGGATGTGGGATGCATATGTATGCCAGTTGCTGGGGAACATGGGTGGGCAGGTGCTATCATTCAAGTCCTTCCTGGAGGTTGCCTTGGGTAGCTGGTTGGCCACTGTGTGCACAGAATGATGGACTAGATGGATTTTGGTCTGATCCAGCATGGCTTGTTCTTATGTTCTTATTGAAACCAAGCAGTAGGTTGAAAAGCTTCCTAAATTAGATAAGAAAAAGCTCTGTTCCAACTGCCAGATAGTTTCAGGCTGCTAAACTGAGTTGAAGAACACTCTGGCCTCTGCCACTAACTAGATGACCTAAGATCTTGATCTCCTTCATGGATCACTGCCTTGTCGTGGCGAAGGGGCTTGCGTAGCTCAATGAAGCTATGAGCTATGCCGTGCAGGGTCACCCAAGATGGACAGGTCATAGCAGAGAGCTCTGACAAAACGTGATCCACTGGAGAAGGAAATGGCAACCCACTCCAGTATCTTTGCCATGAAAACCCCATGGACATGAAAACCAAAAGGCAAAACGATATGACACCGGAAGATGAGCCCCTCAGGTCGGAAGGTGTCCAATATGCTACTGGGGAAGAGCGGAGGGCTAGTACTAGTAGCGCCAGAAAGAATGAAGTGACTGGGTCAAAGCCGAAAGGACACTCAGTTGCCGATGTATCTGGAGGTGAAAGGAAAGTCCGATGCTGCAAAGATCTTTACTCCATAGGAACCTGGAATGT
>JAIXND010000674.1:48968613-48985722 GCA_023646645.1 Varanus salvator macromaculatus | reverse complement strand
GGACTCCCTGGAGAAGAGTCTAATGCTGGGAACAATAGATGGCAAAAGAAGAAGGGGACGGCAGAGGATGAGGTGGCTGGATGGAGTCACTGAGGTGGTTGGTGTGAGCTTGAGTGGACTCCGGGGGATGGTGGAGGACAGGAGGGCCTGGAGGAATGTTGTCCATGGGGTCGCGATGGGTCGGACTCGACTTCGCGACTAACAGCAACAACAAAGATCTTGATATACTTGTGCCACTTTTATCTAACCTAGAACACCACTTCAACTTTTTGAAATCAACTGTGATGTTTCTGTTTTTTAAATACCTAACTGGGAGAAGATTTTGGCATCAAAACAGAAAGGGAGAAAGCAGAAATTCTTCTTCCCAAATTGCTATTGTCTTAGAAACATAGAAACAGAGCGAGTCATAAGGGTCCTCCCGGGCCATCTAGTCTGACCTCCGGCACCAGCCAGCTCCACTCATGACATGCCCACCGTGTGCATGTCCAGCCTATCTTTGAACATCCTCACCAACGGGGCCTCAACGACCTCTCGTGGAGGCCCATTCCACACCCTCAGGGTCCCAACTGTCAGGAAGTGCTTCCTGGCATCCAAATGGAACCTTGGCTCCCTGAGCTTTGCTCCGTTAGAGCACGTCCTGCCTGCCTCTGCAGGGGAGAACAGGTCTCTACCCATCTCCATGTGACATCCCTTCACATACCTGTATGTTGCCAACATATCCCCTCTGAGTCTCCTCTACTCCAGGCTGAAGAGACCCAGTTCCCTCAGTCTCACCTCATACCCCATCCGCTACAAACTGGCCACCAACCTTGTGGCCCTATGCTGCACTAACTCTAACCTGGCTGTAATGAGGGGCCCAAAACTGTAATGAGGGGCCCAAAAGACCCAATATCCTTTCTGTAATGAGGGGCCCAAAACTGAGCACAGTACTCCAGTTGTGGATGCACCAGAGTTGTATAGAGTGGTAGTAATACCTCTCTCAACCTAGAAGCCACGCTTCTGGCTATGCAGCCAAGGGTGGCGTTCACCCTCTTGACCACTGCATCACACTGCTGACTCATGTCTAGCCTGCAGTCAACCAGTACCCTGAGGTCCCTTTCACAAGTGCTGCTCTCCAGCCACTTGTTCCCTAACCAGTACTTATGACACCTATTCCTGTGCCCCAAGTGCAAGACTTTGCACTTATCCACATTGAACGCCATCCTGTTGTTTCCTGTCCACTTCCATAGTCTGTCCAGATCCTTTTGGATCTGGAGTACCTGCTCCTCAGTTATGGCCACTGCTCCAGTTTTAGTATCATCTGCAAATTTGATCAGCAGAATGTTCACTCCTTCTTCCATGTCATTTATGAAAAGATTAAATAAGATCGGCTCCAGGACAGAGCCCTGAAGGACCCCTTTTGTCACTGGCCACCATCCTGATGATTCCTCACTAATGGTTACCTTCTGCTTTCTGTCAGTCAACCATGCCCTAATCCACTGGACAGTGCTTTCGTGTATAACAAAACTCCTCAGTTTCTCCACCAGGATACCATGGGGCACTTTGTCAAAGGCCTTGCTGAATCCAGGTATACCATATCCACTGCATCCCCTCCATCTAGCCATCTCAAAACCTTGTCATAGAATTCCACAAGGTTTGTCTGGCAGGACCTGTTTTTGTGGAAGCCGTGTTGTGTGGCTGTAAGCCTCCCTTCCCTATCTAGCATCACTAAATCTCTCTCTATTACGAGCCTTTCCATTGTTTTTCCTACAATGGACATAAGGCTAACAGGTCTGTAATTCCCCATGTCCCTTCTACTATCCTTTTTTGAAAATTGGGACCACTGATGCCACCCTCCAGTCCTCTGGAACTTCACCCGTTCTCCACAAGGCCTCAAAAATGGAGGCCAATGGGTGTGGGAGAACCCCTGTCAACTCTCTAAGTACTCTCGGGTGTAACTCGTCAGGCCTGGCACCTTTGTAATGTCCAATGCCCTGAGGTGTCCCTTGACTTCAAGAGGGGTGACTCTGTGCCCCTAAGTCCCCAGCCTCATCTAATCTCCTATGCAGATATCCCCCGTCCTGCTTTGGGGAGAACGCAGAGGCAAAATAGTCATTTAGCATCTGTGCCTGTTCCCTTATATCAGTCACTGGATCTCCTTCCTCCTTATTTAGTGGTCCCACCACTTGTCTCCCCTTCCTCTTCCTATTTACATGCTGAAAGAAGCTCTTCTTGTTGCTCTTGATATTCTTGGCAAGTCTCAGCTCATAATCAGCCTTAGCCTTCTGAAGAATCCTTCTGCAATGGGTCTCCTCCTCCCAGTATACCCTTTTGTCTATTTCCCCCAGTACCCATTTCCTATGGAGGTTCCTCTTTCGTCTATTTATTTATTTATTTATTTAAACATTTATATGCCGCCCCATCGCAACAAAGCCTCAGGGCGGCTCACAACATTATTAAAATACAATAAAACAATAGATCATATTAATTTATCCCTCTCCTCTAACCACCTCCCTCTAACCACCTCCTTTCACATCCATGGCGGCACTCTCCTCCACCTCCCCACCTTACTAACTACAGGTATCATTAAGGCTTGCACCTCCAAAACCTCCCTTTTGAGTGCCATCCACCCCTCCTCAACTCGCTTACCTTCCAGTAACCTATTCCAGGAGACTTTCCCCAGTCTGGCCTTCAGTTGGCCAAAGTTGGCCCTCTTGAAGTCCCAGCTTCTAGTGCTCAACCTGCTGCACATCCCCAGTTCCCTGATCTCAAAGCAAAGGATGGAATGATCACTTGCATCCAGAGCTCCCCTAATCTGTACTTCATCTATCAGCTCCTCTCTATTGGTCAAGACCAAGTCAAGGATGTTTCCCTCCCTTGTCACCTCTCAGACCCTCTGTGTGAAAAACCGTCCCTCTATAGCTTCTAGGAAGCGACGTGACCTGGTTGTCACCACCGAGTGAGTCTCCCAATTAATATCCGGGAGACTGAAATCTCCCATAATTACTGTGTCTCTCCCCTGAGATATGCTTAGAATCTGGCCTGTCAGGACATCATCCAGGGTCTCGAGCTGGAGGGCGATAACATACCCCCACTGTCAGGTCTCTTTCCCTGTCAAAACCCCTAAGTTTCACCCAGACTGCCTCTGCCGAATCCCCATCTGTGCTGCATTCTATCTCACTGCATCCTATCCCTTCCCTGACGTATAAAGCCATGCCCCCACCCCTCTTTCCCTTCCTGTCCTTTCTAAAAAGGTGATACCCTTCTATGTTCACATTCCAGTCTTGCCTTTCATCCCTCCAAGTTTTTGTGATTCCCACCAGGGCATACCCTCCTATTCCCAGGAGAGCTTCCGTAGTCTTGAACTGGGGCTAAGCATGGTTACCAAGAAACAAAGTAAATTCTGCACATATGCATAGCTGGGCTGATTTGGCTCACAAGGAGGTAAAGCTGGTCTGTGTCAAATGAAGTGCTGAGCTGGAGAAGGAGAGGTGAAGGGCACTGCTAGGAGCAGTGGGGTTGCAGCTGAGCATCTTTGCAAAATGTGGCCGAGATTCATGTAAACCTTGTAAACTGTGGTCTAAATTTCCATGACTTAAAAAAACCCCAAATATGCAAATCACAACCCACTTGAAAATGGAAAGCTGCATGCTGGCTCAGTTGTTTGTATCAGAGGGAGTTGGTGGCAGATGGTGGGTTGACAGGCCAGAATCTGGATGGGGGAAAAAAGGTCCATCCACTGGATTTCAAAGCCCTCACCAGATGCTTCTCCATCCCTGGGCATTGTGGAAAAGAGCAGCAGACACAACGATCTACCCTGCTTGAGAGAAACAGGGGAGAACTTCCATTTGCACCTGTCTCTGAAAAGTCCTTTTCAGCAATCCTGGAGATGAACATGAAGGCTCCTCTTGGCCGTAAGGAGTCTGTCATCAAGTTGTGTTGTGCCCAGAACTCCATCAGTTAGTATGCAGGCAACCACTGCTACAGGTTTAAAAGGCAGGCTCAAATTATTTCCTTTTCAAATTCCCATTTCGAGTTCTCATTTTTGAGAGCTCATTTTGAAGGCTGTTCTGGGGTGGGAGGCAATTTTATGATGTCTGAGAGACACTTTGAATTGTAACACAGTAACAACACAACAATATAGGAAAGAAGCTGTTGCCGAGCTTTCTTGGGGTTACTGTGGTAACTGGAAACCTCTTCCAGTTGAAAATTGGTTCAAAGGATTATTTAGAATGCTCATCGTATCTGTGAACCATTTTTCTGTGTTCTGTATTGGAAGAAGTGATTGGATCTTAAACCTAAGTGGTTTTAGTCTTACAAGAGACAACAAAAGACCAGTCCAGTTCCAAAGATCTATACAGCTACAGTGTATACTGATTCTGGACTGTGGAGTTGGGCCCAAAATCTTGAGGGTGAGAATGTCCATCTTGGACTAAAGAGAACTAGGCTGAAGTGGCCACTCAACCATGAGATCCACTAAGGAACTTTGGTCCAATCACTGTCCCTCAACCCTCAGTTCTCACAGACATGAGGTTGTTAGGTGAAGAAAAAAATCGGCAGGGGAACTCTGCATGCTGGATTGAACTCCTTGGAGGAAAGACAGGCTGTAAGCATAATAAATACTTATTTAATCAATATGTTTGTTACTATATTTCAGGAAGAATTGTACCAGTTCTATGCTGGCCATTAAGATGTTATAGGTCCATAAATATTCCTGCAATGTCACCTCTTCCAGCTCAAATGTCTTACATATAAGGGACTTGTAAGTAGCTGCGTCAGAATGAGGGAGTCGCTGTAGCACAACCTCATTGACACAATTCCACATTGTACTTAACCAGAAGATGTAGAAAAAATCATCCATATGCTTCACCCAAGTGCAACCAGGCTGTAGCAGTTCTTCCTCCAACAGAAAGGGTTTGCCAAAATGTGTAGCAAAATCTTCAAGTGCAGGAGATGAGTCCACCTGGGATGACTCCACGTCCAGACCTGCTCCATTTGTGGGCTGAGTCACTCCAAATGAACTCATCAAAGGTTGCCAGTGACCCTGGGGACTGGCCACACCGGTGCAAAGCCAAGCAGCCTGCCAAATTGCTTGGTATAAAACTAGATTGTCTGTTCTATACACTCTTAGTGCATGAGATTTAAACAACTCTTTATCAGCGAGCCCAAGAAGGAAGAGGTAGAAAGACTGGCAGGAACTAGTAAGTGAAACTCAGAAGCAGCACAGTTGTGCTTCCCTTTTTCCCCGCCATCCCCTCTGTTCCCCATCACTGTTTAGCCAACCCATTAGTGGCCGGATGAGAGACGGCAGCATCACTTTCTCATCCACTGCTGTCCCCCTCATTCCTGAGCCATGTGCTAGTCATGGTGAGGACTCACTGCCAAAAATGCAGTGCTATATAGGATGATAAAGGGGGCTGGCTGGTTTCCAAGGGACAATGCAAAGCTGTCAAGAAACATAAAGATGGCCTGAGACTGTTTACCTTCTGTGGGCTGTCTCTAGCAATCAGCCTTGTTTTTATCAGCGATCAAAATGTGCTACCAGCACAAACTTCTTAATATCATTTGGCCTTAAGGCTATCTGTCATTTGCTGTGCTGTGGACATACCAACTGTAGGAAAACGTGCCAGAAGAGAAGTCAGGTATTTCTAGCGGTAAAACAGACCAGCACAGCTCCTATTCTGGGGAAGAGGCATGAGCAATTCCATTCTGATTTTTTTTGTGTGCCTCACACACAAAAATGCATGCAGCAGAACGCTACCAATTTATTCCCAGACCGCTCCCAAAAGCAGACTCCCTTCCCCCAGCCATGCATCCAAAAAAGAAAACCCCACCAATTTATTTTAAGCAAATAAAGAACTGCTTCCTTCAATTGTTTTGAAACTACACAGAAAGAAGTAAAATAAGAAAGCCAGCTAAAATACAGAGGAAAACACACAACAATTTGTTCTGAGCAAACAGAAATAAAATGACACCCCACTCACAATTGCTCTGAAGTTAGAAAGCTGGCATCCTAAATTTTCAGCAAACTTAATGCAATTCAGGTATACCTGATCACCCAACCAAGGAGACATGGATATCGGCTGAAGGTTGTAGCATGAAGGGATGCTTTATTCCCCACACCCCATTTCAGAGGCTTGCAGTATGGAAAGCAGGAGTCAATAACAGGCAGGGTGGGTGATGTCCTACTTTATAGAGGATAGTTCTTGATTTGAAAGGCTTTCCTGCCCAAGACCAGCTTAAAGAACCATAAGAACAGGGGCCTTAAACTTTCACATCAACCATTAGAACCTACACTTGTCCCCACAATAAAACAACACAATAGCAACAGTTCTTACGCCATTAAAGCCATTAAAAGGCACAATAGCAAAAGACATAATAGTGTCTTTAAAATTATCTTATGAAAATAATGGGTGACTAAAAAAGTGCTCACCTGGTGCTGAAAAGAATAGAGAGAAGGCTCCAGGCGAACCTCTTTGGGGAGCTCATTCCAGAATTGGGGTGCCACTGCCAAGAAGGCCCTTCTCCTTGCAGCTCCCATCCTTATTTGTTTCTCAGGGGCTCTCTGAGAAGGAGCTCTGGTGATGATCTTAGAGCTCAGGTAGGCACTCATGACACTCATGCCCCTTTAAATAAACTAACTCCATGCCATTCAAGGCTTTGAATATTAATGTTAGCACTTTGAATTGGGCCCTTATTTCAACTGAGAGCCTGTGAAGATGGACCAGCAATGGCATGTTTTTGCTCTTATTGGCCAGTCCTTGTCAGCAGACCTGTTGCCTTACTCTGAAACAACTAAAGTGTCCAGACTGCCTTCAAAGGCAGCCCAACACTGAGTGTGTTACAATAATCCAAACAAGAGGTTACTAGGCATGAATTACTGTTGCAATGTTTTGCCTGTCCAAATCATTTAAACAATAGTAAAAAAAAAAAAAGCTCAAATACAACCTAGCAGGAGTACAAAAAATTAAAATACAGTACAGAATTGTAAACAGAGTGAAACCAGAATTCCTGGAGAAACAAGGTCTTCACACAGCATCAGAAAGGGCACATTGAACGTGTCAGGTGAGCCTCCCTGGGAAGTTCATTCCACAGCCGGGGTGCCACAACCGAAAAGGCCCTCTTCCTTGTAGCCACCCACCTGGCTTCCATTTGCAGAAAGGGAAAGGGAAGGGACTGAAAATGATTAGGTTTCAGGAAGGTATTTAAGGAGGGGGGGGGGAATGATCCAAAGTGACCTGCCCCAAGCCATTTGGCGCTTTAAGGGTTAATGCTAGCACCCCAAATCATGGGCACAGACAGGCAGCCAGTGCAGATGGTGAAGCACTGGCCTAATAGGACCACTTTCCAGTCCCCGTTACACAAGCCACCTAGTCAGAGCCTTCCCCACAATGGTGAGATGCGCTGTACTTCGGTCTAAACTACAGTAGCTATTTCTGTATTTTCAGTGGCCCATGAAGATCAGTGCATGCTCACGCCCTCTGACTGTCTGCCTGTCCCCCCACCCACTCCTCTCTCGGTAAATATGCGAGAAAGAAGGGAGGATTCTCTCCTGTCATCGTCTTTGCAGATTCATAGGTGGCCGCCTTTAAACATGGCTCCTGATGGTCGCAGCATGAAGAGTGAGGAAAGCATGTGAGGGACCCTCTCCCCAGCTCAGCACCCTCAAACAACATAAAAGTGGTGCCTGGGCTCACAAATTTAATCCATTCCAGGACTCTGGTTGTGAACTAAATTGGTCGTGAGCCAAGTCAAATTTCTCCATAAGGTTCAATGTAAATAAGGTTAATCTGTTCTGTAACTATTTTTTTTAATCAGAAAAATTTGAAACAAAGTGACAAAGAACAAAGTAACAAAGTACTGTACAGTACAGTGGAGAACACTAACCTAGGTGCGGGGGAGTCATTGTTTTGAGGGAGAGTCCCCCTCCATAAGGACATTGGGGAGATCTCTTTCAGGGGTTTCCTCTCTACTTTGTCTCTTAGCTGCAGGGTCAATTTTGGTGAAAAATCTGTCTATACTCACTTGTTTTTTCCTGCACTGCATAACCCTCCAGAAATGAGAGACACGTTATCGTTCAACACTCTGTTCGTTACAGAGCTGGGGTGGTGCTTCTCAAAGAAATCCTGGCATAGGCGCACTCCTGCAAGAAAGGCGGGCGCAATTTCGGCCATTCTCCCCCCCTCCGCCCCACAACCAGCAAGAGATGGCCACACTCACACTTGCTTTCGTGCAGGGAAGACGTGCGTGATCATGGGTGCGCTCCTGCAGGAAAGACAGGCACAGCGCAGCACAGCCACGATCACGCACATCTTCCCTGCACGAACACGACTGCGATCGTGGCCATCTCCCCACTTGGCGGGGAGGGGGAGATGGTCACGATCTTGTTCTCCAGCCAAAGCAGAGTTCTCGACCCCAGTCAAAAGTTTCATGAAATATTTGTTTGTGACCCTATTTGGTTGTGAACCAAGGCGTTCATGAGCCGAGGTACCACTGGACTGACCTTGTACGGCACAGGCTATACCTGGGTTGCATGAGTCTTCACCTCCACCTGGCACGTTCCCTGACATCCAGCATGGAGCATGGGTAGTTTTTTGCCAATTGTCGTGCCAGAACCTTAGAGCAGGTCAAGCCATGTCCTGGAGAAGTGTGAGGCTTTGTTTGTGAGAAACGGTAGGTGGAAGGCAGGCCTGGTTGTTCTGGAATGAACTGCATCAGAGCCACCCTGTGGAGGAATGCCCCCCCCCCCCATGCTGGCTGGCACCCACCAACTGCCCACCCCTCCCGTCACATCCATGTGCTAAGCAGAGTGTTTCATACAAGAAGGCTTAGGTGTCCCTGCAGTTGCACTAACGAGGACTGGTCATCCTAAAAGCACTTCAAAATACTACTCCTCTGCAAATGTAGACACATACACAAACTCCCAGCATAACCCAGGAGCTGTACTGGCTAGGGCATGCTGGGAGCTGTAGGCCTTCTTTGCATCTAAACTTGCATAGCATTGTCCCCTTAATATACAGGAGTAAGCCAGCATTGAGGGTTTTATGCACCTGTAATTTCATCCCCTGCCTTTTTCCTTCCCTTCCTTTACCCCCAGACCCAAATTCTAAATGCTGCCTCAGGTTTGCAGCCCTGTAGTGCTGAAATCCATTATCCAATGTGCTTCACTAACTCAGATTCAGCAGTCAGAGGTGGAAGGTGGCGGGTGGGGTGGCGGGGAGGAAAACAACAATAACAGCAACAAATGCGCAGTTCCCTAGTTGGATAGAAACTGGTGAAGCATAAAGCAAATGCAGAATAAATTCAAAAGCCATTTGACAAACTAGAAGAGAGTCTGTGAGTGCTGCGTAAAAGGCACGCATTCATTTCCACTGTACTATTAGCCTCCTGCACTGCAGTTCAAGTACCAGAGAAAAATAAATGGACGTAATTGTGGACATAAGTGCCATATTTCCCCGGCTTCCTACACTGCATTTTAGAGCTGCCTTTGCAATTTGGCTAGTTAGCAGGAGGCAGCAGACAATGATAAACAGACTCTGTAGCTAATGGAAATGAAACGACAAAAGACACAAAGTTTTATTTATTTATTTGTTTATCTGTTTCAATAACTGCCTAAGCTCTGGGCAGCGATGATGGTGATGATGATTAGCAGCAGCAGCAGCAACCACTTTCCACATCCCTTCAAAGAAATCTAGAATGT
Source organism: Varanus salvator macromaculatus (assembly GCA_023646645.1). Classification (NCBI taxonomy): domain Eukaryota; kingdom Metazoa; phylum Chordata; class Lepidosauria; order Squamata; family Varanidae; genus Varanus; species Varanus salvator. The sequence continues at coordinate 48,976,043 of JAIXND010000674.1, read as the reverse complement.
ATGAGACGGGCAATTTAAACGAGATCCTTCAAACCTTGTACCCTTTCTCAGTTGGGTTTGGCTCACAGCCTTCTTTGCAACCAGTAGATGGTCCATGTTAATTTCTGTCGAGATACAAATATATTTATACCTTCTTTATATCCGATACACCAAACATCCTTTTTCTGTCATGTATGACGAAAAATAAATGGCCAATGGTGCCTCCGCCATTTTACATGCTCACGGCCCTTTCTGATGCAGCTGAGTCTTTTGAAGGCCACACAAAGAGACTGCTGAAGGCCAATGGTGTACAGTATGTCCTGGCTTCAGGATTTTCCACCATGCTTTTGGGTGCTCGGTTGAAGATCTTACACATTCATTTTTCTCCTCTATGCTGTTAACTCCAAATCCAGCTGGAATCAGCTGTACATGGTCTCAGGCTAGGCTGTGTTGGAAATGACATCTGTGACTAGTTCCATTGCCTTGTTCCATGACTGAATAGTTGTGCTATGGACTTTGGACTTCTGCTAGACAATGTGCCTGGGAGCACATAGGGTTTGTTGTTGTTAAGTGCCATCAGGTTGTCTCTTACGGTGACCACATGATTGACTCTCCAAAATGTCTTGTCCTTGACACCTTCCACCTGGTAACTAGATGCTGATCTGTCTGTTGGCTGTTCTTGGCTGTTCTTCAGATCTCTCTTCTGGAACTTTCCCTCTTGCCTTTGTTTTGCTTTGACTTGCTTTTGGATTGTACATTGTACATTGTACATTAACCTCATTGTAAGGATGATCTGGCCACAACAGGGCATCAAGAATGCAGAATTCCTGGCCTAATTTGGCCCACTGGGTTGGCCAGTCTGGACCACAGAACTTCCTGAGGTTTGTCCATGAAACAAGGCTAGGACTCTAAGCCTAGCCCAATTGAGGAATCTTCCCCAGAAGGTATCCCTGCTGTCATTCCCAGTCTGAGATTGGATACTACAGGATGGATGTGGACCAAGGGAACTTTGGTGGAGTGCTCCCTGGGGCCCTAAGTTGCATTTCAAAGTCAGGGACTTGGCCTGCACTGGGCAGAGTAGCTTTGCTTCCCACTGGGAATCAAGTTGCTTTGTATGATGGCTTTCCCATGGTGTATTGAGCAAAGTCAAGGACTTGGTTTGTGGCAGGAGGAATCAGTGCTGCTCCTGGTGCCAGCCAAGTCACTGGCTTTGTGTGTGGTGGGAGGTGGAGGGTAGGGGTGGAAGAGAATTATTAATGTACTGAGCCCTGATTCCCACTTTCCAAAAAACAAAAACAAAAAACAAAAAAACCCTTCACCACCTGCATAGGAAGTACCTTTTCTGCCTCTTTTGCAGGGAAGGTGAAAATTTCAAGGAGGTAAGGTATCTCACTGGGGAGGAGACACAGGGCTCTGTTTGTCTTGCAAGTGCAGGAGGCATCAAGAAAACCTCTGTTTAACTCTCAAAGTTGCCCTTGTGCTGGTGGGGATCCTTGCACACATGCAGGAACTGCTGCTGAGCTGAAATTTCCTGTTTTAAGAGCCCTGCTGTGCTGCAAGCAAGAGCAGAGCTTCTGCAGATTTAGAAAAGTCCCTTTTTTTCCCCTTGCTTTTAGCTTCCCCACTCATAAAGCTCTTGGAGACGCATTCTGGCCACCAGCAGAGTGAACTCTTAGAGCACAGACCATGGCAGGTCCCGAATGCTCAGGAGACTGTGATGGGAAGAGAAGAGCCCTGAGATGCTGTGGCAGGGCAGGGGATTATGGGAAAGACATTCTCTTGGCCAGCTCCTACACAAACAAGTGAAGAGGACCCCCCGGCCTTCCTCTCCAAGGAGGAATTTCATGTATGTTCTACCCTTATCCTGCATCTTTCAGTGTGAACTTTTTATCTTCCTCCTCTTACCTCCTCACCCAAAAGCCTCAACACATTCAGCACATCTCTAGAGAAAGTGATTCTTGGTGACTCCATGTCATTGTGGAAATCTATACTCCTACTCTCACACAGGAAGTATGAAACTCACATTTCCCAAATGATGCTTTATTGTCTGCAAACATACAGGTGCAAGCTCTTCATTTCCTCCCCTCAAGGAAGATGGAGAAATCCACAATGGATTTAAATGAATTCAGATTTAAATGACTCCAACCAGCAGATTCCTCAGCAGACAAGCTTTTTCAAAGTTATGTGGAGTCTTCACATTTATTTATTTTATTTATTTATTAAAACATTTATAGGCTGCCCCATCGCATCAAAGCCTCGGGGCGGCTTACAACAATTAAACAACATTTGCAGACCAGTTTTTACTTGTAGGTTGTATTTGTGCCCACTTTAGTTGCTTTTCTGTCTATCATCTCTCTCTTTCTTTCCTTTTCCTTGCTCTCTTTTTCTTTCTATCTAAACTGGCTTACTACTTGGAGCCTGAGATTCACACCCTTGGCCGTACACGCCTGATTCCATAATGTTTTGGTCACTGATTTAATCTCGCCCCATTCATCCTGTTTACAGGGTGGGTCCTTTTCTGAGTATTATCTGCCCCCTTTAGGGCCATTCTCTGAGTGTCTCCTTCAGGAAGTTGTTCATCTGACTGTTACTCTGTTCACCAGAAAATTGCTATGGATACTAACCTCAGCATCTAAGGGGGATTTTGAAAACAACAAAAGAGCGCCATTTTCAGTGATGATCCAGCCTCTCCCTGCTCCCTTCCCAACTTCTTCATATGAAGGAACAAGACATATGGGAAGGGGATGTAGACATAGTTTTCTCCCAGTGGCAAGCCATTCTTGGTTCCCATTGTTCATGCATTTACATGGACATCTTCGGTCCTTATGTGAAGACTTCCATGTTGGATTGGAGAGAAGCCCCATCTAATCAAGCATTCTGTTCTCATAGCAGCCAACCAGATGGCCGCTGGAAGCCTGTAGCCTCAGAACATGAATGCAAGAACACCCACCAGTTGGCATAAAAAGGCATGCTGCCTCCGTTACTGGTAGTATTTTGCAGCCATCATGAGCAGCAATCACCGATATCCCTTTTACCCATGAATCTGTATAATAGGCTAAGCTGTCCTGGTTGATGGCCATCACTTTTTCTCCAGTGAATTCCATAGTTTCTCTGCTGTGAGAAACATTTCCTTTGACCTGTCATAAATCCTCTACCACTCATCTTCATGGACTGACTTTAGATTCTTGTATTATGAGAAGCTGTGCAGGCACACTTCTTCCTGTCCACTTTCTCCTCACCAGGCACCGTTTTATATCCCTCTGTCTTGTTCCTGTGCAATCAAATTTTGAGCATACTTTCCCTTTCACAAAAGGAAAGCATGAGCAGTGCTCAGAAAGGTTGTGGCTCAGTGGAAGAGAATTTGATTTATATACAGGACGAGCCAAAGCTCAGTCTTTGTCGTCTTCACATGGGGCTGAAAAAAACAAGAAGCCTGAAACAGTAGAAAGTCTGGATCATCAATACTGGTCTAAATAGACTGGTGGTCTGGCGGACAGGGTAAGGCATGCAGTTACGCTCCTGTATTCCTAGGTCTGAGAAAATTTAGTCAGTCTCGGTGCTTCATATATTTGCAACACAGCATCAGACAGCCACAATAAATAATATATACTCATGCTCCACATAGAACTGATTACTACAGTGCTGAAGTCCATTGATTTCAAATGGGAGAACTGAGCATGATTAAACATATTCACTGAAAACAACAGGACTTAGAAAAGCTTAATGTAGGCTGAATCTTCCCCACCCCACTTTTAATGAGATAGATTGGCTTCATTACATGTGGAAGCAGATTGTCGAATCCCTTTTTAGACAGTGGGACATTCTGTCTAAACACTGAGGATGAGATGCTATCAGGACAACAAACATAAAGGCAAACTCGGCGTGTCCCAGATGACTGCTTACTTTGCTACCCAGTCAAGAATAGTCCCATGGATGTGCATAAGATGCCAGGTTTTCCTGACCCAACCCTAACCTGGATCTTAACCTCACCCCTAATACTTGTGCTGATACCTCAGTTTGCTATAATGCAAACTGAACTACCTGATGGATCTGTAGCAGAGACTACAACTTTCATGTTTTTTAACCACTAATGAAATTTGCACAAAACAAGTACCTGAAAACCATGTGGTTTCAGTGTTATTTGTGCAGGATCATCCAGTTTTACAAATTACAATCTGCCTAAATCATACCAAACCATGTAATTTTTGGAGATTTCTTTGTCTAAATGTCATTAGCAGTTAACAAAATGCAAAGATCGCTTACCATCCCAGAGACGGATGTAACAGCAACTGCTGCTACTCAGCCACTTCTGATCATCAGTTGGGAAGTGGGCAGGAACTCTATTGAGGTCAAACAAGCTGGATTTCCCTGTTTCTGTGCATCCTGGCTCCCAGGTGAGGTATGCTTCACACAACCAAGAAGAGTAAATCACAGAGGCTAAATAATTCATCAGTAGAGGGAACATATCTAGGAAATCAGTGATAAAATCCAGGCTAGCTCATTATTTTGTACTGCTATAAAGGTCACTTTGTTGCTCCACTGAGTTCTGAGCTCTGAAATTCCTTTACTTTCTATATAAAACATCATCTGAGCACTGTACCCATCCCTGATTAAAAGTCAAAGCAAATGAAATTTTACTGATTTAACAAACAACCTGCAATGCAAACTAAATGCTTAAGGTATTTGTCTTTTGCCTTGAGGTAGTCTTGGATCTCAAGCTGGTGATGGCCAGTCGCTTATCCAAATATTCATGGGATAATATCCCAGAACTTAAAACTGCCAACTGTCAAACATTCTCTAAACCTAAGTAAACTTTTATTTTATTTTCTAACTGACAGCAGTGTAGCTTTTGGTGATTATTCAAACAGTGCTGTCAGTTTTGGGATCCAGGTGGACACCCAGGGACCTTAAAGTGAGAGATATGGGAATTAACAGACAAAAGTCTTATTCAAAATGGTAATGGAAGTTTTGCATGGTAAGTTCTGATTTTTGCAACTTAAGGAAATTTACAGGACCCCAGAAACACAAGAGCACCAGTGTCCTTGAGAAGGGGAAAACAAAAGCAAACAAAGACAACTTTCTCTTGATCATGAAGTTCTGACAGGAAAACCAATCACAGGAAAAATGGATTCAGGATGGCTTCTACTGTACTAGTTCCCCACTGCTAGGCAGCATCCAATTTCATGGGAAGAACTTTTGGGCAGCAACTTAGCCTATCCAATTTATAGGGAAGGCATGTCATAAATTCCTGTAGCGATGTTGTCTGCGCTCACAACCTTCATCTTGCATTAGGGGTGACTTTAGTACCCTACGCGTGTGCTGTAATTTGCACATGAGTAATCCTACCAACTCATTCTTTCATTACATTGTCACAAACCGCCTGGTCTAAAATGTCCCCAGATTTCAGTTTCCTGTTATTTATTTAAGAAATATGCTGGAGTAAGCAAGTCACTCTGGAAACTCCATAGGAACCGCTGAGCAGGGTGATTTTGTCACCCCAAGCGAAGGTCCCAAGAAAGGGCTCCAGGCTAGGAGCAATTCAGAACTTACCAGTTTCATTTCAAAGCTTAGCTTCTAATCGAAAATCTCCAGCAAAAAGAATGAGATGCTATGATGTTTTTACACTGAGAATTGTGTAAACCACCTTGAGTTCCTTGAAAGGAAAATAAGTGGGATATAAATATTATAGAAATATTATGACTAAGTAATATGTTTAAAAATAGTACATGAACACATTATTATGCAGACAAAGGTCAATGGTCCTGTTATGGTTAGTCAGAGTTTCTTGATTGCATAATCTCTGGGAGAATTAAAACATTGATTACCTGTGTCTGATGATAGCTTGAAGCCGCCCTTATACTGATTATAGCTCACATTTCAGCCCAAACAAAGGTTTTTAGGATTTTACATTTTTCTAGCCTCTGGCAGTTTTTCCTGGGGTTATAATGTCACCCCCTAAGTGACATCTGTTGAGTTATTTTAATGCAGACTGAATAGGGTAATGCTACACATCTCAACTCAAAAGAAAGCCCTACTAAGTTCAATAGGATTTATTCATAGGTGTGTGTGGAATGTAGCATAACTTTTTTTAATTGGCTTCTTCTGGCCCATCTTGATAGAAAGGTGAATAAAGCAAGAGCATAACTGGCTTGAGGAAAGAGGTATGGAGCTGTGTAGATTAAGATGATTTCAATGGCGAAATGATCTGAGTGAATGGTTTCTTGCTGATCACATTTATCAGCCATGCATTTTCATGAGGCCAGATTATACTCTTGAGATCAGCACATGAACAGCAGAGTCAATGTAAAACCTGTGACATAAGATCTGAAATTTAAAAATTAAAGAAGATTGTGAGGGAATTAATCTTTAAAACATCCTGTACAAATGCTGTGGACTAGATGCAGATACATAATTTATTGCATTATTGCTGACCTTTCATAATTCATTAGCAACTTGCTTTTGCTCTCCCTCATTCAACTTGCATAAGGTCATCAGCAGCTTGTACAATGAAATCTGAGTAATTTTAAAATTTATTCTCGTAATGATGGCCTGGATGCAGCATCAGACTTGAAGGAAGACATCTTTTCAGTGCAAAGCAAGTTTGACCATGCTTCCAGTTCCAGTTCTTAAAAGGTTTACAGGGGTATTTGCAGGGGTATTTTATCCTACAAGATTTATCTGCAGGGGTATTTTATCCTACAAGATTTCACAGGGAAAAAACATCACTACTGAAATCAGTAGTGAGGAGCCACTTCTACCCCAATGACCAAATTTCTATCTGGAAAACGTCAAGGTGAATGGAACCATCCTGCATCCCTGCATCTATCCAGAAGTATCTATGAGCATGAGCTATTTGTCAGTCATAAGTAAGCAAGGTGAGCACCTGCTACTCAGGAATAGGCAGGACAAGTTTCGAAAGTAAACAGGACTAAACCACTCAGCAGCTCTGTCCCCAGGCTCTGCCCTTTTTCACTGCATGAGAAAGTTCTTATCTTTGGCCAAGATAGGAGTTTCTCCTACTGATTGATGAAAAAGAAGCATTTTTCAGTACCCAGCAGCAAAGCTAAGCTAAAAGCTAAGCGAAAAGTTAAACTCTAAGCTACGCTAAACTCCAAGCAAAGCTAGGCTAAACTAAGCATAAAGCTGAGCAAAAAGCTGAGCTAAGCAAAAAGCTAAGCTAAGGAACATATTTTTCCCCTCAGATCAACTACTGATCAGAGAACAGAGCTTTTCCCTTCCTCTAGGGAAGAGCTGGCAAGTTAGATGGGGTCCTATATGGACAGGATAGGCCCTATAGGTTGGAAATCCCTTTTGTCTGTTTTAAATATCACTTGTTGTTGTTGTTAGTCGCAAAGTCGAGTCCGACCCATCGTGACCCCATGGACAACATTCCTCCAGGCCCTCCTGTCCTCCACCATCCCCCGGCGTCCACTCAAGCTCACACCAACCAC
>JAIXND010000674.1:48938964-48955933 GCA_023646645.1 Varanus salvator macromaculatus | reverse complement strand
AGGAAGGAAGGAAGGAAGGAAGGAAGGAAGGAAGGAAGGAAGGAAGGAAAGAAAGAGGGGAAAAAAGAAGAAATGGCTTGCCTTATTTCTAGGTTGCCTTTTTACATATCACCAAAGCAGAGGAACGTCACCACCGCGAAAAGGCCATTAGAGACCAAAGGAGAGGATATACACTCCTAGAAATAATCACTTTAATGTAAGTAAAAATAAGAACTGTACTGCATCTGGCCACAGTGGAGAAGTGAGTCTTCACATAGTGGACAAGTGTTGACTGTGAGCCATCCCGAGATGCCTTGCATGGGGGACACCACAAAAGTTTTAAATAATAATAAATAAATAAATAAATAAATATGTGGCCAGGTGACTTGTGTGTCAGCTTAGTCCATTCTCCAGACAGTGGATGAACAACTTCAAGAGCAACTGTTCTTTTCTCTGTTATTATACCTATTTACATTTAAAGTAGTTTATACCCAGCGGACTTTAGAATAGAGCAGAAGTGGGTAACTTCTAGTCCTGCAGCTATTTTAGCTCTAGCCCCACATCTCGCACCATCACTCACTGGTGGTTATGCTGGCAAAGGGTGATGGGAGTTGTAGGCCAAAATGTCTGAAAGTAACAAGTTGTCCTCTTCTAACAGGATGCCTTCAAAGAGAGAGCCATGCTCTGAAGAGTCAGATATATGGCCACAATGCTTATTGTTGATCAATTGACCTATTCTACCCCATATCTGTGAGCATGCAAGCCCCAACCATTCCATCAAAAGCCTCCATCCTTTTCCCTTCTAGGTAGGGATGGGAAAATCAGCAATGCTTAAACTCTTTGAGACTCTCTGATGTCCACCTTGAAGTTTCAATTGACTCCTTCTCATTTCCAACTGTGATTGGTTTCTTTTCATTTGTACAGAAAAATGCTCATTTTGGTACACATGCTTTGAAAGTATGCCCCAAAACGATACCTTCCCCCATAGAGAGAAGCATGAAAATTTATATTTTGTCAGAAAACACACATTTTTCTAAAGCACACAATTTTGTAAATGTATTTACTAATTCCAGAACAAGCTTTTTCCAAAAATGGCATACATCTTTGGATTCAGGGTTACAAACAAGACAAATTTGGATAGAAATGAATCAAAACAGAATTTCTGCAAATCCCTGCTTCCATGCACTACACACCTGGAGCATTACTAACACTAAAGAGAAAAGACAGGCTGTTTCCATGGAGTTCCTGGTCCACTTCAAAACTCCAGGATGCGTTCACAACTCAAATGCCTTATCACTTTGTTAAAAGAAGTTTATAATACCAATAATTGTATGGAATTTAATTCAGCCATTGACTTCTGAGGAATCCTGAACGACTGCACCAAATTCTTTGTGGGAGTCCTCCGTCTTTAGAATTGTGCAGTCTGCAAATTAGTATTCTGTATAAATGTGAACAAAAAACAGTCCAGTACTTCCACTGTAAACCTTCACAAAGCAATCTCTTGTCCTGGGGTGATTATTTTAAAAGATTAACTGCAGCTGAAGTTCCTGAAACATTGACTGATTGATTATTTGTGAGTTGAGGAGGTAATGAACTTGACAAATTTGTATGCACTCTGCAAACAGGCTGAAAACAGTGCTGGAACTCACTTATTGACCTGGATTCGTTAGCTCTGTTTGGTTATGCAGAGTGGCTGATACACCACAGGAAAGCAGCACAAAAAACAACACAACTGAAACCAAAATAAAATCAAGGAAATTATTATATGCTCAACATGAAAAGCTGGGATCCCCATTCCTGCTACTGAGCAACTATGTAATTGTCCCATCCAAGGCAATCAGTGTTCCCTATTTCCTTATTTTTTTTTTAAAGGAAGTATTATTAGAGGAATAAGTATCATAGCACAAAATTGGACCTGAATAAGAATGGCTTAGGGGTGACATCTGAGAAGGTCTGCTCTGGAGGAGGGGAGGGGAGGGGATCTTGCAGGTATTACAAAAGGCTTATTTACCAAGAAATATCATTGGAATTCTGCTTGGCATGCTGTGTTAAGGATGGGAGATTGCTGCCAGATAAAAAAAGAGTGGCAAACTAGCTGGGAATGAAAGATCGATTTTTAAAGAGACTAGTCCAAGGCTTTGCAACACAGGATGTGTCTTTGCTGCCTCTGTGCACAAACTTTCATCCCCTGTCCCATCTAACCTGACATACCAAAGAGAATGTCATCCTGTTCCTCTTAAGTGTAGATACTGGGCAACACTGAAACGAGAAAGCAGAAATTGTCTTTTAAATGATATCTGGTATTAGGGTTGGGTCTTCTCCCCTCTCCATTTGAAAAGCCCTTGGTAAATAAACTTTGTGAGGGTGGGAGAAGGGGGTATGGATGTCAGTAAGCTCCTTAATGAGCTGCATGGCGATATAGACACCCTCATAAAGTAAATCCAGGAGCTGTTTGTAATGCGCAAGGCTGCATCTGTGAATCTTAAACAACAAGCAAAAGTAGGGCAGAACCTCAAGCAAATACAGAGCTGGAAATGATCTGTTTTGGTCCGCTGCTCCGAAAATGGTTTTCCTGATGAAACTCCCAAGTCCGCTAGAGAACTGAGACGCAGATGGATGAGTGAGAATATGATAAACCTGCTGCATGAGTGTATAGTTAATTGCCCATCATCTTTTTTTTGTCTCCCCATAAAACATTTCACGCCCACCTTGCACAGGAAAGGTAACGTAAGTGTCATAAACCATTTGTCTCCTGTGCCTGCTTTTTGCATCGTTCAATTGGTCTTAGTCTTGAGGTGCTGGGAAGACAAGATAAATGGTTTGGCTGCTGTGGAGATGAGGCTTCTCTGCATTTTGTTTCCAACAACAGTCTGTGTCCATAGCCTAATAAGGAATAGCATATTTCAGCATAATGTACATATTCATAGCTTTATTTCCAAAAACAAATCAACCCCCCACTGCATCCATTCTGTGCTTGAAAAATTCTATGAGTTTCTGCAGGCCCTGAGATAGATCAACCTCCCCCAAGCTGCTATTTCCAGAGGCACTTGGACTGCTACTCCCAGAATTATCATCCAGAAGTGCCATTGACTGGGAATTCTGGGTGTTGTAGTCCAAATGAGTTTCGAAAGCACAAGGTTGGAGAAGGCTCAGATATATGATGGAAGGATGGATGGATGGATGATTAGATAAAGTGTGGGTGGATGATAGATGAAGTAGACATGTTCATCTTTCTATAAGCCACAACTTACAGTCATACATATGAGCCTCAGATTCATGTGCTACCATATCTGCTCTCTTTCTCTGTCGTGTCTACTGAGAGACTGGAATCTCATTGACATCTATAAGACCTCTTATAGACTTCTAGACAGAATGCTAAGAGGTCCCCAGCTCCATGGTCAGAAAAGCATTCCAATTCCCACCCCCTGCAATTCTTGCTATGGAAAGAACCATGCCAGCCACTTCTCTAAGGTTGTAAGATAATTGGCTTGCACCTTGACTAGGCTTTCTCAACATGTCTCTACACAGAATAGTGCTTTATGGTAACACACCAGCATTAAACATAGTTTGAGGATGGCTTTGCTAGCACACCACAAAACCCCTTCTAACACATGCCAGTGCAGATGGCATGGCTGTGACAGGGCTGGCCCAGATGGCCTGGCAACCCCTCATGTGTCCTACTACCACACTGCCACCATGCACTTCTTTTCATAGCTCTTAGCAGAAGTTGGCCGGCTTAAGCACCTTGATTAAATCCCCTCCCAGTCAGGAGTCATTATGTGATCTCCTGCTGGCTGCCCAGTTTTGCATGCCTGCCTAGATGTAGATTCATGTCGTGTGTGCATTTATGAAGAATATCAGAAACAGAGAGGTCAGTGAGGGCAGCTATTGGCATTCTCTGGGATTCATTAGCTAAAGTATTGTAGAGATTAATCCAAAGACTAGGCTTTGCGGGCAAGGTTAGTCAAGGGGCCTGTTTTCCAAACCTGGTCTTCTAGCTGATGGAAGGTCTGGAAATATTTTATGCAAGGGCTGGGGAAACATTTTAATGCTGAGGAACACATTCCTTCAGGGAAAATCTCCTTAACAGAGGCTGATGGTTGTATAGCCAAAAGGATAATACCAGAAAAAGAAGGCCAATTTTCCCCTATCTTCCTTCTTTCCTCCCTTCCTTCCCTCTTCACCTGCCATACCTCTTGTTTCCCCTTCATCTCCCTACTGCACTCAGTGGCCCAAATTCCTTCCCTATAGCAATAAGAGTTAGGAAAATTGGTCCCATGTGAATGAGGCCTTGTTTCTTAAACTCAGTGACACATGGGGAGCAATTCTGGGTGGAGTTAACGATTTCTTTGGAACTACATCACTTTCGCTTCTACCTGCCCCCTTGTATGGCAGTTGGACCATGAAAACACTTGGGAGATGGGGGCTTTTTGGATCCAAAGGTGGTGCAGCTTCATCAAGCCACAGCCTAGAGTTCCCTGTCCTGTTTTAGGTTGTGGCATGCACCATTTTAAGATTCCTAAATCTCTAAGGCAAGGAGCCCAGTAAGATGGGGTGCTCAGATACCCAAATGCACTTTATACTGCAGAATTTACAAGGCAGATCCACCACATTGTCCACTCCTGACATCATTGCCCAGTGTCACCTGCAGTATGTCCCCAAATCCCAATCTTATTTACTGAAAAATAACAGATCCAAATATCCCCATTGAGGGCTCTTTCTATTCCTAAAACCAAGGAACGCTTTAGGCTCATAAAATATCACAAGGGCTTTTTCCAACGACAGCTGATCTAGGGATGTAGGCTTATTTGCTTTGGCTGCCAGGAGGTTAGCATTAGGTATAGACTTTCATTGGGGTATATTTGCTGTACCAAAAGCATATTTGTCATTGGAAAGAAAAGTACCCCACAGGAGCAAAATGTTAGTAATGTGCTGAAAACATGCCTGCCCTCTCCTGCAAAATAGAAGTGGCAGCAGCAAGCGCTCATGGGGAAAGGGTGCTTAACATAGCATGCGGCTTGGGCCACGTATGCCCCTGCCAAGAAAAGGGTCCTTCCCATTTTGCTCTCTGTTCCTTCGGAGTGCCAAGCACCTGCAGGGCTGATTGGATCGCACACTTCTGGTGCAACCTCAGTAAGACTGTGCGCTTTCTCTCTCTTTCTGTGCTTGTGCAGCGATGAGTTTTGGTCACGGGCCTCCACCATGTTTTATGGGGCTGTGGCATTCTTTCAGAAGGGGCTGCCTCTTTCAGACTCAGAGGCATCTAGAAACCCAGGAGTCAAGGGAGACAACCTGTTGTTGCCATGCTATCAAACAAAGTGCCTGCTCTGGTATAAATCCCAGAGCTACTTTGCAACAATCGTGAAGAAAGATTCATCCACAGATTGCAATTTGAAAACTGCTCATTCCTGACTGAGCAGTCAATTGTAAAGGAAGAATGTTTTTAGAGTTACAGGACTTCGCTTCTTTTGTGTTCCCTTTCCTGTCTTAAAATATTTTTCCTTCTACCAGCCATTGTCACCGTTTATAAAATTAACATTGATTTTCCTTTTCCATTTCCTCATTTCAAAACTTATTTTTCCCTCAGCATGTCTGCACTGTTTATCAGCTGGCCATTTAAAGAGCCGAGAGAGCCGAGCTTGAGCGTTTCACCATGTCAGGACTTCCCCAGCAAAGAACTTGGCTGAAGCAAGCAGCGCACTTTCTGAAAAGGAACAGAGTGAATCTAATGGGCAGATAAAAGGTCTAGATAGCGTTTCTCAAGTGTGCACTATAGAGCATGGCTTTGATTTCCATCACATAAATCTCTAGGGGGGGAAGTGCTACTTTCTATATGTTTAAAGCATCAGTTCATCCACCACCAGCAAAGCATTTTTAAACGGCAATAATAGGAGGAGAAGGTAGAATAATTTATATTCAGGATGTTTCCTTCCCCTTCAAGACTCCTGTGCCTTTGCCAGTTGCAGATAGGGAGAGATCCATCAGGTACATTTTTTCCCTGGTGTGGAGCGGCAGTGATGCAGGAACTTCACCTATTAAACATCTGCCTGCCATGCCATTCTTAGCAAGAGTGTATGTATGTGTGAGCAGCGTGTACCAATGTAGGCTCTTGCACAGGTTTTGCTGCAAGCACATGGCATTCAAGGGCAGAGCCTGGAAGCGCGATCCCGCCCCACTTCCCCATGCTTGCTGTACAGGTAGCCTGCTGCACCTCTACCTTGTCTTTTATGACAGTGACATCGTGCCTACAATTCAGAAGAAAAAGGCAAGACATAGTTGGGGGGTGAACTATTGCAAGTTGTCCTGAGATGTTTGTAGGGGATGGGATAGAAAAGCCTTTAATTAATTAATAATAATAACTAGGATCACAATTTAGTTAATCATACACTTAAGGTCTGGAACATGACTTACCAGCTGTGCAGAATTGCAGGGTGGCTTGCTGTGCATTTAGGGCACATTCTGTGCCCCATACACAAGCGGAACAGGTCATTTGTGCTTGTGTATTGGCCAATGTCCTCCGATTTGGTCAGTATAGAATAGGCAATGGTGGGGGAAGCTTCCTGCCATGACTAATCAGGTGAACGGAGCATGAATCCTGGCTTGACCCCAGCAGGTGACTGGCAAAACTATGCTGATCGATTAGGGTGCAGGTACAAATAAAATAGGAAATGTTGACTTGACGTAGATTTGCACATGCCTTGGGCATGGCCTGCTCTCTTTGTCAGTGGCACTGTCCACTCACCCTCCCATGCACAGGCCCAAGAAATGGGGAAGCCAGCTAAGCGGAGAAGTGCAGTGCTTAGTGATTATATGCATTTGCCTGGATAATTGGGTGCTGGGAGGGATTGCCTGATCATTCTTGGCCTTGATACAAGAAACATTTCCATGAAAAGGGGCCATAGATAAGACGATGCCTGCAATGCCTTTAATTCCTGCACTGCTATTCTAAACAATTATGCATGTTTACCCTATTCTTGGCCTACCTGAAAGGTGGCAAATGAACAGGACAGGAAAACTGAATGAGGGTAAGCATTCCCTGGTGTCACCTGTTTGAAATCTGCAGATTCCAGGTTCCAATTAAGTAATTTGGCTTTGTTCTTAATTAAAAAAGAATACGCATCAAAGCCTTCTGCTACTTAAAGACTGGGTTCACACGACACAGCAAGCAACCCTATGAAGTTTCAATGGTGTGAGGTTTTTTGTCTGGATGCTCCTGATGAATGATTAAGTGTTTTCTATGCTAGTTTGGTTTCCACCTTGCTTGCCTAGTTGTCCTATTATTGGCACCTACTGGCTGCCTCCCCTGAACTCAGTCTCACACTGGGTGCCTGTAGAAGCTCCAGCAGCGCTGTGGCTCTTTCCAAGGCACTCTGGGTTAGCTGGACCATGGAAACCATGGATGCTGTGGACCATGGTGAACAGTCAAAATCACAGAACAGACTGTTGTTTCTGACACAGCTTCTAAAGGCCACGTGCACCATGCCGAAATACCATGACAGTGTCCCAGTGACACACGAGACCATCCTGCTCCAGAAACCACTCTGGCTTGCTGTGTCATGTGAACCCAGCATGAGTGTCCTCTCTTTCCAAGAAGCACCACAGGAGTCTGGGAGGGAGAATCACCCTGTTTGCAGCCACCTGGCTGTGAGGAAACAGCCACTGATGCAGCGCCTCCTTCGCATTGGCATGTCTCTGTTGAGATGAGAGAGAGGACGGAGCTGCCGTGCTCCAGCGAGGCCTTTCCTTGTTCTTCAGAAGCTGATTGACCCCAAAGGCCGGCCGGCCAGAGAGAACAATGTCAGAACACAGCCTGGGCATGATTTCCTCCTCCTTTGCCGCTTCCCACCTGAGGCCCAGCTGTGACGGCGAGTGGGCAGCACTGTCAGCAGTTCTCCCTTTGCACTCGCTTGCCATCAGGACCTTTTCATCATGCGAAAGATGAGAAGGGGAGGTTGCACCTCCTACTGCCGCGCTGCAGGTTGAAGGAGTTTATTTGGAATGCCGTGAGCGTCAGGACTTATGGCTTTTCAGACCTCCATTCTCTTGGCGAGCAGAGGAATTGGTGGAGGGGCAAAGTCACAGAATCCCATCAGGGAGGGCTCAGCATTTATAGTGCAGGATTCTAATGCAACGACTGCCGTTTCTCCTAAGGAGCTTTCCCCCCTTCTTTCCTTACTTTTTTCCCTTAGCATCATTCCAGGGCATGTCAGGAAGGAGGGAATGTAGCCACCACAGAAAGTGATGGTGAAGAAAATTTGGAAAAAATTCTGCAAAGGGGCTTTTTATTTCTTGATGGTACTCGCCTCCAAAAGGCCAGAATCTCTGAAATATTTTGGCCCCACTTAGGAAGCACATAGCTAGGCTCTTTAGGGCAGGGCAAGGGACTTTGTGGTGCGGGGAGAGAAAGTCAGACATCAACTTGGGTGGGTCAAATAATCGGCCAGAACTTTGTTGGTTTTTCCATGCAAGAGAGTTGGTGGGGACACAGGGTATGGGCAGGCTAATGAGAGCACCTGCCTGCAGTCCAACCCTTCCACCCTGGCTTGTACGCCAGACCCTCAGTGGGGTGGCAGGACCCCAGGGCATGCATCTTGGTGAAGACCACCCTTTCTGCTGCCCTGGCGTTTGGCCAGATGATGAGGCTAAACAGTGCCACCCACAAGGTCTCTTAAGGGGACCCCACTGGAGCCAGAAATGGGGAGCCAGTCCCATTCCCCTTGCTGGGGATGGGATGATGCTGGGGATGAATCCTTCCCCATGCCTTCTATGTAGTACTAGGTACTACACATTGGGAAGCTTTATAAATACTACAGTAATGGGAAGCTTTATAAATAACCCCACAGATATGCTGTGCAAAGCCATAAGCCACCAGGGTCGTGTTCTTGCCACTGGGAAAGCAAACCCAAGTCTGCTTCCAGTGCACCTGCATAGAACTTTCCATCCCAGCCTATTGATTGATTGATTGATTGATGATTTGATTTGATTTGATTTCTAACCAGCCCCATTAGCCATATGGCTCCCTGGGCAGATTACAACAATGACAATGCAGAATAAAATACAGTATGAAAACAGAAGTTACATTTAACAGTAACATTAAAACCAACATAAAATGCACAGAACTGATAACATACCCCACAGATAAAATACTGCTGAACAATTTAGTAATTAAAACACCACTCAAATAAAAAGGCCTTTGCCTGGTGTCTAAAGAAATATAGAGAAGGCACCAGGCAAACTTCTCAGGGGAGCTCCTTCCAGAGTCTGGGTGCCAGTGCAGAAAAGGCCCTTCTTTGTGTTGCCACCCTCCTCATTTCCTGAGGAAGAGGCTCCTTCAGAAGGGCCTCCAATGCAGATCTCTAGGGGCAGGTAAGTTCATACAGGAACAGGCACTCCTCTGTTAACCACCAAGATTAATTAACCAAGCTATAGCCCCTAGCAAGGTATGAGTGACCCTGGAGCTGCTCTGCAGGGAAACAGCAAGCAGGGCAAAACCCACATCAGAGGCCAGTTCTTACTGACCAGCTTTTCCTCCAGTCCACCGGAAAGGCCCCTTGGGCCAGACTCTCACGTGGGTGAGCACTTAATGCCAGCAGCTGCCCCATTCTGACACTCCCCTCCTACACTCTTGGACTGTGTGTGCCATCATAATATTATAACTGTGCAGGAAAGCCTAGGGCTGATACACCACTTGGCATGGCTCAGTCTCTCTCCAAGGTCTTCAGACACCACTCAGAAATTTCACATTTGGAAGGCCCTGTGGGAAGTGACAACTGGAGCTCAGCCAACGCTTCTCAGAAGATTCCTGAAACATTTCATCTCTTACTCCCCTAGAAATAAAAGATAATTTTTGCAGAATTGTCAAAGCATCCCCCTTGCCCTTGTTGCTTGTCTGAGCAGCAAGCCTCTGCCTCTCTCTCACTATCCCCTCCTGCTGTGGAATGAGGTTGGACATGGGGAAGCATGAGGGCTAGCGAAGGGACTCCAAGCTGCCCATACAGCTGATGCTGTTGCCACTCACAGGGACAGTGCAAAAGTCAATAAAGAAATAATCGCCCCCTTTGGATAAAAGGAAGTAGCTGTACCAGGACCCCGTGCCATAACTGGTAAGCCATTCCTGTGGGACTCTGAGGATTTCTCTCCCCACAAGCAATTCTTTGAAATTTTCCGCTCATTCCCCTGCTCAAAAATAGGGCTTAGGAATTGTTCACGGACACTGTGGCTGCTTCCCCGAAAGCTCTGTTGCAGGCATGATGCAAGGGGCAATGCCGTGCCCAGTTGCAGGAAAAGGTTGAGCCGGTGCACTGCCCAAATCTTTCCCCCTCCTTTCTGAGGACTTGCTTTGTTTTTAGATCCCAATGTCTTCCTCTTGCATGGAGCCCAAGGAGGCTTCCAAGTTGTCACACAACGACCACCTTGTGAGGTAGGCAGTAACTAGCCTGAAGGACTGTATGGTTGCGTGGGGACTAGCACCCAGATCTTAGTCTCAGTCCAGCTCTCTTAATGACTATGGGACATTGGCTGCCCGGGCCGCCTGGCACCATGTAACCCAGAATGGGAGACGCTTGTGCAGGGTGGATGCCAAGGAGCCCCTTCTCCTATGTATACACATATCAGTCCAGCTACGAGATACAGCCCCCCACAGGCTAGGACAGGGTGGGAGCCATGAGATGCGATGCGATGCAATTCACTGAAACAGCAACAGAGTGAACCATTTCTTAAAAGTAAATCACTAGCACGAGGGCTCCAATCCAGATCTGGCAGTCAACTTTTTACCCACGCCATTGTCTGGCTTGAGGGACGATGCCTATGGGGAGAAGCTTCTATCTGCTGCAGTTGCATGAATGGTGTCTCATTTAATTTGACTCTCGTTGCACGTGGATTCTTCAATAGGCTGAAATTCCACTGCTGGCTGCTTTTCCTCATTCCTATTTAATTTGTGCAGCTATATGCAATCGGGTGTCTTCTCATGAAAAACCAATCATTGATGCCATTTCTTGACATAAATAACCCAATACTGCTAGAAACAAAGCCACTTAAGACAGATTAGCAAAATGTAGTTTTTGCCACATTTTGCTTTGTTTTTAGCACACACTAATTGCAACTGTCTTTCAATAGACTGATGGTTTTGGAATGGCTATCACTCCCTTTGAATAACATGTCAGTGGAGAAGAGCTAAGCTTTGTTTACTGTGATAATGACAGCAGCAGGGTTGGTCAGAGGAATGCAAAGCAAAGTTTTCAAGGTGATCCATTGGGTTGAGGGGCCTGGAGTTGAATCAGAAAGAAGGAGTATTTGTCATGAATATATTCACAAACATGGAAAAGTACTTTCCCTTGGTCAATTTTGTGGCAGGTTGTGCTGAAAGGAGACAAATATGTCTACCCACACCATGTGAGAGCAATCAGTGATCTGATTAGCTTTGATCACCCATATGATGCAGGAAGTGCTGCCTTTACCACTCTGCCAGATTCATTGTCTAGGGGATTGCTCCAATGGCATCACCCAGCAATGGACAAAGACTGGCTAACTACAGCTAGAGATCTGTATATTTCCAGAGTGGTAATGCATTCATCAGACCAAGAAAAATGTGCCCCAAAATGCACATATTTGAAAAATGAGTGAAGAAAAATGTGTACTTTTAATAAATCCATCCATTTGGCTGCACATTAGACATTGACACCACTGGGAAAATATGCAGAAAAATGTTCATTAAAAAACTGTAAAGGAAAAGGGTGGGGGGAAGTGCCCAGAACCAACATTGCCTGCTTTTATATCAGTGGCTACTTGCTTTTGTTAGATCTCAGGCAATGCACATGGATGTGTGCATTTATCCTTAGCAAACTAAGGAAAGTGAACATAAGCTTACGTGTCAAGCGTACAGCATGTGCTAGCACATAGCGGTTTATTCTGTATTGCACAGCTAATAAGTAGGGACTTATGGATTTTGTTAGTTCATTCCGTGTTTGTTTCTCTGATGGTCAGGCATCACCCTCACTGACAAAATGGTTTCCCCCTTTCTTTCCTCCTCAGACACTGAAACACAAAAGCATATTAAGTAAAATTTCCTATTCCAATGGGATATAGGGATGTACAAGGCGGCAAAATGTGTAAGATCTCAAGGTTCTCCAAATTCCTGCTCAAAGCTCATTCTGATTTGTGCCTGTATCCAATTATGAGTCCTTTTTCATGACATTTCATGCATACTTTCAAGCGCATTTGTGAAAAGTGCGTATTTTTTCTCCCGTTGATTAAACTGTGTTTGCATGCACTTTTCAGTACTGAACAGTTTTCCATGTGTAGTTCATTTTACAAATGTACATATTTTGGAGCACTTTTTAAAACATGAAAACTGTATGGACTTTGACTGCAGATTGAATCTAGGTCCATGTTCAGTTCCAGGATATGTGAACTGGGTACATGCTGGTCACACCCAAAGTGAAGCAAATTTTTCTTATGATCCCTAGCTAAATCTATATAATGCGTGGCATATATACAGTTGCAGTTGAGAATTTTCTCCACTAACGTCAGTATGAATCTACTTTAAATAGGAATTACAACTGCACCGAAGCCCAAAGGAAAGCGTTTATTAATCTCTTTCAAAAGGCTGCCACCACATGGGGAAATTGCTTTAATACAAGTAGGTTTTTCCTCATTGCAGTTACAAGGTTAGATGGTCAGTATGAAACATCCAAATGGAGAATGTATTTTGCCTCTTAATATTGTTATAAAAGCTGGCCAATCCTTGCCAACAATCCTGATCATATCCTTCGGGGTGGAAAGGAATGCTAATGGTTTGCTAATGTTCATTAATGGTTAGTGAAGCTCTCTTCCTAGATGCTGATTGTTAAAAGATAGTTTCTTGAAATGGATTGTTTCTGGAATGTTCAGCCTAGGAGAAAAAAGCAGAAAGAAGATGGAGGAAGGTGACAAACATTGCTTAAAGCTCCCCTGACTCAGGAGAAAGGCTGATGGAGGGTGTGGGTGAATGAAAAAGCAGAAAAGAGCCAGTGTGGTGTAGTGGTTAAGAACATGGGATTGGGATGCAGGTAACCTGGGCTCTAGTCCCCACTCAGCCATGGAGCCAAGTGGGTGACTTTGGCCTGTCACAGATTCTCAGTCCAACCTACCTCACAGGGTGGTTGTTAGGGGGAAAGGATTGAGAGCAGGAGGAGGGCAATAATGTCAGCTGCTCTGAGTTCTTTAAAAAAAGAAAACAGGGGGATGTAAATCAAACAAACAAATAAATAAGATGAACTTCAGTTAGAGATAGAAGGCATTAACCAGAAGGAGAAGCTGGACATAAAAAAAGGCATTTTTGTTTACAGAGATGTGTGTTTTGGGAATCTAATAATGAGCAGTGATCTTCGTCTTGCAGAAGCATTTAGAAGAATCTCCTCTTGTTGTTTGTCTCCACCTATGTTTGGATTGAATATATGAAAGTAAACTGGAATCTTGCACATGTCATAAGTCTCCTGTTACCTCTCCTGCAAAGGGTAAGCACTGCCTGGAACTTCTCATTGCCTATGATCTTAAATCATGGTGGGGTGATACCCACAAAGGTCTCCTTCCATGCTTGACTTCAATGCTTTTAAAGGGGTTCAATAGACTCATGTAGGGTAAGACCACTATGCCAACAGGAGAGGGTTAGTGCCTTGGTATTGTTCCCAACATTAGGCTCTTCTCCAGGGAGTCCTTCCTTCTCATTAGGTAGCCAAAGTATTTGAGTTTCATCTTCAGGATCTGGCCTTCTAAAGAGCAGTCAGGGTTGATCTCCTTTAGGACTGACCGGTTTGATCGCCTTGCGGCCCAAGGCACTCGCAGGAGTCTCCTCCAGCACCACAACTCAAAGGCCTCAATCCTTCGGCGCTCAGCCTTCCTAATGGTCCAGCTTTCACAGCCATACATTGCAACTGGGAAAACCATAGCCTTGACTATACGCACTTTTGTCGGCAGGGTGATGTCTCTGCTTTTTAGTATGCTGTCTAGATTTGCCATAGCTTTCCTCCCCAGGAGCATAATGCTGGGAACAATGGATGGCAAAAGAAGAAGGGGACGGCAGAGGATGGGGTGGCTGGATGGGGTCACTGAGGCGGTTGGTGTGAGCTTGGGTGGACTCTGGGGGATGGTGGAAGACAGGAGGGCCTGGAGGAATGTTGTCCATGGGGTCGCAATGGATCGGACACGACTGCGCAATGAACAACAACAACAACAACAACATTTTCTCTGGGAGTTCCCAAAAGTATTTGATGGAGGGTTGTAAAACAGAATGTGGGAGAAAATGGACTATTGGGCTGATGCAGCAGAGATCTTCTTTCACCACTAGCCCAACTCAAAATCTACTTGCCTTCTGCCTGATATATAATATGGGGATGTTTTCCTTTCCTCACTGTTTCCCCACTTCATTCTTCCCAGAAGAAGGAGAACATCATCCTCATTTCTGATGGGTCACCAGTACGTTGATGCTTTAATTGTTCTATTGATTTGTGCCATTAGCTGGAAACACTGATGGATGTGCAA
This sequence comes from Varanus salvator macromaculatus, assembly GCA_023646645.1. Classification (NCBI taxonomy): domain Eukaryota; kingdom Metazoa; phylum Chordata; class Lepidosauria; order Squamata; family Varanidae; genus Varanus; species Varanus salvator. Next base: position 48,941,437 of record JAIXND010000674.1, on the reverse strand, counting down.
GGAAAACAGTACTAAGTGAGCCCATCCAACAAGTCAGCCTCCTAAAGCATTAACATAAAATAGTGATGCCAAGCATGACACTGACAAAATATTTTGCTCAAATCTAGCAAGACACTGAAAGCACAGCAAAGAATATGGATGGATTAATCCTGTTGTGAGCAGGCACAATATTGCCCATGATTCAGCAAGTAAGGTTTTGGTTTTTTTCCCCTGTAAATGTAAAAAAGAAATGTTGCTGTTACCTGCATTTATATCCTGCCTTTTTTGTCTTCCAAGGAACCCAAGGCAGCTTTCACCCCTGGCATTAACTTACTGTCCTACACAGGATGAGTAAACTCTAATTTTGAATCAGGAACTGTGGCACGGCAGTAAAGATGTGAAAAACCAATTAGTTACCTGGATTTCTGTCATATGGTGACATATGAATCATCTTTCCAAGTTCCATACATTGATCTAGAAAAGGTACTGAAAACAAAGTGGAGAAATGGTATTCCTCCAAAAAAATCCTTTAGCAGATCTATTCTTAGTCTTATTACATTGCACTGCTATCCCACCCTTTTTCCTCTTGTGAAGAACCCAAGGCAGCTCACAGTGGCTTCCACCTTTCCATTCTACCCTCAGAACAACTACCTTTTGAGGTGAGTTAGGCTGAAAGTGACTAGTCTAAATTCCCTCAGCAATATTTTACAGAATGATACATAATTCTTATGTTGCTGCTTCTGTTGCTGCTTTGACTATATCCAACTCTCCCTCACCTGAGGCTTCATATTCTGCATCACCTGAGAAATAATATATGCATGGTCATGTTTATTGGGCAAAATTCAACTGCAACCACATCCTGCTAACAATTGGGACTCTCCCACCCCTGTCCTCCAAAACCTACTCTATACACAAGTTGGTGAATGCACTGCGTTCTGCGGAGGGAGAAGACGACAGGAGACGCTGTGACATGAGCAGATACTTGTTTATGCATGTTGGATGTGGCGAATATAGTCCCAATATCCAGCAGTTTTATCGAAGGGCAGGGCATCCTTTTGGGCCTTGGGGTTGCAATGGGAGTCTGCTGGGATACAAGACTGCCTACTTGTACACACACGCAGCCATTGGAGAATCTTAGTTTCCCCTTCCATTACCATGCTGACCAATCCTGACATCCTAAAATCCTTCCTGGATCTTAGGGGAGAATGCACTACAGTGATTGCTATAGAAAGCAGGTTTTCTAGGAAGCAGACGAGAGACATTGAGCACTGCTTCCTAGAATGTTCCAGGGAAAATGGAGGAATGAGGCTTCTCTGGCAGAAACCATAGAGCCATTCTTCCTTTTGGGGGGCAGGTCTGAGGCATGGCTCAGGGCTTGAGTGGCCAGCTGTAATCCATGGGACACACTTTCTGCACCTCAATGTAATCGATCATCTAAAGCGGATGTGAGGTGATACTCAGAAGACTTCTAATATAAAGCCTAAAAAGAATGGTCTACCAACAAAAGCCCCGTCCAACGGCGTAGAGCCAACACATGAGTGTGCTGAGCCCACCCCACCTCCACCTTCATATTCACCCCCCTTTACCCAGGGAAGGCAGCAATCCGAAGAGGAGATCCTCCTGCATCTGTGGAGACTCACCAAGCAAGCCAGGCAGCAGAACTCGCAGTGCCGGGTCCCTCTCTCTGAAGACATGACATGAGGTCCGAGATTGCAGGCCTGGTACAAATGCATGTGCAGCTTGCCTCTCCTTTGGCCAAATGCTATGTTTGCAAATGGCTCAACAGTTCTGGAACTTCTTATGGTTTGAAGGCCTGAAGATACACAATAATATTCTTTGGCTCCTATATTAATGCCAATGCTTAAAAGGTTTGAATGGTCAAAGCCATCTGCTTCTGTTTAGTTGAATGTGTTGGTTACTAGCAGAAATTAACTATCTGAAGTTACCTATTTGGGGCAGGATATGGGGAAGCCCTGCTAGCAACACTGCTTCAGCCATTAGACTCTAAAGGAGAGAGATGGGAGAGATACGTCATTCACTAGTGCAATGCTGTAGATTGAGGAAAGCCCTTTCTAGCATTCCATACACTGCCCTGATTCTTGATATATGAACAATAAGATTAGTATGCTTGAAAGCAACATGGATCCTTAACTTAAGAACTATGTCGCTACTGAAAGGGTCGGTTTGGAAAAGGAGCCAAGAGTTCACGGTCTTAGTTGAACCAAGTATAATTTATGCAGCTGTGACTTATTGCACCACTTGGAAATTGTTCATTTATTGTGTTAGAAACATTGTGAATGGGAAAAGACATGAAGTGGCATAAAGTTATAGTTGAGTGTGGGGGAAAGAAGAGGCAATTCAATTCACAGAGAGATATTAATAAACCATAGGTAGATCACCTTCAGGGAGAGTAAGTGGAAGTCCATAGAACCTGAGAGAGTAAATCCTGGTGCAGGAGAGAAGCAATGGGGGGGGGGGGGGGGAAGAGAGAGAG
>JAIXND010000674.1:48569304-48938864 GCA_023646645.1 Varanus salvator macromaculatus | reverse complement strand
GAAGCAATGGGGGGGGGGGGGGGAAGAGAGAGAGAGAGAGACAGAGAGAGAAAGAGAGAGAGAGAGAGCATGAGCACATGCACACACAAACTCTCTCCTGCTCCTCACCCTCTCTCTTTGGGGTATGATGAACCAACAGCCTGTGTTAGCTGTAGAAATGACTACAGTGTGCACCGTTAATTTATCAACAGTTCCTCTGCCACCCAGAAGACTTCTCACAGAGATGGCAGCATCCCCTGAAGTCACCCCACCTCTGTCATGAGCAAATTGCCCACCACAAGAGGGCTGGCTCTGGAGAAATCTATGAGCCAGATTTCAACCAGCAAACCAGCTTGCAGTTTTTGCATGCAACAATGCATTGCGAGAGGGGGCCTCCCTCCAGCCTTGCTCTGCTGCCTTTCAGATGTTCAAACTAATATCCTCTGCCTGTGAATTCTGTAGATCTCATAACGTCCTGGTGCATTTCAGAGTTGTTTTGGCGCCTCATTTGTATGAGCTCAAGGCATCATGGCCAATGTTTAGGAATGCTGGGAGCTGTGCTCCAAAAGATCCCAAGAGATCTGGGAACTGAAAAACAGAACAAGGCGTAAAAATCCACTAGAATTACACTGACTTGGGAATATAGTTCTATTTCATAGTAATAAACACTATTATTAAATGTTTCCCTGACTCCCTAGATATTAAACTCTTATGTAAGATATAGATAGATAATAGATAAACACTATATTATAAAATGAGCTTCCATGATCTACACCTAGTGCATAAACTGTGTTGTTTAAAATAGTTTTTAGGAATGTGCATGTTTGTAACACGTTTGTAGGTATGTGGTTTTTAATAATAATTTTTAAGTTTTAATCTTTGTAAATGGCCCAGAAAGCTTCAGTTATTGAACAGGATAGAAATGCAATACAGGAAATTAAGTGAAACATTACTAAGTGAAGCCAATTGGGACCCCACCCAAAACTTTCATTGAACAGACACTTCATGTTGGCCTTTGAGGTGCGCAGAAGTGTGGGTAGGGAAGTAGTCCAGTTTGCACTCTATCAGTTCAAGAACTTAACTAACTTTGCGGTTCTGAGCCACAGTGCAAACCATCCAAATTAGCACATCTCCAAATGTTGCAATGCAGCTTTCCAGTAAATAATAATATGAACCAAATGTGCATGTCATGGAAAATGACATTCACAAATCATCACATTATGGCTGAGTGAGGACTATAGCCCAGATCTCTCAGGTCTCCAGCGCAGCACTCTGACAGCCATGGCACACTGCATTAGAGTAGGAAAACCGTTTGCCAAAAGTGTCTACATCAGATGGGAATGCATATAAAATGCATATATGAAGAGGAACATGAATTTTCATGCAAAAAAATAAAAACAAAAATCTCAGTTCAAACTTAGGGTGCAACCCCAGGCATGTTTAAGAGAAAATCATCCCACATATTCCAGCATGTTTCATAAGAACGAAAGAAAATCCACCCTGGATCAGAACAGAGGTCCATCTAGCCCAGCACTCTGCACATGGTGGCAAACAAGCTGCCCTCAGGATCGCTCAGGCAGGACGGGTGCAAGGCCTCTGCCAGCTCAAGCTACTCAGCAACTGGTGCATGCAGGGCAGGCCACCTCTGGGAAAGGAGCAAGCAGAGAGCCAGCAAGGCTAGAAGCCACTGATACCCTTCTCTGCCATGCTCTGTCCAATCCCCTTTTAACACCACCCGGATTGGTGTCCATCACCACTTCCTGTGGCAGCAGGACGGCTGCCTAGGGAATGCTGGAGCTCTAGGGTGCTGCTCTGTCTAAATAGGCCTAGAGTTTCACCCTTCAGATTGGAAAAATGAGAAGCTGGGAGAAACTGAAATTTGTTCAACTGAGAGAAGCCAACTGCAGTCACTGCTGATTGGTTGCAAGGAGCCACAAGCCCATCTTCTCCTAGCAAGCCACCAAGCCTTTGTTGCAGCAAGCAGTGACTCTGGTTTGGTATCCTGAGAGGGCTTCCAACCCTCCCGCTCTGGGATCTGTTAAGAATGGGCCCCCCATGTGCTCTTGCATTGAAGCAGGCAAAACACGTAAAGGCATGAATGAAATCTACTGCCTCCGGAGCTTCGTCTCTTTGGCTGGCTCCATAAATCCCTCTGAAGCACTGGCAGTGCTGCCGTACCGCTAACGGTGCCCATTGGTGTCACTGTAATGAAGAGTAATTTCCCTGCACATGAAACTGAATGAACCATCTAAACACAAATAGCTCCATATGGAATCCGTGGCCTTGTCCCTTGGAACTTCGCAGCTATTTTGGTTCGAGGCAATATGAGAGTAATGTTAATGCAGCCCACCCGAAGATTGGGTTACATGGCGGTACATGGCAGGAAATACATCTCCTGCAGATTGCTTCAGCTGTGACATGCCTGCCCTGAAATATGGCATTTCTGTGGTTTAATAACCACAGACTAAGGCACAGGTCTGAGCCAGCACACTTACAGTGTGATCCTATGTAGGCCTTCCCAGAAGTAGCATCTACGGTGTGCGATAACTTTATTCCTAGATCTTTAGGCATGGAACTACAGCTTTACAGTATGACGTGATACATGTCTACTCAGAAGTAAATTCAACTAAGTTCAATGGTACTTACAGGTTGTATCTATATTCAGTGTTAGCGACTAATACAGAACTGCATTATTGTTGAGCTGTAATTTAGGATCCATTCAGCTTAATGGCTTCAGGTTGTGCAGGTCTCAGGTATGTACAGCCTAATATTTACCCTCCAAATTCCTCGTTATGTGCTTAATATTTCACCAAATTCAAAGCTGAAGTACAATTTGAGCTAAATTATTGGCTGGGGAACCATAATGTCAGGAGAAAGTCAAGAGGAAGTTAGCACTGGCAAAAGGGGTGAAGGTCAGACTTGGTATTAGAGCACTGTTAATATTTGAAATCATTTAAAATGATAAAAGACCAGTGCATTTGGAAGATTTCACATTTTCTTAGAAAATTGTCAGTTCCTGATATTTTTCTGAATTCTGTGTAAAATATCTATCTTTTTCAGTAGGTGAGATAATGTATATTTTGATGCTCAGGTATGTGCATTTTCAGTGCAGTTACTGAAATATCAGAGAAATCCAAATTAGTGCATGAGTGGCTTTGTGTTTTCTGTAACTGGTAAGATCACTAGATATTGCATTGTGCTTATTTATTTATTTATGAAAATAGCATTTGCAGATAAGTTGCTTATGCCTTAAACACAATGATTGAGAATGAAATCCACACCAAAGCTTAACATCCGCTATATGTAACACATCAGCATGTGTTAGAAATGTGAACAATCTACTCATTTATTTAAAATCTTTACTCTTTAAGTTCTTTATTTTTAAACCATGGAAATACATTGAGAGCAGTAAATCTATAAAAATGTCTTCCTTTTTCAATGTTAATTATCTTCCATAGATTTTGAAAAGCCCTTTTAAAAGCTTGCACAGTAAATCATGTTGCATTACACACACACACACGTACGTACGTACGTATTGAAGTTATTTCTAGTTGTATGTTGTAATGATTTTATTTGGATGAAAAAGCTTTTATTCCAGGTGCAATAACTACAGGCATGATTATACAGACAATCAAGACAGAGTCTCAAAATCTTGGTGGATTATAGTGTGGCAAGAAATGAAGAAAATACACTGCAACTTATCATCTTTGTTTATTTGTACACTACATGTAGCCTCCCTCTTTTATTCACTCCTATAAAATGTCCAATGAAACTTTGGAAATCACAGTACACTTGGTATTCTAACCCAAACCTGCCCTTTTTTTGTGTGTGGAATTGTTACTTGTAACATAATACCTGACTATCTCATGGTCCAGTTCCAGAAAAGAACTCACCTTGTTTCTATATGTAATGGTGTCATTTTGCTTGCTCAAATTACGTTAGTAGAAGCAAATTGGGAAGTATTGGTAGGAGAAACCAAATTCTAAAGGGGATAATCAACTAAATTTCCAAGAACTTACAAAATCTTAGGTTTACACTGTGGTTCGCTAGCACTTACTCAACCGGAAAAAACAGCAAAGCTCAACTAGCACACCAATTTCTTCTATCTGGAGCCACTGTGCCTCCTTCTTCAATTATAAAAGCAAACTAGTCACAAAAATATTTCTCCCTTCCCTACTGTGACTCTCCCACCCATTCCCCCCTCTCTCCTCCAGCTACTCTGCTCTCCTAATCTAACTCCTCCAACTAAATTTCCACTAGTCACCATCTTCCCTATTATTCCCAGCCTATTCTCTTCCACCTATATTCCCCTTCTGACTCCTTCCCTACCATGGAATCATCTCCCTGATTCTTAAAAATGTTCCCATTCTCCAACCACCAAATCATCTTGCATCTTCCTTTGCACTACAGTCCCTGCACATGCTATTGATTCTTGCTCTCTTGACCTTCTGTTGCCGACTCCATTCTTGATTTCCCACTATCTAGTTTCTGCCTTTTCGTCTACTAAAGTAGTCCTGCCAAAATCACAGGTGATCTTCTTCCTGCCAATTCTAAAGATCTTTTCTCTGTTCCCCTTTCAGAAGTGTGCCCTTTCTTCTGATCCCTTCAATATAGTGAAGAAGCAATCCTATGCATGTTTGGACAGCAGAAAGCCATGGATTTCACGGCCTGGGAGATATAAATATGCACAGGATTATGCCCTAAATTGACATTTCATCCCTGACTCTTCCTACGCTTTAGGTATTTGCTGTTTTGTTCTCAGCAGACTCTCCTCCTATCTGTTTGATCACTTGCTCAGTGTTCCCACTTGAAGACGCTCCTTTTCAGCTTTCCCAAAGTCTACAGGGCATTTGGTATGCATAAAGACAGAGGTATTGGAATGAAGCCCTGCTAACTCATCTCTTTGAAGTCCAGAGTCTGCAAAGGAGAAGAATCTTAAATAAGTTGTCGGTGCAGACATGTTGCCCCAAATCTAACATGAATTGCCATTTGTAGGAACAATGTGAAAGCTTTTCTTTCAGTGCATGGAAAGACCAATCCTTTATGTGTGTATGAATAAAACAGTGCTATGCTGGAAGATCACCTGGGTCCCCCCCACCCAAATCAACCCTAACATCAGTTGCGTATCTCTGTTTATGCTGTAATCAACTATAAACCACTTGTAAATAGCAGCACTGTTTTTTATAAATATTCTCATTTGAATTTGAATACATGAAACTGGTAAAGAAAAGCCATTATAGCTGTGCAAATTCAAAGATGGTCAGAACTCTGAGATAGGAGGTATATAAACATATAATGTTTATATAGTTTATATAATGTATATAATGTTATATATAAACGAGATGGGTCAGTTTTAATAATTTTCATAGTTTTAAGTAATATATTGTTTATGGGTGCGGCATATAAATGTGTAAATAAATAAATAATGCCATCGAGGATCATTGCATTTCATCCTTAAAATTAATTGTCGGGAATAGGGCTGCATGACAAAATCTATTTAATGATGGATTTATTATATCTATATATCACCTCATAGCCAACAGGGCTCCCTGAGCAGTTTACAAATATTTAAACATATGTACAAAAAAGAAAATACCCAAGATAACTGTGATACAGTAAAAATAAGCACTAAAAATACTAAGTAGTTAATAACACCAACAATTATAAAAGTTAACCCCCAAGTACACAGTAACAATAAACAGTATTAAAAAATAAATATACAAAATTATCTATCTTTTAGTTCTTAAAATATCTGGTAAATATAATGGTTTAAAAGATTCAGTTCATTTTTTGTTTTGTTCAGATTTCATGCAGTTTGCAATTTCTGGAACTTAACATCTACCCAAACACAATCTGTGGTTAAAGTCTGTACATTTCCAAACGTATCATGTGATTTGTGGAAGAAAAATAACAAGAAAATGCATATATTGGAAAAATGCTTGCTTTTGAATGATGCACTCAGACATGTTTCCATTCAAGGAAGCAAAATATGCCCAGCTGATATACCTGATGCATTGGAACATGAAATGCACACAGACTTTCATGTGAAAAAGTGCCCAGGTTCACAATGAATTGGAATGAATTTTGATATGGAATTCAGAGAACCCTGACGAGCCGGATTCCATCCTCACTTGGAAGCTTGGAACTGAGAATCTGAGAAGGAATTTCACCCACATTGAATAAAGTAGACATCAGAATTCATTTTCTCAAACCATCCAAATTCTGGCATACTGTTCTTCTGAAGACAGCCATATTTATTATTTTAATAAATAATAAATTAATAAATTAATTTATTAAATAATTTATTTATTATTGTGAGCCGCCCCGAGGCTTCGGTGAATGGGGCAGCATAGAAGCTCCCTAAATAAATAAATAACTAAATAAATATGATAAAGATAAATGCGTCAGAATTACATTTGGATGATCTTGTATTTTCTAAAAATCAGAGCATTTTTAGAAAGCCCTTTCTGGAATTAAGAGCAAGATGCACTTTCTGGAGAAATGCATCTGATAAGTACCAGCTCTTAATGACTGTCCAGCATTCTTCATCATCATTATGGCAGCTGGCACATATTAATTTTCAGGGGATAGTGCTCAGTGTCCCTTGTTATTGTGCTTTAATTATTAAAGAAATAACCCATTCATCAAAGAGATAACCCATTATACTACTGTAATGCAGCTAAGATTTAATACAAGCAAGAAGCAAACACATCACGCTTAATGGAAAATAAATACAAGCATTCTCTTTGTTTGGATTCACAAGGTAAGGGTGTTAGTTTCTTGCACTCATTTATACTAATGCACTGCCAACCTGCTTAACAGGTCATTAGGAATGTCAGCTAAAAAGTCCATGTGGTCATGATTTATTAGTGGCCATAAAGTGAGGAAAGCCAAGGTGTTGGTGGATCAAGTGCAGGGCCAGTCCTACCATTAGGCATGTGCGGAAGCTGTGCCAGCTGGCTTCCTGAATAGGGGCAGCAGGTTTCCCCACCAGCCGTCCAACCTCCTCCTGAGATGGAACGCATTGATGCCACCAATGATGCACTGCAGACCTTCTCGAGCAGGTAGTTAGTGGGCACCAGCCTACAGAGTAAGCAAGGTGCTGGAGGACCGAGCCGTGTGCACCACATCACCTTCATCATCCTTATCACATTACATTTATACCCTGTTTTTCCTTCTCTTCCAAGGAACCTGGGACAGCTTACAAGGGTCTCCTCCCCCCATGTTATCCTCATGATATCCACTGGACCAACAATCCAGTGGGGTCGACTAGGCTGAGACTGAATGATGGGCCTAAAGTCATCAAGTGGGCTCAATGGCTGAGTAAGGACTAGAAACCAGCTCTCCCAAGGTCCATTCCAACATTGTGACACAATGGCTCTCGCTTGGCTAGTCTGCTGCTGTCATATATGCTGGAGGATAATGCCCCATCCTTAGTTTTAAAGTAATGTTCAGGTACCAGCCTGGGCGGCTTCTGTATATGGAACAGATCAGGGAGCACCATCTTGTCTTTCACCTCAGGTGACAAAATGTCACGGCCACCCAAAGCAAGGTGCATGTGAAGCTCATAGTGCCCGTGGGTAAGAGTGGTGGGTTTGTACACCATAATAGCCCCCCTGGGCAATAGGCCTCAATGGGAGGGTTGTTCTGTGCACCTGGCAGATGATTGGACTCAAGATGGGTTGTTAACACCCCCCTTCCCTTCATCCTCCAGGCGGTATCCCAGGGGACACCACAGCAAGACCATCTTTTTCAGTTCCCCGTGGCTTCTTTGCTCTTGTTGTGGGAAGAAGATTGAAAAAGCTGGTCTGCCAGCCAGTTTTCAAAGTCTCCATTTCAGCGGCGCCTTTGGAGGAGCTATCTGTAAAACAATAATTGGGCAAAAAATCCCACAAATAGCTATGGATGATGGTGGTGCTGGTGGTGGTGGTGGTGGCAGCGGTGGCAGTGGGGGCAATGGTTTTAGCTACACTTGTGCATCTTTGGAGATTTGCAGTTAAATGATTGCAAGGATTTGAACCTTGGCTGAAGCAACGTCCTGGGTCTAGTGACTGCCAATATGCATCCGGTAACAACCTTGGACTTCGACCGAGAGCCACTTGAAAGAAACTCATTTCCCATTTACTTGCTTTTGACAGCTGTCAAAAGGCAAGCTATCAAAAAAAGAAAGAAAGAAAGAAAGAAAGAAAGAAAGAAAGAAAGAAAGAAAGAAAGAAAGACAAGAAAGACAAGAAAGACAAGAAAAGGCAAAGTCATGAGTCATGAGAGCTCTTTGCTCAAAAGAGTCTCACAGAGAATCCAGATTTGCAGCATACAAATTGAAATAACGAATGGATGGATGAATAAGGGGTGGCATGACTTACACCCCCTTCACAGCAAGATTCTCACATTATGTTTCGGCAGCCCTTAACATGAAGCACAATTTTCACTTTCCACAAGATTCTAGGTGCTTGGAAAAGTGCAGCCTCCACCCTCTTTTCTTGGGAAAAGGAGTACTGGGAGCTTGGCATCAAAATTCTGAGCTTCTTTAAAAGATGGTTTTGTGCCCCAGGCCAATCCCCCGCTGCCCACCTTGCCCTGCCAAAAAGTTCTTTTAAATGGGACCCAAGCTGCTATAGCTCTGAACTTTTCCTCAGAGAAAGGGTATGGGAAGCTCCTTTGCACTTTCCAAGTTTCAGAGGACCTTCAGCCTGTCCAAAAGCCTCGGAGTCTGGAATGCAACGATGATGCTGTTAGTGCGCACTGACATCTAGAGGCCTCTGACTAGGTTGCAACCTGCAGGCTGAGAAGTAAGCCTACTTCTCTTGGCCCTGAAGAGCAACCTGCTGCACCTTGAGAACCCCGCATGAGCCCAGATTCTTCCTCAGGATGCTTCTAAACAAAGCTCCATGCATGCAAAATGGCATCCGATAACCTTCCAGTACTTTCTCATTTCACTCTAAGGATCTCCAGAAGGAAAGACCATCATTACTACTATTATAGTTACTACAAGGATTCATTTTATTTCTGTACCACCCAATAGCTGAAGCTCTGTCAAATTCTCCCAGTAAGGATTCTCTGAGATGCAAACACTAATGGAAAAGGCAAATGCTCTGCAAGCCCCGTTCCCCTCTTACACTTTTTTTTTCCTTTAAATTTTCTCTGGGGTTTGGGAAACCCCAAACTGTAAAGCATGATTACATTAATTGAAACCAATCAAACAGATTCTGCTCAGTTACTGTTGTTCCTGTGTTCACTGTCCCGTGGTCTTATTTATTGATGTTTGCTCCAAAAACCTAAGTCTGATTTTTTTTTTTTAAATCTATTTAGAACTAACGCACACTGCCAACATTTCAAAGACTGGTTGGTATACAATGAAGTATTGTTCTGCCGGCTCATTTTCCCCTCTCTGGTGCCTGCAAATGAAAACGCATGTCCTTGAATAGGCTGCGCTCCTTTTATCCAGAGTCCCCTCTCTTCAGAAACACGATCAAAGGCAGGGCTAAGGACTGAATGCAAAATGTACAAGTGCCGATATCTGTGCAATTAGACAGCCAGTTTTCAGAGGAATAATTACATTCTTCATAATTATGAATTACATCTTTATTGATGTATAAATAATGTATCTTGATGAAATAACAAATGAACAAATGGCTAATAAAAAGCACCCCTCCCTGCAATTATTGCTATTTCCACAGCTACCATTTGGGACATTTTCCTTTTCTGACTTATCATGTACATGTACAAGCAGTTTCAAAGACACTCAGCCGCTCAGATCGTTGCTTCTTAAAGTCACCACCATGGAAAAATGCTTTGCATGTACATTTTATTCAGTTTCCACACTCATTTTAGCACTGTTTTTAACTACCCAGTTCATGATGTCAGGACCTATTATGACAGGCAAGTCTTTGCCATCAGAACCAGCCCAGTGAGGACCGAGCCCACACAGTGGACATGGATTGCTGGAGGGGAGCAGGACGGGGAGGCAGCAGGCCAGGACAGGGCTTGGCGGCTGGAGCCTTGAAGGACAGCACTCAGCACTGCGACATTTTGTAGCAGCTCTTCCTTGTTCTAGCTGAACACGCACACTGACTCACTGTTTCGAAACACCTGCCAGCGCAACCCAGTGTGGCTGCCATACTCCTCTGACCTTGGAGAATTGTGGGCATCCTCTCGAAGGTCATGTCTGCCTTATTCCAGCCCTGCAACACACAGCTGCATTCATCCATCTCAACCTCGCATGGAGAGGAGAGGCCAACGTGCCACCAAGATACTACGCATACTCTCTCCCTCTCTGCACCATGTCATGCCCACAGATATCTGGCTCTGAGATCAGTGTTTCATCCTTGGGGTCACAGCCGGTGTGGTTCTTCCTGTACTGCCAGCAAGGACAGAGGGAAGGCACTCTGAGGTCCGAGTCTCATCTCCAGCCTTGGAGCACCTTTCCAAGGCTGGCATGGGGACCCTGACCTTTCCTTTGGCCATCTAGACTCTGTTCAGTAACTATAGGATTGCATCCTCAGTGGCCAAAATCATCCGCTTTTCAGAAATGATTACATCAGCTGCGGTTAACATTCCAATGAAGTCCAAGTTCACAATAAAGCAGCAAATGACATTCTGCCCTCTGTGCTCATCTTCCTTTCTCCTAGACTCTCTGCCATGGAGGATGGAAGACAGAAGGGATAAAATTTTCAAAAGAACCCTTAGGATAGCTCAGCTTCTGCTAGACAGGTCAGAGTTCTTTTTGGCTAATTCAGTTATAGAACAATTTACCCAAGGGAATTTTGGAATCCCCATCACCTGAGACATTTCAAATTAGAGTTGACAAAAGATTAGAAAAATGCCCTCAAAGGCAAAAAAAAAGAAAAAAAAAAAGGAATTGTCAAGAAGACAGATAAAGAGGTCTAATACGGCTGTTTTTCCTGACGCAATTGTTTTAGAGTGGCAGGACCGTACTTCTGGATGAAAATGTTGCAGGTACTTTGAAAGGGTAAGGTCACATTAGCTTGAAGCAATCTGACCTTTTCCTGTATTTCACAGAAAGAGAGTTAACTGGAAGATAAATCAGGTTGCCACTGTGCCCACTTAAAGCCCATTTGGAATCATTCCTGTCTCTCTCAGATAAAAAGACGATGCCCATTTTAATCACATTCACCCCTGCATGGTAGCCCTATTCAGGAGTTCAGTCCTCATCCTATTAAAATTGGAGGCCTGTCACTGCATCTTCTCCAGTCTCTTGCCCTGCTGTCCTCACATCAGGGACATGATCAGAAGACGGCAGCCTGCCATGCATATAGGCTCACCACCCCATGACTGAGCAAGGAGGACACGAGGGAAGTGTGGGGCCAGCACACCTCTCCCTCTCATTGTCCATGCGTAAGGGGCAAATGCTCTCCAATGGTCTGACACATACATGTAAGTCCACCGGGGAATCTCAGTTCCCACAAGGTGGAGAAAGTTCTAGATATGCATCCTGTGGCCCATAAAACTGAGGATAAAGGAGGCGCCCTGGCGTACATGGAGTCCTGCTGAGCATCGTGTGCAGCCAGAGGGCCAGCCCATCCCTGTTGCTATTCAGAGCTGCAGCTGCCACTCAGTGAGTGTCCAGTACTCTCTGGACCACGTGGCCTTCACTGCCAGTGAGATCCACATCTCAGAAGAAGCAGGGCAAGCAAAGGAGTGATTCAGTCTCACTCCTACTGTCTCCAAATTCTGAAATACTGGCTAGCTCTCATGCTGGCTATAACCTGGACCTCAGTGCTTCCATTCTATTCCACACAGATTTATGCCGGAAAACTTCACACTTGCCCCTTTCCAAGTGAGATTCCTGAGCATTCACATCATGGTAATGTCCCTACAGACTCAGATTAATGGTGTTGCTAAGACCAGACCAAACTGATCCTGGTGTTAAGCCGGGATGGAGGGAAACAGGTATTCCAGAGGTTGTTAAACTGCAGCTCCCATGATTCCTAGCCACCATGGACAAAGCTGAGGGATGATGGGAGGAGCAGTCCAACAACATCTGAAAAGCCACATGGGATTTCATGAAGAAATCCTTACCAGGCTTGCTTAGCATTCAACTTTTACCTGAATGCTAATGAAAACCCCATGGACAGTACCAAAAGGCAAAACGATATGACACCGGAAGATGAGCCCCTCAGGTCGGAAGGTGTCCAATACGCTACTGGGGAAGAGCAGAGGGCTAGTACTAGTAGCGCCAGAAAGAATGAAGCGACTGGGTCAAAGCCGAAAGGACACTCAGTTGCAGATGTATCTGGTGGTGAAAGGAAAGTCTGATGCTGCAAAGATCTTTACTCCATAGGAACCTGGAATGTGAGATCCATGAATCAAGGCAAGCTGGATGTGGTCAAACAAGAGATGACAAGACTGAACATCGACATCTTAGGAATCAGTGAACTAAAATGGACAGGCATGGGTGAATTTAGTTCAGATGACCATCAGGTATACTACTGCGGGCAAGAATCCCTCAGAAGAAATGGAGTAGCCTTCATAGTCAATAAAAGAGTAGGAAAAGCAGTACTGGGATACAATCTCCAAAATGACAGGATGCTCTCAGTTCGAATCCAAGGCAAACCATTCAACATCACAATAGTCCAAGTCTATGCCCCAACCACTGGTGCTGAAGAGGCTGAAGTTGACCGGTTCTATGAAGGCCTACAACACCTGCTAGAATTAACTCCAAAAAATGATGTCCTTATCATCATGGGGGATTGGAATGCTAAAGTAGGAAGCCAAAAGATAACCAGAATAACAGGCAAGTTTGGCCTTGGAGTACAAAATGAAGCAGGGCACTGGCTGGTAGAATTTTGTCAAGAGAATACGATGGTCATAACAAACACTCTTTTCCAACATCCCAAGAGATGACTCTACACATGGACATCACCAGACGGTCAACACAGAAATCAGATTGACTACGTGCTCTGCAGCCAAAGATGGAGAAGCTCTATATAGTCAGTAAAAACTAGACCAGGAGCTGACTGTGGCTCTGATCATGAGCTTCTCATTGCAAAATTTAGGCTTAAATTGAAGAAAGTAGGGAAAAGCACTGGGCCACTCAGGTATGACCTAAATCATATCCCTGATGAATATACAGTAGAGGTGACAAATAGATTTAAGGAATTAGATCTGATAGACAGAGTGCCTGAAGAACTATGGACGGAGGATCACAACATTGTACAAGAGGTACCAACTAAAACCATCCCAGAGAAAAAGAAATGCAAGAAAGCAAAATGGCTGACTGAGGAAGCTTTACAAATAGCTGAGGAAAGAAGGGAAGCGAAAGGCAAGGGAGAAAGAGAAAGATACAAACAATTGAATGCAGAATTCCAAAGAATAGCTAGAAGAGATAAAAATGCCTTCTTAAATGAACAGTGCAAAGAAATAGAAGAAAACAATAGAATAGGGAGGACCAGAGGTCTCTTCAAGAAAATTGGAGATATGAAGGGAACGTTTCATGCAAAGATGGGCATGATAAAGGACCAAAATGGCAGAGACTTAACAGAGGCAGAAGCGATTAAGAAGAGGTGGCAAGATTACACAGAAGAACTATACAAGAAAGAGCTTAACATCCCTGATAACCATGATGGGCTGGTCACTGACCTTGAGCCAGACATCCTGGAATGTGAAATCAAATGGGCCTTAGGAAGTCTGAGCAGCAACAAAGCTAGAGGAGGAGACAGTATTCCAGCTGAGCTATTCAAAATCCTAAAAGACGATGCAGTAAAAGTGCTACACTCAATATGCCACCAAACTTGGAAAACTCAACAGTGGCCACAGGATTGGAAAAGGTCAGTTTACATTCCCATCCCAAAGAAGGGCAATGCCAAAGAATGTTCAAACTACCACACCATTGCACTCATTTCACATGCTAGCAAAGTGATGCTCAAAATCCTACAAGCTAGGCTCCAGCAGTATGTGAACCGAGAACTACCAGAAGTACAAGCAGGATTTCGAAGAGGGAGAGGAACTAGAGATCAAATTGCCAACATATGCTGAATCATGAAGAAAGCTAGGGAGTTCCAGAAAAACATCTTCTTCTGCTTCCTTGACTATGCTAAAGCCTTTGATTGTGTGGATCACAACAAATTGTGGCAAGTTCTTAAAGAGATGGGAGTATCAGACCATCTTATTGGTCTCTCGAGAAACCTGTATGCGGGTCAAGAAGCAAAAGTGAGAACTGGACATGGAACTACTGATTGATTCAAAATTGGGACAGGAGAACGGCAAGACTGTATACTGTCGCCCTGCCTATTTAACTTATATGCAGAGCCCATCATGAGAAAGGCGGGGCTAGATGAATCACCAGTTGGAATTAAGATTGCTGGGAGAAATATCAACAACCTCAGATATGCAGATGATACCACTCTCATGGCAGAAAGTGAAGAGGAACTAAAGAGTCTCTTGATGCGGTTGAAGGAGGAGAGTGCAAAAGTTGCTCTGAAACTGAAAAACTCATACTAAAAAGCAGAGACATCACCCTGCCAACAAAAATTTGTATAGTCAAGGCTATGGCTGTGAAAGCTGGACTATAAGGAAGAATGAGGCCTTTGAGTTGTGGTGCTGGAGGAGACTCCTGTGAGTCCCTTGGACCGCAAGGAGATCAAATCAGTCAGTATTAGAGGAGATCTACCCTGACTGCTCTCTAGAAGGCTAGATACTGAAGCTGAAACTTAAATACTTTGGCCACCTAATGAGAAGGAATAACTCACTGGAGAAGAGCCTCATGCTGGGAACAATAGATGGCAAAAGAAAAGGGGGCGGCAGAGAATGAGGTGGCTGGATGGAGTCACTGAAGCAGTCGGTGTGAGCTTGGGTGGATTCCAGGGGATGGTGGGGGATAGAAGAGCCTGGAGGAATGTTTTCCATGGGGTTGTGATGGGTCAGTTGCGACTTCGCGACTAGCATAGCATAGCATAGCATAGCATAGCATAGCATAGATGTCCAATGACATCATAGATAATGATATTTCTAAGAAGCAAATGGTATTCAGATGTTCCTTCCAGCTCTGCTTTGAAGGGGGGGGGGCAGGGAATGGTAGTTCAACTGGTATAACACAACACCCATGTTCCACTTGAAGCACTGAAGGGATGGTAACTGGACTTTGATTGAACCAAGCATCCTTAAGAAGGAAGGATGTCCTCACTCCACCTCTGTCTCTTATTTCTTGCTGTTCTGTAAGGCTTCCAGAGGTCTCGTGTTCATAGGTCTCTGCCTATTTAATTATGGCAGTGCTGAACAACAAATTGTGGCAAGTTCTTTAAGAGACGGGAGTACCTGACCATCTTATTTGTCTCTTGAGAAACCTATATGCGAGTCAAGAAGCAACAGTGAGAACTGGATACAGAACCACTGATTGGTTCAAAATTGAGAAAGGAGTCCGGCAAGGCTGTATACTGTCACCCTGCCTATTTAACTTATATGCAGAGCACATCATGAGAAAGTTGGGGCTAGATGAATCACCAGTTGGAATTAAGATTGCTGGGAGAAATATCAACAACCTCAGATATGCAGATGATACCACTCTCATGGCAGAAAGTGAAGAGGAACTAAAGAGCCTCTTGATGAGGGTGAAGGAGGAGAGTGCAAAAGTTGGCCTGAAACTCAACATTAAGAAAACTAAGATCATGGCATCTGGTCCTCTCACTTCCTGGCAAAGAGATGGTGAAGAAATGGAGGTAGTGACAGATTTTATTTTCCAGGGCTCCAAGATCACTGCAGATGGGGACTGCAGCCAAAAAATTAAAAGATGCTTGCTCCTGGGGAGGAGAGCTATGGCAAATCTAGACAGCATACTAAAAAGCAGAGACATCACCCTGCCAACAAAAGTGCGCTTAGTCAAGGCTATGGTTTTCCCAGTTGCAATGTATGGCTGTGAAAGTTGGACCATAAGGAAGGCTGAGCGCCGAAGGATTGAGGCCTTTGAGTTGTGGTGCTGGAAGAGACTCCTGTGAGTCCCTTGGACCGCAAGGCGATCAAACCACTCAGTCCTAGAGGAGATCAACCCTGACTGCTCTTTAGAAGGCCAGATCCTGAGGATGAAACTCAAATACTTTGGCCACCTAATGAGAAGGAAGGACTCCCTGGAGAAGAGCCTAATGCTGCGAACAATAGATGGCAAAAGAAGAAGGGGACAGCAGAGGATGAGGTGGCTGGATGGAGTCACTGAGGTGGTTGGTGTGAGCTTAAGTGGACTCCAGGGGATGGTGGAGGACAGGAAGGCCTGGAGAAATGTTGTCCATGGGGTTGCGATGGGTCGGACACGACTTCGCAACTAACAACAACAACAATGCAAAGGACTGAACCTGGCATAGGAACCTTCTGCAGCCTTACAGTAGCTGTTCTTAGGTGCTGTCAAGTTGTCTCTGACTTACGGCAACCCTTCAAATGTGGTTTTCTTTGTGGAGACAATCCATCTCATATTTGGTCTCCCAGTAGATATCCCCACAACATCTTCTCATTTAGCAAATACTTGAAAGAGGAAATTCTGCTTTCCTATTATAGCAAGGTCACTCAATCTTTCCATCAACTGCGCCAGTAATTTATTCACTGAGTTGTAAATTAAGTTATATCCATCTACCATGATGGTTGCAGTTGGAATGCTCAAGTTATATGGCAATGTATGGAGGAATAAAGTTAGATGCTGAAAGCCCAAAGCTTCCCTCCTGCCATTCCTGGAATAAACTGACTTAGCACCATTGCCTGCCAATACCTGAATCAGTTCCTTGCTTCTTCCAAATGTTGCAAGAGGTGCACTTTTGTTTGTATGTTGCACTGTTGAGCTATTTATAAAACACAACATCAGGACAATACCATGACTTGTAGACCTTCCAGTGTGAAGCAGAGGACAAAGCACATTCTCAGGGGTTGGAAAGTTAGTGCCTTACTCAAGACCCTCCCAGGCAGAAGAAACAACCCTGCCCTCATGCTCTAAGTCAGAGGATAAGGTCCAGCAGAATTCGCAAGTCAGCCTACAAAATCAGGCATGGGCCTTCTAGCAGGACAGTCAGCTACTCCTCAAAGAGGGGAATGATAGGGCCATGTCACCTTAGCTAAGGCTTCAGTGTTTCCTACTGAGACAGCACCATCCTATTGTTCTAGTTGGGGAACCAGCCAAGACAACGCACTTGGAGCTATCCAAAGTCTTGTTTCCTTCTGCTTGACATTGTTAAATGACTTTTGAACTGACTCCTGTTACCAGGTGGGGCTTACCTGCCTTCATCTGACTGATGCTACCAGTATCCTTTCTGAACCTCAAGTAACCACAGAATGGAACACATAACAATTGATGTTTGTATATATTTAAAGACAATAATGTTTAACTTCTCAGGTTTGCTGTTTGGATATTAACTGCTTAATTGTGGAATAATTACGATGAGTAAACTTTTATTCATAGTCTAAAAGACTAGTTCTTTTGGAAATATAACTAGCAAGGGAAGCTTGCCACAGCAGAGTAGGGTCTCGCTGCTTCCTATCTAAGACTCTGCATGATTCCTACAAATCAAAATGAATAACTTGACTTTTCTTACATAAATGAATGTAGCGATCTAAAAGAGGCATATAAAGGATGGTGAAGGAATGCCACAATGATTTAAAGAGAGAGAGAGCTAAGGAAACAGAGATGCCAAATTATAAAAAAATGGCACACAAATGATAATAAAATCCTAAACAATGCAATCAATAAATAAATACTTCTGAAGGCCAAATGAATGTTTTCAGGCAAATGTTCCATTTCTAGCATGAGGCTACTAAATCCCATGTTTCAGTGTTAGTGGAGTTTTCACACCCTACGGTGCATAAATCAGCTCAAGTATTATGATCATTAATCATTATAATAACTTCTTGAGTCCCATACAGTAGGTGAAGCAAGTGAATATAGGATGCATGTCTCACTCACACTGGCTCTGTTCAAATATGTATTAATTCTTAAAGAAAATTCACTCCTGGGAGTAGGGCGTCCTTAGAAAACAACAACCGCAATCCTGGTTTTCCCATGCTTAGGAAGTCAGCCTCGGCATTAATATTTCTCTGTTGTTATCTTGGTCACTGATAGCTTTTCCAAGCTATCTAACTCTTAACTTTGGCTGGTGTTTGGTTCCAGTCCACATCAACATCTTGTCCTGTGTTGTGGCTTCAGTCCCTGTAAGTCAGAACTTTCCCAGTCTATGGACTCTAACCCTGAATTCTAATAAAGGCTATTGGTTTTCATTGATCTCCAAACTACATTGAGTCCTGTCATATTTGGATTGTCCCTGTCTTGGGTTGTGTTATAAAATGCAGTATTTTGAACTAAAGCAAAGGGGAAGGTATGTATCTATTTATTTATTGTACTTATATCCTGTTCTTCTCTTGAGGACCTACATTTTATAGAAACATAGAAACAGAGCGAGTCAGAAGGGGTCTCCCGGGCCATCTAGTCTGACCTCCAGCACCAGCCGGCTCCGCTCACGACATGCCGACCATGTGGACATCCAGCCTATCCTTGAACACCTCACCGATGGGGCCTCAACGACCTCTCATGGAGCCCATTCCACACCCTCGGGGTCCTGACTGTCAGGAAATACTTCCTGGCATGCAAATGGAACCTTGGCTCCCTGAGCTTTGCTCCATTGGAACGCATCCTGCCTTCCTCTGCAGGGGAGAACAGGTCTCTACCCACCTCCGTGTGACATCCCCTAACATACCTGTATGTCACCAACAGATCCCCTCTGAGTCTCCTCTTCTCCAGGCTGAAGAGACCCAGTTCCCTCAGTCTCGCCTCATACGGCATCCTCAGCAAACCGGCCACCAACCTTGTGGCCCGATGCTGCACTGACTCTAACCTGGCTATATCCTTCCTGTGACGTGGAGCCCAGAACTGAGCACAATACTCCAGTTGCGGGCACACCAGAGTCGTGTAGAGTGGTAGTAATACCTCTCTTGATCTAGAAGCCACACTTCTGGCTATGCAACCAAGGGTGGTGTTCGCCCTCTTGACCACCGCATCACACTGCTGACTCATGTTTAGCCTGCAGTCAACCAGTACCCCGAGGTCTCTTTCACAAGTGCTGCTCTCCAGCCACTTGTCACCTAACCTGTACTTATGACAGCTATTCCTATGCCCCAAGTGCAAGACCTTGCACTTATCCACATTGAACGCCATCCTGTTGTCTCCTGCCCACTTCCATAGTCTGTCCAGATCCTTTTGGATCTGGAGTACCTGCTCCTCAGTTGTGGCCACTGCTCCAGTTTTAGTGTTGTCTGCGAATGTGATCAGCA
The DNA here is from genome assembly GCA_023646645.1 of Varanus salvator macromaculatus. NCBI lineage: Eukaryota > Metazoa > Chordata > Lepidosauria > Squamata > Varanidae > Varanus > Varanus salvator. Next base: position 48,919,631 of record JAIXND010000674.1, on the reverse strand, counting down.
GACTGTCGTTAATGAAAAGATTAAACAGGATCAGTCCCAGGACAGAGTCCTGGGGACCCCGCTTGTCACTGGCCGCCATCCCGATGATTCCCTGCTAATGGTTACCTTCTGCTTTTGGTCAGTCAACCATGCCCTAATCCACCGGACAGGGCTTTGGTGTATCCCAAAACTCCTCAGTTTCTCCACCAGGATATCATGGGGCACTTTGTCAAAGGCCTTGCTGAAATCCAGGTATACCAAATCCACTGCATCCCCTCCATCTAGCCATCTCGAAACCTTGTCATAGAATTCCACAAGGTTTGTCTGGCAGGACCTGTTTCTGAGGAAGCCATGTTGTGTGGCTGTCAGCCTCCCTTCCCTATCTAGCATCACTAGATCTCTCTCTATTATGAGCCTTTCCATTGTTTTTCCTACAATGGACGTAAGGCTAACCAGTCTATAATTCCCCATGTCCCTTCTACTACCCTTTTTGAAAATTGGGACCACTGATGCCACCCTCCAGTCCTCTGGAACTTCACCCATTTTCCACGAGGTCTCAAAAATGGAGACCAGCAGGAGTGAGAGAACCCCTGTCAACTCTCTAAGTACTCTCGGATGTAACCCGTCAAGGCCTGGCGCCTTTGTAATGTCCAATGCCCTGAGGAGCCCCTCGACTTCAAGGGGGGGGGGTGATTCTAATCTGTGCCACTAAGTCCCCGGCCTCATCTAATCTCCTATGCAGATATGCCCCATCCTGCTTTGGGGAGAACACAGAGGCAAAATAGTCATTTAGCATCTGTGCCTGTTCCCTCATGTCAGTCACTGGATCTCCTTCCTCCTTATTTAGTGGTCCCACCACTTGTCTCCCCTTCCTCTTCCTATTTACATGCTGAAAGAAGCCCTTATTGTTGCTCTTGATATTCTTGGCAAGTCTCAGCTTGTAATCAGCCTTAGCCTTGCGAAGAATCCTTCTGCAACAGGCCTCCTCCTCCCGGTATACCCTTTTGTCTATTTCCCCCAGTACCCATTTCCTATGGAGGCTCCTCTTTCGTCTAATCCCCCTTACCACCTCCTTTCGCATCCATGGCGGCACTCTCCTCCGCCTCCCCACCTTACTGACTAGAGGTATCGTCAAGGCTTGCACCTCCAAAACCTCCCTTTGAGTGCCATCCACCCCTCCTCAACTCGCTTACCTTCCAGTAACCTATCCCAGGAGACTTTCCCCAGCCTGGCCTTCAGTTGGCCAAAGTTGGCCCTCTTGAAGTCCCAGCTTCTAGTGCTCGCCCTGCTGCACGGCCCCAGTACCCTGATCTCAAAGCAAAGGATGGAGTGATCACTTGCATCCAGAGCTCCCCTAATCTGTACTTCATCTATCAGCTCCTCCCTATTGGTCAAGACCAAGTCAAGGATGTTTCCCCCCCGGTCACCTCTCGGACCCTCTGTGTGAAAAAAAATCTTCACTGCCGCCCTGTGAAGTAGGCTAAATCATGAGATGGCGACTGCCGCACGGTCAGCCAGTTAATTTCAGGGCTGAGGGGGAAATTTAAAGGGCCTGCAACCCTGATCTGACACATGCCATTTTGTGCTAAAAGATGCACTCTTGTCTATAGCTTCTTGCATTAGAAGGGACAAAATATGGATGCCTTGTGAGACACAAAAACAATTGGGACAAAACCATTTTTACTGGCAAAATGCAGGCCAACCTCCCACTAACCTCATGTCAGTGTTCCATTTCAGTGCATAAACTTTGCAGTTCGACTTGGTAAAAATGGGGAGGGAAGGATGAACTTCATGAGTGTCTACATGATGAGTTAATTAAGAAAATGGTTGCATTGAAGCAGTATAATCTTGTGGCATGCATTATAAATTCATATATCTGTCAAGATATGTGGCTGGGAAACTCCCAAACAGTTGCTTAAAATGGAAGACTTTGAACAGTAATCAGCTGAACCTTCATTTTGGCACATGGTGCTTCTGAGTTAACAAGTGAATCATTCCGGTTACAATTATAATTAGCTAATCAAGTCAATAATAGCTCCCAAGAAATTATGACTTTGGCACACAGCACATAACTCATCTTTAGCAAAACAAATTATGAGAAGTGGACAGACGATGAAGAATCTTTGAACATTGTTTGTAGAAACACAAGTTGTATCTAATCAAAGTTAGTAATTATGTGTAAAACTTGAATTATTTAAGTCTCAGGATAGCCTTCTGCATCTGTAGCAAACAGATTGTGTAATGCTGTCCTCATTTTTCTGTCAGAACAAAATAAAGGACAACTTAATGATAATCTAGGAATTGTTAATGGGCACTTTTTACTGACGCCACCATTTTACGTCAAGACCTTGAACATAGTAGATGGCTTAATGACATTCTACTTTCTTCCACTGGAATAATGTAATCCAACTGCAGGTGCATAAATAAAGTGTTATTATACAACTTGCTGTGGAAAAAGTGGTCTTGTTTTATTGTATTTTTAAAAAAAGAACACCCTGCAAGGTAGATCAGGCTACTGGCACATGGTTTCTTAATGAGTTTCATGTTTGAGTGTCACTTTGAAGCCAAGTAGCTTAGTTGCTCGTGAAATATTCTGAAGCACTGCATCACACTTTTCTCACACTAGACGGGATGGATAGTCAAATCCGATGCGCATGCCATTCAAAGCAATATAATGCATCCTTCCAGGGGCCTGCATTTGGAATCAATATCCAATTTATATTTTCAGTTCCAAATCTATAATATCCCAGGGTGCATGGATAGGTGGGAAGGGACCAGGTTCATATCTCTACTCAGCCATGAAATTCACTTGGCCAGTTACTATTTGTCAACCTAGCCAGGGTTGTTGTGAGAATAAGAGGGATCAGGACAGAACATGTAGCGCATCATCTATTGGGCAGATTAGAAACATGGATGGATGGATGGATGGATGGATGGATGGATAGGAAAGCCATGTTGAGAGCACTTGTGCTGAAGGGTAGGATAAAAATAGCTTAGGAGACCATCAAATGTGGCTGCCCATAACTCTCCAAACATAAAGGATGATGGGCACCCAAAGGAAGGCTGTTAACCAGTAGTGCTGCCTCTGCACTACCCCTCAAAATGCTTAATTTTGGCCATCAAAGTGTTGTTCTAATCCTCATCAAGAGAAGAGCCTAGGGCACCAGCAGGATTCCTCAGGGAATGGTAATACCTTCCCCCTCTTTGCCCCATCCCCTGGGAGGCCCCACATGCACTGTCTCCAAAGACTGTCTTTCCATCTTTGGAGTTCCAGCAGTGCAGAAATAACCATGTCAGCTAGGAGAGGGAGGAAGAGCCCTCCAAAGGTGGGGTCCCACCTTGGAGCTAACTTTGGAGGTTTTTTTCTAAGACTGTTGCCAGGATGCCAACACATCCTCTGCTCCCACACGGCCAGAATTACAGGAGTCTTGAAATAAAGATGCCTGTTTATACACATGAAACTCCTTAGCTGGGTCAACATGTTTTCTCTCCGAACATCACTTGCTGTATAATAATAAATGTACTTATCATTAAAGTGTACTTATGGAGGTGTACTTCTTGATTTAGTCCTTCTCTGGTGCCAGCTTTGCAAAGAAATGTTAACATTAATTAGGTTTAAAATTATGTATTTTTTGAAGTCTGCTTTTTTTCTGTTAAAACTCTTCATCAAATCTCTAAGCAGGACTTACAAAGTAAAGCTGGTCAAAATGGAATGGTTTATATAGAATTCATCATGCATATTACACACTCTTTAAAAAAATATGTCATTTGGGATATAAATTCTTTTTGTTAGTTGCGAAGTTGCGCCCGACCCAATTGTGACCCTATGAACAACATTCCTCCAGGCCTTCCTGTCCACCATCCCCCGGAGTCCACCCACGCTCACACCAACTGCTTCAGTGACTCCATCCAGCCACCTCATTCTCTGCCACCCCCTTCTTCTTTTGCCATCTATTGTTCCCAGCATTAGACTCTTCTCCAGGGAGTCTTTCCTTCTCATTAGGTGGCCAAAGTATTTGAGTTTCATCTTCAGTATCTGGCCTTCTAAAGAGCAGTTGGGGTTGATCTCCTCTAGGACTGACTGGTTTGATCGCCTTGCGGTCCAAGGGACTTGCAGGAGTCTCCGCCAGCCCCACAATTCAAAGGCCTCAATTCTTCAGTGCTCAGCCTTCCTTATGGTCCAACTTTCACAGGCATACATTGCAACCATAGCCTTGACTATACGCACTTTTGTTGGCAAGGTGATGTCTCTGCTTTTTACTATGCTGTCTAGATTTGCCATAGCTCTCCTCCCCAGGAGCAAGCATCTTTTAATTTTTTGGCTGCAGTCCCCATCTGCAGTGATCTTGGAGGCCAAGAAAATAAAATCTGTCACTACCTCTATTTCTTCCCCATCTATTTCCCAGGAAGAGAGAGGACTGGATGCCATGATCTTAGTTTTCTTAATGTTGAGTTTCAAGCCAACTTTTGCACTCTCCTCCTTCACCCTCATGAAGAGGCTCTTTAGTCCCTCTTCACGTTCTGCCATGAGAGTGGTATCATCTGCATATCTGAGGTTGTTAATATTTCTCCCAGCAATCTTAATTCCAACTGCTGATTCATCTAGGCCAGGGGTCTCAAACTCAACTAACCTGGGGGACGCTGGAAGTAGAGTCTGGGCCGCATCAAGTATTCCACCGCAGTGGTGGTGGGCCGCTCATCCCGCGTCACTCCTGGAGGCCAACCCGGGCACCACTGGTACACTATCACTAAACTTTGATATCAAGTGGGGGCCACAGAATATCATCTTGCAGCCCACGGGCCATGAGTTTGAGACCCCTGATCTAGGCCCACCTTTCTCATGATGTGCTCTGCAAATAAATTCTAGTCTTGACTAATTCTTTATATCCATGGATATTTTATTTTGCCCAAAGGAATCAGAATATGCTGTTAATCACCATTTTCCAATTTTAGAGCTGCACATTTAAATATACAATGTATAGATGTGAGTTTAGAGAAGCCACAAGAGGGCTGATGCAATGCTGCCCTTTGTGATGCTGGAGGTTGGGGACAGAATGGAGAAAAATAGTCCCTTTAATGTGTTTTTTCCTAAGCACACAATGCTTGACTGTAGAATGCTACAGAACTAGCCAACATTTCAGTGGATGTACTTTCTAAGGTCTGATGAACTGAAATTACTTTTCATGTCCCAATAACTGACTTAACTACTTCATTTACCATGTGTGATGTCATATGGTTTTCATGAGCTTTAACTGTATGTGTATAGGGCAGACCTTGGGTGCCTTCAGGAATGACTGCACCCCATCTGTTCTTACATACCTCAAGAAACATGAGTAAGCCAGGAATTCTCTTCTCTCTTCTCAGGTAGGGCTAAGTTGGCTTCTCTCCCTCACATACAAATTGATTTCTCCTTAGCCAAGTCTACATGATGGCTTAGATCCAGCAAAGTCACAAGCGTGCACTATGTTCTTCCATGTTTTGTGGGGGAGCTGCAGAGCTGGGAGAAAGACTGACATGTGGAGGAGAAGCATATGGCAGGGAAAAGCTGATTGTCAAAGAGGGAAGCAGAAAATTCCACATTAAGTGCAATGGCAGTTGCTGTCACCTTTCTAGATCCGCTCCAGAAGGGCCATCTCGTCTTCCATGAAATCAGTTTGGTAAGCTTTGTCTAGGGACATGTGACACTGGAAAACACACTCCATTTGAACTCGGAAGTTTTTCAACACATTTCTAGCCTGACAACCAAAAGCAGTCTAAGTTGAGGAGATGAACTTCTGCTTCAGCAAAGTTGCTCAAAATCTTTGCACAAACATGAAGGAAAGAATTGCATTTCTTTAGTGCAATTTGCACAAATTTACACACACAATCTCCCTTTGCTCCTTCTTTATTTCACCGAGGGACACTGCCTCTGAACATGGAGTTTCTATCCCTCCTGGAGAAGGATTTCATATCCAAACCACTCAATCTAATGTTGGCTATTTCTCTATTCTCTTCTTCCCAACTCCTGATTAAATGATAGTGGCCCATTTAATTTTTATTTATTTATTTATTTACATATATATATGCCGTCCCCTTGCAGACAAGCCTCGGGGTGGCTCAACAGCAATAAACAAGTACAAACAATTTCAATGTTGGTATTAAGTCTCACCCTTTCCCCAATTGGCCTAGCATTTCTTGGCATAACAATTCTCTCTCTTCTAGATCAAGATGAATTTTTAAAAAGTAATTTGTCATATGCCCACCCAGTATTCTCAATAACTCTCAATACTTCTGCTTCCCCTGCCTTCAAACCAACACAATCCGTGGCTGAGGATTAAACAGAGCTGTAATCCTATGCTTCTCAATTCAGAAGTGATTCCCATTGTTTCAGATAGAGCATATTCCTTGGTAAGCATGAATGTATAGACTGGAACTTGAATCAATGCTTCACTTTCCCTCTCCCCAAACTTCCAGATGAAAATAAGAAAAGATAGCTTTAGAGCCTCTGGTGCTGTTTTTAAACCATGCACCTTTGGATCTTTTTGTGAAAAAAAGAAAAGATTTCTATCCCTTTTCTTCTAGACCAGTGGTGACGAACCTATAGCACACATGCCACAGTGGGCACCAAGAGCCCTCTCTGTCGGCACGCTAGCCAAGTCGCCCCAGCATTGCCTCAGCAGCCGAGCACTGGATAACAGTGCACACAGGCGCCATGCACATGCTCGGAAAGGAGTTGTGGCGCCAGCCAACGACGTCACCAGCCGCGGCTCATTAGCTGTGACACATCCAAACTTTCACACAGCTGGTCAGTGTGCTGGCAAGAATATATATATATATATATGCTTGGACTGGCTGTGAGTTGTTTTTTCTAAACTAAAAACTCAGTTTTCAGGTTTTATTGCAGTGTTGGCACTTTGCAATAAATAAGTGGGGTTTGGATTGCAGTTTGGGAACTTGGTCTCTAAAAGGTTCACCATCACTGGGTTCGGTTAGAAAAATGAGGTGTCCTGGTATGATTTGAAGGTTGGAATGTGTTTAGAATGGGCAGGAATGATGAGCTGTGCAGAAAATGCTACTCAAGGAAGGCTTTTTCAAAATTGCATTATTTTTCAATGGAACTTTCACCCGCCATTAGGGTTAGGGGTGTGCACCAGGACAGGGTTAGGGTTACAAAAATGAGGTGTCCTGGCATGATTTTGATGGTTCCAATGTGTTTAGACTGGGCAGAAATGTTGAGTTGTGCAGAAAGTTATACTCAAGGAAGGCTTTTTCAAAATTACATTATTTTCAATGGTATTTTAGCCCTATATTAGGGTTAGGGGTGTGCATCAGGGTAGTGTGAACCTATGGGACACATGCCACAGCGGGCATGCAGAGTCCTCTCTGTCGGCGCGCAAGCCAAGTCGCCCCAGCATCGCCCCAGCAGCCGAGCATCAGATAACAGCACACATAGGGGCCATGCTCATGCTCAGAAAGGAGTAGCGGCTCCAGGTGATGACGTCATGAGCCACAACTCGTCTGAACTTTCACATGGCTGGTCAGTGCACTGCCAAGGAAATATATATTTTGGTTGGACTGGCTGTGAGGGTTTTTTCTATTTTTCCCCCTAAACTAAAACCTCAGTTTTCAGGTTTGGATTGCAGTTTGGGCATTCGGTCTCTAAAAGGTTCACCATCACTGTCCTATACACACACAAACACATTCCAGCTCTTGCAGTCAGAGGTATACTGATTCTGAATATAGAAGGCTTTCAAACTTTTCAAAATTTTGTCCTCCCATTCCTGTTTCTACTTTTACCTAAACCTTTTTCCTGTTTCTTGGCTTGGGATTAAGACTTCCATCCTGCACACAGTTACGTAGGAGGGCAATAGAAATGTTGAAAAGACTCATATAGAAATACACTGTTAATCTAGGATCCTCTCCCAATTTGCAGCATGAAACCTCTAAACCTTTCTGGCTTTTATTATGTGACACATCTAACAGCAAACAACAGTTAAAACGTTCATTTAAAGAAGATTTGGGAGAAAGGAAAAAAAGAAATGCATTCACTACAGTGCATAAAACTATAAATGCAGGAAGAACAAACACAAACTCAAATGTATTTCTTTAAAACATTTAATTCGAAATAACCCACTTTATATTTCTGTTGTTTGCTTTTTCACGATATACACACTAAATTACCCAGCAAGCAATATTTCCAGAAAATAGGACAGCTTTCCTTCTTTCCTTCCTCCCTGTCGGTCTGTGTATTTATTTATTTATATGGTAAGAGTGGCCATGTTGTTTCTTCCCAAAATAGCAGAAAAAATGTTGTGACGGGAAAGAAAATAGCAACCGCAATGCAAACAAAGCCAAAAGAGCCTGTCAGTTTCTTGTACTTCCACCCCAACTCTCTGAATCGATGGCTGACCAGGGCTGCAGAAGCTTCTGGGCATGGGCTTATGGTGAAGCCTACTGATTCTCACTGAAAAGCACTGGGGTTCTTTTAGGATTTTTTAAAAAATGTTTTCAATCAACTCCAATACAATAGGAATAGAAAGCCATTAATGTTTTATGTGAGATTGCTTTAAACTTTTCAGAGACCATGAGTGAAAAATTGTCATCAGCCTGCTTCTGAAAGTCAATTTTGACAGAGCACAGTTGTGTTGTTTGTTCATTTGTGTGAACATTTGTTTGTTCATTTGTTTTTCTCCCTCAAGCTTTCACCAAACTTCTTGAAATTTCCCACATATATCAAACCAAGATATCTTTGGCACCTACTTTTCTGAAAGATTGGTAATTTTATGAAGATCAGAACAACCTACTCACCCTAATTTCCCTATTGCATCCTTTTTTTTCCATTTTTTTTTTTACTCCTGGGACATTTTACTTCACTATAGATGTCTGTTGAACAAGGTACACTGGTGTAAAGACCATTGTACCATATTGTAGGCATGCACTGTGCAATTCCATGCGAGTTTACACAGAAGTAAGCCCCGATGTGTTCATTGGAATTATTGCCAATAAGTGCATACAGGTTAGAGTCCCAATAGAGTCATACAAGGGTGTATGCAGGGCTTTTTTTGTCATAGAACGTGCCGGAACGGCATTCCAGCACCTTTTTTTCCAATGGATTTTACGAAGTGATTTTGAACGGTGTAGCAGATCAGCAACAAACATCATTAACATAGTGCCTGCAAGCTGCTTTTGTGTCTGCTATCTGCTATCTGATAGTGAGATAGGGAAGGCGCTGCTCGGCTTGGGATTGGTTGGTGTGTGTGGTCGCACGCTGAGGGCTTACTGCTGGCGGCAACGTGAGTTCTGACACCTTTTTAAAAAAATATTTTATTTATTTATTTATCGATTTATATCCTGCCTTTTTCCTACAAAGGGCTCAAGGCAGCTTACATCATTCTCCTCCTCCATCTTATCCCCACAACAACAACCCTGTGAGGTAGGTTGGGCTGAGAGTCTGTGACTGGCCCAAAGCCACCCAGTTGGCTCCATGGCCAAGTGGGGACTCGAACCCAGATCGCCTGAGTCCCAGTCCCATGCTCTTAACCACTGCGCCACACTGGCTCTCAAAAAAAGCACTGGGTGTATGTATACAACCTACATCCAAACCCAGCCTACTTTAAGTCCCATGTTTCCCTGGTCCCACCCTTAATCCACAGCCTTGGTGGTTATGCAAGTTTTTCCTAGAAGGTCGAAAGACCTTTCCCAAAGTTTCCTTCCTGGCAGTAAGGCCTGAAATGATGCACCTCACCCTCCTCCAGAGCTTTACCAAAATCCTATCTTGTCTCCAAGCTGAAGGAAGTTTGACACTCCTGGTGTAGTATGTTTTGAGTAAGTACCTCGAATGTTGCTTCATGTGCAATTCCAGAAGTTTTTTGGAGAGGTCTTTTGAAGGAAGACATATTTAGAAATGCTTGAGGGTGTTTTAAAAATTCCAACAGGTTAGTGGTATTATTTTCCAAGAAGAACAAATTGCCATCAAATATCACCTGAAGGATGATTTGAGCAACTTCCCCATAAAATTTCTCTATAGGTGAAATTTGACAGTGAACATAGGATGGATGGGAAGATTCCTGAGAAATATTGCTAACTGTACTGAAATTAGAATACATCAAAGAGAATGCTCTCTCCAAAGAATCTCACCTGGCACCTATGTTATGAGCTTTTTTTGGACTCCATGTTAAAAAAAAAAAAATCTATTTGTTCCCCCTGACTTTTAAGAACAGTTATCAAAACTGTAAAATCTATTCTGCTGGTGGTTTTAATATGATACTATGATGTGATTATTTGTTATATTCTGTTGATTTCCCCTTTGTAATGTCTGTATTGTATGTTTTTAATGCATTGCACCCTTCCCAAAAAACTTTAGCTACTGCACAATTTAAAGGGTCAATGAATAAACAAGCAGGGGAGCACAAATTCTCCTTTCACAAAAATTCCAAACATGTTCGTTTTCCAAGCAAATGCCTATGAAAAGGAAACGGAAATCTGCAAAATAATTTCCCAAGGAGTTTCCTCATATTTCTCATTCATAGAGTTGGACTGTGCTTGTGAATGGAATGCCACTACCCAGTTAGTTCTGACTGGAGGGCTATATAGAAATGAAAGCAGCAACAACAGCCCTTACTGTAAATGCTTAAAGGGCATTCTAGGGAAACAGAGAGGACATATTTCTTGCCCTTTAGGCTGAAATACTGGTAATGCTATCAGGGTTTTGGGTGACTTAGCATCATACAGGCTATGTTGTGTTGACTGCAAATTTAATGCCGATCGCTTACATGGGTTTTGGAATAGAAACAAATCTTTCGAACTCATTCAGTGTGCACATATGTAATAGGAAGAAGAGTTTTGTAATTATGTTAATAAACCAAATGTGCTTACATTTTCAAATGCAGTACTTAACATGAAGACAAAATAGCAATTAGAATTACCTTGATTCTTTAATTATGTAACAGTTTGTTGTTGAACATCAAATGCATATCAAAAGAGAAGTCGCTAACCCATCAGTTCTAGTCAAGGCTCCCTTCCTAGCACTGGAACATTTGAAGAACAGACAAATGTAACATGACATAATGCAGTCAGACCTGCCTCATTCCTTCCTAATCATTTTCAAACTGACCTTGACATTTTAATGAGATACAGGGAAAGCAAAATGCAGTGTGCAGGAAAAGAATACCAACATGTAATTAAAAAGACATCCACAGAAAAGCGGGCTAAATGAATGTACATTCAAACAAAAACAAATCACCTTGTTTGAAACAATGCGGCACAATTTGGACACCCGATTGCAACATCTTGCAATTCATTTTGAGAAAGGCATTGTGATGAATAAAATCATATCTTTATTGTTTGTACTTGCAGAGATCAGACCTTGTTTAATAACCTGAATATTCTTGAGTTGAACAAGACGTTGTCCAGAAGCAACAGCAATGCACCAAGGTAAGTAAAGGGTGTGACTTTGAAATGATTCTCCGTGGTCATGATTCGTGAAGCCCTGTCTGCTGTTGTCCTCCATCCTGAAAGACTGCAGCTTCAGCACCCTTTTCTGTTTTACACTTCACCTCCGTTAACTAATCATGTATTGTCTCATTGTGTAGCCATCCAGATTTCATTACTGACAGCATCATGAGGGCAAATGAAGGTCTCATGTTTAGAGCAAATCCAACTGGCTATGGCTACATCACTGCATCTAGACAGCTTGACACATTATCCTGTGTCAGACTCCGGGCTGCCAATAGGGAGCTCCTCACTTGTTAAAAAATTAAAGCTGTGGGCAATAGATCCTGATCGATTAGGTTCTCCAAGTCAAAAGCAAGCTTTCCAAATGATTTAAAGGAGAATTTTGGAAGTAGAATTCCAGGAGTTGTTGAGTGCTGCCAATGGAATCTGTTCCCTCTGTGGCGACATATTCTGCTCAAAATAGGACAAATGGCTGCATATTTTGCCATTCTTAAAGGGCCACAAGGGGGAGGCTGTATTCTTTGCCAAGAGGCAATGCCATCTGCCACAGTGTCAGGTAGGCTTAAGGGGGTGCCGTATATTGAAACGCACTGCCCATGTGGACAGAGCATGGAAACAATATCCCACATGCTTTTGAACTGCTAACTTTTTGAGGAGTTGTACACCAAGGATCTAGGTTCGAGTCTGATCCATATGCGAGATTGGTCAGACCGGGAGAAGGTCCGCTTTTGTTCTGTCCACAGAGTTGGCTGACACAGCGGAGGGAACAACAGCATTTCTCTGGGAGAGTGTTAAGAGTTGCTCTAGTGCCCATTAGCAATGCTGTGATTGTGTGCACTTGTGCAGATTTGTATTGTATTGCATTGTATTGTATTCTTGGGCCAATAAGGGTTCCTATGACTCTTCAGTGCATTGAGACTGAAGGGGGTAGGGAAATGTGCCAAAGCAGGAGCACAGCTGGGCAGAAAAGCCACTCAGAAGGGAGCTTGTTGCTGACATCTGAATGTTAAGTAGAGGGAGCGCAGATGAGCCCCAGACTATGTTGGAAATGATGGTGATGAGAATGTGGCACCTTCACCATGCCCTGTGCCTTTCCACCAGAATTGCTTCAAAAGCTTTTAAGGGTGGGTGACAAAAATCCCCCCCACACACACACACACACACAAATGAAAGAAATTGGGCCCAGCCCTACTTTATTCTGTGGACTTCTGTACAAGCCTCGATATTCCTATTTGTCCCCGCAAGCAGTAGCCGTAAGTCCTCTTGCAAACACAGATATGCTTTTCCCCCAACATGGTGGTAGTTAGTTATCATTTAGCCTTATGAAGGTCCCCTGTGAAAAATAAACAGCAGAATCCAGCTAATTAAGACCTCATTTTTCCCTGTTTTAAAGGAACCAATTTTCTTTCTTTGCTTAAGAAATTGAGTTCCAAACACATTTGACCCATGGCAGCAGGTGAAGAACTCCCATCAAAACAGGATCTTTCATTTCCATACCTTGTGGAGTTGCTGTTGTTTGAAAGAAGTGTAAACAAATACTGTGGTAAGTGAAAGCTTGGCCATTCAGGGAAAAAGCTTTTTTTTTTCAGCCAAGTTTTAAATGCCAGTTCTTTGTGTGTATAAATTGTACAACTACACACCTACAAAACTGTGGATTTCTGTTTTGAAAAATGTTTATTCTAAATTCAGCATTCCTCATGTTTCTGCATCCTACTGCAAATGCTCTTGAAGTTGTGTTGAGTGCAACACACAATACCACTTGGCTTTCCCTCTTACAATGGGGTGGTCTTAACGCTCCTCCACCTTTTCTATACGTGCAAATATAGCAATATTTGTTCTAATTTAGAATAGAAAACTTCTTCTCACAGTATAAAAGATAGTGACCAGGTAGGCTACATGGCCTGCACAACCCACTAGCCACGCAGCCCCTTAGGGTAGGAACTTTAAGGCTCTTTCTTCATATGGTCCTTTGTCTTGAAACCTTGCTTGGACTGGGTAGCCCTTACTGAGGACTCTCCTCCATAAAGTAGAACACATCACCAAGCTATCTTGGGGTGCCAGCCATCGGCAAGCAGTGCATGTGAAGCTGAGGCTTCCCTTTGGCTCCACCTCATCCTGAAAGCAGCACGCAGTTTCTCTGTCAGGCCATGTCCTCAGATTCTACGGTGATATGGACACATGGTCCCAAGATCTGGCCTTAGGTTTCAGGTCCTTCTTCTCAGAATCTCTTGAACAATGAACGAGGGACAAGAACCACAGGCTACCTATTTTGTGTTTGACTGAAAAACCTTAATCAGCCCACCTGCCCAGACTGGTTCTTGGAGGGCTCAGGCATACATGGACTCAGGACACCACCCTAACACTAATTATGATGATTCAGTAGCTAATAGAGGCCTTCCTAATGCACCACAAAATCTTGTGGTATAATGGTTAGAACAAGAGTTGGCAGCCTGTGGCCCTGTGGATGAATGTACTGCTCAGTCTAATTTCAAACACTCTCTGCATGTGATAATTTCAGACCTCTGGCAAAAGGGACCTGCCTCTTCCCTGGCAGCTCACTTGGGGAGATGTTAGAAGAAAGGGAGAAAGAAGGAGAAAGAGCAAAGAGAAGGGAAGAAGGGCGAAAACAAATAATCCAAGAGCTTTTGACAGAAAAAGGTTGCCCACCCTGAGTTAGATAATGAGTTAGATCCTTGATGGAGCCAAGGATCCAGGACACCTAGGTTCAAATCCCCACTCAGTTACAAAACAGATGGGGAATATCCAGTCAGTCACTTTCTCTCAGTATAAGCAACCTCAGAGGGTAGTTTTGAAGTTGCAAGGACAGTAAGTAGAGAATCATATTTGTCCTCTACTTCAATCACTTCAGACTAACAGCACTATAAAGTAAATAATTTATCCTACTTGTCTTACAACCTAAATCCTCTATCCAGATTTTTTTCCCCTTTACATCCCATGATTTACCTTGTTATCCAGGGAAAGAAGGGGTTGAGCAGGTTGGTGATGCTCAACACCAGACAGAAAAAAGTACAAAGTATAATTCAGCACAGGGACATATTTATATCTACATTTACATGCACTTAATCAGTGCCTAATTGAATATTTTCTGCCTTACATTGATTCAATGATGTATTTCATTCTAACTTAACTAAGTTTTATCACCCTTTCTTCTGGCACTGCAGACATAGTTTCCTTTGGTTGAGGACAAATGAGGTGTGCTATAATGAAACCAGCCTCCAGAAACCCAGAAAGAAAAGCAGGTAAGGTCCTACTCACTCCATGCTTGCATTAAATAATGCATTAATGCCAAGTTCTTATGTAAAATGTATTGTTTTATAATGCCCATAAAAATAAAATACAACAGCTTATTGCAGTAATAAAAGCCAGACCTGCCTAGAACATTGCTATACGTTGTCAATCATGAGATGTAAGTAGTTATGCTATGAAAATCACATTATGATTATAGTTTTGTCAGTTTCTCCACCTCTCTAAAATTGCCAGTTTTATGTACACTGTTCCCTTTCCAACTATGATGAAGCAAATGTCCCTGGATGGTTTCCCAACAGTTTCACTGACCTAAATATTCCAGTATTCAAAGATATGAATGACATATAGGAAGGCCTAAAACTCCAAGAAAACCACTTGGTTTTATTTATGTCAGTGATTCCTTTTCTTTAATACTGGCCTGTAGATGGCCTCTTAGATGGCCTATGAGAGCATAACAAAACTGGAAGGAAATGCTAGAAGCTAAATTAAAAATGCTGCCTTCTGTATTTGATGCAGTTGTGCTGAATACAGAAGAAAGCAATTAGTGATTCCACAGACATCAGTGTAGCAAGTTTATTGGATCCAGGATCTTAGTGAACTAAATCTACTAAGAACAAGAAGTCAAATTTACCCCACAAATCTGCCTCAACATTTGCTTTAAAAATTGGAGCAGCACCAAATTCCCAACTGCCTAAGCAGAAGGCTGTTACTAGGAATGGAAAAATCTGTCCTTTTAGCTTTCCTCCTACATTGCATTTTCAACACCTTAATTTCTTAGTAAATGAAGCATCTCTTGACCTGAATTCGTAGCAAATATGAACTGAACTCTCAGCCACCTACCCAAACCAATTTTAATGTGTTCAGCTATTTCCGGAAGAGAAAGGACCATGTTGTAACTGCTTGTCATCTAGCTGTTAGAGATGAAGGGGGACTGGGGAGAGCAGTCAGTCCTAATTGCACATTAATGTGGCTGAAGACAAAACGGTGAGCACTCAGAAGTGCTGTCCCTGGATAAGTGAGTCTGTCCTTTGTGGTTCCTCCCAAATTCCAGTTGTTATCCTCATTTACGTTTGTATGGAGCACTTAATGCATTCTTATCAAAACAGAATTGAAACAATTGTTAGGTGCATATTTAGATGCACATTTTAGATATACATTTCCTCACTGGGCATTTGGCAAGTCATTTAAACACACACACACACACTCTCAGGCGGGCAGGCAGAAGGAGGATGCCATTTCCCCTGAAACACTCATTTTCAGGCACACTTACCTTATTTGTGATGTGTGTGTGTGTGTTTGCATGTGTAGATGCATATAAACATGTGTATAATTATACATATATACTTATATGGGAAACTACATTACAAAATTTGGCAAGGTGTGGATACTGACTTTCTTTTGGTTTGCATTTAGGCCAGGGAAGTATGAGCTTTGTATTAAATGTAATCCAAACAAATTTCTCTATCCCTAGAGGAAACAGTTCCTTCCCTGCCTCATTAAACTGTAAGATGACAAGTACTGCAGTGGGAGAAAGAGAGAGAGGGGTGAGAAATAAATTTCACTACAGATAACATTTGAGTCAATAAATGTTAACCTTGGCTATATTTTAGACTGTACCTTGTGTCTTCCTTCTCTTCATAGAGAGCAAGGGAAAAGGCAATCTTAAGGAGCTTGTTCTTCAAATAAACAAGATTATGGCCAAAGAAACTAGGCAAATGTATCTAAATCGGATATGCTGCCTTCGCATCTGGTTCCTTCAGATATTTTGGAGTACAGCTACTAGCATCCCTGCCCACAGTCCATGCGGGCTGGAGCCTATCAGAACTGAAGTCCAAATATCTTGTCATGAACCAGTGTTCCTCCCTTCACACATTCAAAAGCCATTCTTGCATTGCAAAATGTTCTTTATTGGCCAAAATGTTTTTCAGAAGTACAAACACCCAGAATGAATACCTGATCCTGCACAGAGCAGTACATTGATCCTAGTCTAGCTCACCACCAGGAATTCACCTTATTAGAATGCTTGGGCCCCATTCTTTTTTTTTTTTTTTTTTGGGGTGGGGGGACCTTTTGAAAACCTCTTCTCCATGGACCAATCCTCTAACTGGGCCACCCATCTCTGCCCATGATGCTCCAGAGGGTCATGAGCCATGCCCACCTTCTCTGTCTCTGAGAAACTCCCCTGCTCCAAGTATTCCTCCCCAACTCTACTTCTTGGTTATCCCCAGAGGCTACCTGCCCACCTAGAAGTCTGGCCTTGAGATAAGCATTCCCGCTTCTTTCATCTCAGCATCTGGAACTGGCCCACATTCCAAGGACTGCCCCCGCTCCTCTTCCTCCTCTTCTTCTGAAGACCAGCCTTGAGAACACACCCCCAAAGCAGCCATCTTTCTCACTCCCACCACTCCTGGAGGAGTCCAGGCCAGGAAAGGCTGTTCTTGTGAAATTTAAGCTGTCTTGAGGTGTTGGGAGTCTGTCATTAGGAAACGAAAGACAGGAAAATCCTATGAAAGTTTTCCTGAGAGTCCATTCCCCAGCTTTCCTTAATAGGCATGCTAGGATGATACACTGCAGCCCTGAGGGTTAGCATGAGTTCAGGATGGGCCCAAAGCCTATTCTGCGCCTGTGTACTTGCATTAGGTGGGATTTGCTCCCAGAAAAGAGTGTGACCGTAATCAGATCTGCAGTGGATATTTTGATTTACAATTCTCTTCCTCGGAACCCTTCATTTTCCAGGAAGTGACTGGACCTGTAGGTGGCAGACTAGAGGTCAGGCTAAGTCTTGTGTGTAGCCACATCCAGCTCTTGGATGGTTTGACTCCAAAATGCTAATTTCCAGGCACCCTTTGTGATTGCAGTTTTTAGCAAAGAGTGCCTCTTCTTGCACAGCAGTAGTTAATATTGAGGCTGGTTATCCCATAAGCCTCTATTTTGAGAGGTTTATCCGGCAGCCACACAGCACTGCACTAGTTTGGGCTCAAAGTAATCTCTCATCCCTTGAGAATTGTGTTGATATTGCTGTTGGGCAGCCATAAGAAAATAAGATAAATACTGAAGGCGGATTAATTTTTATTAAGAGTTAGTGCATTTTCTAACAGTTGAAAGTATTACCTAAGCTCTTGTAATGAAATTTAGGAGAGATGTTTAAAAATCAAGTCATTACACACATCTGACAGCAATGAATCATGCTGTGAATTCCAGTAGCCATGTAGATTGATAAGAGGTACCAATAGTGTCTATGTCTATAAACGAATACTGAATATGCATTTTGTATTTTGGAAAATAGTAAAGTGTGCTCAAATGCTGGGAGCAATAGATGGCAAAAGAAGAAGGGGATGGCAGAGATGAGGTGGCTGGATGGAGTCACAGATGCGGTTGATGTGAGCTTAGGTGGACTCCAGGGGATAATAGAAGACAGGAAGGCCTGGAGGAATGTTGTCCATGGGGTCGCAATGGGTCGGACACGACTTCGCGACTAACAACAACAACAAAGTGTGCTCATAAACAATCATGAGTGGCAAAAGGAGGGAACTGACATCCCCTCCAAACAGATCGCACTCAAATGCTACTACAAAGATGCAGGGTTAGACTATTCTGACATTTCATTCCAGTTCAGGCAACTTTGATCCAAATGGCCATGGAAATTAAACATGGTTCACCTGATTTCTTTTTCCTGATTTGAAGTGTTGTTTAACTGCTAATATCCAGCAAGTTCAAAACTGTCTTCAGGAGCAATACCAGGGTGGTTTTCTTTGAGCCTTTGTACTGAAGACAACATCATTTCAGAAGGAAAAAGCAAATGTGGACCTCACTCATCACACCTGTTAAACACAACTGTTAAACACAACAACAGACTAGTGTATTCTCTAGCAACTAGTATATTCAGTGCAGTGAGCTGAGCCTTACTTTTTACCAGCGTGGGGAGACAGTAAAACTTTGGTCACCATTAGAATGCTGACTTCTGAACCAGTGCATCATGAGTTGTCGTTCTAATTTTTAAGGTATGTCTTTTAATAAACTTCTTATCTGTTGCTTCGCCACAGTAACAGCAGAAGCCATAGACACAACTTAGTGGTCTTGTAGAGTCCCCACTTGAGAATGTGAGGAACGTTACATTTGAAAATACTCAGTATCCTCAAGCCAGACTTTAGGCATGTATTTTGTTTTCCCAGGAAGAGATGACAATGCCTGCTTAACTTGCCCTTTCAATTCAGTGTTTCCTCAAAGCGGTTGGAACATTCTCAAAATACTGAAAACTGCAGCAAATCTGAAAAAGACAGAATACATTTTCCAGCTTTGCAAACTGATCTCACTAACAAGGCAAAGAGAGGGGGAGAGAGAGTCTTCTATTGATTCTTTAAACTCCTTCTAAAAGTGTTTGGATCCTAACCCATATCTCTGTCCCTATGCTTGCATATCACTCAAAGAGATTTGTTATTTGTGTTTTAATTAGTTCCCAAGCGCCATGATATTTTAAAAGACAGTAAAACCCCAGGAGTTATGGGAAGCCTTTTAGGTGCTTTCCTTAATTTATTTATAATTTTACTTTATCAGCAAAGATATTCTCCTGAAGGAGAAGGATGTTTGAGAGCATAGACTCCATGGGCTTTAAATCTCCAGCTCAGAATAAATGGACTGCATGAAGTTGACTGTTACTGAAATCTCACCAGAGACAATGAAAAAGGATGGTGTTGCATGTTTTGGAATTAACATGGCATTCTGTTGCTCAAAATACCATTGATGTACTATATCTTAGACTATGAAAGACACAAATACATTTTGGAGATGGGGCCTAGCTTTTTAACAATACATTTCCTGCCAGACTATTCGGATTTGGAGTGTGAGATGAAATGGGTAGTAAGGAGTTGTCAGGTAACTCTGAAAAGTCATGGTTAACAGTGACCTTAGTCAGAGAGTAACTAAGAACCAAACCATCTTGGTCACAGGAAGAGACACTATAGAACAGGGAAGGGGAAGGAAAAGAGTATTCATAAACACAATGAGGCCAAATGGGGGACCAAGTATGTAACATTATGCAGTCCCACTATTGGTCAGACAAGTTGGTATGAACCAAAGCAGGTCTGTGGAAAAGAGAGGGAAGAAGGGGCACTTCACTTTGGGACCAACTCCTCACACTGGCAGAAGCTACTTCCACAGAATGGAGGGACCGTGACATTGATTTATTCAGCCTCTTAAGTCCTCCCATAAAAAAGCTCCCTGTATCACAGCAAAACCTGCTAAGATCCAGTAAATGAGCATACGCTGTTTAGATTGCATCTATGTTCATGGTCTTTGTGTGTTTGAAACTAAAAGGGGAGTTGGGCTTAAGCCTGCCCTTCTGCTCTGGGCTGTCTAGGAGCAATACCAAAACACTCCATGCCATCCAAGTGCTCCAAGTTCTCCTGCATTCTTCTAGCAGCACCTGATAAAGCAGAAGAGGAACAGGGTTTGTCTGAGTTGCGGTTTCGCTATCAATGTTTGGTGGGCAGACAGGTGATTGCCCAAATTTGTATCCACCATTTGAGGAGACTGGGGCTTAGTCTAAGAATAGCCTTTTCTTTTAAAACATACCCAGGACTGGCTTAAGGATCAGTAACTACAGAAAGCCAACAGACATTGCTGGCCCCACATCCCCATCCTGGCTACGCTTCATGGGGTGCCCTCCCAAATATTTTAAAAAAGGATGATTTGGCATTGACATATGGCAGCAAACCATTCCATAACACTAGAGAACACTGCAAGGGTTAAATTGAGATTGTTGGCTGAAATTTAGCCAGTTCTAGCTATTGGTTTGCAGTTTCATGAGCAGCCTGCATTTCCATGCTAATGATCAATTTAAAGCATGCACTCACCGTTGAAAGATGACCCTTGATTGCTCAACATTTCCATTCCAGAATTACGTATTCGAATACAAAGATATATGCAGGTTTCCAAAATCCTTCTTCAGGTTTGTTCATCTGACTATGTCTCCTTCTACAAGTTAGAAGGATGGGTGGCAGAGATGCCTTACAATCCTCCAGGTCCAGACAATCTCCTGCCTTCAGTGCAGTTTCCACCATGTTGCAGTTCTCATCCTCTTCCTTTCAGTCCCCTCCTGACCTCCTGTTCTTGCTCAAGGCTCTTGTGTTATACCCAAGAACGCATTTTCTCTGATAAGCAACATTATTACAGCTCCAGGCCTCATTACATGAATCCTGCGGTGACCTTCTGGAGGAGATTTTGAGAAGTTCAGGAAGCTTTCATGGGACAGGAGCCCACTGTGTGTGCAGAAGCAAGATTGGAGGTAAGCTTTTACTGTGTCTTCCCACAAAACAAGGGACCTGTGTGTTTTTAAGGTGCAGTCCAGTCCGCTATGCTTTCAAGCAAGGAAGTGAACACAGCGCACAATTGCAGGTGAGCACCCCAAAGCCTTTTCTGCCCGTCTTCCTACCTGTTGTCACAACCTCTGCAGTTGCCTTAACTGCTTCCTCCCTTTGCGCGCTGCATGGTGAATTCCTGAGTTCCTGTAACATGCTGCTGTTTTGACATGTGCCTTTGCACTGCTAGTATAGAGAGAACAGAGCAGCAAGAAGCCAAAGCAATCAGCCATCTTTAGCAGACACTGCTGGGGAAGTACACAACAGGGTGTATAATTGATTCTATAAACATCTCAGAATCATTTATATACCTATATTCATTTGTTTATGTTTGTTGTTTACAGAAATGTGTGTTTCACTGTCTCCTCAAAGTGCAACTGAAGATGATGGAGATGGTGATGAATCATGGGGAGAACATTTCAGTGTGGCTTCTGGCAACAGTTGAAAATTACAGGCATCCTATTGAGGATAGATGGAATACAGAGGCAAAAGTCACTTCTTCACCCATCCTAGAAAAATGTGGCTGGTCAAGTATTTTGCACCTGCTCATAAGGACAAGCTGAGGTGCCACTGCAGAACGTCATATCCCAGTGGTGCCTCTGCTCCCCTCTCCATACCCTGGAATGACCCCTCAGGCCAGGTCCAACATCAGTCTTCCAGCCTTGGAGCTGCAGAGCATGTGGTTCCTCGTACACTGGCTCCCATTTCTGACCATGGAGTGCATTTCAGGATTAGAACTGGGCATCTGGATTTTTCTGTGTTTGTCTAGTGGCCAGAGGATCTCAGCAAGACCACAATACTTACAATCAAAAGGCGTGGGGAAACCCTGCAGGCACTGCAGCCGGATAGTAAAAAAAGATGAGAACTTACAACAGGTGTTTAACCCATACATACATGTACGTATGTGCAAATATAACTAGAATTAACCAAAAAGGAAGGGGGAAGAAAAAAGAAAGAAAAGGAGTCAAAAAGGAAGAAAAATGTTCAGAAGAAGAAAACAAGGGGAAAATGTACTATAGAACATTCTATTTATGTGACCCTTCATTTTTCAAAACTATGGGAAAAGAAGGATTTATTGCTTCTATTTCAAAGATTTATGTTAGCAGACTATATATCTAAATAAGCATCCACAGCTGTAGAAGATACACTCAAATGTACCAAGAGAAGTAAAGTTTTATTTGGGCCTTTGGATGATAGGTTGCGGGTGTTTATCTTTCCAAGCTCGAGATGTAAGCTTCTTTCCAACTCTCAGCATCTACTTTTGCTGTCCATCTGTTAGTCCCCACATCACAGGGATATAATTTAAAAGTGCATGAACATCTGCTATTATCCCAGATTTTTCTAGAACAATACTTATGCAAGCCTTGACTTCAAACCAAAAGGAAGCCACTGCATGATACGCCCACAGCATCTATTTTGATGAGGCATTGTTCTCATTACATCGGCAGCATCTGGCAGAGCTAGCCAACTTCTTCTTAATAAGCTGCTGTGGTGTCCAAAACTGAATCATCCCAAGTCCTCCACATCAAGACTGGATTCTCCCATAGAGTTAATTTAGCATGAGACTGTCTCTTTGGATTGTGCCCAGAACTCCTCGACCAACTGCTATCAGGTTTGAAAAATACAGAAATGAAATGTTGTCCCAAATTCACAACACATCTCACATAATTCTGAGAAAGGCATGTCTTAAAAATGAGGGGACTGGCTAAAAGTGCATTGAAAGTGAATCAGGAAAATCAAATCTACTCCGGATACTTAGATTGCAATCCTAGAAACACTTTCTTCAGAGAAAGGCCTGTTGAACCCAGCACAATTTACTTCAAAGTAGATATGTATAGAACTTTGCTGTTAGAGCTGACTTACCACCAATAAAATAGGAGCTCAGGTAAAAGGTATGTGGCATATTAGAAAAGTCCAAACAAGTCCAGCATAATCCCAGCGTCATTGAATAACTATGGAAGAAGCTATGGAGACAAAAGGTTCCTTGTGCAATGGAAATTATTGTACAAAGAAGAAAAATTAAGAAGAGTTTTGACCAGCCATAGCAAAGCAAATATGAGCTGATAATAGAGCAAACAGAAGTAAAGCAAAACATACAGGAAAGAGAGGAGAATATTGCTAAAAACATTAAAATGAACTTTGTGAATGGTAAAATAATGATGGGTATAACCTGATTGGACATAAGGGAAGTGTCCCTGTCTATCTCTTTGCAGTTGACATTTTGGGTGAATGGCATCTATATGTACTCCTGTGTCCACTCTACACCCTAGTCTATTGGACATCCATCAAATTAGCCAAAGTGCAAATCTGATATCAGCAGTTTGAAATGTTTATTCCTCTTACCCTTTTCATTAAAGATGCAGTTTCTTGCCACTTCATAGTTAAGAGCATCCTCTTGGGTTTGAGAAAGGTAAAAAGAAAATGCTCGGGCAAACTGAAGATATAAGATTACACAGTGGAAAGTTGATGTAACTTATCAAAGGACTAAGCTTCAGTGGTCAGCAAACAATTATCGTACTTAGAGAAGAAAAGAATTGTAGAGTTTCAAAACAGAGACAATTAAGGAGGATTAATCACTTTTGTTCAACAAACCTGGCCAAAGGCATTGCAAAAAGTTCTTGTTTTAACTGTTGGCAGGGTCATTCTTGTTATGGCTGTACACTCAATTTTGCTGTAAGTTTACCTTCCTTGTTGACTACCTAGTTCTTTGCACATTTTTGGGCTTAATGTCTATGCTTCCTTAAAGAGAAATATCACTCTCGTGCTTATTCAAGATGACCCTCAGCATGTCTCTTGTTTTTGTGGTCAAGGGGCCAAAGACTGGTATCAGGCAAAGTATTGGTGAGCCTGATGGAAACTGAAAATAAATATCATATAATGATCATTGTTAATTAATTCAGAAAGGCACAACCCAAGAGTCACATGGACTTAAAGCTTGCACAAGTCTGTAGTGACCCAATGAGTGGAACAGCATTATTTATTTTGAATTAACATAGGAAGGGAAATAGCCAATACAGATCATGTCTTCTAAAGTGAAGTGCCTGTTGGAACATAAATCAAGGATACAACAGGACCCAGAGGAAGTGTCCAAGGACACTGACAGACCATGGAAATGTGTGCGTACAGTTGCTAGGAGTCCAATCCACTGGAGTTGTTCCCATGCAGATCCCACTGTGTGAAGCTCTCTTCTGGGCAACTACCAGGAAAAGAAAAACAATGCCAGGTCTTCTTATTCCTTGTGATAGAAAAGCGGTTGTTACAAGGATCCCCTGCTCAGAATAAAACAGGCGCCTTTGTCTTCTGTGAGTCTCCATGAGTCCCTGCCTATTTCATCCCACTGCTTGCACACTGAAGATTTAATGCTTCTGGGGCAACCAGAAATGAGTAAAAATTCTAGTTCCAGGAAGAGGCAAGTGGAAAGTGTGGAAGTAGCTCCACCTATCTGAGAAATGAGTGTTACTAAGATAAAAACAACATAATTTTTCCAACAAAATTTTATAAACAATAGAATAGATAGAGAAATTTTAGTGCAACTTAGAACTGTCAAAAGCAACTAGCAGAAGAACTAGAACAAATTAGTGCTGGGCCATCGCAGTTCTCCCACATTTTTCCCACCATTCTCATTCAATCAGATAGAAACAAAAGTGGTATGGACATATCCAAAGGAAAGGAAAATTTTGGAGAAATTCCCATAAGTTTGGCTTGGGGTTCTTGTGTTTCTCTTACTTATGAGGTTCCTTCCTGTCTTGCATTGCCTAGTCCTCTCTCGGGCTGCCTGCAGTCCCCTCATTTTCCTGCATTTCAATTCAAGTCCAAGGGAAGATGTCATGGGATAAGTTTTCCCAGCAGGATTTTTTCAGATTAGGAGATGCAGGCAGCCTGGGAGGCTGCAGAGAAATGGAGAGATGTGTAACTGAAAGGTGAAATACAGAACACCCTTGACAAGCTATGCTCAACTTCATCACCAAGAGAACTTCAAAATAAATTATAACAGACCCCGAGAATGAGGCACGGGAATTTCAGAAGAACTGGAGCACTCTTAAGAAGGAGGAGGACTGCTTTTGGCACAGCACTGTTCCCTGAAGTGAGAGAACCCCCAACCACCACCTCACCACCCCAACCTCTGCTGTGGAGAAAGCAAAGTCAGGCATAGGTTGCAACACTGCTGATGTTATTGCAAATTCTATTAGATCAACAGAAAGACGTGGTGGCCATTCCTGCTGATGGTGAACCCAAGCAGCAAGAATCAGTTGGGGCAATTTCTTCTCCCCTTCAAGGAAACAGATGAACTTGTTCATCCAAGTTTTCTTCCCACAAACATGGAGAAATTTGAGAGGAACTCAGCTTTAATTTAAAAAAACACTGCAAAAAAGCAAAACAGAGTGATCATATTGATATATGCATGAATGCATATTGTAAGGTGTTTTCTGATGAATAGGTTGCTCATGCACATGAGTTCATACAATAATCCTCCCCTACAAATAGTCTGCTATATTTCTATATCACACCACCCAGTGTGCCATAGTGGTTCAACTGTTGGACTGGGACCTGGGAGATCCAAGTTCTAGTCGCCACTTGGCATGAAGTTCACTCAGTGACTTTGGGTGAATCACAGACTTTCAGCCTAACCTACCTCTCAGGGTTGTTGTCATGAGGATAAAATGGAAAGGAGAACTATGTAAGCCACTTCAAAATGGCAGAAATGCAACAACAGCTTATTAAAGCTCTCACAGCATCCTCCATGGTTGAGAGCCAATGTGGTGTAGTGGTTAAGAGCATGGGACTGGGACTCAGGTGATCTGGGTTTTCGTCCCCGCACAGTCATGGAGCCAACTGGGTGACTTGGGCCAGTCACAGACTCTCAGCCCAACCTACCTCACAGGGTTGTTGTTGTGGGGATAAGATGGAGGAGGAGGAGGAGGATGTAAGCTGCCTTGAGCCCTTTGTAGGAAAAAGCCAGGATATAAATCGAAATAAAAAATAAATAAAAATGTGGAATAGTCATGTTGGTAAGGTAAGCAGGTCTGAATCAGGTTAGGTCTTTGATATGATAGTAACTTTCTGGGAACCTTTTGCATGTTACCTGGGGTTTCATGGTAGTAGAAAGGTAGGCTATGAATTGAAAGGTTATCACATTATGTTCTTTTCTTGTGGGTAGAGTGATGCGTTTTCTTGGCCTATAATTGAAATAGGACTTGGTTGCCATTGAGCACACGGTGATCTCTGATTTTAATTGAGGTGTCCTCTCTCTCCTTTTATCATTGTTTTCATGGTGTCTGGTGTTGTGCACTACCTTGTTTTATCACTGCATGCCATGACAGGGCTAGAGGGAAGGCATGAAGGGACTGGCATAACTGAAAATGGCAGCAATGTCAACCCACAATGCTATGGTCAAACTTTGGAAATAAAAAACAAAATAATGGCTAATTCCACTGTGAAAAGCAGGCAAAGCAAGCAAAATTTTAACCAGTCATCTTTTCCAGTCCACATAAACTAAAGGCAACACACACACACACCAACTTTCTAGTCCTTTGTGTTCATACTTGGGCGCAAAGTTGAAGGATTACCTACGGCATGGCTTCCTTTCACAATAGCACTGCTAGTTCACTTATATGATGGAACCACTCATTCACAACTGAAACAACTCTGCAGGGAATCTTGGATGATTGGTGTTGTGTGGCATTCACAGAAATAGAAAATTAACATGGTCACCTATGCATGCTCCAAAACTGGCTCCCTTTTACATATTTCATGTCAGAAACGTAATTTATGATAAACTTATATTTGTGCACAAACAGGGACAAATGTGAAGATGGTAAGAACTATACTGTGAGCTTTAGGGCAAAGTAAACCCACAATGTTATCAGACAATTAGAATGAATTGTTCCCCTGAAGCTGCTAGTACTTACACAGGTAATCTAATACACATGAGTACTAATGTTAAATGCATGAGCATAAAGTTACTCATGCGCATAGCGATTTGCAGTAATGGGATCATAATTTGGAGCAAATTATTTGATTGCAACAGTTAACCTCTTTTACTGTCCATCTGAGGCCATTTTTTAAAGAAGTTGTGTGAAGCAGTTTTCGCATAATTGCTTGAATGAATGTGCAAATGGAACAACACATACCTTGTCACAATGGTACAGAATTTCAGCTCTGTTTGCTGGCTTTATTTCACTTTCAATTAATAAAGACTGGGTGCAGCCCAGAAGGATCCAGAAGGAACTTCCACTGGTGTGAATGGGACTTGAGCAAGATAGAGGACTACATTTCTTTTTCAAAGAAATTTATTACAGTGAGGTTTGTCTAAAGAACTGCCTTATTATTTCTTTAATAATATTTAATACATAAATAACCACTGCACTTAATCTAGCTACACATAGAATACCTTTCCTTGTATAAGTGTGATTTACAATTCAATGGCACATATGCAAATGAAATCAGAGTTCGCCAAAACATAATTATAGATTCTCTTGGGAGGATTAATAGCTACTGCCTGCCCTGTTTATGTTGAGGATTAATTTAATTCATTTGCATGAATTAAAGAGGGAAATTAATTCAACATTCAGCATTGTGCTCAGCCATTAAAGTGCACCAATATTTAACCCAAAGGCCAGACTGCAAAGACTGCATGTCTGTGACCATGATCTGAAAATGGGACACTTTATAAATATCTCAGGCAAAACTCTACCACATGAGTAACGGCCAGCACTCAGGACTCAGGCAACCCAAGTTTCCTGTGGATGTCCAGAGCACAGAAATATAAGCTTATTTCACATACCTAATCCAGACTGAGCATGAGGGTAAAGGAATTTGCAGAGTCAGGAATGTAACGTCTAGGCCTGCAACAAGGTACCTGTGTATGGAGATATCCCTAGTCACACTTTTAGCTATTCCTGGTTTTGGGGAGAGATCTGTTCCTATGTTCTACCCAGTGGGCATTCAGGAACATCCCTATGCACGCACATGCACCTATCACAATTAGCAATAAACTTTTCCTGTAGCATTCTTACAACAATGGGAAAAACCCTGGACTTCTTTGCATGTTACTGGGCATAGCAATACTGCTATAGCTGCGACTTACAATTCAGTGGCACACATGTAAACGAAATCAAACATATGGCTATGTTTACCAAAACATCGTCATAGATTATCTCCATATAAAATTACTGGGTACTTGTTTCAGCTTTGATCTAGGAACACACAAAGCTTCTTTCCATGTGGTTTGAACTGTGCTGTGACTCCCAAAGAAGTAGACATGATATTGTTGCTGGCAGGTGATTTATGTAAGCATGTAGGTATAGTCAATTCATCTTCATATATTCTCAGAGCATCATGAGATCAACAAAGAGAGACCAAGAAAGAGATCAAGAAATGATCAGTCATGAAATCCACAAAGTCTTGTGTGCAGAAAAAGACAAAGAGGAGAAAGGATAGGGATGCATAAGTAATAAACTCAGGGTCCAAAGTCTGGGCCACCGATATAATGCTATTTCACCCACAACACTACTGATGTCAGTGAAACACTAACATCCATTACACAGAGGTGAATGTGGGTTGAAAATGGCAGCAGCCATAAGTTATAACAGTTTGGAATGTGCTGACTATAGAAAGAACAAGTCAGTAAGTAGAAAAAAATAAAATGCATAACTTCTAACAAAATGCTACTTTCCACTGTTAGTTTAGATTTTGCAACAATTAACTGTCCCATGCTTTGATTATGTTTTTTAAATGTGTGTTGTTTTGTATGTGTAAATAATCCAAGAGTGAGGTGACAATACTTGAGTAATGTATCTACTGAAACTTTGTCACAAAATTGGCTTTGCTGGTGTATAGGGACCTGGATGAAAATCACTGAAATGAAGACAACCTTTTATCACTAAAGTTGATACTCAACCCACACCGAAGCAATCAATAGCCAGCGTGGTGCGGTGGAGAGACTGCTGGACTGGGAGCTGGGGGATCACTGGGAGACTTTGGATCAGCCACAGATTTTCAGCCCAACCTACCTCACAGGTTTGAGGATGTGAGGATAAAAATGGGGTTACGTAAGCCAGCTTCATTTCCTCACAAGAGTGACATAGGAGGCATGCAAATGCAGCACCTACCACGGCAAGAGTGAAGCTGGCAGATCCACCCATCCCTAGGCACAGGAAGCACAGAGCTTGAGAGGCAGGCTGGTGACCATTCCATGCATATATGCCTGGTCACCACTATGGGATGGGAAGTCAGGGGTTATGATCTCCCATAGCTTTGTTGTTCTAATTAGCCATCTCACAGTTCTGATTTATGGAAATGGCACTTTGGGAGAAGGCTTGCTTGCTTTCATTCCATAAAATTTTCCTGAAATAAATGCATTTTTGCCTAAGGAGCTGTTGTTACCTCTCCAGGGAAAAAGATACGAACATATTCTGGTAAGATTGGTTTGAAAACTTGACCCACTACAACCACCATGCCTACTTTACTAGCTAAAAGAATGGGCAAGTCTTCTAGGTAGGGCTTTGTCATCCATCAGTTGTAATCTTGCTTCTGACAGTTCAAAGAACAAGTTCTTTCACTTCTTTATATTTGCAACTTACAGTCAGGGAGGCATCTTGACTCAAACTCCAAATTGTCACAGACTATATGTCATGGCCAGTCTTCTCCCCCTCCTTGCTCACAAAAAAATTTACTTTCAGAATTCAAATCTGTTTGCTTCTCAGACACTGCCCAATTCAGCTGCAGATTCTGGTCTCTCAGCTGCTGCCCTGAATCAGAATCAAGATGGAAGATACTTGTCTCAACAATAGTGATAGAGAGAAGGATCTTGGAATTGTCATAGGTCACAGGTTGACTATGAGCCTACAATGCGATAGGGCTGGAAAAAACGCTAAAGTTATATTGGACTACATTAATAGAAGTATAGCTTCCAAATCACATGAGTTACTGGTTCCTCTCTGTTTGGCACTAGAGAGGCCCATCTTGAATATTGTGTCCAGTTTGGGGCACTACACTTCAGACAAACTGAAAAAAAGTTCAGACAAGGGCAACAAGGATTATCAGGAGGCTGAAAACAAAGCTCTGTGAGGAAAGGCTGAAAGATCTGGGCATGTTTAGCCCTGAAAAGAGAATACTGAGGGGAGATACTGTAGCACTTTCCAAATACCTCACACAGAAGAGGGCCTCTTCTCAGTCATCCGAATGCAGGACTCAAAATATTGGGCTTAAGTTACAGGGAGCCAGATTCCAGCTACATATTTCCTGAGTGTTTGATCAGTACAACAGTGGAACCAATGACCTAGAGAGACCATGGGCTCTCCCACACTGGAGGCGTTCAAGAGGCAGTTGGGCAGTCATTCATCAAGGATGCTTTAATTTGGAGACCTGCACTGAGCAGGAGGTTAGTCCTTATGGCCTTATAGGCCCCTAGGCCCTTTCCAATGATTCTGTAATTCCTTGACTCCATTGCAATGGCTTTTAAAGCCTTTATCATAGAAGAAACCCAATCCTTACACTGTATATCTGCTAGTGATGTTGCTAAATTCCATAGATAATTAGCTCATTGTCAAAACCCTCCCATTCACCGTCACAGCAAGACTGCATTGATGTATCACAACTCCACTATTCAGTTCATCCTGATTACAAGTTTGAGCATATGTGTAAATAGGCCATTTCTGAGTTGAGTCAATCCATGAATAATCTGGTGCATCCAGAGCTGATTCCCTCTTTATCACTGCTGTCACTGCTCCAACTCAACAAAAAGGAGAAAAGCTCTACAGATCCATCTCCTTCCCTCCTCCATAGAGCAGCTACCAGCAAGAAAATATCACATCATGAAAGAAAAGCCAGTCAGTAAGCGGGTAAATAACATTAATGCATGATATCATGGCATACTGTGTAGTTCCAAATTATGGCTCTCAAGACTCAGTTTGATAGTGTGCATATGCAAAAACTCATAAATATGGATTAAATGAGGACCCTTTCTTATTTAAAATGGATGGATTCATAATTTTCTGAGGAAATAGCATATTCACCTGGGGTAACTTTGCCCATTACAAGTATTGGCCAACGGTGTGTTCTTCCACTACCATTTGTCTTAATACATTTAGGAATCTTTAAGATTCCACAAGACTTTCTTGTTTTTCTCTGACAGATGAAAATGGCTACACCATGTAGAATCACCAGCTAAATTCTGAGAGGGTTTGTCCTGTGGTAATATATTCACAGTTGCGTGCCCTGCTTGAGAAATATGTCACAGATCACATATCATTCCAACAAGCTGCCTTTTTCTTTTTTTCCTAGCCAGCTTCATATATGCCATGTTGAAGAGAACAGGTTACAGAATATTATATTTATTCCTTCACTTCATTTCTATACTGCTCCATAGCTGAAGATCTCCAGGGCAAACCAACTCATTGTGCTGAAGTAGCACTGCCTAGAGCCCAAACAGTCTTTTTCTCTTTTTCTCTTCTTCTCTTGCTCGCTTCTTTCTGATCACTGTCAAGTCCTAGACAGTTCTGGCCCTGTAAATGACTCATTAAAAAGCATAGTGGTTCCAGCTTCCAAAAGCATTATAGTCTTTGACTAGTCCTGAAGAAATCTCTACTATACACAATATATACTAGATCCTAACATTCCTTTCCTGGACAAGGTGATCAAGAAAATAATGGTCATTCGGCTCTGAAAGTAGCTTCCTAGATCCATTCCATGCAAATTTCAGACCTGATTTAGGAAAAAAACTATCTTGATCATCTTTGGAGAGAAAACAAGGGCAATATGGGCCTTCTGATTCTGCAGCTTTCAATATCATCAACCGTGACATCGCTCTTGGTGTGCTGGGTGTCTGAGGTACCACTTGGCACTAGCTCTATTCATACCTGAAGCTGGTGCTAGAAGACACCAGCGCAACCTGTTGGCTGACATGTGAGCTCTGTCTTGGGCTCTGTCTCCCATTCTGTTTAACATCCAATGGGGAAAGGTCATCCAGAGATTGGTATGACATGTCGTTACTATGCAGCCGTCCTGAATCAGTAGAAGGGGACAATAATGGATGAGATGGAGGTGAAGAAACTGAAATTCATCTAGACAAGACAGAGGTACTGTTGGTTGCTGGCTGGCCTGTCCCGGTGAACGGTGTTCAGCCATGGTGTTTTTGATGACTCACAGATAAACTTTATTTCTGATTGTTCTGCAAAGCAAACCATCCCTCTGAGATGTCCTTTCCCTGTTTTTTCAGTCAACATACCTATCTGCATGCTATTTCTATCATTCCCTGATCAAACTATGCACATGGGGATCTGAACTGTCAGGAAAGTGTAGGACCTCTTTGTTTGCCTGCTTATTTGAACATATAGACCCTAGTTTTCCCCATGGGCACAGTCTCTGCTATGACTGAGCCCCTTGGAGGGATTCTATTGAAAGAAAAAAGAAAAAATTGATGCTTTGCAATGCAGTTTTATCTCTATCAAAGAAGTGTTTAGATGGGATGAGGGCTGGAATAGTTTTATATTGATCGTTGTTTTTTTACAGTTGCATTCTTTTCCACTGGCCTTTAGCATTTCATAGTATAATTTTCACATGAGCCATGCTTCACCAAGGACCCTTACCAATATTATGTTGGACTCCCTGGCAGAAAGCTGACCTGTTGTAATGAAATATTGAGGATAGGAAATGAAATGGATGAGAGAGAGAGAGAGAGAGAAGATTAGTAGCATTTGTTTAAATTAACAACATGCTGCTTGTGGTGGTTGTTTGTTTAAGGGGATCCTGCTTCCAAACTGTGAAGAAAGATGCGACCGTGCCCCAGGCATCCCCAATTAGCCATTGATTATTTCACCCTAATAAACGGCAGCCTGAGAAGTAAGCCTTGGTGCAGCAGATGTTTGCTGGTGGTGTTTTGAAGACATTCCACTGAGCTGGCAGAGGTGCTAGTTAAAATTAGTTGGAACTGATTTTCATGGGCTTTTATTTTTACATCAAACCTTATAATGAGATAGGCATTTGCGTCAACAGGGTTGGCAGTATGTGAGAAATCTGACTTTTTTCAGAGAGTTGCATAGCAGGCAGGTGGACAACTTCCATACCTTGGAGATAGGAAGTCCTTGGGTGCTCAGGTTTAGGAAAGGAAAATCTGCACTGCCGGAAGCATCTAGAATGATTAGGTTACAGGAAGCTTCACAACCTCACTAACCAGCCTCCATCTAACTGGGATGGACGGACCTTTGGGGGCAATTGGCACTTTGGCAATTTGGGAAACTGTCCTGGGAGGCACCACAAAATGGCTGCCATGACAGCCACTGTGGTGCAGTGATTCATTAAGTGTGCTGTGCTGGAACCCCAGAGATCTGGGTTCTAGTCCCCACTCACCCATGAAATGCCCTGGGAGACTTTGAGCCAGTCACAGACTCTCAGCCCAGCCTACTCCATAGGATTATTGCTGTGAGGGTAAAATGAAGAGGAGGAGAACCTTGTATGCTGCCTCAGATTGCTTGGAAAAGGGCAAAAGCTGGGGTACAAATGTAATGCTATTCATGACAGCAGCATTAGAATGCGGAGGCGGGAGTCTCCACCGCAACACCCTCCACAGCTCCTGCAAAGCTACATTTTCACCACCAACCACATCTTACGGTAAGGAGGAGCAAATAAAGTGGGAGGGGAGAGGCTGGGCACGTGGAGGACATCGCGAGCAACTAGGGGCACCACATGTACTCCCAGAACCTACGCTCACACTCTTGTCTGTGAGATTGTGGATACAACAAGGGGCACCGCAGTTGACATGTCTGTATGCTACATATCTAGATGGCAATAGAATGCAAAACTGTAGTTTATTAATCACATAATAATTAACGCCTTCACTCTATTCTTTTTGGCGCCAGGCTAAAACCCTTTTATTTTCCCATTGTTTTAATTGGGGTTTTATTGTCAGCTGGATTTTTTAGGACACTGTGTTTTATTTTACACTGTTGTACTGTTAAACCATCCTGAGACCTTGGTAAAGGATGGTCTAGAAAAGTTTTAAATAAATAAATAAAATTTACAAAATTGTGATTAACTAATGAGATTCGTTAATAAGGCTGCAGTTCATGCAGTTAACTCTTGCAGCTCAAAACTTGAAGTCCATATAGCATCCACTCTGAGGAGAGTTTTTGGAGCACTGGTTCCTTCTCTGTGAACTCTCCTGCAGTTCATGTCAGGCAACTGCCAACATTGCTTTGTTCTGGTGTCCAATAAAGACGTGTTTATTCATTTAAATCAACTTTCCCTGAATCTTGCTATAACTTGATCTCAAATATTTTTGCTCCTTGTTTATTCTCTCCTCTTCCCCTGCTCCCTGATTTACTTTTCATTGATTCAGAATCTATGCCAGTGATAGAGTGGATTATGATCTTTGGACTCAATTAAAATCAGAGCAACTGTAGGTCCTGAGTACCACGAGGTCCTTTCTTCTTCACCCATCCACCCAAAATAGTCTTGGGTGGACCTGAGTCCTCACTCTCACCCCATATTTCCCTGGCTCCTTATCAGTATTCATTGCGTGGCTGAAATTCCACTGATGCTTCATTGCTGTTGCAGGAAATTTCACAGCAATGGTCATATCAGCATAACAAAGGAGGTAGCTCAAAGGGCCATCTGAAACAAAGCTTAATTCTAGTACTGGCAGGAAGTTTTACTTAAGAAAGAGAGAGCATTACAGGAAATATTTCTTGCTCAATAAGGTTCATGCCCCAGGCAAGTCAAACAATAGGTCAAGCATATAGAAATATATTGAATATAGAAATGTAGGTGAACTGTAGCCATACAGAAATGTAAAAGGACTGTAGCCAACCATATCATTCATCCTATTTAAGAATGAACCTATTAACAGTAAAAGGGAGCGATTGGGTGGAGCTGGTCACAGCAGGGGTTAATCTCTGCTAGCAGAACAATGTATTGATAATGTATGCACTGCCTTACTTTTTTTCTGCCTGTTTTTCCAGTTCTGCTCTTTCTATCCAGCTTAATAATTTTGGTTCAGCACTTTTCAATGCCAAAGGCGAACCACCTCCTAGGACCTCAAGCCAGACAGGATGGAAGAACTCTAGGAGAGCTCTTCTAATTGGGCAAGGGCAATCTAATTATTTTTTAAGTGATGAATCAACCAAGAGATCTGTCTACGGTCCATCTAAATTAAACAGTATCCATTTGGGCCAGGAAGATAGCATCCTTTAAATTATTTCTATATATCCTATTTTTTCCAGTCCTAAAAAAATTTCCTACTTAGGAATGTATCTTTCAAAGGGACTTTACAAAATGTACGAGCCCAG
This sequence comes from Varanus salvator macromaculatus, assembly GCA_023646645.1. Classification (NCBI taxonomy): domain Eukaryota; kingdom Metazoa; phylum Chordata; class Lepidosauria; order Squamata; family Varanidae; genus Varanus; species Varanus salvator. Next base: position 48,884,311 of record JAIXND010000674.1, on the reverse strand, counting down.
TCAGTGTGCCTAACACATGCTCTGAAAATGCTTTGGGCTGCCTTTCCTGGACAGCAAACCAACCAGCTCTCCTGATAATCAAAATTTGCTGCATATTTATTGAATTGCAAAATTAGGTAATGGGTTCTACCCTCTGTATCCCCTCTGCTGGGTTGATCTGAAAATATTTTTATGGCATGAGGATATGTAAAAATGCCGAGTCTTATGAAAGTAGCAGAAAAATGCATGTTTTTAAAGGCAAAAAATAAGAAATAGAAATGGAACAAATAATGTTTAATGGCACTGAAGAAAAAAGAAGCAAATATATAGAAAGGTAGACTGGAATAGAAAGACTTTTAAGTTATGAAACTGAACACAAATCAAGTTTATCAGATTGCCTAGAACACAGAGAGAATATAAAATTGCTGTATTGGGATCGACAGCAAATATGTTTCTATTATAAATATACATCTTGAGGCATAAGGAAATTGGGTGAGATGGAGGAAATGAAAAGTCCAAGAACCAGAATGGTAAAATGGAAAGACATAACAGGAAAGAAAGGATTGCTGTGGAAATGCTGTGGTACAACATCAGTGTGCAAATATTTTAGAGTCTTAGAAAAACTAGAGTCAAGACTCACAGAGCATTCCCAGGTGAAAGGGGGGCAGGTTTATATGTTATATCCGTCTGATGTGAATGTCTATGAAATGTTCTGTTGATGCATGGTGAGCCCTAGTGCATAGCAGAAGCCCACAATGGCCATCTTTGGATGGGCTTGTTGCAGTTTCTTTACCCTCTCCCAAGCTGCAATGAACCAGTCTGCTCCTAATTAACCAGAATTAACTGTTTCTGTTTCAGGTGGCAATAGCAACAGAACAACCCAGCATATTAAACCAGAATTTAAGGTTGGTTTAATATACTGGTTTGTTCCAACGCTGATATTCATTATTTCCTCATTTGGGCAAAACAGGAAACTTTGGCAAATTCTAAACCTCCTGATTTAGCTGTGGCTGGTCTGGAGAATGGAGTTACTTGCAGGCAAATGGTTCATGAATATTTCAATTTAATATGACCGACTGAGGTAGGTCAGTGTGGTTCAAGAAAAACATAATCTTGGCCATCTGCCACAGAGATATACAGTTTTAAAATGTGCTCTGAGCTCAGTGTGGTGAATATATTTGGAAGTATTCCATTAAGAAACTTTGTGTAATTACCATAAAGAAATGATAAATATCCACTAAGAAAATTGTATTCTGAATGTATTCCCTCTGTTTGTCATGGTGTAAGCATGTTGTCATTAGTGTCTTATACATAAAGACAAGGCAAACTTTTTATGTGTTAACTCTGAGAAAAAGTGTGAGAGAACCCAGAGCTTAAATAAATATTGAAAAGCACCCTAGTGGGGTATTCTGAGTAGGGAAGTGGCAGAGAAAGAAATGCTTGATCTTTTCTTTGTTTCAGGCCTCCATAGAGATGGGGTTTTTCTCATGAGCAGTTCAAAGGGCAAATAAACCTGCATTTGAAATGGCAGCACAGTCAGAGCAGAGGTTCATTTGGAGCAGAAAAAAGCAGGCCTGGAAGGAGTTAAGCACCCCTTTGCCATCCACCCAGCTGCATGGCCCACAGCTGCTCACACACCTTTGCACACAGATGTCCCGAGCTGATCAAGGGTGTTGAAATTCCTTCACTTGTGGACCAAATTAGAAGCTCTTAGAGGGCTGCAGATTAGTAGTTTCTTTCTGCAACTACTCTTTGATCTAGGTTGCAACTCTCAGGCTTGTCTTACGTACTTTCTCTTTCTTCATTGGTAGTAAACATTCGTTCGTTTGAGCAGCTGCACGCAACCTTTTATTTCAGAGATATAGTCACCATAAAGAGTGCGTAGGTGCCACAATACCTTTTAAAATGGTACATCTTCTGGCAGATGAAACAAAACTATTCATTTTCCCAGGAAATATGAAGTCATAATAGAACACAGTTTGAATTTGAAGGGTGTGTGTGCTTCTTTCTATAGCATTTGCATTGCTCCTCTTACAGTCAGAAATTATGTGGCTATCGCTTAGCAAACAAATATAGCTGTAACATCACATTGCAAGACAAATGTCAAAAGGGCTGGTCAGAGGTATGAGCATATTTAGGGATTATCTGGACCCATTTCAGTCCAGCTTCAGACCCAGGTACAGCACTGAATCTGCCTTGGTCGCCCTGTATGATGACCTGTGCAGGGAGAGGGACAGGGGGAGTGCGTCCCTGTTGGTTCTCCTGGACCTCTCAGCAGCTTTCGATACCATCGCCCATGGTATCCTTCTGGATAGGCTAGTGGGACTGGGAGTTGGAGGCACTGCTCTGCAGTGGTTCCACTCCTATCTCAATGGCCGATTTCAGAAGGTGGTGCTGGGGGACTATGGCTCTGCGCCATGGCAGCTATGCCATGGAGTACTACAGGGATCCATTTTGTCCCCCTTGCTATTCAACATCTACATGAAACCGCTGGGAGAGGTCATCAGGAGGTGTGGGCTGCGGAATCATCAGTATGCTGATGACACCCAGCTCTACCTCTCTTTTTCAACTAACCCAGGTGAGGCAGTGGCTGTGCTGAACTGGTGCCTGGCCAAGGTAATGGGCTGGATGAGGGTCAATAAACTGAGGCTCAATCCAGACAAGACAGAGGTCCTGTTGGTGGGCGGTTTGGGCCTCAGGATAGGGGATTTGGACCTTGTCCTGGATGGGGTTGCACTCCCTCTAAAGGAAAGGGTCCGCAGCTTGGGAGTGCTCCTCGACCCAGAACTGTCGTTAGACGCTCAGGTGATGGCAGAGGCGAGGAATGCCTTCCTGCAGCTTCGGCTGATCCATCAGCTGTGTCCCTTCCTAGAGTACGACTGCCTGGCGACACATGCGTTGGTGACTTCCCGATTAGATTTCTGTAACGCGCTCTATGTGGGGCTACCCTTGAAGACGGTCCGGATACTTCAATTGGTGCAAAATAGAGCTGCCAGGGTGCTGACGGAGACTGGGCGTTATTCACATATAACCCCAGTTCTCCGTCAGCTCCACTGGCTCCCAATTGAAGTCCGGGCCCAATTCAAGGTGTTGGTTATGACCTATAAAGCCCTAAACGGCTTGGAACCTGGATACCTAATGGAGTGCCTACACCCATATTTGCCCTCCCGCCCCCTGAGATCAGCAACAGAGGCCCTCCTCCAGGAACCCTCAGTGAATGAGATTAGGAGGCTGAGTACCCGGAGGAGGGCTTTCTCGGTGGTGGTGCCCCAATTATGGAATGCGCTCCCCAGAGAGGTCCGCCTGGCGCCGTCGTTATTTGTTTATCGGCGCCAGGCCAAGACCTTTTTATTTAAAACTTATTTTAACTGTTAAATTATTTATTGAATTTTAAAGTTCTTAGCCGAGATGCACTGGGGGGGGGGGGTAATGAAATTTGTTGTATTTTGAGATGTTGTAAGCTGCCCCGAGGCTTTGTTGCGATGGGGCAGCATAGAAATGTTTTAAATAAATAAATAAAATGATAAATATTTTAGCTTGCAATACTTTCTACCAGTAACTAAGCTTTAGGAAAATATTTTAATCTCTAGAAAAGAAAATAGCTACTAAAATACTTGGCACATGGCAAAAAGGCAGTGGCCCTCTGACAAATCACAGAAGGCCATTTTGGGACCTCTAATGAGCTAGATTCACCTTTATAGAATCATGGACTGGTGAGTTGGAAGAGGCCATGAAGGCCATCAGGTCCGACCCCCTGCTGCTGCAGGACACCAAATTACCCCATCCCACTCAGATGGCTGTCTAGTTTCTTTTTGAATGTCTCTAGTATGGGAGAGCCCCCCATCTCTCTAGGCAGCTGGTCCCACAGTTGTATAGCTCTGACACTGAGGAAGCTTTTCCTGATGTCCAGCTTGAATCTGGATTGTAGCAACTTGAATTGATTATTCCATGTCTTGCACTCTTGGCATCAGCAAAAAGAAATCTTGACCTTCCTCTTTGTGACAGCTTTTTACAGAGGGATATCATGTCTCCCCTCTGTCTTCTCTTCTCAAGGCTGACCATGCCCAGTTCTCTCAATCTCTTCTCATAGGGCAGTGCTTCCAAACCCTGAATCATTGTCCTCCTCTGGACTCCATACAGTTTTTCTGCATCTTTCTTAAATTTGGTGCCCAGGACTGGACACAGTATTCCAGATGAATTCTGACCAGTGAGGAGTTTAAGGGAACTACTACTTCTCGTGATTTGGAAGTAAATCTTCTGTTAATGCATTCTGAAATAGCATTTGCCCTTTTGGTGGCTGCTTCTCATTGTTGGCTCATATTTAGCCTCTTGTCCACAATTACTCCAAGATCTTTTTCTTTTTCAGTTCTGTTGAGCCATGTATTTCCCATCTTGTATTGATGCCTTTGGTTTCTTTTTCCTAGCTGGACCACTTAGCACTTGTCCTTATTGAATCTCATTATGTTGCTTTGAGCCCAGTGTTCAAGTTTATCAAGATTGCCCTGGCTCTTCTGTCTGTCTTCTAGGGTGTTTTCTATTTCACCCAGTTTTGTATCATCTGCAAATTTAATTATCTTTCCTTGTACTTCCTCTTCCAAATTATTAATAAAGATGTTGAAGAGCACTGGGCCCAGTCAGAACCCTGTGCCACCCCACTAGCTACCTCCATCCAATTCCAGAAAGTGCCATTGATGAGGACTCTTTGTGTCCAATTCAGCAGCCAATTTTGGATCCACCTTGTTGGTTTGAAGTTCAACATGCCTTCTCTATGCAATATGCTGATTTATGAGTCAGTAGAAAAGCTGGAAGCAGGTCAGGCCTTGCTGTTAAACATTCCCCCTTCCCCTCTCTTCCTTCTTTATGACTGAAGGAGGAAGAAGCAGGATTCTGCTTCACTTTGCAGGAATCATCACTTGTGGATATGTGCAAACCAGGGATCATGATTTACAGCAAATTAATCAATTGCTGTGTGAGCGAACTACAAGCCTGGGGCTATATAGCTGGCTTGCAGAACAAACTACATACTCTTTAAAGCATGATTCTGGATTCACTCATAGAATGGCAAGCCAGGAACCTGCTAAAATGAGACTGGATGCTTGTGTGTCCCTCTTCCCAGCTGCATGGTGCGTCATGCAAGATCCTTTGTGTCCACACAAGTGGTCCTAAACTCTGCTTGAGGCAGAAATGGGGCTGTGAGCACTTCACCATTCAGAATGAGAGCTTCTGTCTACATGCTTATGGTTTGTTTGCTGAAGCCAAGGAGGAGTTAAGTGCATGAACTAATAATGTATTTTTCTGTCTGAAAAATCACTGCAGGCAAAATTGTGAAAGCCAGGCTCCTTTTATTAAAATTCAATAGTGGTAAGATAAAGAAGCAAGTTTTATAGAGGTTTTTTAATTTTATTTTAAGCACATTCACATTGTTATGGACATAGACTTCATCCCACTTCTCTATTTCTTGAAAAAAATCAATAGGACATTATTTGCACCTATATATATGAATTTCTTTTACTGGATTCAATATTATGACACTCACCTTTTTATATATATTCAGGCCTGATTGCAACATGGCCAGCACTAAATTAAATTGTATCTTTGCATTTTCAGGTAATATATAATTTAGTTGTTATTAGCAATCATTTCTTTACCCCTTTTCAGAGTTGAGAATTTTTTATTTTCATCTCATGTTTTTCTCCTATGAGATACTTCGGGCTACAAGATGCTTTACTCCCCTCCCCACAGGTAAGCAGTGGTTTTGAAAGTGTTGTCAAAAGTCAGCTCATGTGTATTTAATTTCTATACAACCTAGTAGCCAAAACTCTCTGAGAAGTTAACAATTTATACAATACAGTGAAATGCAAAAATACAATACAGCATTTAAGCAAAATGGGAGCAATAATGACAAGTTTGGGCATCCCTCCCTGGAGCAATGGCTCCCAGACTGCAACTCAGTCATGCTCTTAAAGTTGCTGAGTCTGGAGCAGTGGAATGGCATGACCTTAATGGGGCAACTTCTTCAGTGCCTCAGCCCACTCCCCGTGAGACACTGAAGCAGTGCAGTGACATCTGAGCTGAAATAGCAGAGAAGGTATTAAGAAAGGAAGGAAAGAAACAGGTTCTAGATGCTCCCTTTTGGTCACAAAGGCACTGGTCCAAGGTGAAGTACTTATGATATACTTGTACCTTCAGTGAGAAATGTAAAATCCTTACCTGCTCAAAAATACCTCCCATAAGTTCAAGTTGGATGTACTGCCAGTAGGTATGTGTAAGTCTAAAAGGTCTAAGACATGACTAAATTGAGCCAGATGAAGTCTGATAAAGTTTACAAGAGATTAAAATCAGCAATTATTAAAATTTGACTAAAACAAGCATATTAAATAAAACTAATCTGTGAAGTCCTGTTGGAAGAGATATGTCTTTAACTCCTTCTTGAATGTAGCCATCTAGATATCAGATGCCTCTCTCCCAACAGACCTTTTCATAACTTAGAGGCAACAATGGAGAAAGTCCTCTGGGTTGTCGGCTTTCATTTTATAGCAGCAAACCTCGCCAGTCAAATGAGATAGGATCAGTCTTCTTTCCACCACGTAGACTTCTGTGCTTAATTAATAAATAGGCAAGCAAAAGCGTGTTGGTCTTGAGGAAGAAAATCCCAAATTCCAGTTGGTTATTAGGACCAAGCAAAATCCCACAAAATTGTGCAGGTTTTTAAGTTCTCCAGAACTCTTCCTTGGGCTTGGTGATACAAACAGCAAGGGATGAGGGAGGAAACAAGCTTTCTAAAAAAATGGGCAGGTGCTCTGTCCATGAGGCTACAGTTTAGGTAGACCCTGTCTCAAAACGGAGATGAGCAGCCTCAGTAAGCAGCAGCTGTTGCAATTCTTCAAGGTTGTGTGCTGAATGCCGCTCTGCAATGTTCTACTGCCCTATTTCTACAGATGGACATAGCACATTTTTAAGCTAACATTCTTTCAGTCCTATTTATGACAAAATTAATGCCATTTAAGCTATTTATGTGAAGATGAAACTCAGATACTTTGGCCACCTATGAGAAGGAACAACTCACTGGGGAAGACCCGGATGCTGGGAACAATTGATGGCAAAAGGAGAAGGGGATGGCAGAGGATGCGGTGGCTGGAAGGGGTCACTGGGGTGGTGGATGTGGGATTGGGAGGAGTCAGGGATGGTGGAGGACAGGAGCGCCTGGAGGAAAGTTGTCCATGGGATCATGATGGGTCAGGGACAACTTTGCGACTAAACAAACAAAACAAACTATTTATGGATTTATTGTAAATCACCCGAACATTCATTAGATGGAGGATGATTCAAACATCTATCTAATAAACAAATAAATTCCTGCAACCCTCTTCTTATACATGTATCAGTTTCTTGATAAGTTCATCCCTAATTTTTGCACTGAAAATAGGTTACGGCCTACTGCCCATATATATTTCTGATTATATTAAAATATCCTAAAGATCATCTGATGACATTGATGGCGGTGGAGGCGGTGGTTAAAAATACAGTTTTGTATGTGTTAGTGCAAAAGGTGCAGGAGTCATTCCTAACAAACTAATTTTTAAAAAAAGCTCTAGTACTGATAGGTAGCACTGTGAAAATATCCAGAGCATACAAGGAAATTAGCATCAATAATGACATAAAATGTATTTTCGTCTTTGATTTCCCAATCCCAAATCTTTTCTGTATTTCATGGAGAAAAGGAACAGACAGACCAAAAAAAAAAAAAAAACCCCATACAGAAAACATTCCTTTCTCTAGAAACAAGGGGTCCCGAATTAAACAAACAGAAAAGCACTGTTCTGAATTCTCTCCATCTCCTGCCTTCAGAGGAACTCTTGGGAAAGCAATTCTTGACAAAGCACCTGAGCTTGGACAACCCAACTCAGATTCTGCTATAAAATATGTGACAGATGGAGCACCTTTTTCTTTTCTTTAGAACATCATCTGTTAGGACACTTCTGCACCGGCAAGAGCTCTCGAAGGAGTGCAATAAACCAACAGGGCTGAAAGGCTCCCATTTGATACTGGGCTGGAAAGTAGAATGATCCTCCTACTTTCTCATCTTCTTCCTTTCCATCTATATAATGCAGCTATCCATAGTTATACCACTATAATTTACCACTGGCTATTCTTGTTGAAGGGTACAAATTGTATGCTAATAATCAAAACACAAGTATAACTTGTAGATTTTGTGCAAGTTATGACTTTGTCCTTTTGCATAAGTCCCCTGACCCTAAATCTATTTTAGGATCAACACCATTGTGAAATGGCAGTGAACTGGCCAGTTGCTTTCCCATCAACCCTTTCCCTTCCTGGAGCCTGTTGGAAGATTTCCTTTCCATGAGCACTGCCACTCCCTGAAAGGAAACTGCTCCTTCACCATCCAATCCCTCAACCTGGGTTTCCTCTCTATGAACTGGGCCTTTCTGCCTTTTATTTCTCCTGTGATTGTAGTGTTTACCTCTTGGTGTCATTTAAAGCCAGCATGCTGGAACGTTGAGAGGTTTTATGTTAGAATTTTGTTCAGTTTTGAAACCAGCAGACTAATTGCTCCAGTAATAAATGTGCTATGATTATGACAATTATCCGTGTGCAAAAGGAGTTTGTCTAGCGAGCGCCATTGTGATCTTTTACATGTAAATGGTGTGTGACACCAATTAATGTTTTAACATAACAAGCCCAGACAAAAGAAAAGAGAGAGAATGAAAAGAAAAGCAACTAAAATGCCATTATTTAGCGATGCAGAAATAATAGCCAGAAAACTGAGCAAACTGGTGGCGTGGCAGACATTCAGATAAAAATCAGAGGTGTTTTGTAAGCCTTGGGGCTATCGGGTGGTATAAAACTGTAATAAATAAATAAATTATAATCAGTGGAACCCTTGAGGTAGATTGGGTAGCTAAGAGGGCTAGTAGACTAGAAGCCATTTTATTTGTGAGTTTAGGGTTAGGGTACTGCATTTTGGGGAAGAATGTCACCTCAAAGCAGCTCACAATAAAATCATGAAACAAATTTACACTAATAATATTAGAATATCTGCAGCCCTGGAACAGTTTGAATGTCTGTGAATTGTTCCTGGCCATCTTTCATGTTTATTGGAAAAGAACAGGGGTTTACAGCCAGAGTGGGTAACTTGTGGACTCGGATGTTGCAGTAGGGCAGCTCCTAACATCTCTTACCACTAAGGACGCTGGCTAGAGCTGATGTGAGTTGCAGTCCAACAATATCTCAGAGCCAAACATTCCCCACTTTGGGTTTAGAGCAAAATATTTTCAAGTTCAGCTCCCAGAGGCCCTTCCCAGCATGGGCAATGTTGAGTAAAGATGATATCTGCGGCTGAAAACAGCTGGGAATCTACCTTCTCCCCGTCCCTGGTGTAGAGTCTGCTCACAAAGTGCTTACCTGCAAGACAATTTGGTGCTTCCTTTCCACCTCCTCCCACCACATGCCCACTTGTACATCTCACCATGGACAGGAACATTGGAGTTGTGGGATTTTGGTAGGCATAGTTTAGCACCCTGCACGGGCATCAAAGGGACAGCAGAGGGGCTGGGGAACAGATGGTATCACCTTTCCTTTCACCAAAGGATGGGCAGAAGCAACTCTCACGTAGTCTGAAAATTCTGCTTTTTGAAAGCTTTGGAAAAATGTATTTATTTTGATTCAGAATGATGTGAATATATATGTGCTCTGGTGTAGTTGCATTGACCAATGAGCTCCGCAACTCCACTTCCTTTCTGGAAATGAACATGGGCATACTACTGCCAATTTTTACTCCTGCATATTGCATTGTGTGGTCTCACACAGGAAAATGGATTCCATTCCAGGAAATGGATTCCATTCCAGGAAAATGGAATATTATATTCTCCTTGAGGCTGCAAACCTGTGCCCATTTGCTTGGGAGTAATATCCACTGAACTAAGTGAACTTATTTCCAACCATACAGGTATAGACTGGGCTAGTAATTTTATCTGGACAATCCAATACACAATCTGAGGCTTGTACTGTATCCAATCCAGGTGTAGGCTAATCATGGTTTCTTGAAATGATATTTGTTTATTAAGTAAAACTATGGACAGAGTTCATCTTTCTAAAATCCTAATATAACTTAAATATATGCTTCTTTAAATAGAATTGTCACTAGCTCTGTGCTTTGTAAGTTATTACCACTTCAACTCACTATGTTCCCCCACCCTGCAAAATCTCTCTCTCTCTCTCTTATATATATGACCTGCCAGCTAAATTTATCAGTGTATTCATCTGCTGAAACTGACACACCTCCTCAAAGTTTTTTATGCTTCAGCAGACTAATATAGTGACTCTCTAGAAGTTACTGAGTTAGTTGAGCTACCGGTTCTGAAGCAACACGGCAATTCTTCCAGTGTATGTCACGTCGGCCTTCCATCTTGTTATCCATTTCTGGTATGGCCCCAGGAGCTGAACAAGTCACCCATCTCTATTTTAAGAATTACTGTCAAGGTAAGACTTGATGTATGGTAGACACACTTATTTCTTGCTATGACTGGCAACTTTTCTTTTCCTTCTCCTCGTTGTTCTCCTTCATCTGTCTGCAACCTTTCCCAGAACCAAACCATTTAAGATGACCTTCCAGCTTTGGTTCCACACAGTCATGGCAGCTTGTTTTATCTGACACCTCTCAAGTAACATTAATACAGAAGTGAAGGCTTGGATGGAGCCTGCTGGAACTAAGAGATGGTGTTCTAATGAGCAAGAAGCCGACTGACGGTTGCTGCAATGTTATTGATCTTTCCACTGCTTGGGTCTCTGAGCAGCATCCTTCATCCAAGAGTTGAGGTACATTTCAAATCGTTAGCTGAACTAATGATTACCTGACTCGTGTCTACCCAAGTGGTGAGTCAACTCTGCTGCTTTGGAACAGCCCAATGGCCTGCCTTTTTCCATGTACTGCTCTGAAACAGAGGTAAGGAATTTATCTCTTTGGTAATCCTTCGGTTTTCAGAAGGGAAGCCTGATCAGAACACAAAAACACTATTTGCAAAATAATCCAAACATGAGTAGCAACTCAATATGTTTATTAGGATCAGTTAAGAATCACAAGACAGTGAATTATTTTCAGAGGACCTGAATTTTCAGTGAACCTGGATTTTTTGATTTTCAGAGAATCTGATGTTTTGGTTTGCTTTGGTTTTTGTTTTCCAGGCTTGATATCAAACAAACAAAAAAGATGAAGGTGGGAAAGATGTTACAGATAGGTAACATGACTGATTTCCTCTATTTTGTCTTCCTTTTTTCTTTTTACAAAAAAAGTGAGGGAAGCTATCTTTTTGCTTTATGATTTTTCATTTGGCCTCTGTCTGGATTACCTCATAACTAATGTTTCAATGCTTGTTTGTTTCAAATTGCAGACAGATTTCTGGAAATATGGCCAAAAAGGACAGTCCTGGGAAAACAAACTTTGGGGTACAGTTTGGATTTGTTTTTCTAATGCTCTATCAGGGCTCCCTGCATTAAGAGCAATGATGCGTTCAGACAATATGAAGGTTTAGAACCAGCATTAAAGCTGTCCCATGCTGGCCTAAGCTACATAAGGCTGGGGAACGAGAACCTAAAGAACAACTGATAAGGGTTGCATGAGGAATTTGCTTAGGAGCTTCCCAAGCTCCGGTCTGCTTTGTCACAGTTGTGCATCCGAGCCCCTGGCACATGTGCCCAGTATTTGAAGGGTGCTCATCAGGAGCTGAGCCTTGCATGAGCACTGTGCAAGCAGTGACCCTCTTCTACACACACGCAGCAGCAAAGGTTGTGCTGTGTGAAGGTTGCCAGTTGCACAACCTCCGTCTGCAGCATTCATGGACTTCCCCTTGGCCAGGGCCATCTTAACAGCATTAAGCCGCCCCGAGGCGTCTTTGCAAGGGGGCGGCATATAAATATGTAAATAAATTAAAAAATAAATAAAAAAATTATGGGCCCCGGGCAAAGCAGTGTACTGGGGCCCCTACGACAACTACAACTACTGTTAATTTTGGAAGTTTTCCCATTTTCCAAGGGTTAACATACACAGATTAGTATGGTGCCCATGGGCAAGTGCCCATCAGGCCCATGCGTTGATGGCCCTGCCCTTGGCTCACTTTCTAAGACCCACTAGAGGAAGTCCACAAACAGATTCTGCAGAGCTTCACTGCAGTCCTAAACTGGGGTGTGTAATGATACACGATAGAAGTAGGCAATGTTGCGGATTGTGCATGGTTGCAACTAGCCCTCCATACCCTTTGGTCCATCAGGCCCAAACCCAGAAGGGGAGAGCAGAGTGCTTGGGACCAGCAAGGATACCCCACATTGTTCTGCTCCTGGATGGCCTTATGAGCTTTATATTTCTAAAGGGCACCTTCTATGAATTGATTCTAAAAAGCCTAGCTAGCTAGAATGGGCTCGAGACTAAAGCTACCTCAGGATCCCCCTCCATCTTTGCACATCTCCCATGCTGCTACCTGAGCTCAGGACCCTGCTGTAAGAGAAAATCAGTATGCTCTCTTGCTCCCATTCAGAATACGCGCAGCATCATTAGAACTAACATGCACCATGTATTTGAGTGCACGTGTGGAAGCTGGGAGTCTCCAAACCACCATCATCCATCAACAACAGTAGACACTGTTTTTTCCACACTGCTTCCAAGGGGCAGATGGCCACTCCTACCTCTTCATGTATCAGGATCTGCTCTGTGCATTCTACCACAAATTACCAGTAGTGTTCACACCGGCGCAATACTAGTACAATAGTCCTGCAGCATTTTGGCTTATGTACATCATTTACTGCATATATGTGATTAAAGGAATAACTCCCTCTGTTCAGAGAGACTTGCTTCTGGGTAGGGATTCCAGTATAAACATTCACTTCCTTCTTTCTCTTCTTCACTGATCACTTTGGCAAGAGGAAAGATACTACAGTCCTCAGACTACCTCACACCCATCTGCATTTACCATTTCCCGCCAGTGCTGTGTCACCTGCCACCCTGTTCCTATATAATCCGTCCTGCGTATGGATCCATCCATCCATATAATCCATCCTATACAGTCACACAAAAGAGCATGTGTGAATCTTTCAAATTCATTGGAAACATCCGTTAAATAGGTGTTCTCCATTGCCTGTTCTCCATGTATTTCCCCCCTTGTAACATTTGTAAAGAAATCTGTCAAAGACACAGGCCTCTGTCTCCCTTAAGGAAAAATAGAAATGGAATGTTTCAACTCACATGAGGTTCAGTTACATCTGCTTATGGTAGCGGAAGCTGAAGGAGGTGCATGCATATTTTCTATAGACTGACCAGCAATACCACCTGACTGACCACCAATTCATTTTTCTGATGATTCTAACTGGCAGGAAAGAAAAATGACTAATGACTCTGATCCAAGCCAATTGTTTTGACTGTTAAACACTCTGAATCTGCTGTTAACAATGTACTGGAGCCATTATTCACAGCTATTGGGGCTGCTCCTGTAGCTTCTCATCATATTCATTAACAGTAAACATTCATACCATCAATTTCTGTAATCTTGCCCCAGTCCAGATGAGTTAATGCCAGGGTTTAGCTTTTCATTGGTTCTCTATACGGAAATATGTGTGATTTATCCCATCAGGATGCTTCCAGAGAAATTATCAGTATGAATCAGAGACTGCCTTCTGGCTGTAATGCAGATGGCAGTACATTCCTCTGTCTTGATATTCTGCTCTCCTGTATTATATTATTCTGTATTTATCACATTTGCATCCTGATGTGTCTCCTTGAAGGGTGGAACCACATACATGAATCTCTCCCAGCCTTCCTTCCAGTGTCCTGTGAGGTACTTTAGAATGATATAAGAAAACTCAACCAAAGTTTAATAGCTGAATGGGGGTTTGTTTGCCTATTTGTTTTACGCAAATATTTTAATTGCTTTTTGGGGTACATTGCCCTAATACAGCAGCATAAAGGAAATTCCATAATGAAATTGAATATTATATAAAGACCATTAAAACCACATTGCACTCCAGAAAACAGTAATAATTGGATTAATCAGATAAATACTGACTTTGAAACATCTTAAGAATTTTCTTCCAACTAGGAGATGAATTGACTCCATAAAGGAAGCCAGAGCCCTGAATTTAGAACATCTAATCAGGGGTATCATGCATAGGATGTTCTGAAGAGTTTTCATTCACAGGGTCACCATAAGTCCAAGATGCCGTGATGGTACACCACCACCGCCGCCACAAGTTTCTGTGAAAACCAGACAGGATGGAGATACAGCATACATACTTTTGTAGATGCAAAGATCTATAAATGTGGTGCCAATGCTGAGAAGATGATATTTCTACAGAAGCAGGGCTGTGCTTGGCTGGGGTCTGCACTCCGCACAGGAGAACATTGTGAGATGCTTCAGTGTGAGATGCAGAAGGGATTCGGCTTTGAATGAACTTTTGGACCTTGTCAGAATGTGTTCAAGGATTCATGATGATCACTTACCATGGAAGCAAAGGTTCTCATTATATTTCTGTATCTTTTATTTCTTGCTTCTGCAGCTATCTCAGTAATGGCAAATGGTAAAACCCACCTTTACTGATTAATCAAGTAATCTTTATACAGATTTCTTAGATATGTAAATTTCTTTCCTTTTAGTCTACAAAAGAAGAACTGGGACAGCATGAATCAAGTAATATTGATGAAGCATGAGATGCTACTTCGAGATTCATTTTCGATACACACATGTTTCTCACTGGATAAATCTCTAAATGAAGTCACGGGAATGTTTCCTAAAGCATATTCTTAACATTATTGGTTCAGGAACATAACATATAAGGAGAATCCAGCTGCATCAGCCCAACAGTCCATCTAGTCCGGCATGCTATTAACACAGGCATAGACCAGCTGTCTGCAGCATTTCATAAGAAAATATATGTGCAGTGGGACCTTCCTGGCCAGTGTATACAGGCAAACAGCCTCTGATACTGGAGGTAGCCCATTGCCATCTGGACTAGAAGCCACTGGTAGTCTTCTCCATGAATTTGTGAAACCTCCTTTAAAGCCATCCAAATGGTAGAAGGTGGCCATCAGGGAAATCTCAGGGAAGTGAATGGCATAGTTCACTTGGCAGACTTGGATTTCATTCAGCCTCCCACCAAGAACTCTAATTTTGGCTTGCAGGACATCATGGCTACATTTTCTCTCATTAGTGACACCAACTGAGATTATAGCCAATGACTCCACCCCAACACTGTCTACACAGCTATCTAGTTGGCGCATGATATCCACAAACTTCTCAGCCCACAGGCAAGTTACCATGTGTCCAGATCAGAGCCTGATTGTCTGCAGAACCAGGAATGCCTTTGTGGTCCTTGTAGGAAACAGCTGACAAGCAATTATGCAGTGCAGCCAGAGGGCCAGGAGACCAGCATCAAAGGCTGCACGGCACAGCTGCCCTTTGTCAAAGCAAGATGAGCTGTCTTGGTGACTCCCTCATTCTCTTCCTGCATCACCTCATCTGTATCCTGGTTCCTGCCCAATTCCAGCCTGCTCCTGTTTCCATCCATGTCTCCAACCTGCCCTGCCCTGCCTTTCCAGGTGCCTGCCCTCGTCTTGCCTGACCTCACCTTGCTCTAGAGACTGTGACTGTCCTTCCAGAACTTGAACTTGGACTGTGCTCTTGGATTGTGTGACCTTGGTCTCCGTTGCTTGAATTCTCTACCTTACTGGCTTTTGACTCTGCACTGTTATGGAAGCATGCCTCTTTCCCCTGGCCTTCTGAACCCCCTGCAGGCCTCCACCCTGCACCTATACCCTGTTCTCAGCATCCTTACCATAGTTGCCTGCTGGTCCTTACACCATGCAGCCTATTTGCCCACCAGAAACCCATCTGCCTGTATGTATAATATTGAATCTCCAATTACCACAAGCTCTCTGCTTCCTGCCTCCATCCTGAGCGACATCCTTGGTGCAGGATGGTATTGCTCCTCTTCCAAAGAAGGGGTCCCTCCTAAGGAATCCTTTCTCACTTCATGCTTTAATCTCATTTTCCATGACAGCAGAGGAGCTCCCGTCATGGCCCAGGCTATATGGTGCCTAATGGTCTTGACAGACTCTCTGCATTGAGGAAATGAACCAGGTGCTCATTGCTCCAAACAGCACCCACAACCTCCGTTCATCTGGCAGATAGGCCTACATGTTGATATTCAGTGCAAAACATTGGCTAGCTCTCGCTCTCCCCCCGACTGTCTACCTTCATAACTGGGTTGTCACTCTTGCTGTTTAATTAGTAGCACTGGGTTCACTTGGTGTTCTTCCTTTTTCACTAGGAGAAGGCGGGGGGGGGGGTTACTTATAGGTATTAATTTACAACTAACGGTTGCTGAGATGAGGAGGAAGGGCAGAGTTCACTGCCCTGGCCTTCTCACCCTGTTGCTGAACCTGCACAGTTGCATAAATTACATGTGTACAATTGGGACCTTCATGCTCAGAGAGCCGACTCCCTCCCTAGCCTGCCAGCTTCTTTAGTTCTATAGTGAGGCTGGCTAGAACCAATTTCTCTTGCTGCAGCCAATCTGATTGGAAGGCCTTGTTTGGGAAGCAAAGGAGGCTGCAACTGAACTCCTGGCCTATCCTAGCTGGAAATCCGTGTGAACTGTGCCCTCCACTCTCTTAGAATAGAGATATTCTATCCACCAGAGAGCACAATAGTTCAAGAGAAACCTTGAGTATTGTGAAATCGCTTTAAAACCAGCATAAGTTGTCTGGGAGATTGCCTTGTAATAGTGTATGAGTAAAACTCTTTGGACTGTGGTAAATAGAAGTAGAAAACATCAAAGCAATTGGTTTGTTTAAGAGATAATGTAAATTGAATAGCATTCTTCTGAAGCATAATGGCCTATTGCTGAAAGATAACAACTGGAGTGAAGCAGAGCCATTGATGGGAAATAATCATCAGGACATACCCAAACATCATTTTCAGAAGTAGAAAACATTGATCCTATAATTGCACTTGATTGTATTGTCTATTCCCCGTCCACCACCAACAACCGATGAGCAGACACACATTTACTTCTCATGTCAGTGTAAGTGAATCACAGCTTATTTGTTGCACAGTTGTATTTTCAACAAAGTTACTATTATTGCTGAGCTGAAATGGAGCCATTCTTTTGGAGGCATTTTCAGGGGCCTGCTAACAAGAGACAAAAGATTTTACCCATTCAGCTTGAGACCCATACTTTCTGAACTGGCTTCATGATATTGTTACATGAACCAAACTGAATTATCTAGAAGAATGAAACTTTGGTGCCATTCAGGTAGTGAACAAGAAATGAACAACTGTGAGTAAGAAGTAAGAAAGAAAGGGTCATGGGGTTCCAGTCTGACTATCTAAAAAGTAGGGGTGGAGTAAAAAAAACAAGTTATATTTTTAATATAAACTTAATCATTCGTTCACTTTTGAACAATATGAAAACCAACACTATTATTCTTCAAAGTCTGCACTTCTCCAAGTTTTCCAATGGGGTTAACTAATTTAAAAATTGTATACAACAATGTGTATATCAGAGAATATAACATTCAACAATAGGAAATTTTCCTGCAGTAATGTGTACTTTGGGTAAAATGTGGGCATGCATATGATTTTTCATGAATACATAATGAAAAAGATTCCTAAAGTCAAGACAAGAAAAAAGACTGAAAAAATAGTGAAACCATAATCAACAGATTTTCTCTCCCTACTTTTGTAAAGTAACTTCACGCCAAAAACTAGAAATACTTCTCAACATTTGAGACGTTCAACTCTCATTTTATATTTTGATGAGTTTTTAAACAACTAAAGGTACAATCACACACCAATATAGACAGAAAGAAGGCCTACAATTCCCAGCTTGCTCTGCCTCTGTGTGTGTGTGGGTTTGCATGCACGTGTGGTTTTCTCCTATGTTTAGAGATTATGGAAATTGATAAACAATTGTTTAAATATCTGGGAACATCTCTTACATGTTTTCTTCCTTGATCGTGCAGAGACGTCAGACTCAGTGGCCTTTCTCAAAGAAACCATCAAGAGCCTTAAGCATACATCTACACTTATTACCCAATCAATGGTTCTTTAGAAAGGACTTTGTGAAAGAACTTGTAGAAAAGGAATCACCTGTTTGAGAAGGTAATAGTAGCACATGGTGACATCTAGAGGGTTGGATCCAACGACTCAGCTTGTCTGGTCACAGAAGTCCTCAACCAATGGGAAGAGTCTTTCCTTCTGAAAGAATCTGAAAGAATTCTGGTCGAGGTATCAGAATCCATCCCATCAGCCCCAGGCCAGCATCAAGTCAATCTAACAGGAGTCAAAATAGTGCATAGTCTTCTATTTTTAAAGTGAGTCATGAATTGCACAGTTTGTTTCAAAAGCCACAGAAATTTGCATGACTTACAGCCACAATTTGCACCATTTGTATGAGTTCCATCTGAAATGTTTTGCAATTTGCATAAATTGCACAAATTGTGCCTGGAATTTATGCAAATTTCCCTGACTCAAATAAATAAAATTAAATAAAATCCACAAATCCCAGCCCACTTTAAAAGTGGAAGCCACAGAAAGTCTCCTAAATCTCAATCAGTGAGGTGCCAAAAGGCCACTGGATACAAGGAGGTTGAGCTTCTCAGTGTCTCCCATCCTTAAATGAGGTGAAGAGTATTGGCTATAGATAACTGGCTATACATGGGATAGTACAGTGCTCAAATGCTAGCGAACCTAAACCAGGTTGATATTATACCTAATTCATGTCTCCAATTAGAAAACAACACTATCTACCTACATCTTCAGTCTAATATTTCTACTGGGTATACAGAGTATTGTGGAAAATACACACAGTTCCACTTCATAGGTACAAGATCATAAAATCTGGGTCTTAGCTTTGAGGAGTCCAGTCTGCTTAACCATGTGGCTGCATTGCTGTATCTCTGCATTACTTAATCATATTGTGCAGTAGCATTTATCGATTTCTTATTGGCTGCTCTTCATAAACTGGCAGGCTGGAGATAAGGATTCCCTTTCAGTCACCTCTCCCAGATTGCAGATGCTTATCTTTGCTAAGCGCACAGCTCAAGGTCAGGGGTGTGCACAGTGTCTGCTCTGGAAAGGAATCAAAGTGGGGTGGTCAAAAGGAGGGGCACTGACTGCTTACCTGCAGGTTTTTTACTCTGATCAAAGAATGGAACTGGCAGAGTGACAATGGATGTATGGGGAGTATTAAAGGTTGTTTTCTTACTCCACTAATTGTAATTGAGAATTTCTTCAGTTCTCTATCTTCTAAATGACTTTATTTCAATGCTTTGCTCCTTGATGTCATTATAGTTTGTATTAATTGACTCCTTGTAACATGCACTCATGAACTAGAGAAATACTGGTTTGTGGCAATTTATTTCATGTTCCACTTTGAACATTAATATTTATTTACAATTTTCTTCTCATTTGTGTACTCTGCTTTTGGAGGCGAGGGAATGAATGTTAAAATCTTGTTGCATTGGTAGATTTTGCAGAAAATTGGTATTGTAGTTTCCATTAAAAATATATATCCTGGTAGCAAATTCATTATCTGAATGTCTGTTCTTAGGCATCCAAAACACACTGGATGGATATACCAGTAGGCCTGGAGAAATGCTAAGACATGTAGATACAGAAAAAAACTTGCAGGAGGGCACATGCTTGGGAGAGTCCCAAGAGAGTCCAAAGCAGAAGGAGCGTGCCCCTTTGGCTCAGACAAGATTCATACACATTCCACTATTTTAGACCACCATCCTGTTGAAATGCCAGCAATCTTCCAAATACAGAGCTTTACAGTCATTCTATGAAGAACGGGAGAAAAGGTGGAAGAAATCTTCACCTTCCCATCTTCTTGCCCTGGATTTTCACTAAACTGGCTTTTATGCCCAACTCACTAAGAGGGAAGGAGCGGGAGAGACTTCAGAGTAGCTCATATCTTGGCCTATCTGTTCCTTGCCTCCCTGCCCAGCAGAACACCGTCCTTGCCCCCTGTCTAAGGCGTCCAACCACAAAGAGCAACTGGTGCTGTACTTCCTGTGTCAACTGCTGATCCTGGAATGGGAATCCAAAATAGCCTATGGAACTTCAGAAGGTGTCTAGGGCTCATATGATTGCTCCTCAAGATAGGCATGCAAAATAATCTACATTTCAATATAAGCAAGTGTAAAGTAAGGCAAAAAATCAACTTCAGGTATATGCTGATGGGATCTGAACTATCAGTGACTGAGCAAGAAAGGGACCGTGGGATAATGGTGGACAGCTCAGTGAAAATGTTGGCCCAGTGCTCAGCTGCTGTGAAAATGGCAAATTCGATTTTCACAGCATTAGGTATAATTAGGAATGGGATAGAAAATAGAACTGCCAAATCTTACTTCTCTTATAAAAATCTTCAGTGCGATGGCACTAGGAATATTGTGTTCTGTTCTGGTTGCCTTACCCGAAAAGGACATTATTCAGTTGGAAAAGGTACAGAGAAGTACAACAAAAATGATCAGATGGCTGGAAAAAGAAGTTTATTTAGAAAAAGAGGTTTATTTAAAATAATACACAGAGTAGAAAAAGTAGAGAGGGAAAGATTTTTCTTCCTCTTCCACTTGAACCCAGGGTCATCCCATGAAGCTGATTGGTGGGAGGTTTGGGACAGATAAAATAAACTATATCTTAATACAGCATATTGTTAAACTGTGGAATCTGCTGCCACAGCAAGTGCCAATGACCACCAGTCTGGATGGCTTTAAAAGGGGGTTGGACAGGTCCATGCGGGAGGAGGCTGCCAGAGGCTACTAGCCTTGCTGGCTCTCTGCTTCCTTCTTAACCAGAGGTGGCACACCTGCCTGCATGTATCAGTTGCTGAGGAGCTGGGCAGGAGGAGGTCTTGCACCCATCCTGCTTGAGGGATCTTGTGAGCATCTGGTTTGCCACTCTGTGTATGGAGAGCTGAACTGGAAGGAAATTTGGTCTGATCCAGCATGGCTGCTTTTATGTTCTCAATTGCATCATACAGCAGGGATGGCCAAAGCAAGTCTCACAAGACACATGTGGCTTGTGCTCATTGCCTGTGGGCACCCACTTGCAGCTCTCAAACATCTGACATTTCCCATATGTGGCTCTTCCATTGACTAAGTCTGCCACCCGTCATAGAGCATTAGTGTAAACATTCATTCATCCTTTCCTCACATCTGACAAATCTACCTGAAAAAAAGTGATCAACATTCCAACAGCAATTGCTGCAGAAGAGGGAGGGATCTTCATTCTCTAGCTCTCCCAAATGAGCGAAACGTTTTCTGCCATCTCTGGGTTCTCACTTTAATGATAGCTGCTGTGAGTGAAGAGTACAGAATAACAAGAGCCATTGATCTAGTGTAATGCAACTTCCACTGCCAGCAGGTAAAGGCACATGTGGATCACCACACTTGCACAGCTGGGAGCCTTTATTGCTTGGCCATTTGCAACAGGCTAAAGGTTTTAAGAATTTAAGCAGTGACGTGTGGCTGGCACAGAGTGTTCAAGGGAAAGTGGAACAGCCGCGTTCTGAGCACTTGCTTTGCATCCTTTCAGTGCTTTGGGCTTTGCCAGAGCTGAGTTGTGATCCAATGAAAAGTGACATCAAAGAGTAAGGTATTTTACTTCCATCCTGACACACATGTGGTTACTGTCAACAACAGATTGAACTGACAGGATACAAATTTTGAGACATGTGAGATAAATTGAAAGAGGCTTCATCCCATGAGCCCAGTTCTACATATTTTCTGACAAATTTTCTGACATACTTTGATATCTCTAAAAGCAGGAGAATGAATCCAGGAAAAAGAATGACTGCTACCTCAAAACTTTGTTAGAGAAGCTGCAGCATTAATGCAATAAGAAAACATAACATTAAAACTTACATTAACCTTCGGTTTCTTTGCATAATTTAGCCTGGAACAGACAAGGGTTTCCAGTGATGGCTGATGACCCTGGAGCTGGTCTGGTAGAGGGCATGTCTGTTAACTCAGGATCACCATAGGAAGAACCAAAGGTCTTCACAGCAGAGCTCATGACACTGAAAGGGCAAACTAAGGTATGCAGTGAACTTCAAAATGATGAGTGCAGAGCAGATGGAAAGGAGACCTGCACCGCAACATAACAAAGTTCTCCACTGAACCCCCTTTTTCTTATGGAAAAAGGCAAATTATGATTAATAATTTGGAGGCCACAAATGAAAAGCAGACTAAAAAAGAGGAGGGGGGAGTAGGAAAGAAGAAAAATTAGGTAGTTCATCTTAACTTTTCACACACACACACACTGCAACTGAGCAGTCAGCCAGTAAAAAAAATAGAATTCTCCTTAGTTACCTGAAAAGTGACTTTGTGGTGCTGGAAGCCTGGAAAAGACAGGCAAGATAAATCCTGTGACATGGATTCCCCTCTCATGGATCCTATAAAATGCCTTTTTTATCTTTATGAAGCTGGTCCTTCCGAAACAGCACACCATGGCAACACCATCCCCAGAATTTCAGATTGCAGAAAAGGGAATGCTTAATATATCAGCACTGAAAACCCTTTCCTTTGGCCCCTCTTGAGCCGAGGAAGAATTTCTGCATATGAACCTTTTTCACAGCCAGCACATGGGGATGTATAATGAAATCAGGAGCCATTCTGATTCAACCCTATAGTGAAATCCATGCGTCATTGGTTTATAAAGAGTTCACAGTACCAGAGGCCTGGTATTAATGTTCCAAGATTTGCTTTTTAAAAAATCTTTTCTGTTCTCTTTCCTCAGGTGCTTGAAAACACCACGGTCAATGGTGAAGAATTATAGGCCTGTAGTCCAGCAATATCCAGCGGGCCACAGATTTTCCAGCCATGTCTGGAATGCTGTTTTGGTTCGAGACTTGACTATTCTCAAAACTGTGGCCAAATTCTTGAGCCACAATGCAAAACCGAAACAAAGCAAAGCATTTTGTAAAATCTCTTTGGTTTCTGAGGAACCCCATTATGTTCAGTCACCCTATTCATGAAGTGGGGCGGGGGAACCCCTTAAAGAAACAGGAGCAATTACCAGCTGGTGAGGCAAGGCAAGTGGTTAAAATTTCCATGCCTCCCAGCTGACAGTTGTTGATGATATATATTTTAAACTCTTTCCGAAGCTATAACATGCCCATCATCCAGCTGACAGGGTTAGACACAAAAAGGCTCCCTGCCAGCCAGATGATGCACAGATGGCTTTTAAAACCTTGAAGTGCATTTTAACGAAAAATAAAAGTGTGCACTTGTCATAGAGCTGATAGGGGGAATGTTTGAAGCCGCAGCTACCCCTTCCATATTCTAATGCGTACTCCAAAGCAGATGACAGGAACAATTTTTGAGGAGAAAGAACAATTAACCTCTTCGGTATTTTAAAAAAGGCTTGTAATAGAAGATGGTTTCATTTACAGGCAAAACTCAGCATCTCAAAAATGTGAGTGTCTTTGTGTGATCGGGGGCTTTTTTGTTTGTTTGTTTGCTTTTCTTCTGGGCAGTGATCAAATACACATTCATTTCTCAAAATCAATACAGTGTTAGGTTGGCTTATTTTTATTTTAATTCAGAACTGGGCTGAAAAAACATAATTATGTCTCTTTCCTCTTCTGTCTTAAGCCATCACCTTTCCTTGGATGGAACCAAACGGGATGGTGTTCAAGCTTTGATAGGGAAGCACAATAAATTTGATAATGAAACAATTGTTTCAAATATCTGCCCTCAGTCACACATTTTCACAGCAAATTCTACTTTGTCTCTAATTTTACTTATTATAAATTCAATTCATCCCAAAATTTAAGACTTTTTTAAAAAATAAGTTAAGATGAACACTTACACAAATTTCAGCATGTCTTTTTTTCTAATGCACACATTTTTGGAAGTTTTACCAAATATTTGCTCGCTTATTTAATTTTTTACCACCTAACAGCTCAAGTTCTCTGGGTAGTTCACAAAATATGCACAGATCGTCAAGCAATTTTCCAAACATATTGTATTTAATGCTATTTTAATTCATATGTGCATTTTTGTGTGTGCTTTATCCATAAATAGGAGGAGGGGAAAAGAACTGGAGTGCTCCATTTCAAAGTTCAGAAAATTACCAATTTCTGTGGTAACTGAATCCAAAATTTTGATTTGCATAATGTTTTGAAACTGGGGAATTCTTCCCCTCCCTATTCAAGTGATTTTAAAAGCATACTCCTAAGCAGGTAGCTTCAAAACTTTTTCGAGCTGGGCATCAGTTCTACCTTTTACCTTCACTATAAAAATGGTTTAGTTGTTGCAGCTGCATAACTTCGTAATGATTTTACTGCCCTTTCCCTCTTTTCTCTTTCTTGTTCTCTCACTTTTCCTTCATTTAAAACAACAACAAGAAGAAGAAAGCTAAGAGGAGTGCAATCTACTTAGGAAAAAGGTAATGTGGTTTGAATCATGATCCACCAGGCAAAAACTAATGCTGTAGGTTACAGCAGGCATTTGTGTAGAATTATATACACACCCATCTGAAAGAAAAAAGGAGCACACCACAGTGAAGGCAAAATAAAATGTTTACTGGGAGTCCTTATGCCATTGTAATTATTCAGAAGTGACAGTATTGTGTTTTGCTAGGATGCTAACCTATTGTTTATTTAATTCATGAAGTCAAAATAGTGGTCTCAATTACAAATGGAACATCCATCTGGACAAACCACAAACTCATTTTCTTCTAAAGCCATTTTAATAACTGATCCACCTTCACAGACTAATCATACTAATTTCCTGCAAACCTATGCATCCATTTCCAGTCAGTGGGACTCTTCTTCCTATGTGCTGGCTTATGTAACCAGATGGATGCCAGCTGCCCTTTGGCATACAATTGCAGAATTTGCAGGGGAAAGGCAGATTAACATTTGCCGGCTTAATGTACATGACTTGTCTTTGCAAATTTACTAATTATTATTGGAAGCAGGCTGGTGGTGGTTTGTTTATTTACTTATTTACTATCCACCAAATCAGTTCAAAAACTCTCTGGGCAAATTACAATGACCAAAAAAAGCAAACTTGCATGTACAAAAATTCTCCGACAGAACTAACTGGGTTGCTTTGGATCTTTATCACCAGTTTAACAGATGATTCTACATTTGCCCTGTCAATCAGTAATTTTGGGGTGAGAGACGAGTTCATATGGTCATGACACACAGCAATGCCAATTTAGGAGTCTGACTGCCTCAAAGCACAGTTAGCTGCCTATGTCATAAGAAACTTTAGCACAACTACTAACCCCACTCCATGCATTCATAATAACCTTTCTAATCTTCTGAAATAAGTTGTTTAAATGAAAGTTAGCCAATACTATTGAGGAACAATCAATTCTTCACTGTTTTGAAGTATGAATTCTGTACATATTATGCTACAAATTTGATCTGACATCTTTTGTGAGATCCATGAATAATATACAATGCAGGTGAAATGACGAACTTTCTAGCAATTGCTCTTAAAAATTATAAAATCAAATGTCTATTCATGTATTCCCTTTTAAATGAAATATTGACTGACTAACAGAGCCATTCTATGGGTTCCTAGCTTCATCTGGGAGGCCATAGGACCCTAATTGCTCAGAGCCGGGCCTTCAAGCTTAGGCCCTCTCTGTCCCCTTGCAGCCTGCGCAAAGAGCACCAGAGCCTGCTGCCCCCTTCCCAAATCACAGCTGAGCCTTGGAGAGGGAGCAGAGGCGTGTTGGAGGAGGAGAAGGGAGGAGACAAATCGCAGCATTTTCAGTGAGAGCCCCAGCCTCCATCCCCTCAGCTCTAAATCCAGATAACTGAAAATGGACACCTATAGCAAATGCGGGGGGGGAGGGGGCATGGAGAGATTGCCACTACGGTGCTTCACACCTGCCATTGGATGCTCATCCGCCTCCAATTTTAGGGTCTGCAAGCAACATTCAAGGGGGCATGAAGAATGCACCCATAGGATTGACATTGAAAGTTCTAACATGTCTTACATAGGTGACTCTCTGGAGTGGGCATTCCACAAGAAGAGCACCACCACTGAATAGTCCTGTCTTTTAGCCTCCTACCTTGTCCCATCTGGCGTAGACCCCTGGCATGATGCCTCTCGACCAAAGAAGTTAGAGAAATCTGCAACAGATTTTGGTAAGTACAGATTTCTAAGAGTCTTGGCCACGAATTCAGAATAGCTTTTTCTCAGGTCACACAGATTCCAGGGAGGTGTTGGCTTTAAAAAAAAAAAAACCTTTCCATATTTTTATGGAACACTTGCAGAAAAATATGAAAAAATAACCAAAATGTGCACATTAGGAGGGATTTGAGTGCATCTCTGCATTTTTTGAAATGCAATCTCTAGTTTAGGATTTGGGTAAGTAAATACGGTAGATAAGCTAAAACATGATCTCATATTTAAAATACACACTACACAAACTGAGACATGTGATAAAGCATGTTTCTTTCCAATGTAGCTTATTGGCAGCTATGGTCTGACTCCCAAAGCATATTTTGCTGTAGTGAAAAATGGATAAAAGCCAAAGTATCCACTGAAAATAATTTAAATTGTATGAGTGGTACAGCATTTTGTGGGTTTTATTACTTCTAAGAGCAAAGGCAGAATTTTCAGTACTTATATATGGCAATATCAAATCCCCTTACTTTATCTGTATACAAGGGTATATATAAGAAAGCTTTCAAACAAGCAAAGCAATCCACCAACTTGCCTTCAAGAATGGAACAGACCCAAGAGGGCTATGTTTAATCTAGCAATTCATTCTAAGTATGCAATAAAGGAGTAGTAATAATCCTTATACAACATCACTTTAAAATAAAAAAAAAGATTTCAGATATTGAAGTCAAGAATAATTCATTTTTACTTAGAATTTGTTTGCTTTTGTATATATCCAAATCCCAAATCTTAAGTCACTACAAAGCATCTGAGACCTGGTAAATGATGGTGTGATAAACATCTCAGCTTCTGTTGAAAGAACAGGGACTTGGGGACTGGCAAAACAAACAAACAATCCACTACGTAGGAAAACATGGCTTATATTCAGTCAAGCAATATTACAATTCACATTTAAGTTGGTGTGAATTAGTTCCCCAAGTACATGTTCATGCATGGAATAATCTGAGGAGGAGAAAGGAGAAGGAGCAGCAAATGAAACCAACAAAGCTCAAAATCAAAATTGGTCTATACTAGGCAACTGCTTGATGAATTTAAAAACCATGTTTACCAAATCTACAGTCACAAAGACAATAAAAAATCAGTAATAACTTAGGTAATAATAATAATAAAATTTCAATATATTTACTTTGTGGCATCTCTCAGAAGTTAAAAGCTGATTCAAATGACTGTGTGTGAAGAGAACATGTTTCACATTATGGGACAGAACTAGACTTGCTCATCTACAAACAGAAGGGACCCTCCTGTTGACAGAGGGGACTAATGGAGGCTTCCTGCTAGGCAGAGGGTGGAAGTGTGGCTTCTCACATGCTTCAAATTGATTGTGATCCTCTGCTGATCCAGTCCAGCAAATCAGCATTAGATTAAAAATGTCTTCTGACTTCAGCAGGCCATCAGTGCAGTATAAAGAAAGAGTCCCTGGGCTTCCTTTTGGGAAATTTCCCCAGAGAAGAAAATAGTGCTGAGCAGTTGGATTGAAGGGCATCTTGGTATTAGCCTTAGCCCTTGAAATCATGACTTCATTTTAAATTTATTGCTGAGTATCTTTTGAGTTATACCAAGTTAAACATGCTTTGGTGTAAAGGCCTTTTTCATACCTTGAAAGTATACCTGTAGGTCTAGATCCTGATTTAAGGGTAAGCAATTGCATGGTTGGCAGTGGAAATACCTGCCCTTTCTTCCAAAGTGCCATTTGACCCCCTGCGAAAGTTACACAGAGTGATGCAGCCTGCTTATATTTACTTTCTATTGCGTGGGAGTACTAATTTTAGTGTTAGACCGATGAGTATAAAAGGACACGGGATACTACGATGAGCAAGTTTTATATGGTGAGTCACTCAATCAAGGTTTATCTGCTGGCATTCTATCTATGCTCAAGAACACCAAACATTGCATGATTTCAAAGTGCAAGGAAACAATCCTCGAGAAAAAGAAAAAAAAAACATTTGAAGGTAATGTGGCTGAAAATTGGAGAAAACGGAAGCAAGGATTTGAATTACGTGGTATTGCTAGTGGAGCTGATAAGAAGAGTGAGAAGTGTAAAGCTACCTGATTCTTGTGTGTGACAGGAGAAGGAGCAAGAAAAGTATATTAGTACCTTCCGTTCCAATGAATGAGAAGAGAGGCCCAAGATACAGATGGTGTTGAACAACTTGGAGTTATCCTGTGCACCTAGAGCAAATGTTGCTTCTGAGATAGAGCAGTTCCTTTCAAGAGCACACAGAGAGGAAGAACCTATTGCCTGTTATGTGACTGACCTGAAGTTATTGACACAGTGCAGTGAGTTTAGCCAGCTGAATGAGGCTCTGATTGCAGATAGAATTGTTTGCAGATGATCAGATAATCTCTGGGCAAGGCTGCTGAGGGCGGCTGGTTTGTCCTTGGAAAAAAGTGTGGACATCCGTGAAGCAGCAGAAGTGACTGCACAGCTATTAAATAGGCTGGGATCAGTTGAGAAGCAAACTGATATTTTGATAAACTAAATTGAAACTTCTTATCAGTTTCCTAATAAGAATATGTTTCAAGTGTTTCTTCAAATTTAAAGTTTTGTTCCAGATGTGGTAAAAACTGTCAGATCAGACAACATCCTGCATATGAAAAAAATGTAAAAATATGGAAGATCTAATAATTTTGAGATGTATAAAATCAAAGGTAGTAATTTTGTTCACAGGAATATGTGTATGCTAGAGATAAACTGTTTGCAAATTTGTTTAGTGGGACAGTAACATATAATAAATTGAGAGCTGAGCAGATTGTTGTTAATTTCATTTTGTATACCACCCATAGCCAAAGTTCTTAAATAAAAAATAAGGGCATAAAGTTTAAGATTGATACTACAGCAAAAACAATTTCCTTAAATGCTTGTAAGAGCCTTCAGAGTTAACATTTACAAAAATCTAATATATGATTAGTTACTTATGCAGGTATCAGGTAGGAAATACTAGGGAAGTGTGTTATAAATCATAGATACAAAAGAAAATAATTTGATTTAGAATGTCAAGAAGTAGATTTTGAAGCACAATCCATCTTGACTTTAAAAGCAGTTACTAATTTAGAGTTAGTGAAAAGAGTTAATGTGTTAGAATATGAGAAAGGAAATGAAATATATAAGTTTTATGAACATGTGCTTCAGGGATTAAGGTGTCTGCCAGGTCAGTATGTGATTAAAATAGATTCTTAGAAAACAGCAGTAGTTCATGCTTCTCATAAAATTCTAGTTATGTTAAGGGAGAAGGTAGAAAGAGCAAACAGAGTAAATAGGTATGATTATTAAAATGGAAGTACCTACAGATTGAGTAAATTCAGTAGTCATGGTAAAGAGCAAATAAGAATGGATCCAAAAGCTATGAATAAAGCCAAATTTCAGTGGATGAAATTATAAGTAATCTGGCAAGTGCATGATAGTTTTCTGTGTTGGATACTAGTACTGATCCTGGCAGATATAGTTGGATGAAAAGGTTTTCATATGATGTGCTTTTGATATACCTTTTGGTGGATATAGATTTATTTGAATGTATTTGGTATTTCATGTGCTCCTGGAGTGTATCAAAGTGCAGTATAATATGGGGAAGGGCACAACAAGAACACTTATGCAAATTTTAGAAAGGTGTAGAGCAAGGTTTTTTGAACTGAATAGAGTACAATGCATTTTTAGTGATTTAATTGATGTCTCTACAGCAACAATATGGGAAGCTAGCAAAGCTTATATGAAAGAATTTTTTTAGCAATAATGTCTAAGAAGGAGAAAGAAAAGCTAGAACAAATTTAAAAGCTTCTGGAAAGAATTCAAATGCTAGAAAAATGTCATAAGAAAGTACAAGACAAATTGACTTTAACCAAGCTTAGACAATCAAGGAATCAATTAGACCTAAGAGAGACAGAAGAGTTACAAAAGACATTGAGATTTTTAAAACAAAAACATTTTGAACATGCAAATAGCCCTGGAAGATACTTAGTGTACTCTCTTAAAAAATAAATGGAAAGAAGAACTATAATGGGATGAAAGAAGACAATGAAATTATGCATGATCCATTTGCCATATTCTTTTCAAATTTATATAAAAATACCAACTTCAGAAGATGGGCAATATATAGAAGAATCATGCCTTGAAAAAATTAAATCTGATTACAGAAAATATTGAATGTTACTCACTCTTCAAGAATTATCTCAAGCTACTGGAAATTTTTCAAATAGACAAAGTGTCCAAACCAGATTAATTTACTTCAGTGTACTACAAAAGTTTTGAAGAAAAACTAATATTACCACTTCAACAAGTAGTGAATGAGATTAAAGAAGAGAAACTATTACTGCTGACATGGCAGGAAGCCCATATAATGCTCATATATAAGGAAGGCAATGACCCCACTTTGCCACTTTCTTACTGACCTATTTCATTCTTAAATGCGGATTACAAACTTTTTACCTTTATACCAGATACCTTTATATATCTGCCTTGATATATAATGGCAGAAAGATTAAGAAGGATTAGAATCTGCCTAGAAAAGCAAATTCATACAGATCAGATTGGATTTGTCCCAAAAATATTTATGAAAGATAATGTTCATTTTGTAACTGATGCAACTGAATTGTTCAAAAAGAAGAAGAAAACAACAGCATTTATTTTTCTTGATGCAGAAATGGCCTTTGATAACGTGTCTTGACCCTTTTACTGAAAACTCTTTAATATCTAAACTGTGGCTCAAGTTTTATGAATCGGATTCAAGCAATCCATACTAAACAACATGCTAAATTTTTAATTAATAGAGTGCTAATTGAAAGTTTTCAAATGGAAAAGGGAACACATCAAGGATGACATTTATCACCACTTTTGTTTAGCCTTGTATTGGAAATTGGAAAGTCTTAAAAGTAGATGGAAGAGAACACAAAATAAAATGCTCTGCTGATTACATAGTACTGACCATTTTAAATCCACAACCCTTTCCCCCAAAAAACTTCAGGGAGTGAAATAACTTCTAATGCAGTCAAATACTTAGGAATAAGCATAATGGGACATTTTGTTGTTCAGTCGCAAAGTCATGCCCGATTCTTCGTGACCCCATGGAAAACATTCCTCCAGATTCTCCTGTCATCCACCGCCACCCCGGAGTACACCCAAGCCCACCCCCACCTCTCCAGTGACCCCATCCAGCCACCTCTGCCTCCCCTTCTCCTTTTGCCTTCAGTCATTCCCAGCAGCTGGGGCTTTTCCAATGAGTCCTTCCTTCTCATTAGGTGGCCAAAGTATTTGAGCTTCAGCTTTAGTACCTGACCTTCTAAAGTCTCTCAGGAGTCTTGTCCATCACCACAATTCAAAAGTATCAGTTCTTCGCCACTTAGCCTTCCTTATAGTCCAACTCTCACAGTCATACAACTGGGATAATGGAACATAATGATACATTAGTTCAAGATAACTACAAAACAGCATGGATACAGATTCAAAGGGATCTACAAAAATGGACTAAACTAAAAGTATCATTGCTGGAAATAATTTCTATTATAAAGTGAATGTACTATCCAAATTGAATTTTTATTTCAGATAATATCAATTTATATACTGGGAAAATCTCTTCAAGAATAGCAATAAAAGCAACTGAGTGCTTCTATTTTTGAAAAAGCTAAGGATTCGATTTAAATTTCTTCAAGATGAAAAAGACAGAGGAGGTCTCATAGTACCTTATTTGAAGCTATACCATTATGCAGCCAGTTTGGTTTGGATTTCAGACTGGATTATAATTTTAATGATAGGTTAGTAAAGCTAGAAATAACATGTTTTAAAGAAGGAATGCACAATTAATCATGGGCCAAAGAGTCAGTTAAAAAGGCCTTGACATTAAGAATAATCATGTATTAAGAACAGGCTTAATAAAAATGTGGTATTCTATAGAAAGAATTAGTACTCCAATACCTCCTTTGATGTCCTTGATTGAAGCAGATGCAAAGTATTTAAGGAAAAAAAGTATGGGGATATGATTGATCAACAAGGATGAATTAAGATTTAGCAACAACTAAAAGATGAAGGAAGAACAGAAGGTTCTTCTATTACCAATTGCTTTCAAGGTTAAAATGGGAAATCCACAGGGAATGGTATTGTGAAAGACTTGGCAGAATTTTAAAAACTGATTATGCAACAAAAAGATACTTTATTAGAATGATTTTACTTTATTCGAATGATTTTTCACTATCCAATTTGATAGTGAAACTCTACAAACTAAGACATGTGTGATAATTGGTGCACAACCTTGGAGAAGAAATACCACCCTACCTATGGGAAACTTTATAGAAGACGGACATTAAATTTACAGCCAGTCAAGCACTAAGAAAAAATTGGTATGAGATATTTTTCGGTAGTATATTGCCCTGAAAGATATAGAAAAATGGATAAGAATTATAAAGGGGAATGTTGGAAATGCAAAGAAGTAGAAAGGACTTTCTACCGTATGTTGTAGACTTGTGATAAAATTTTAAAAAATTGGAACCTGATACATGCAGAAATATAAAAAACTTTTACAAATAATTTTCCTATGAGTGCTAAGAATATAATTTTCAATATTATGCCAGAGACTTTCCCAAAGAATATGTCATAGTTATTTAAATATATGATAATGGCAGCAAGACTTGCAATTGTTTCTAAATGGATACAGCAGAATGCCCAACAATTGAAGACTGGGAAAAATAACTTGGCTGACTATGCACTGATTGCAAAACTAACTAATTATGTAAACAGAAGACTGATGGAAGAATGTAAAGATAATTGGAAATTTTGCTCTATGCAGATTAATTAATACAGAACAAAAATAAAGCTCATAAAAATATTGTTGATGATTCATAATTGAGTCAAAGTGATTGGAAAATTTACTGGTTCAGAGAATTATAGTTATTTTTTCCGAGCTCTAACAAAGTACTGATTGACAAAAAGACCAAATTTATATGTTATAATTGTATAAGATCCCTTGGCATTTTTATTTCTCTGACATATTTTCTCTTTTCTATACTCCTTTTCTTTTAGGAAAATTATAGAAAAAAAAATCAAAGACTAGTACTGCTTCCAAACTTGGTTGCCTCCTGCTGGTCTCAGGGATGTCACCACACAACCGTGTAGCATCCCTATCACCTTTACATAGGGCGGATCGAAGGCCACTTCCTCACTTCCTAACCCTAACCCTAACCTGAATTCTCAAGGCTCAAAAGTTGGGTGGGTGGACCAGCTTGAGGCAGTGGGTTGTCTCCATAATCTCACGTAGTCTGGAGAAATTCTAAAGAAAGTGGCATAAAAAAAGCAGAACACTCTAAAGAAAGCAGAACACACCCAACTGAAGATGCTGCTAGCTAAGGCTGGGCTTTCCAGAGGTGGACTAGGAAAGGAATGGTCTCTTTTCAGAAGCAACCTCATCCATGGCCACCAGCTCAGACACTCCACACAAACACGCATGCTCCTTGGGAAGAGACTAATTCAGATGGCCGTATGCTACCTCCAGTCGCGGAGGCAGTGTGATAAGTACCCCTGTTGCTGGGGAACCTGGGCAGAAGGGTGCTTTGCAGCAGGGCGAGCATTGCATGAGTAGCATTCTGGCTTGCTCGTTGGACCCGATATCTGATCCATCAGGTTCTTCTTACGTTCTTAAGGGATAAGGAATCGCCCTCACTGATTGATCAGTCCCTGATGAAGAAGGGAGAGGGGTGCAAGGAAAGGGTAAGGCTGGTATCCTGGGCGGCTAAGTCAGACCCAGGCCTTTCCAAACACGGGGACTCACCTATTCATTTACACACAGGTAACCAGCCGATAAAGTTGTCAATACTGCATTAATCCCATCTGCTTGGAAGGGCCCCCTATTCAAATGTCGTCTCAGCCAAATGTTCATGGGGTGGCTGCAGAAAAGAGAATGGTCTTGGCCGTAGCCTCTATCTGCAATAAGGTGATGATAATAATACTGACCCACCCTGAAGGGTTGCAAGGAGGATTACTGAGTTAATGTATGTGAAATGCTTTACACTGCACAGTGGCTATGCAAGATGCTGCTGTTGTTCTCATCCTCATCTTGCATCCTGCCTCCAGACCTTGCTGTTCAAAAAGCTAAGTCCTATTTTTACAGTATTGCAGTCCATGACTTGTCAGATTCTGATCATGGAGGAGGATGGGTGTAGGAGGAGGCTCTGTTAGATTCCTGATTAGGTGTCCCCCCACCCCTTGACCAAATGCTCCCTGGGCATCGTGTGATGATCGTAATGCAAAAGGAGTGTGTCATGTACCACAAGTCTGGGAAAACCTCTGGAGAAACTGGAATAGGTCTGAGCAGCCAGAACCCCTGGGAGCTCTCCTTTTGCTCGCAGCCTATATGAATGCATATTAGAAACGAGAATGTGGTTGCTTTTTCAGTTGATTCTGATAAGGGGATGGGGGCAGGAGCAGAATTGAATCGGCTTAGATGTTTAGTTTGTTAAATACAAATCTACAAATAATTCAGACCAGTCCAGTAAAACTGCAGGGCCATTTTTAGCTCTACTGAACAGTGTGATTTCACCATTTAATCCTGAGATTAATGGTAGGTGTGGAAACCTCTTAATCTCATACAGAAAAGCCAAGGAATCGGGCCTTCATCTCCCCAGAGTTAGTAGAAGACCTATATCCTGGTCAAAAACATTTAAGCCACAGAAATCTCCAGACTTTGCTCGGATGTACAGAAGTCATTTCTCAATTCAAGAGGCTGCACGACAGCAGCTTTCAGGAGAAGTTGAGCCTCTAGACAGATTGAAATGCAGAACACTTTGCACCGTAAATCCTCTGCCTGAACGTGCACCATGCAGATGATGGTGTGTTCGCACAACAAAAGATTCCATGCCCAAGTCCAGAGGACACAAATTTGCATAAAATATGCATATATTGATTTATATCTACATATGCAAATTGAGGGATGATTTCCAGTATGCATTTACATTTCAAGGGAGATAAAGCCAAACAATTAATTTCTCATTCAGATAATCACACGGAAATAAATAGTTCTGTTAATTTGCACCTTGCTCTTGTGATGGAAGAACCAGGGATGCCCGAGGTCAGTGAGACTCTCCAACCCCACTCAAAGGCTAGCTCTTTCTATTCTTGTTCCTGTCTGAGACCTGCTTTTCATTTAATTCAAACAGGGAATGGGGAAATGTTCTCCCATTGACTAAAAAAAAATCCCTTTTTCAAACATGATTGCAAGTTCAGGAATGTGCAGAATTCTAGGGAACTGCTCTCAAATTTGTGTCCAGTTTTGCAAACAGGACAAGTCTGTCTGATCTGCAAAACAGATACAACATTCTCATACATCCCCAGCCTGTCCCAGATCATCCCAAACGAATAGATTTTTCTTTTCTTTTTTCCCCAGTAGTTAATTGCCATGCAAGGAGAAGTCTTTGGGGTGGGGTGGGTGGGGAGAGTTAACCCTTCCCTTCCCATGCATGATCAACTTTGAAAATCGCTCCCTGCATGGCAAATAACTAAGAAAATATTACTACTAAACAATATTGTCCTTTCTTGAAGCATCCCAATCTTGCTGTCCTGGAAGCTGAATGAAGCATTTTGGAGAACCAGTAGGGAGTTGATGGAAATCCCTAGTCCCTTAGATGGAGCAACACAGGATC
Source organism: Varanus salvator macromaculatus (assembly GCA_023646645.1). Lineage (NCBI taxonomy): Eukaryota > Metazoa > Chordata > Lepidosauria > Squamata > Varanidae > Varanus > Varanus salvator. The sequence goes on along the minus strand of JAIXND010000674.1, from coordinate 48,848,499 downwards.
CAAGTCTACGTGTTGCTAATTACACATGCAAAATGCCTTTTAAAGAACTATGCCACTGCCTGTGATTGGTACATTCAGCATCACACTGGAGTATGTTTTATTAATGAGTAAAACATAGACTGCTGAATTATTTTGCTCTATTATGGGTAAAAGAGAGAGAGAATATTTGATGAGCCAAGTTTTGTCTTGATTTTTTTTTTAAAGCAATGGAATTCAATAAAATGGAACATCCCAAACCAAGCGATGGTAATGAAAGTGCTAACAGATCCTTAATTGCTGTTCTGCAGCATACTGTACATAAGTAGCACCAAAACAGTTTGGAAATGTCTTGTTTAAAATACATTTAGGCCATTCAAAGCAGATATTGATATTCGCTTGAGAGCCAGTGGTGCCTTGAAGGCATCGCTCAGCAAGAGGAGCTCTTTTCAGCGGCGTGTGACACTCGGGAACAGCAGGTGGGAAGAAACAGTGACAAACAAGGAGGAAGGCAGCACATATTAAGTATTTAAGTCCCCACTTTGCTGCCTGTTTTTCTATTCCTCACAAGCTGGCTTTGGCAGGACGAACACATCGCCACAGTCATGGGCTGCTCCTGGAGCATGATTCCTAGGGAGCCAGAGAATCCATTCCACTCCTCCTTCCCCTGGCCTTCCGAACAATCTCTCCTGGTGGGATTGAGTGAAAACCATTCCAGGGCATTCACATGGTTTTCTGTCTCCAATCAACCAGTTTAATTTCCTTGCAGGAAGGCTCAGGCTGTGCCAAAGGGCTCTCCTGGGGCAGTTCGTAGTTCTGCCAGTCTAGATGGTAGCCACTAATTTGACCTGGCTCTCTTAGGTGCCTACCTAAGTCCCACCATCAAAGTTTGCCATTTACTGCAGTAGTCTAGTAAGGGATTTATAAGGCTTGCTTTGGTTGCAATTCATTCTATATGAACCACAACATATATGCCATGCTTTTCTTTGGCATATTACCAGGTTGGATCTAATATGTGCTTCTCATTGTGTATGTGAACCCTGCAGGCTGAAGTAGGTTTTGTTTATTGCTTTTAACACTATATATGTTAATTGGCTCACCATTGCTATGATGTTTGTGTTATCAAAATCTTGTGAATGGCATCTGTTAAGGTAAGTATCAGTCTGAATATTTTGTATGTCAGTTTCCTCTGGCGTTATATAAATACCTGCATGTGTATAGAGGTTGGCCAGTTGGGACAGTTCATGTATCTGATAAAATGGGCAGAGCCCATGAAAACTTATGCCAGGATAAATAAATATGTGAGTCTTTAAGGAAATAATAATTATGGGCATGCTAAGCAGGTGGGGAAGTGCAGAGGCGTTCTTCATCTCTGGGCTCCTCCCACCCTTCAAATCACTGGGACAGCCAACTTTTGATGCCTCACTATAGCTCTTCAGAGGAGAGGGGCGAGGGGGCAGGAACACCCTCTTCTCTCCTTCTGCATGGTCACTCTTGTGACTTTGGAGATGCAGCCAACATGGTTCTTTCTATGCTGGCTACAAGGTGAGACCCAAGTGCAGATCCCCAGCTCTGAGGTCTGAGGGGATTTCCCCCCCGCCCCCAAATTTGGAGATGAAATCCAACCCATCTTCTAGACACTGTCTAAGGGACATAGGAAGACTCTGGAAGGTGCTAGAAGACTCCTTATGGAGCTTGCTACTACAGCAAAGGAGTTTTGTTTGTTTGTGTTCATCACACTGCATATGAACATTGTGCATTTCAGTCCCTTTATTTAGAAAATGAAGAACACTGAGAGAAAAAGAATTGTGCCTGCGGGTCTACACAGATTCCATAATGGCCCATACAAGGAGACTCCACATCAATCTGGACATCAGACACTGAGGCGAGACACATCAATTAAATGATGGACAAAGATGCCCTCCGGTGATCTCCTTGGTCTGCATTTTGCTTCTTGTTTATTTTTCTGATTATTGCCAGTAGCTGAAGAAAAGCAATGATGGGCTCAAAGATTCCACAGTGCACATTTTGCTTCCTCATAAATGCATAAGGCATCATTGTTTGCTGTAATATTTCCTTACCTGACAAGTGGTAGCAACTCCGTTCTTTTCTCCCTCTCATGGGGGTGGCTTGAGGATTGAGATGTTTATGTTTGCACAGAGCTCTGCTCGGCCCTAAAGCATAATTATATTAGGCTATTGGTGCATAGTCTGATTGCAGATGCCTCATGTCAACAGGGCTTCTGACCCGGCACACTGTTCACAATCTCAAAGTGACCTTCTTAATGGCGATCTTTTCTTTTGCTTGGCTATTTTAATCATGTATGAGGTGGGTCCCTCTGTTTCAAATTCTCCTGGAAGAAATCAAAAGGAGAGTACCAATTCAATCAATGTCCACAAGTCCCTAATAAATAAACTCAACGGTGATTAGCATCTGCTGTGGCTTACTCAGTCATATCTTGCAAGTAATTAAGCAACTCCCTTCCAAGCCATTACTTGATTGTTTGGCACATTTCATCTCAGGCCATGCAGAGCAGTAGTTAAGCATCTGTGTGTCATCCATTATATGATGTCCAAGTTTGTTTATATTCTGGAAGGGCTGCAGAGGAGACGAAGAAGCTCTTTTTCATTTAAAATAGCATTCAGGATTTGCAACTTCTGGTGAATTAGCAGTACTGGGGCAGATTCAGGGACAAGTATCAGCAAGGGTACAGAGGAAGTATTAGGCATAGGAAAGAACAGCCAAACTTGAAACTAAGGGCCCCAAGCGGCAGCAGGTTGCATCTCTTGCAGCCAGAATGGATATGAGTTCCATACCTTGGAGTGGGCAAAAATGTTCTCCCATGGCTAGTTACTCCTGGCATTTGTTTATTTTTATTTATATATTTAATCATTTTGATTGATTGATTGATTGATTGTGGCACCAGATCAAACGTGCTAGATCAAAGCCAGAACAATATAAAGTTAACATCAGAGAGGACGCTGCACAAGGTTGCAGCGATATGGAGTGACTGGTGATTAATGACAAAGCAAACAGTAGAGCAATATGAATAACAGATCCCAGGTGTGGGTTTTGGCGATCCGGAAGATATGACTGCATCAGGGTAGGAGCATCTATTTAGTTCTGCTCTGGGCAGTCACTGAGCTGGCCAGACACAGCTTGCCTTATTCTGCAAGAAAATACACAAATGATGGAGCCCCAGGGTGAAGTTCTAGTCCCTTTGAGTGGAGAGGAGCAAGGGCACTGCTGCCAGATTTTATATTAAAGGACATGCAAAAGCATGTCTTTTTCTTTGAGGATTTATGTGGACTTTCCCAACACTGTCCTTTCCTAGAAGAAAGAAAAGCTGCCTGGGGAGGGTGATAGAAAGGGTGAAGCAGCTCCTTCCTCCATTGTTCTTGCTCAGTCAAGCTGGCAGCCCTTCTGCAGTGGTGCATCATCATCATCATCATCATCATTTTAAGCCAGGTATTCCCATGGATTTGGGCAGTGAATATATTTGTTCGGTTAATTTAGCTTTTTAAAATTTGGTACATTTTAATTCTGCTGGAGATCACCTTGAGTTGTCAGTTTGTCTCCCTGTCTTTTCTTTTCTTTTTTAAGGAAGGCCTCAAAGAAATTCCAGTATCACTGCTGCTAGTCCTAATGCACATTTTTGCCACATGACATGTACTTTTGTCCATAGATTAATTCACTAGACTCTCTTACTTTCTATCGCCAGGGCCTCGGTTTCAGGTGTGGTGATAAAATGGATGGGTCTTCAGCTCTGCCCTCATGTTAAAGTGAATAAAATTAAGCTGCAGTGAAAAATTAAGCTCTTTTTTATGAATTTCAAGAAAGAAGATTATAAATAATGCCCTTTGAATTTGGAGATGAAAAGTGACTGAGCCTAGGGAGGAGGGTTCTGATCTCCTTTCTTTCAGAAATGACGAGCAGGAAATGCATATTCTTAGCATTTTGTGCTCCATTCTTGATGGTTGCAGATGTGTATTGATTAAAAAGCCGTATAATTAAGATGTTCCGAGAGCCCTTGCATCACTGAAATTGTCTTTTGTGTGCTGTATGGCATTAGGTTTAAATGGTGTTTTATCACCTCTCAAGGATTGCTTTAAGTCTTTAATCAGAATTAAAATGGCATTGTCTGCAAAGATCAGCAGCACAATTGCAGGGGCAGATTTACAAACCTGCAGTTCTCAAGTCACCTGAATTTAGGGATATGAACAGAAGGTGGTTTGGGGGGAGTCACCAAATCCAGATTTCCTGAGTCGCAGTCGTGGGCACAGTGGCTGTCATGGGAGAGAGAACCTTCAACATGGAGGACTGCCTCGATGGCCATTCAGACAGGGGGCTGTCCTCTGTAAAGCAGGTCACATGCTCATCCCAGGACTTCTTTGTCACATGTATGTCCCACCTTTTCCTCCAAGGACCCAAGGCAATGTGCAGAATTTTCCTCTTCTTCATGTCATCTTCACAATAGCCCTTGTGTTGCTTAGACAGAGAGCCAGTGACTGCCCAGATCTTCCCAGTGAGCTTCATGGCCCAATGAAGACATGAGCCTGAGCTTCCCAGCCCAGGGTTCCAACCATTTTACCACCTCCAGATAAGCAATTGGAAGAGCTCTCCACAAGTGCTGATCTGTTTTGATACCATTTATATGTGGGAAACATCTACATGATTCTAGATTATTCCACTGGGGGGGGGGCTGGCATTATCTGCCAAGCCTTCATATTGAAGGCATTATCTTCCATGTCTTCACACTGAGCTCCATATACACATGCACACGCACACACACCCATCAATACTCAGAGCTCACAGCAGCCATTCATCATCATCTTCTTCTTCATCATTTTCAGGGGCCCTGCAGTCATCTGCCACTCCCATCAGTATTCCCTGCTTCCTCCGAGCTAAACTGGAATTCTCACTGGGTGGATGGGTGGCTAAATGTCCTTAGCAGCCCCATATTCCCCGTTGTGATGGAAAGGACCTGGGTGTGAGCCCATCTTGAATCTAGGCCATTCAGACTGGAGATGAAAGCTAACAGAACTGGTTGGTGAACAGGAACTAACAGGGCTGTCTGAATATTTAAACATCCTTGGGGGAGTCCTGGAGTCTGGAGGCTGTCCAGATGAGCATCCATACTTCAAACTGTACCTCTGCATCATGGCCTGTCCACATTACAACATCTCCTTCAGTGTAATACTCTCAGTCATCACATGATCAAGATAGAACAACATCTGAAAAAGACGAACTCATCTTACAGTTTATTTTATTTATTTATTTATTTTTCAATTTATATCCTGCCTTTTCCTACAAAGGGCTCAAAGCAGCTTACATCATCTCTTCTCCTCCATCTTATCCCCACAACAACAACCCTGTGAGGTAGGCTGGGCTGAGAGTCTGTGACTGGCCCAAAGTCACCCAGTTGGCTCCATGGTCGAGCGGGGACTAGAACCCAGATCGCCTGAGTCCCAGTCCCGTGCTCTTAACCACACTACACCACACTGGCTAAAACTTTGTAGAGAGTTAGATTAGGTAACAGCCCTGAGAAGGTCTTGGCCTGCGGCTTATGAAGGGAAGGTACCAAAGGGCATCTTCCAACATCTCAAAGATATCCCTACCTTGAGAACAAAAATGTGAAAGGCAGTGACAAATACAATATAAGCACATTCAGCCTGGAGTGCTTAAGAAAACCTTACAAACGCAGGGATGTTGGAGGGATGCTGTGCAGGGATGTTGGAGTGCCCGTGTCCCCATTCTAGTGAACTCTTCCTGTCTTGCAGGCAAATACCACAGTGGGAAGGAGATATATTTTTGCAGATAATCTCAATCATTTGTTGGGTTAATATTTCCTTCCTGAAACATTCCCTATCCAAATTTTGAAGTAACTCTTCCATGTATTTTGGCTATGCACATTCTTTAATTGAAATTAAAGCAGTAGACCTGTCTGAACAATGCCAAAACTTTCAAAAGAAAGCAGAAACATAATCCCTAAAAAGGATTGAATTTGCATCCTTAAATCATTGTGACAAGCTAGGTATCTATAGAAAGTTGTCAGAAATTTCAACTTGACGCAAATAATCCATCATGTAGAAACAATTTCTGACTGCTTATCCATCTTGCAAGAAATATCTATGAATCAGGCAAACATTTTGCTATCTGTAGTTGTCAGCTGGTGGCATATGCCCCGAATTAACTTGCAGCTAGATAACAATAACATTAAGCACAAAATTGAAAACTCAGAATCGCTCAGAGATGAGATAGTTCTGCCTTACTGTAGTTGCTTCCATTATTTCAAGATGCCACTGATGATCAAGACAAATACAGAAAGCAGAGAACAATTGATTGCTATGAGCCACCCAGACAAAGCCTTCAAATGTTGACTTTAATTCTGATGCACATAACCTGAACTATTGGTTCCAAAAAGGTGATCTCTAGTTAAATGTGACAGCTAACCTGGGGAGCACACCACTCTGTTTTCTTCCAATTTTCCACCTCTGTTTGGAGCTTCTTTCCTCCTTTTACTGCCTAAGGTTCCCATAAGGAAGAACTTGATCAGAGAAAATGATTTTTATCTAGTTATTTATTTATTGCATTTTCATACCGTGCAAAGGTTTCTAGGAAGTTCACAATAATTTTAAACAATTTGAAACATAAAATATAGTATAAAATACAGTATACATTATAAATAGATGAGACTACAGTGTTGTGTAGTGGTTAAGAGTGTGGGACTGGGACTCAGGCAATCTGTGTTCTAGCCCCCGCTCAGCCATGGACTGTGGACTGGTCACAGACCCTCAGCCCAACCTACTTCACAGGGTTGTTGTTGAGAGGATAAGATTGAGAGGAGGAGGAAAATTATGTAAGTCACCTTGAGTTCCTTGAAAAGGAAAAAGGTGAGATATAAATAAATAACTAAATACATTTGAGAACGATAGTAAAACCTCATGGCAGTACAAAGATGTAAAATACAATGCAGAATTTAAACTTCCTGGAACTAAACATTTCATGGGAACGCTTCTTCTTTTTCACGACAACTCTGCCCTACAGGAGCACATTTGACTGCAGAAGGAAAACTTCATTCTGAAGGACTCGGGGAGAGGGGCAGTGGGAGGTGCAGCACCTATGGGCAACAGGCTAGCTAACCTTCCCTTGGCAAGTGCCAGGAATAGCAGCGCAGTGGCACAGATGGCCTCCCAAGGACTGAGGGCTCCAGAGGAAAGACTTGGAGCTCCGGCACTCACTCCGCTTCCCTTTGCAGTAGCTGCAGGAAGGGCAGGAGCAGGCCCCCGCAGGGCGAAGTATGGAAGGAAGCTGCAGAGAAATCAGAGGCAGGGCATGTACATTTTTCTGCAGTTTTAATGCCTGACTCATTGGCTTGTCACATGTTTCTCACCCCAAACCATCCCATTCACACTATTCCAGCCACTGTATCCCAAATCTCTTTAGGTCAGTTGAATGACAATGTTTTAAGGGGCCGGTTTTTGCCAGCAGTATATATTTCAGTGTGCGCAGATCTTGCATTACTGATTTTTTGGGGGTGGGGAGGGAGAATTCAGTGCAATGGAGGAAAGAGGGGAAGTGACAGTGCGATAAGAAAGGGCCCAATAGGTTATTTGTATGGCACATTGCTTTAAGTGCTGGGTGAGGAGCAACTAGCTGAAACTGGCCAGCATGTACTGTTGTGAGCCAGCTTCCCCTGGCAGAAATACAGGTTTCCTCCAGGATTCCCTTCTCAACTTCCACACAACAGACCATTCATTGGCAAAACTGATTTATTTTCCAATAAAGCATAACCAGCCAAGAAAGAGTCTCTGAGCCTGCTCACGGTGGTTGGCTGAACCCGAATTAGAAACTGCTTTCAAGAACCTTCCTTTTCAGTAACCCGGGGCCCACCCCAGTAGGAGGCCCTTCTAGAGGCAAGCCAGCCTCTTAGCTGTATGCCATCCATCTAGCTGGCTATCCCTTCCCTCCTGACACTGTGCTATGGGGTCAAGGATTGTACCAGGCTCGGCTGGCTCCTGGGGTTCCTATGCCACACCCTTCCCAGCAGTTGCATGCTCTGGCTCTTCCCAGGGTCCACCTGACCACCTGAGAAGGTGGCCTTGAGATAAGCATTTTCCATCTTGCTATCTGGTGGCCCTGTTGCCCATGGTTCCTCTTCCCCATCGGAAGAGCCTGTGCCTTCCTAACCCTGAGCAACTGCCTCTTTCATTCCCTACAATCAGATCACCTTCAATTATAGTTCCTCCTGCAAAAGTCAGCATGGAAGAGAGGTGGGTTTGGCTTGGCTTTCCTGAAGGAGCTGTCAATGACCTACTTTCAAACTCCGCTTCTCCAGCCCCTTGCACCAATGAACCTGTGCACAATGGATCTAAACAACATTCCTAAAAGGACATTTCCCTGCATCCACCACCATTGCAACTCCTTCTACTTCTCTCACAATTTTCAACACAGTGAAAACTCTGCGTTCTCCGTTAGCATGCGCCCCAGTGGTGATGAAAACATTTTGCATAAATACCACAACATTATTTATTTACCCTAATAAATAGACTACCCCCGGGAGATGATTCACACTATACTTGCAAGGACATCTGCTGCATTTATATAAGTATTTCCCATCCAGGACCTATGAAGTGAGGAGGATAAACGGGTTTCAAACACTCAGGGGCCATGCAGTGGACATAGTTGGCACATTTTTTGCTTCATGTTTGTGATTTTTGTCCCACCTCAATGTTTTATGCATTTTCCACCAGGAAACATCAATGTAAACAGAACACGGACATATGTTCCCGTAAAGGGTAAATTGGCCCTTATGCTGAGGATCATTTATTTAGGCTTGAGATTCCACGCTCATAAAATTCTAGTTCAGTGGTTGTTTGTTAGGCATCTAGGAATAATATATTTGCAATATTATATATACCATGTACGATACAGTATGTTACACATTCCAAAATATCTTTACTTCATATGATTTATTTGTAACCATTTAAACAGTGTATACTTGACAGATAATCTGATGCATATATATTGTTAAATGAAAACCTTTTCCACAATGGACGCGTAAAACATAGCTGACAAATCCAGCTTACTGTGGAGATAGATTTTCTGTCACACAGAAGCATAATATTAGGTATTCACTATCTGTTTAGTATTGTCACTTTAGCCTAGAAACCTACCTTATCTCAAATGTATTCTTCAGAGAATATTTATCTACAGATTATGGTCATATTAAGCCATAATATCTCCCTTTGGATGTGCAGACTATCACTTATGTCTAAAGCTGAAGTTGGCACATTTCTTGTCTATGACAGAAGAAACTGTGACTCATTTGTAAAATAAGTCACGGTTTTCTTTCCACATACTTAGAACTTCTACATCTGAATAATAATGCACAGAGTAGAATTTGCAGTACCTGCTCTATCTCTAGGAAAGTCTTAAATCAACAGAACTGAAAACTTCACCCTTTGTTAGAAGTTGGGAAATTTTCTGAGCTTTCTGAAAAATAAATAGTTACAAACTTACAGTTAGTTTGAAATAAATTTCATTTGTGTGGCTGCTTTTGGATCTCTTCCCATATTCCTGGTTGCTGTACTAGGCCCAATCTAGATTTGCAACAGAATTTTATTGATTTCTTCTATTTCATTTCTCTACTGCCCAATAGCTGAAGCTCTCTGGGCAATTCACAACAATTAATCAAATGCAAAAAAATACAATAAAAATACAAATGCAATAAAACACAGTATACAATTCCAAGAGATCAAACTAGTCAATTTTAAAGGAGATCAACCCTGACTGCTTTTTAGAAGGCCAGATACTGAAGGTGAAACTCAAATAATTTGGCCACCTAATGAGAAGGAACAACTCATTGGAGAAGCCCTTGATGCTGGGAACAATTGACAGCAAAAGAAGGGGACGGCAGAAGATGAGGTGGCTAGATGGAGTACCTGGGACAGTTGGTGTGAGATTGGGTGGACTCCGAGGGATGGTGGAGGTCAGGAGAGCCTGGAGGAATGTTGTCCATGGGTCACGATGGGTCAGGCATGACTTTGTGATTAAACAACAACAAATACAATTCCAATGTGCAAAATCAAAACACATTTAAGTGTGTTTAATTCCAAAATACAAATGGAATAATGCCAATTTACAAAAACAAATAATTTCAATGTAAAAAAACTGTAAAGCAATTTAATTTCTAAAACATTTCCATTAAAAACCAAACCAAATTAAAACAACAGACATAGTCTATTGTATGCCTTTCAATTCTATTAAATGCCTGGGGACAGAGGGCAGCTTTGACCTGATACCAACAAGTTAACCATGTTGGTGCCAGGCAGGTCTCATAGGAGAGACCATTCCATCATGGAGAGAGGGCAGAATGGCTAACTGGGAAAGCTCTTGGTCAGTAGAATGGACTGTACCACTTAAGACTATAAGTAGGACATATGGTCCTGCATGTAAACTCCCCATCACCAGCCCCAAGAAGAAATCCCATATAGCTAATACTTGTATTCCATGATTATAGTGATTCTGATTACTATTGGTACCAGTTTTTCCTGCCATGTGGATACATTTTTAATTTATACAATTGGAAGGTGTGCTCTCAGTAGCAAGAAAGCAACCATATACATGTTTGACCTTCCTTGCCAATTAAGTCAGCCAGGGCAGGTTTGGTCCACTATGTACAGAGGGTGGTAAATGCTTCTTTGGAGAAAGGAGTTGTGCCATCCAACCTTAAGTGTTGTGAACCTTTATTGAAGAAGTCATTCCTCATTCTCACTGTGTTACATAGCTTCCAAGCAATCTGTGATTTTCCTTTTTGGGGCAACATATCTGTGCATGCTGTAGTATCTCAGTCCCTGGGTTACTGGATGAAAGAGATCGACCAGATGCTTCTTCATCTGGTTTGTGCCTGCCTTTGGGTATGAAATAGTCTTGGTCAGCAGAAGGCTTATGCTCGGATGATTATGTCAGTCCTCACAGCAGTTCTTGATACCATAAACTTGAAATCTTTGGAAGTACCGATGATGATGGAGTCATCATCATGACTATATGTGACACAGCATCATTAATAGGTGGCATCGGTAAGGATTCCAAGTCAGCTTACACAGCTCCATTTTCTCCTCACAGCAACAACCCTGTGAGGCAGTTAGGATGAGAGTGAGTGACTGGTCCAAGTGAGCTTCATGGCTGAGTGGGGAGCAGAACCCAGGCCTCCTGCCTCCCAGACCCACTGCCACAGCTCTGCTTACTGTGTCATCTGTTTTATGATGTTGCATTTTCCCCACTTCCAGAATCTGTTTCTATGATCTATTTCACTCGTTAGCAGTTCTGAATGGTGCATCAGCACCAGAAGGGCAGGATACAGATATGCATGTGTACATGTATGTACATGAGAGTGGGCTTTCATGCGTATAAAAAGGCAGAAGCAATGAATCCAGTAAAATGTTCTAAACTCTTTGCTATGGCACTTTTTTTTATAAGTGAGCTTTCAAAAAGTTGACACTTTTCTGCAAGATGTCATCCTGTGCAGCACATTTAGCCAAGAATTATTCCCACTGAATGAAGTCAATCTGATTAGACTGGGTAGAAGTGGTGCAGCCCTTCTTACTACCCCAGGACTCTAGCACATTCTGTCTGGATAGATTGAATCATAAGAATCTGTCTCCATAAAATGGCATTTCACTCAGAGAAGTGAATGTGCATGAGGGTCCACATGCACCAGCTCCCAGAAGCCCTTATCCAAGGAAAGCAAACCAGTTGTGCTACTGGATCACCAATAGGGAAGAGTCTTCTCCAACCCACTGCCCTCAAGATATGTTTGCCTGTATCTTCCAGGGCACCAGTGGCACCAAGGAAGGCTTGGCGTTGCTTCCCTATAACTGCAATTCATCTAGTCAGTCACGATGGTACTGACTGCACAGCCAACAGCTTCCACTTTCCCTGCAGATGCAGATGCGGACAGGAACCTGATCCTGAAAAACCTGATTATGACAAAATGTGAAAACCAGCTTTGCAGCCAGCCCAGTGCTTCCTGCAGCAAAGGACTGGATGGCATCTCTCCCCATTCCTGGTACAAAAGGCAACGGAAGCGCTAGACAAACCTTCCTTCAGCCTTGGCAATGGGACAGCGACCCACAGGGCCCCTGAAAGCAGCAGGCTAGTGTAGGGAATGGAAGGCAGAGTGCATGATGGACACAGTCCTGCCTCCCGGCACCTCACTGCCACTCCCCAGCATCGGTGGTCCAAGGCCAAGCCTTCTGTCTGCCTAAAGGTAGGGCAGTCCTAGACCAGCCTTTCTCAGTAATGTGTGCATGTTGGACTGTTCATGTACAAAATGGTTACTAATGAATCCTGTCCCAGCATCCTTGTAGACAATTGTTCTCATTAAGCATTTGGCCTTTCTGATATTTTCTGAATTCTATAGATTACAGCATTTTGATTCCATTTTCCTTTCTGTCTTTGGTTTCTGGGGTTTGGTTTGAAGCCAACTGTTGAGAACTCAGCGATGGCTTTTGTAGCTCCCGAAGAAATTTCTGTCTGGAGAGACTCATTTTAATTTGCTGAGCAAAGAATTTTTCCCCTCCTGCTGAAATATCTGCAATTACTTCTGAGTGTTCTTGTTTTTATTGGTAGTGAATTGTTCATCCTTTTAAAGAGGCTTCATGTCAGCTTCAAAACCAGTGTTCAGTGTCACAACATCTTGAAAGACTTTTCTTGTACTTTTTCTCCCTGGGAAACTTGGAAGTACAGAAGATTACCAAACTTTGAAAGTGTTGAGCTTTCTCCTCAGTATACTAGCTAAAATGGCCATGCTGTGATTACTAATAAACATTTGCTTTATTTTCAGTCCGCGGCATATAAAAGCACAAGCACATAATATTAGTGCATTATCTGGAGCAGAGGAGGTCCAGTTTTGGCCTTCAAGGACCACATATGGCAGAGGGTTGAGAGCCACAACTTGGGTAGTGCAACTGGAGGCAGAAGTGGATAGGGTTGCAATGGATTCAGCCACTCTTCTCACACACTCCCCCTGCACACACACGAACAGTCATGCACATGGCCTTCAGCCACACAAACCACAGTTGCACATGCAGTCTTTGGGGATGGACCATCCTTAAGCATCACAACTGCACTGACTGGGGCCTACCAAAAACCTGTTGGATAGGCTGAAGAGAGCCAGATGGTGTGTGGAGGGGGCCAGCCTCACTCCTCTTGTTCTTCAGGAAAATCGCACTATCCCCAGCTGGAAATTGGAGTGACAGGCTTATGGTGCCAAGATCTGGCACAGGCAGAGGGAAATCCAGTGGCCATGGGAGCATCTGGTCATGGCTTAGGCACTACTGGGCCAACACACTGGCAACCTTGTAAATCCTTGGAGTTGTTCCATGTATAACTCTTATTTTTGGAAGGGAAATAAATGAGATGTTGTTATTCTGTACCCTCAAGTCATCCCCAACTTATGGTGACCCCATGAATGAAATACCTCTAAAATGTCCCATCCATAACAGCCCTGATCAGCTCTTCCAAATTCAAGGCTGGGGCTTCCTTTATGGATTCAATCCTCATGATTGGTCTTACTTTTCTTCCTCTGCCTTTGACTTTCCCTTTCATGATTGTCTTCTCCAGGGAATCTTGCCTTCTCATGTTGTGTCCAAAGTATGACAGCCTCTGCTCTGTCTTTTTTGCTTCTAGAGAAATCTCTTGTTGATTTGATCCATGAACCACTTTTTAGTCTTTCTGTCTGTCCCTCCTCAGAGCAACCAGTGCTAATATTCTGTGGAGTACTTCTATTAAGTTGAGACTTGTATTTTGTGGACGTGACCTGTTTCAAATCTCACTCAAGTTCTCTTTACTTCCACATCCCACTGCCATTCTGGCAGCCTTGTGAATGGTTAAGCCCACTGTCAGCCTCACGATCTTAGACTAGATAGTTTTGGTCCAGATTCTAGACTCTAGAATAAGAAGGACCTATCTAAGTAATTCTTCTTTCATCAGGAAAAATGTCCATTGTTAACACCTCACAGGGGCATTTCACTTAAAGCTGACTCAGCATTTCCTCCAGGTTTCTGAATTCTTTCTCCAGCGATTTCATTAAGTGCATTACATTTTGGAATGAAATGTACATTACATTTCACCAAGACTTCATTCTTACATTCTTCCTTAGCAAAAATAAGAGATCTATAAATCTTGCAGGAGCCCTTTCCTCTTTTCCTAAGGCGTTCCTCCATTTAGAGCTGTGAAATCAAGAAGGTGGGTTTTTTCCCCCATTCAGGTCATGCTACAGGATTAGGAAATCCAAAACTCAAAACAATTTTTTATAGTCATATTCTGTTGTTCTTTAGAGACTTTTTGCCTTAAATTTTAACTTTTGCAACCATGTTATGGAAGGATTAAAAGGCATTAGTCAGATTGGTAACATTATTTTCATTACTTTCAAGGAAGGAATCACAGAGACAATGTAAACTTCCAGAGATGTTGAAACTACAATTAGTGATAGTATCAGCTACTGACTATCCCATATAATGATCATCTCTCCATTCAACTGTGCTATGGATCCCATGAACTGGGCCAACTTTTACAAAAACAGTATCTTAGTTTTTTGTGTCTTCTTGAAGCTTTGTATTGCTAGACAAAGGCTCATTGTGAGGAAGAAATGCAAAACTTGTCTGTTTTAAATAAAGGACAAATGAGGAAAATTTCATCAAAATGAAATGCAAACTTTACTCCTAAATAATTCCTAGTGGTGGTAGAAAGAGTGCAGAGTTTTAGAATGAAAGGCTTGTTTGAGTGAACAGCAAAATGGAAGTAAGATTGTAAAATGATAGATGTTAGAAATGGAAAAGACCTATTTGGTCATCTAACTTTTCCACCTGCAGTCTAAATGGAATTGTTCCTGAGGGCATATTTGCAATAGTTGGTACCTTGTTTCACAGTTAGTGTTTTTTCATCCTACAATAAAACTTCCTTTGGTTTAATGTGCCAAATAACTTTTCAGACTATACCTTTCCTGTCAAAGGCCAGTGTCTCACGAACTTCAGCAAATGGTTTTCCATGTATAATGTAACTGTTCCCACAACCACCCATACACCCCAATTCCTTTCTGAATGCATTCAAAGTGTTTGTCTGGGATACTGGAGATACCTGTGAGTAGTGAATGTGAGGGAGCCAGTTTGGAGATGGGAATCCACTGGATTTCATCACCCCCAGCCTCTGGCTTGCTCTCTCTCTGCCCTAAGAAGGCCTCATGCCAAGTATCGTCATGGGTGTCCAGCAGGAAGCAAGCCCAGGTGAGTCCACAAGCTGTGTCTGTGTACATGCCATCTGCACATCCACTGTGCACACAGGGTTCTGCTTCCATACATATGATCTGCAGAGTGTGCATATTCTGCACAAAGACCTGCATACTTAGAGTTTTTGCACAACGAAGCGGCTAGCATTCCCAGGCATTCACAGACATGAGCTAGGCTTGGCTCACTTCCTGACCAGAGATAACCATGGGAAAAAAGTCTGGCACTCACAAGATATTCCAGCCTGACCTTCACATCCCTGCCTGTTAGGCAGCTTGCAGTATGTCCCAGTCAGCTGGTTAGGGACTGGTCCCACTTCTCCCAAAATACAGCATTCCCAGGTTTGACTCCTTGAACCAGAACAGGAAGAGGAGCCAGGATCAGAAACCTAGGCAGAAATGCCGAGGTCAGAAGGCTTTGAGATAAGCCAAGTGGCTAGAGAGAACCAGACCACCTCTGTTTTTGCAGGAGATATTGTGGAACAAGGATGGCCAGAGGGAAGCGGATGTGAATTAGTCCCGCTGTTCAACAGCAGGTCAGCAGAGCTCGCCAATATCCTGCATTCCTGCCATCTGTCCCAGAAGCAGTGAGAACCTCCCTGAGGATCGAGTTAACTCTGTTTGGTAAAGAAGGGGGATCAGTTTGAAATCAACTTTTAGTATGAGCAGAATTCAGGCCCTAATTAACCCTAATAGGTTTATTAACTTTCCAGATGTTTCTTGCTAATGACTTTTACATTAGCCTCTTTGCACCACAAAGCCATTCCTGACTGGTCTGGTTTAACATAATAAAAGACTATATTAAAAGCTTCTCCTCTTGATCTGTTGGGCAGGGAAAAGAAAAGAGGTTGGGATTGCAGGGAAAGAAACCAGCTCTTTCCCTCCAGCACAAGCTATCTGAGCAAGAATCAGAGATGGCACCCTGTGCTCTAATTCAAGGTAAATGTTCACCCCGAGCTACTTACCTCAGCAAGTAAATAGAAAGAATGAGTCATTTTTAAATAGAGGTGCATGTATTATGCCGGACTCCTACTCTGTGTTTGAACTGGGGGAAAGCAGGGCACCCTTAAAAGAAATTTACAGATTCTTCTCTGATGTTCAACAAGTTGTGACAGTGCAGTAGCTAAAGAGCCACAAAGAAACCCCCTGTGCACGAGTGAATCACCACCTTCTGTTTGTCCAAGGGCACAAGAGCAGGTTTTCAGCCTCTGACTGGGCTGCATGGTCCTGACTTTCCCAGGACCCCTCCAACAAGGAGGCATTTGGAACCTTGCTCAGGTTCAACACTCTGAACATTGGTTCCGCTGGCACTAGATAATGCAGCCCCCAGACAGACAGCCATTTTCTTTATTGACACAATGAAAAAGGAATGACGATAATGAAATTCCCAGATGCTTTCAGCTTTCATGCTTCTGTAGTGCCCGCAAAGATAAAACCAAAAACAAAGGGAAAGAGAGAAAAGATTACACAGAATTACTTAAAGGGTTCATGTAGTCATTTGCATGTGTTGATAACAGTATCGAAATTATTTACAATTATTCAAACAGAAATAGAGTAGATCTCACTGTAGTGAAAAAAGACTGTGACCACGTGATGTATGCACCTGTTCAGTTGGCTGTCCAGTTGCTAACAAGTTCTCCCTTCTCAGAGTTCTTGTTTGCAAACAAGACCTGTTTGGACAGCATTTCATTAAAAGAATGCTCCCAAACAGAAGATGCTTTCAGTAGAGGACCATCTTGACATCAAATAAATTAGGACACATAACCACCTTAGCCAGCACTGGGAATAATTTTTAAAAGGTGGCACATAAAAAACCATAACATTAATTGTAAAATAAGCAAACACATATTTAAAATCCAATCTGCTGTTTTTAATAAATATATCTCCACCCACTTGTTTCTGAAGAATATCCGTTTACCTCATTTAGCTTTCTGACACACTTCAATCTGCAAAAAACAATACAATGTTCCAGTTTCCAGTTTCTGAAGATTTCTTGCTGCTTTGGTGGTTCGACGTTCTGGCATCAGCAATGATTTTGGGCACATTTCAGTCAATTCTCCATGAGTTTAAAGCCCACTGAACATCGGTGACATCGGTTGGCTTCTCTAACTCCATGGGGTCAACAAAGCTCTCTCTCTGCCTGCCCGTTCCCAATTAAACCACTCTTCAGCAGAACAGATAATGAGTGATGGGCCATTTGGGGATCCATGGCCGTATCTCAATTACACTTGCAAAACAAATACTGCAACACAACATGTGTAGTGGCTCCCATGTTGTCTTGTTTATTCATTTTGATGTAAATCACAAATGGCTGTGAACTTTTGGTAACTTTTCCTCCTTAACAACACAATTATAACAATAATGATTTTTAAAGGACTTTATTAAAGAAAAGGGTTCTACCAGCATGGAATTCAAGTGGGAGTAAAATCCTAAAATGAATATATGAACAACAGCAATCTGCCATGGGCAACAAATAATAATGAATATTATTACCATTTTGCTATAGCTTTACAACTTGTTTAACAACTCCATAGAAAACAGTCCAAAAGGAAGGAAGTATCTGAAAACTCAAAGCACACTGTTTCCCCTTTTGTTGAATAGTTATAAATGGAAAATTACATTTGATTATCCAACACGATCTGATTCTGCTCTCTCTTTTCCGAATACATTTATGTGTTTCTCCACTTTTCATTATTGTTGCCTTATAGTACATAAATACACTACATTCAAAAAACTGGCAATGCATTCACTCACGGAACACCACCGGATAATCACAACCTCTGTGGACCTAATCTCCTAACACCAGGAAACAACACAAGAAGGATAAATGCCTACCAGCTCGATACCTGTGGTTTGTACGAAAAGTGCCTGAATGGTCATTTCCTTCATGCAAGGACTTCAGATGGCACCTCTGATGGCACAGAAACTAGGAAAAAATGGGAAGGAAATTGAGCACTTGAAATCAGTGGTCCATAGCAAGGAAGAAGCGTTTTCTTTCTTCATCTGACTAGGCTGGTTCTTTGTGTAACGATGAGTGTGTTTAGGGTTTTTCACTGGGGTTTTTTTTAACTCAGGCCCACTTGTGGTTTTCCCAGCATATGGGTGCCAGATGACCTGCTGGCTCCTCTTTCCTTTAGTTCATACTCTCAGCAGCCCAGTCCTATGAATTGCTCTACACATCTTCAGATTAGGTATGTCCCTATAAGCACAGATCTCCTTTGAAGTGTCAATAAACCCTCTTAGGGGTCTTCTGGCAATCAAAGAGCAGAGGGATCAACTTCATTTGTATATGTATCTCTGGTATTGTTGCCACTATTGTCCTAATACCCCTTTCATCCTGTGTACTTGGCAGTCAACTTTCTGCAAATCCCCAGGTCCTGAAATGAAAATCTGATGTCCTTGCATATCTAAGGAAAAAAAAATAATGTGCAGATCAGTCCTGGATTACAGTAGTGAGTTGCAGAATCCAGGGGATTTGGAAATATAGCAATACCGGAAAGGGAAAAGATCGCCCCGAAAATGGCAAAGATTGCCAACGTGGATAGCTTGAGAGGGGAGTTAGGCATATAGAGGATAAGGTAATCAGTGTGGCGTAGTGGTTAAGAGCCTGGGACTGGGACTCAGAGAATCTGGTTTCTAGTCCCCGCTTGGCCATGGAGCCAACTGGGTGACTTTGGGCCAGTCACAGACTCTCAGCCCAACCTACCTCACAGGGTTGTTGTTGTGGGGATAAGATGGAGGAGGAGAATGATGTAAGCTGCCTTGAGCCCTTTGAGGAAAAAGGCAGGATATAAATTGAAAAATAAATAAATAAATAAATAAATAATCAATCCACGGCTGCTAGTCATTTTGGCTATATCACACTTCCAGTGTCAGAGGCTGAACGCTCCTCTAAATGCCATGCACATGCACATGGTGGGATGTCGTGAGCGGAGCTGGTTGGTGCCGGAGGTCAGACTAGATGGCCCGGGAGGCCCCTTCTGACTCGCTCTGCTTCTATGTTTCTATGCCAGTTGCCGAAGGACATGAATGGGAGACTGCTATTGCACTCATGTTCTCCTTGCTATTTTCCCACAGGCAAACTGAATGCTGGCTAGATAGGCCCAGCATGCCTCTGAGTATACCTGCTTAGTAGAGCAGGCTGAAAGGGGGATACACTGCGTGAAAGATTTGATGTAGGGAGAGTGGGGCAGAGGACATAAAGAGGCAATGCGTGACTGCAAATGTTACTGCTGAGGACACGGATGTGCCTTGACTAACTGAATTGTTGTGTGCTGCTTTGTTTCTGATGAAAACAGTAGTGTTGTATCTGTCCAAAATGGTTTACCCCCTCTAGAATACCCCTAAGTGTAGAGTGTGGGTAAAAGAGAGACCCTCCTTTTTTCCAAGTGTAACAGTATTGCACAAGAAAAAATATCACAGGTATAGAAAAAGGGATTTGAGGAATATGGCATACTTCTGAACAAATATGTTCTGACATTCAAGGAATTGCAAGATGTGAAGTAGGCTGTGATATGAAACCTGGTGCCCCAGTGAAAGTGATAACCACGTCAGCTGCTCGTGTTTGAGAAAATGACAGCAACAAACCTGATGTGTGAGTGTGTTTACTACTTACATGCTCAGATCGGAGAAAACCTGTTTAAACAAAATGGATAGGATCATGCCATGCCCTCATTCTACTTATATGGTGTTTTTATTCTTCCCCAGTCTACCTCAAGTTGCATATTTTCTCCTTCACTGTGAGTGCACTGAATTCAAAGCCTTCTTTCATCAGAATCAAAGGCTGGTTTTGCTCACAGACTCAGGTGCCCTGATTATGAAATGGTGGAAGAGTTGTCAGGTGCCCACAATGATCACATGAGAGCAAAAGCAAAGATCAAAGAGAATTGTTTGTTTGTTCAATTTATATGCCGCTCTACTAGCCATAGGTTTTCTGGACAGCTTGCATCATTAAAATCGCTTACAATATAGCACAATACAAAACATACATGACAGTACACAATCAGTGCCAATAACAATAAAATTGTAAAAAAAAACCCTATCAAAATTCAGTTAAAACCAAGATACACAAAAAAAAATAATACAATATATATACATAACTCAAAACATAACCATTAAAATTGATCTTATCAAAATCTAGCATCAAAACAAATTGGCAGCAGCATATTAACATAAAGGTAAAATTAAAAAATCAATAAAAATCAAGAGGTCACCTAATCAAAATAACCCTTACTATGGCCTCAAGCCATGTAGGGCTTTATATGTTATTGTAACCACTTTGAATTGGGCCAAGTCAGCAACTGACAGCCAGTGTAGTCGCCATAGGACTGGCATGATATGCTCATGGGAGCCAGTCCTAGTGAGTAGGCATGCTGCCCAATTTTGAACAGGTTGCAAGGTTTGGACCATTTTCAGAAGCAGCCCCACATAGTTATAATAATGCAAGAGGGAGGTTATCGGTGCATGGATGTCTGTAGCAATGCTCCACTTGTCCAAGTAGGGACATGACTGATAGATTAGCCGAAACTGATAAAAAGCTCTCCTGGAAACTGAGTCTACCTGGGCCACCAGTGATAGCTCGGGATCCAGCAGCACCCCGAGGCTGCAAACCTTATCCTTTAGGGGCACATGGTCTGAAAGGTGGTTGGTTCAAAATCAACATTTTTCAAGTGTATCCATGTAATAAAGATCTGTTGGGTTTAGAATCGCCTTCCTATTTTACTGGTTAACAAAACTGTTTCTTAAGTGGCATGGAAGAAATTTACAATTACTTGAACATGTGTTCTGTTAAAATTCCAAGAGAATTGTCAAGGAAAGATTCGTATTTGATGCATACTGGAACCATGATGCAATTCTGTGTAGAAAGTGGATTTTCCTGGGAATACTCTGTAAGGAAAAAGAAAGCTTCTCTGAGGACCTTCCTAATCTATTTTGCATGTATCTTAAGATGGACCACTTGAAAAAGATTAACTATCCATTGCCAGAGACTAAAAGAGAGGCAATGCCATGCCCCTATCAGAATTCAATCCAATGATCATCAGGACAATGCTTGAATAGATCCTAAATGACACTTCAGACCCACGTGTCCTTTATGCACTCCATATTATTGGGTCTCTGCTCCATTATGGGAAGATTTCCTGGTAAGCTTCTCCCTAAAACATTCTTGCATGCAAAGAAAATGCATATAACAGAACACTACAAAATTGAATTAAATATTATAACATTTGAGTATTTTTCCTACACTGTGTGTGTGTGTGATAACTGCTCTTCCTTCAGGATTTCATAGCAATTTAGGTTAGATTCCCTTCTGGGCTGACTTAGCTTTTAGTATTCCATGTCTTTAGACCATCTTCTGGCCCCAAATCTACAGGCATAAAGATTCTGAGGCCTGCCCCAAATCAACATGAAGCACCATCCCAAGATGTCTGGGAGTGGGGGAGGAGAGGAAGGCCCTTCACTTTAAATACATGCATCAGTTGCTGGGGAACATGAGTATAAAGAGACACACATATCGCTAAACAATTTAAACAATCAGCAATGGAAAGCCGCTGATAAATCCAGGAGCATTAACAGGGTACCATTCTTCCTGTCTCTCTCCCAGTATAGGTCATCATGCAGGGCAGCCAAGGCTGTTTCCATGACAAAATTCATCCTGAACCCACCGAAATGGGGTACAGGTAAGAGGTCTCATATAAGAGGACCTGGGGCTTGGCTGCTCAAGGACCTTGCCCAGGAAAGGTCCTTCTGCCACCAGCCTTTTGGGTGGCTGTTCAAACTAAATGCAAATTATTTTTACCTGCTATTGGTCTTATCTAAGAAGCCTTATGCATTTTGTCACTGAAGCATGTTCAGGGATATGAAAGCATTTAAACAAACACACACAATTTTATCGCATCTCGTGACTGCCGCTGAGGTGCTCTGCTGGGAGGCAGGATGTGGCAACTCTGGTTGGGAATGATTTGATGCTCTTTCCAGCCAGGGATGGGAAGCAAGGGTGGCTGGTGTTGCTACTAGGCAGCCTGGGTGCTCCTAGCCAACCAGCAGCCACTTACCTGCAGCCAGTCACTGTGTCATCTTCTGTCTCTTACCATTATCAGCCTTTGCTTTCTGCCCCAGTCACTGCTCGGAAGCACCAGGACCTCTTCTTGCAAGAGCTGTGGCATTCCATTTCAGCTCAAGGGACTTTTGACACATTTCCAAACTGGAAAAATTGGTCAAAAATTGGGCCAAGCCACTGTTTTTCTTATTATGCTATTGCATGTTTGCTTGAGAAACCTTAAAGAGCCCTTCCTCCTCTTCCTGCCTGCTCATACAGCCTGCTTTGACCACCTCAAATTCTGGCAGTTATTTTCACATTTGTGCAATATCTGAGCCTCTGCTCTGGTGCAATTTTCACAGATTTTGGAAAATGTGTGTGGTTTGTGGAAATGTACACAGAATACCCTAAATGCAGAAGCCTGAATTTTGTGCAGATTTCCCTAGCTGGTAAAACAAAATGGGCTCATTTTAAAAATCAAAGGCCACACGCTCACTCAATTCACACCAGCATGGGGCTGATGAAATTATTTTACTGGGGTAAGTATAGAAACTCCACCAGATTTTCAACTTCCCTTTGGATTCCTCAAATATTCCTAAGAACTCGCATTCAATGGGTTGAGTGTAGGTTGTCTTTGGACTGCAGGTTCTTGTTGAAACTTGGGTTGTCTGAACCCACCTATGCTTAAAAAGCCATGGCTTGTTAGATAGGAACAACTCATAAAGACAGTCCATGGTTTGCTGATATGAATTATGGATTGTTTATCACACTTTGTTGTCTAGGTTCAGACAACACTATAACCCACAGTTCAATGACAATCCACAGTCCACCCCTGAATGTGAGTTACTGCACTGTCTGAACCTAATCACTGTTTTACATCATTTCCCCTTATTTGTCCTCCATTTTGTTTTAATTTGGGGGGAGAAGGTGCTGTGGTTGGTGTTGTTGGACTATAGCACACAACAGTTTTAGATGTTTGTACATGCTGCTTTGGTTCACCTAAGTAATAAGTTTTGAAGTCCAAGATATGCCCCATTTGTCATGAGAGCTTAAAGAAATAGAAAGAAGCCAAGCCTTACAGTGATTTCATACTCAATGTGAAGAATTCGTCTTTTAAGGATAAGAGGCTTATGTTGACTTTTTCCAGTTAGCCCTCTAAAAAGTGCTCTTCAAGGAGCATATTAAATCAGTAACTTTTCTAGTGAAGTCCTTCAATAAATTTCCCCCCTATTTGCTATCGGGTTAGAGTTCAATAGTAAGATTGGCCTTAAATATTCAAGAATAAGCTCTGCTAAAATAGTACATATATGCATGAATGTGTCCCTTAAACAGTTTCCTAGATGTGTTGCAAGGTTTGGATCATTTGGGGGCCATCATTTAAGCTCTTCCTTTTTTGTAATCATGCTCTTCCTTTAGGTCTGTTATGCATCATTAGTATATTATTATAATTAAATTGCATTTATATACCACCTCTTTCTTTTTATGAGGGATCCAACATGGCTATTTCATCCTCATAACAACAACCCTGTGAGGCAGGTTAGCTGACAACAAGCAACTGGCCCAAAGTCACCCAAGTAGGGGCTAGTGAAATACCAGCATCCCTTGTCGAATATTCTAACCACTATACCATGCTGACATCTCAGACATCACAGTTTAAAAGGGCAGATTCACAGGTAATTGTATTTAATTGTGTTATGGGTATCTTACTGAAAGACAACTTGGTAATGTGAATTGATATTTGGTATCAATAACAAAAAATAGATTGGGAAGTTCAAGTTGACAAAAGCTGGCTAGACTGGTGTTATCACAAGACTAATAGGACAGCAACTACAAATCTATGACTCCTGACACTGAATAAAGAGCACAAAGGCATTATTAAAAATCAACTGTTTATTATCGTCATAAAATCCTGTATATTTGAGTACTTCTGGATATTCTCAAAGAGAATTTTAAGAAGACTAATTGGGAATGTGCTCACCTACAAAAATTGAATACAATCCTATGCTATACTAATAAACTGGGGTGAATGGTCTCATGTCTCTGGCTCTGGAAGTTTATGCCACAGCTGTGAATAAACAAAACTAGATGGTGCTAGAAAGACTCTTTTGTTTACTGAAGATATTTACATCCTGCTTTTGGCTAACTAGTGGCACCAAGGGACTAGCAACCAAGTGTTAAGCGCAATGGAATGCTAAAATAGATTTTTGTTATGGGCTGTAGCTGAGACAAATACATTTCACTTGATTACCAAAACAGCATTGTTCTTCAGCCTTTCCACTGTGGTGGCATTGCTGCTTCTGTTGTCAGATGCTTTATAATTGCTAAACCACACAACGGTATATTCCTGATGCTGTATGCAGACTGAATGATGGGATAGTGACTAGGGTTATGTGAGAAGGAAAGCCTTGACTGCTTAGTGTGAACCCGGGATGTTTTGCCAGGGTGGATTGAACTGCCCGGCAAGAGCAGAAAAATTTCTGTGGCTCCTCCCAAGGGGCCACAGGTGAATGCTGATGGTAGGTGTCCATGAATGCCCAACGGGCTGTCACTGGCATCCCCACTGCTGCAGGCTGGCCCAGAAGCCTTGCTTGCAGATTGAGGACGTGGCATTTGGCAGGGCACCAGTATTTACCATGTGCCAATCCCTCTGGGCAATCAGATGCACACCTGCCTGGAGTCCTTGCTATCTGGACGAGGGGATGGGGCTCATTGTCCCCTGCTCAGCATGGAGACCACCAAGTGGCCACCTCATAGGTGGTGGGTGCATTCTGCTGAGCCTTCTTTAGAGAGGGGAGAAATAGAACGCCCTCTTTTGAAATGGCGCTTGCCATCTGCAGGTTTTAGCAATATATAGACAATATTTGACCTAGAGAAATGTTTTGTAAAAAGATATTGCAGAAATCCTATGCAGGTCTACTAAGTCCCATTGAGTTAAATGGGGAAAAAATCTGTGATTGTGCCCAGATCCATTACATAGTTTAGTTGCTATGTGCCACTGAGGAATCTAGATACAATAAGGAGCTTCTTATTACTGTCATATTCTTGTTGGAGAAAGAAATGAAATTCTAATCCAGCTTTCTGGTCTACAGCGTCTTCCAAGCTTTCCATAGTACCAGATTGCAGTACTTAATCAGTTAATCAGTAATCAATTAAACTTTTAGTTTTTTAGTTATTAAAGTGATTTATTTAGTTATAAACTTTTAGTTTATTATTTAGTTATTATATACAGGCCTACTTTCACTTTTTTACATAAAAAATATCATACTGTTGATATCAAACATACCTGCATTGTAAGGATATGTGTTACGTATGCTGAGCTGATTTTCCATCTGAGAAAAAAGAATTAAATTGAGACAGGATACAGAGGGAAGGAAAGATTCTGCCTTCTTGGCTTGAGTGACAAGAACTACCTGTCCAGCACTTCTTGTCTTCCCAAAGCCTGCTTTGTTTCTCATGATAAAACCGTGAAGATTTCTGGCCTAGGCAAGAACTACAGTAAAACCTGTGAAAGTTGACCCCCAAGGGACTGAAGGAAAGTGGTCAACATACAGAGGTGCTCAACATATGGAACAACTGTACTGATACGTACATGTACCTCATGTTATTGTACAGCTTTTATTAGAGAATGTCATACAGAAACATGCATAGTGAAAAGACAGGAAAGTCTTTCATACAATACTGTATCATACAAAATCAATGCATTTACGTTTTGATCATTCTTTCTGAAAAAAGTCAATTTTAGTTTCTTATTCTTTTTCTGAAGGAAAGCAGAGAAAGCACTCTCAATGCCGGCTGTACCACTCAGCATAGCTGGACATTTTTCGACAGCAAATGACTAACTGCATTATCCATTGACTGACACCCTCTTCTTTCAGAATACCTGCAATTTCTGTGTGCGCCTCACTTAATTCTTCTGCTTCATCAGTTGTATTTGCAACAGCAAAGCAGACCTCTGGCCCCTCCCCGGTCATGACTAGCAAGAGCATTTCCTAAACCAGATCAAGGATTAATCACAGCAAGCAATCCTGGCACGCTGCTCTTTTATAAACCGAAATTCTGTTTCAGTGAATTCCAATTTTGCATTGTATTGTTGCAATAAGTCATAGCATGAGCCGTGAAGTTCAAGGTTCTACTTCCAGGCATCATCCAGCCCATTTCCATTAATATTTATTTCACCAATTACCATTTCCTCCCCAAAGCTCACCATGCAAAGATTTTCTATACAAACCGCCATTCAACAATAGACAGCTGTGATTTTGGAAGCAACAGCTAAATAGTTTCCACAGCAATATGGTTGTGTCACTAAGAGCAGAGCGCTCCATTATTAGTCTGTCAAGCATCTTTGATTTAGAGGCTGTAGTAAGTAATATTTCATCCTGGACTTTGCAAAGCCAAGGTTCTTTCAGCTTGCAGTAGCTGGAACTCAATTTTTTCAAACACAATTCTCCCATTCCTGGCTCCACTCACTCACACGTCAGCCTCTTCCCCATACACACAAGTGTCGATCCAGCACATAATCACAACGGAAAAGGAGCAGCCCAGGGACTGCAAAGGCACTATTCACAAATGTCTTAATTCAGGGCTGCCTCTGCATCAACAGAAGGCATTTTGCCTGCAACTGCACAAATGAATGGTGTGACAAAATACACACTTGTCACCATGCAAAGGAAAAGACCGGTCTTGATGTTGCACTTCATTCCAGTATAAAGCCCCCTCTCATTTTAGGATCTGTCCTAACAAGGAATAGAAGTCCAGGACAGTGTGGGCTCAACCCATTACTGAACACAGAGATCATTCTGAAAGCCAGCATCATTAATTTTATATTTATAAAATATGTAAATTTTTACATATTTTATAAATATAAAATTATTTTATATTACTTTGGCACATTATGGAGAGACTAGATGCACCTAATTTCTTTGCTCTGGCTGCCAATACATCCCTGGACACAGTACAAGGTGTTGAGAATTACCTTTAAAGCTCTTCATGGCTTGGGTGAAATTCATGGCTGAAATTACCTTCAGGAGCACCTATGCCTATACATTCCACCTCGCCTGCTAAGGTCCTCTGGGGGTAATCTGAAGTCTGCTCCTATAAGATTAGTATCACCTATCCAGATGATGTTTTCCGTGGTTGCCCCCAAGATGGGGAATGGTCTGCTGGGAGAGATGCATCTGACTTCCCAAATCCGCACCTTTAGGAAGGGGTTAAAGATTCATCTCTTCAATAGGGCTTCCCAGATTAGTTCTCATGTCAGTTTTATTTAAGACATTGCCTCAGTCAGTTTTATTCACTGTTGGTTTTAATTTCTTGTAAATCGCCCGGAGCGCATGCGAATGGGGCGGTATATAAATATTAGAATAAATAAATCACACACACACTCACACTCTCATTCATTGACCAAGGGACTTGTTTTCAGCTGAAGTGCGATGCAGACAAGCAAAGTTGGAAAGGCCTTATAGCAGGGGTCTCAAACTCAACTTACCTGGGGGACGCTGGAAGTAGAGTCTGGGCCGTATCAAGTGTTCCACCGCGGTGATGGTGGACCGCTCATCCCCGTCGCTCCCAGAGGCCAGCCCAGGCGCCGCTGGCGCACTATCACTGAACTTTGATATCAAGTGGGGGCCACAAAATATCGTCTCACGGCCCACGAGTTTGAGACCCCTGCCTTATAGACTGGTCTGGAGTCAAAATAGAGATTACTTTAAATGTGTGGCTGGCGTTTAATGCCTTCTTTCATTTTTGTTCTTAATTCTCCAGTGTGGTCTCTGCCCTCCCACAAATTCAAAGGCACCCCCAAAACTGCTAAAATTCAAACATAATAGCAATGTATTTGCAGACTAATTTTGATCCAGGCTCCACTGCAGCATTAAATGCCATTCTGTTTTCTTTTTTAATTGCCTCACCCTGCTGCCTTTTGCAGTCATGGGGTGTGCTGCTCATGAAAGACCCAGGGGGCAAAAATAGTGCCCAGATCTCCTAAAGTTGCCTACTGCTTCTCTAGAGGAAGCACAGGGGAATGAACCAGATCTTGAAACGCCCTCACTCCACCCCACACTAGCTTTCCTATCTGTGTTTCCCCTCTGAGTACTTTAGAGCAGCATAAAGCAATAACTATTTTGACCCTTAGGCTTCCCACTGTTCAATGGAGAGGATCAAGGGTTACAGCATCTCCAGCAAAACCAAAGGGCATGTGGTTTCCTTGCAGAATTTATCTCACCTGTTTACCTGTGCATTCCTCACAGGTGCGCTTTTGAGGGGAGGGCTTTCAATGCAGGACTTTACATTTGTCTCTGCTGAATTTCTGTGTTACTTGTGACCCAGTTCTCCATTCTGCAAAAGTCATTTCGATTTGCCTATTTTGTGAATCAAAGGTCATTCTGATTCACATATTGAACTGTGAATTTTTGTGCAAATCTGAATCATCCCCTTGGTTCTGGATAATTCAGATAAGGCAGTTAGAGGGACGAGGCAACATGCAAATAGGGTTGTCATGTCCTAAAATTATGTGAGCCGAAGAAACAGCTTGTGAATACCTCCTGTACCCAGCATGGAAGATTTTACTCTGTGCGTGTGTGTTGTGGGAGTAGGATTGTTGTTATGCCTGTTGCCTTCAGTACAATAGGCTCTTCGTGTGTAAAGAACACCCTTCAGAAGCAGAGGTTTCAGATAAAAACACAATGTTTAGTGTGTTTGAGGCTACATAAAGGTGAAAGAGCATAACCTATATCAAGAAGCAGACTGTTCAGTATAAATAGACTTCTTAAGACCTATCGCTCAGAAGGGCAAGCTGCCGTTCGGTTGCTCCCGCATCCATGCTGTGTGTGGAATTTGTGCGGGCCTCTCGAATTCCCACCCTGGATTCTAATGAGGACCCCTCATTACACAACAGAATTCCCACAAGTGACTGCAGTAAACACAACTTTTCTTCTCTCCAGCAGCTAGAAAGCAGATCTGGGCTTCTCTCAGCTGGAAGGCATCCTTTGCATATCACACAGAAATGACAGGGTGCCTTTCCTTTAATGTTTGGTAATGATTTCCCTGAAAGCAAGAAGCTGTAACCTTCTCACTCTTCCCCATTCCCCTCCATGTTCCCCTGTCACTCTTCCATGCACGCGCACATGCGCGCACACATGCATTATCCTTTCTGATGTGAAAAACACAAATATGATGCAGAACCCTGCTGGAAGAGGAAAAAAAGCAAAGCGTAGAGTGCATTGAATTACAGCC
Organism: Varanus salvator macromaculatus; assembly: GCA_023646645.1. Lineage (NCBI taxonomy): Eukaryota > Metazoa > Chordata > Lepidosauria > Squamata > Varanidae > Varanus > Varanus salvator. The sequence goes on along the minus strand of JAIXND010000674.1, from coordinate 48,818,971 downwards.
TGGGAGGAGGAGACAGACCTCAAGCACAGGAGCTGCAGAGCTCCGATTTGACTGACATACTAAAGATTTGATCATTTTTGTTGCAGCTATCGAGAAGGCTGTTTTATCATTCTTGCAGAGTGGTTGGGATAAAGAGGTGAAGTAAGACACTTGAGCATGCTATACCTCAGATATACACCTTATAAAACACAAGCATTACAATGCAAAACCCAGACACATTTGTGAACATGGTACCCAGTAAATTAGAAGATTGTAAATTAGGGCACAAAGAAATGCAGACAAAACTGGAACATGATGGAGGAATAGGGAGATGAAGAGGACAAAACAAAGTAAGTTGAGCTCAAACAACAGTTTTCAGTAAATATTCTTGTCAGTGTTGTTGGTTGTTTATTGCACTTTCCATATTAACTTAGATTTCTGGGATTTTTTTTCCTGGAAAATGTTGGCGCACACAACAGAGTCTCTCTCCTGATGACTAGGTTTAGATGAACATGTAGATTTTGCTTTTTCCTACAGTCAGTTTTAAAAATTCTCTTCTTTCTGTCCTGTTTTTGAAGAAATTTTCAAAGAGTAGTAAAGTTTTTTCAAACAACAAAATGAATGAAATATTCACTGAGCTGCCCTTCCCAAATTCAGTAAGTACATATTTTCTTCCAAAGAGAAGGCACTGTTGCACATGAAAGGGACAGATAGATCTGTCAATTTTGTTTACTCTGCATTTCAATTCTTTATACTTCAATTTCTTTGCTTTTCAGATATGAAGAAATCTGCATGCCTTGGTAATTTCTTATCATAAATGACCTGAAACAAAATTTCTACACATCTGTACTGGCCAAATGTATGGTATTTTATTATATATTCATCTATTCCCAGCATATAGGAGACTATACAGCTGCCTGCTGTATAGCTGTTAAAGATGAGGAGCCTGACACCCCCCGAAAAGAGCGATCACCCTACCTCAGCATTAACAGGCTGGAATACTTAGGGATGCAAAGCCAGAGTTTAAAAGGCTATGCATTCAAAGCCCTGGGCCTGCAAAAATGAATATGTCAATTCCAGTTCCTCCCCCATCCCATTTTTTTAAACAATTTCAAGTTCTTCCCATCCTATTTTGTGAATTTTAGCAGATTCTCATGTTAGAAAAACCATGAAATGAAATTCTCAACCACCCTTGCAAAGGACATCACTTTCACAGGTGACTTGATTACGTACGCAGATCAGATGGCCTAGACTTGCCTCCAAGCAGAGCTCATGCAGGGTTGTTCACCCAAGTTGCCCCGGCCCAATATTCCCCATTCCACACCTCTGCTGCTTCCTACCTTGGTCTTTCCGGAAGGTTTCCCACTCTTTGAGAAAGGCTGTTTGGAGACGCAGAGGCCTGCAGTGGGGAGAAGGCCCAGGAATTCCAGCCTCTTTGCACAAGTGCTGCTTTTGGGTGCAACATATTATGAGTATATCCATTAACCATATAAGTCCTGATTGGCTGGGAGCTACCACATGATAAGTCTTGGGAAAGCGAGGAATAAAACGCAGCACAGAAGGGAAGCAAGGAAAGAGATCTGCGTAGTATTTGCTGGCCAAAATCACATTCTTCAAGCTGAAAAATGAAAACAGGACAAGATCGGTTTTAGTCTTGGTTCAAAATGTGTTGCCAATTGCATTCTGCAAATAACCCAGACTCCACACACGAATGCAGTACAATGAACTCATTTAATGAACTGGATTTCATTCCTGGCCAGCTTATCTGGACTCAGTCTGAGGACAGCAGGAGAGCACAGACTCTGTTGAATGCAGCACAAAGCTTTTTGAGCACAGGAGAAGTTTAAGAAGAACCCTGCACTGCTTTATCAGAAATAATTATACAAATAATTCTTGTATAATTCAGGAAGTTCACGTCTCCATCCAGAGCAATTTTGGGTTCAGAGAAATCAGGGTACCCTCCTCTGAGGCATGGAACAAATAGCATGGAAATGGTGTCCCCTCATTCATTCTCAAGCACATTTTATCGTTGTTTCATCTATTCCGAGCCACAGAGGTCACTGTGAGAAACAGGACCAACATCTACATAAAGTGTTCTGGGTCATGGCGTGAAGACACAATGCAGCACATGTATCTACCACATTTGCATATTGCCCAACAGCAAAGGCTCTCTTTTGTGTATAACATGGGTTGATAGACTGCTTCTCAGTGCACAATCAAAGTGCATCGATAATGCAGCTATGCCCTCAAGTTATCACTGGCTCACAGAAACCCGATGACGGTGTTCAAAATGCCCTGTCCTGAACTTCCCTGCTTGACTTTTGTCATTCTGAGGCTGTAACTTCCTTTATGGAGTCAATCCACTTCAATTACAACCATAAGAATGCAAGAAAATAATAACTGGTCAGCAATGAAAGTCACAATTCAGGGAAAGCCTGCATGAAGAGATGGTCTTGAGAAGATATCCAAAGAATAAAGGGACCGAAAATGCTGAATGGGTGTAAAAGGAAAGCGTGGTCCAGAAGGCTGGTGCTGCAATACTAAAGGTTCTACTTTGGTGAACCACCAGAACCATCAGCATCATGAGAAGGGTGTCTTCTGAAGGCTGGAAGGGCCAGGTAAGGATGCAAAGGGTGTGGCAATCTCCACGGAAACATGATCCTAATTTGTTTGGAGTTTTGCTGCAGAGCTCTGCCGAAGCTACTAACCAGGAGGAGAGCAACATGACAGGTTCTTCGGCTCATGGGGAAGCCTGGTCTTGGGGTTCTCGAGGAGCACATTCATCACACGTGGGGCCCATGCTGACGAATACAGCGTGGTTTCCACTGCGTTGAAAATGAGATCTTGTGTCACACAGAGATGCATTTGTGGAAATGCAGGAGGAATTGAAAAGGTGATGCAAGCAGGGAACGGATAGTTTTAAGAAATGTGTTTTGAAAGCGATCTATTAGTTAGTCACAAGTTTGAAAGAGTGGCGACTTTAAAAACAGAAAAGGAAAAAGAAAAGAAAGTGCCCTTCTGATGAGGGGCAGGCAACGGTGCGGCTTGCTGCTGTCCAGCCATGGGGCCAGCAGCCCCATTCTCCTTTCCCAGAAGCCAGCGAGTGCAGCCCTCTCCTGTGCTGTCTTTCGCACAGGAGAGCTCCAGAGAAGTCAGGGTGATTGATTGATTGATTGATTGATTTGAAAACAATGCAATTTCCTTCTGAGTAGACATGCATTTCAGCTAGTTGTTCCTTAAGGCAAGAGGACAAAGGAGGCAATCAGAAAGGCTTGGAAAGATATTGCAACGTTTCAAAGGACAAAGAGGAGGGTAGGGACAAGCAGCATTTCTCCCCAGTATACAGACAGAGAGTAGGAAATGGCCATTTAATGTTCATTTGTATTCATTCATTTTTCCGGTATTTCTAACCCACCTTTTTTCCTTTCAAGGGACTCAAGGTGGCTTGCATAATTTTCCTCCTCTTTTCAATCTCATCCTCCCAATAATCCAGTGAGGCTGAGCACCTGCAACTGGTCCAAAGCCACCATGGCTGAGCAGAAACTAGAACCCAAGTCTCCTGAGTCCCAGTCTCACACTCCCAACCAGTATTCCACACCGGCCCTCTTTCTGTGTTTGCTTTTTAGAAGAAGCATAGGAACAGAGTGGGGGGGGGGGGGATAATTAACAGTTCCTCTGTCCCCTCACCAAAAAAAAAAATGGTGAAGGGAGGTGCTATTTCTTGAGGTCCTCCCCACCCCCATACCATGAAGCCAGCTTGATCTGCACCCCCATTTCCCCCCCACCCAAAAGCAATTCCTAGCAAGCCAGTGCAGCCCCTCCCCTGCTGACTCCCTCACAAATCTGCAACTACAATTTGGGAATGCAAATTTACAGACTAAACCTGTGGCATATTTTTAAAGATTTCCTTTCTCCCTGAACATATGTGTCCAATTAGCTGTATTTTGTTGACATCGCTTTTGCACATCAATCCCTAAATAACCTTTTAATGCAGCTCTTAACATATCAATAACAATGCAAAAGGTTCCACCTTTTTTTGGTGCACAGTAATCTCAGCAACTTAAAAACAATAAACCCAAAACCCTTTGAATGCTACACTGGCAAAAAATCTAGCCTGTCTCTGAAATAGAGACAGCTGTTAGGAGGATATATGCCACATGGTAATTCTTGCTGAGAGATGCTGCAAACCTTTGGGAACTGAGTGAGGAAAAACTAGAAATATGTAAAGAAAAACACTGCAGATTTCACTCTGTGAAGGATGCTGTTCCTTGGCACTGTAACCCACAATATTCCCAACCTTATTAATGAGTTTCTCATAGAAAAATTAAAAAGCACCCCCCCCTTTTTAATAGCTTGAGAATTTCCTTCTAGACTATTTCCAGCCTGTTGAGTACGTGTTGAATCTACATGTAATGGGTACGAACAATGGTATGACATCATCCTTTGGTTCAAGCTTTGGTTTAATAACTTCCATTTTTCATTTCATCAGAACGTTTTGGATCTCAAATGCCTGTGGTAGAACTGCACCCATGGGACACACACTCTGAAAGAAAGGAAGAGGAAACATTTACCAATTCCCCTCCTCCTACAGCCCCCTATGCCTCATGAAAGCTGCTGCATTAGGGGACTTCTTGAAATAATATGTGACGTAATGCAGGGAAAGGGAGAATTGTCAAATATTGTCTCTCTCCTTCCTACCATAGAAGCTTCCAGTGGAACTTAGTCCCTATGAAGAACGGAAGGAACTTTTCAATTTGTGGAAGGGACACTTTGGATTGAAACTTCGGGGTCAATTCACATGTATCAGGAAGACACTGTGCAAGAATTTGCCTGCAGGACTTCTGGTGGTGCTGGTCACCCCCATGCTAAATATTTGAGCCTCACTGGGGATTTATGATAGTTTGTTGTAAGCTGTGAAACTAATGGGAGTGAGGTTGTTAAGATGGTTGAATGCACGGGCTGTCTTTAGTTTGTGGGTGGCTTGCTAAATCTCTTAACAACCCACCCTTGCCAGGTTCACATGTAACAACAAGCCACAGTGCAAATCAATGAATACTGACCAAAATGTGCCTTCACCCATGAACAGTCCCACTGGAAAATCTACCCTTGGTGGATTCTTCTTTGATGCAAAACAGGTCAAAGTTTAAGCATCATTTTTCCTTCCAAATGAAGCCCCACATGGATAATGATAACGAACTTTAAAAATATATTAATGCAGCAGAGTAAACAATATTGAAAACGAGGACATAAGCTAAGGCAGACTCTTTCACCTTTTAGCTCCATTTCCAGCAGGAACCATTCCTCATCCTGTCCAGAAAAGCTGAGGAGTCAACCAAGGACAATTTCCTGAAGAATATCAAATCAATAAACCCTGACTGTACAAGATATTTCAGTATACCAAAATACCTGGACATTCCCATTGAATCAGACAAATGTATCCTAGAATCAGCACAAAATGAAAAAGAAACACCCCCCCCATACACACACACACACACACACACACCCCAACCAGGTCTGCACCCATTAATAAGGTATCTTCATAAGATACCAAGAACTAGTGTACCCTAAAATCCCTCATCAAATTTTCCTTTTTAACTCTCTCTCCCTCTCTCTCTCTCTCAATCTCTCTCTCTTTCTTTCAGTCCTATACTTCCCAACAGCCAAAACTCTCTGGATGGTTCACAGTGCACATTAAAAAAAAACAATGAAAGGTACTTTTCCATTAAAAACAGATTAAAACATAATTAACCATTTACAATAAACTTTTAAAACCACGTATTAAACAGGTTAAAATATAAAATAAGAACTTAAAGATGAAGAAAAAGAAAAAATATTCAGATCTGTGTGTAGCTAGCAGGCTCCAGAAAATATTGAAGGTTCTTCTTGCCTTAAAATATAAGATTTAAGCCAAACACTTGTCCTTCAATAAACCATTCATGTTAATGTTTTGTAATGGCTAAAGCCAGGCTTCCTCTGCAGATGATGTTGATATAGATATAGATATAGATATAGATATAGATATGGCGTTGTTTAATGGAGCCTGGGACTGCACAGGAAACATATGAAGGGGAAAAAGCCCCTAAAGATAAGGCATTAAAGGTAATGCCTCTCAGAATGAGTTTAGCCTCCTTAAACTCTTTGAGAGGTTAAGAATTTTCCAGCTTGCCTTAACCAAGTGGTAGCTGGCTTATCAAACAGGCTGGTGCTCTTTTCATTCATATAAAGTCCTAAACATGTTTAGTCTATCTCTAATTCTAATTACCAATGATGTGTTCAAGTCCTTTACTCCAAGTCTCAAGTCAAGTCCAAGTCAAGTCTCAAGACATTGCGAGGAATGTTTAAATGTTTGAGTCAAGTCTCATTTCTTCTCAAGTCTCCCCCTGCCCCCTCAAGTTGAGTCGAGTTGAGCTTGTTGCCCCCAAGTTGTGTCTATTCACTAATGCAACCTGAGTTGGACTTGAGCGCAAATCATGTGACTTGAGTTTCCAACACTGCCAATCGCCTCTTACCATCACGAAAGAAAACTAGCATGTCTGTATGGCTTCCTGCACAGCACTCCCTATCTTCTCTGTCTACCACACCTTCCTTTTGCATTTGGCTGGTTCATATTTTTCCCTTTCCTCCCGGGCCTATGAGTTGCACTTGACAACAAGCTTCTAGTTCCTTTGAGAATGCTGCAAGCAGTTCCATGTGGAGTAGCAAGGGTAGTCGGACTTCCACCCACGCATGGCCTCTCAGGAGACACTTTGGATGAAGGGCAGATATGAACCGTGGCTGAATAAGCAGTCACTTCTGCTGTCCTCCGACCCCTATGAAGAGTGCTGCACCATGTGCAGGTAGCCTCCTCTTGTGTCAGTGAAGGGCCCTTCCATGGTCCAAGCAGTAGCCATGAACGACTGAGCTTTGGCAAGCCTCGAGAGATGCTCTGGTTCATCAGACAAGAATGACATTACTCCTGGACCTCTTTAGAAAGGAGCAGCAGCCTTTGTGGCTCCTCACATCTAGTCCTTCATGGGGATCATTCACCCGGTGGATTAACAAAATATAGTCTCACTCCCTTTGCACATAAAGCAGGGGGATTCTATGCTGTGAAGTACCAATGTGCTGATAAGAGCATTTCCCCTCATCATGTCTTACCGGTGTGGTTTGTGTAGATGTGGACAAAACAGTCTGCATTCAATCTGTGTCAATTTTGCATGCATCTGAATACATAGATACCCTTCATTTTGGTTAAAAAGAAGAAATGAACTACAAGCAGATTAACACTTATTTTCCTGTGAAACTTTTGCAAATATAATCGTTTTTGTGCACATCAATTGCTAATATACACATTTTATGCCACTTTTGAGCTGAGAGCTGCACTGTAAAGTTCAGAGAAATGCACAATCTCCATTCTGCATATTAGTCCAGGAAGTGCAAATTATTTTGGTTCAACCAAACATGAAAATCAAAGGAAATTCTCTCCCATGCTTACACAGTGGTGTGTCAAACATTTAGTGTAACTGTGATGGTTAGAGAGTGGGACTGTCCAAAATATACAAAGATAATGGAAATGACAATGTGTGGATGACAAGAAATATTGTACATCAGCAGTGTCCTTAATGTGATGAGTGGGAACCTGACTGGGCCCACAGTACAAACTGCAGGTACACAGGGAGAGAGATGACTTGGACCTTTCATTCTGCACTCCTTCCCAAAGAACAACATCAAAAATCTGCCCCAGGGATGATGCCAAGGCCAGGCAACATTTTCCAGAAAAGCCAAATAAAAAGCAAAGCAGAGATTCTTAGCTTGGGCATGAAAATAGTATTGGCTGGGCTGATAAAGCATCTTGGCATTGTCTGGGCAGGGGTGGTGTCCTTAAATATGAATGAGAACAGGTGATGAGTGGACAGCCACACTGAAGACACCTGGTAGCAGTGAGGGAAATATTGAGGGAAACAAAGTTTGAATAGGCTCATTCGAATCGTACCACATTCTGAGTGAAAATATGTCATGCGCAAAGGCCATGAAGTTCTGGAGACCTCAATAAATGGCACTCATATTTTATGCGAGAAAAAAGAAGAGACCAATTCTGGAGGAAAATGGAAGGTCTTGTTGATATGGCTTTAAATTGGAGCAACAGTGTTGGCCCAGTAACACATCTATCCTGATGGCTATTCTGGTACTAATTTGGTTCATTATTTAGTATACAGAACTGACCAAAAAAACTTTTGTGTTATGGGAGTTGGAGTTCTGGACTGAGGTTCAGAAGATCCAGGTTCTGTCCTCTCTTGGACAAGAAGTCTATGGGATGACTTTAGAGTCACTCAGTCTGCCCTGCCAAACAGGGTGTTATTGTGAGGAAAAAATGGAGAAGTGCAGAAACATATAAGCTGCCTATTCCTTGCAAGCAATAGGCAGGAGAAAGAAAGGCAGGATGTGATGTCATAAGAAGAATAGATGCTTGGTGAAAATCAGACTTGAAATTCGTCCCAAATTTGTTTCTTTGTCAGGAAGTTTGTTTTGAGTCTTGGCTGTACAGTACAGGTTTCTTTTTGTTTCAGCTGAGTAGAATGAGTAGTTAAAATGGTCCATTGCTTTTCTGTACATCAAGGCAATTGTTTTGTTGAAGCTGAAGGTAATATCTTTGAAGGGAAGTCTTCCATTTGGATGGATGGGAAGCATTTAAAGTTTTAATAGAGCTTGTGCAATTTGACTTTGCTGTCTGTCCAGATAAGGAAGATATCATAAAATGGACAAAGCAAAAGTTCTCCTTTCCTGGAGTAGGTGTGAGATTGCTGTTCTTCAACCTGACCATGATAGGTATGTTTCCTGGTTATATGGGCCTATTCCCAGTGATCACAGCTACATCCTGCAGAAAAATGGCCTCAATTTCCCCCTGTAAAGAATGGACTGAGCAATTTTGCCAACCCGTATCCTTCTTTGTCAGACATTTCATTTGTTACACCAGTCCTTCAGAAAGTACGAAAGTGAGGTCTCTGGCCAGCATTAATGCTACTGCAGCACGGATCCTTTATTTATTTTTTAAAATAAATAGAGATTTTTCTTTCTGGCAGATTGAATAGTTTACAGAAGCATTACCCATCTGAAAGTCCTGCTCCAGCAGAAATACACCAGAAACAGAAACTGATCTGCCAATTGAAGTCCAATCAATGGAAGAGCAAGGAGGGACCACTAGCCTGCTTGCCTGCTGTACAAATGCCAAAAGATGCTTTGCAAAGTTTGCAAAAGATACCTTGTAGCAATTTGCTTTACAAGACCAAATTAAAGGCTCCCGAAATGTACACTTACTGCTTGAGGGGGGTGCAACTGGAGGGAGGGGATGTCTGTTCTTGGCAGATTAAATATTGTGGTCAGTGAGTTTGAAAAAGAATGAATGCGGAGCTTATTTGCATCCCTACTTTTCATTTCGCTCAGACTGTTTCCCCGTTTAATTATTAGATAGCCCACAGTAAGCTAGTTATCAATTAATTGCTTAAAAAACAGCAGCCCGCACACATGTTGCTCCTCGGATCTCTAATTGGCTACATAGTGGCTTTCTTGTTCAAAGCTAATTAAAGTTTCAAAACAACCAAATATTTGTTCACTTTTCAAATCCTTTGACAAGACACATGGAGGCCTTAACACATGTTTACATTGCATAATATTTTTGCAAATATTCAGTTCAGATTCAGGCAAACACAACATCAGAAGTGACTGGATTTCTGGCAGTAGGGCCATTGGTAGAATGTGATGGTGCTTTTGGCTCCAGTTGTTTTCTCTTTAGCCCAGCTCCTTGCTCCCTTTCTCTTTCAGTCCCACCCTGCACTGGGGCATAGACTCAGATCTTCTCCAGGAAGGAAGGAAGGAAGGAAGGAAGGAAGGAAGGAAGGAAGGAAGGAAGGAAGGAAGGAAGGAAGGAAGGAAGGAAGAGGAGATTCTGAGACTTGGTTCATAACACCAAGCATCATCCCCCGAATCATGTGACAGCAAAAGTCCTGGTCCTACCACTGAGTCTCACTAGCTGAGGAAGGACTTGTACAACTATGAGGAAGGGAAGCTGCCTTAAACTGTGCTCAGTCAGGCTGGGAAGCTGTCCTGAACTCCTTCAGTCCTTAATTATTTTACTTCCGTGCCACCAAAGCTTTCTGGGGGGCAAACAACAGTTTATCAATACAATAGAGTCAAAATACAAACATGCAACAGTAAATGCACAAAATTACATTAAGGTATAAAATAACATTTGACAGCAAAATATCTAAAACCAGCACATACCACTAAGCCTGCTAAAGAAAAGAAAAACAGCCGTTGTCAGGAGAGGCTTTCTGCCAGATGTTGTACCCAAGCCATGTAACATAAACCAGCACTTTGAATTGGGCTTGGAAGCATGTAGGTTGCCAGTGCAAATGGGCCAGAACCAGTGTTAAATGTCCAGACCATCTGGTCACAGTTATTAGTCTGGCTGCCACACAAAGACATAGCAAGGAACACCCCCAAACTACAAACCTGCTCCTTCAGAGGAGTATGGCCCCATCAAGTACAAGTTGAGCACCTTCCATCTGATCAGAAGAACTGGCCATCAACAGCATCTCAGTCTAGTCTGGACTGAGCTTTAGTTAGCTTGTCCTCATTCAGTCCATTGTCACAGCTGGGCACTGGTTTGAGGCAGTGGAGCCAGGTGGTTCCAACATGAGCAGTCTCTCTTTCAGATGTCTCCCCAAACTTTACAGGGCTGATCATGTTGCTGAACCTATTTTGAGGACAGTGTTCAGCACCATGGAAGCTCCTTTTGATTGCAGAGGAAAATCCAGAATGGCCAATCTAACATGGGAACCACTAGTCTCAGAAAACTGTCCAAAAAGCTTGGTGCCCTACAGGCAGAAGGAGGTGGAGAGAAAGCAGCCCTCTGATGTCCCCACGCTTCTTCCTGAGGACAGTTTGTGGGCTTGGATGGGAATAAAAAGAGAACTGTTGAGGCAATTTTCCCCAATTCTCTGACCATAAAGAAAGGGAACCAATTCAAGTATTTTCACTTCAGCTCTTTTTCCAAACTCTTAACTCATACTTGAGTGCCTTCAAAGTAACACTGTGCCAAATTTTTCTATCTGTTTTCTAACTATTTGTTGGTGAGGGACAGATGAAAACATTGCACCACAAAATTATGGGATGGGTGAGAATTTTGGAGAGATTTCTCAGGGGTGCGGGGCTTCCATGCTTACTTTACTCTAAGGAAGTAAAATAACGCATGGTCCTTCCACCATTTTCCCCATTTGCAACCTGTCCTTCCTGAGCTTCTTGAAAAGCCTCCCCACCACCACCTAAAGAGAGTTTGCTAGGATTTTGTCCCTGGGGGGTCCCTGTGCTGCTGCCTTATGCAGGCCTGAAAGTTGAGTACCTCCTGCTCTTCCTCCTCCTCCTCCTGACTTTAGAGAGCAACAAACCAAAATGTGCAAACCAAAAATGTTTCTCTGAAGCAGCTAAAGACAATGCAAGCACTGAATAGGGAGAAATGCTACTCTCAGTTTCTCAATCCTAGTCTCAGTCTCTCGCTCGCTCGTTCACTCACTCTCTCTCTCTCTCTCACACACACACACACACAAGCACTGGAGCCCAGCACCCTGAGAAAGTTCTCCAAAATTCTCAACGTCTCAGTGAAAGAGGCAGTAAAATGACCAGATCAATCATAGGAGGACAAAAACACTGAGGGAGGGCAAATAGAGTTTTGGGACAGCAAAGTTGCTTCAGGATAAAGACCTTTCAACTGGGACTTGGGTAAAGGGAGGAGGTGGCATAGGAACCCATTGCAAACCAGGAAAAGAACCATTGCCCTTTCATTCCAGCACACAGAAATCTGTCGGTATGATGCTAGAGTGGATCAGAGGAATATGAGTCACTGCAGGAGCTTCTTGGAGACAAAAGAATTATGGCATTCATGTAAGCAAAAGCTTGCTCAGAATAGGACAGGCAATAATTCACCCTCCTCCACCAACCTGCCCCATTGCTTTCAATTTCAAAGTAACAAAAGTGTCACTGGGAAAGCTCACAGCTGATTGGAAGTAGAGCCACCTTAGTCATTTTGGTGAAGTGACAAGGGCGTGAGCAAATGGCATGCTGGCCGGCCCTGCTAACGATGAAGCCTGCATTGCCGTAAGCAAAGACAAACAAAGGCAGGTCTGTCTCTAGTATTATTCAAGAGGACATGTCCTGCCTTTTTATTAGCCATATTTAAGCACTTTTGATGGACAAGGACTCCATAACTAACAAGAAGGGTGCTGTTCCCTGAGCTTATCTGGGGATCTAGAATCGTGGGGCGCTGAAGCAATGAAAGGGTCGTCTGCATCCAGGGGTAACGATCATTTAGGTCACAGTCCTAAATGGAATTGTTGAAATGGAAAAAATAGGTGCACTTCCCAGGAGAACGCAGCCTCCCCACCCAACGAAAGTGGCATCGCTAGCGCTGAAGCAGCCAGTACACAGGCACTGCAGGGTGGAATGTGTCAAAACTGCAGCAGCCTGGCCAGAATACATCTGCATCAATTGTTCTAAAGCGATTCTTCTGCTCGGGAAACAGCTGGGGTGACACGAGATCACTTCTATGCTATTTATTTCATGAGGTAAATTTCACATCTTCTGACACTGAAGCCAATGTGTCAAAGCACGGCCACTGCAATCAGCCAGCCTGGAAAACGGATTCCTCAGGCTACCCCATAAATGAACACGCAGCCCATTTCAGTTGGTTCATCCTCACCTGTTTCAGGCACAGGTAGAACAGACGGAAAATAATGGGTTCCTCATCTGGGATGCCGCGTGGCATATCCTGCCTATGGCGAAACGGCTGAGACAAATATGAACTCACATATTAGCAGCAGCTGCTCCCTCGAGAGCTGGTATTGCCACTGCTGTAGCTGGGCTTCGCGCAGTCACACCCATCCACAGCAGGACCCCTTTTCAGCCAAGCAGGCTTCCATTCTGCTCTGCCTTATCGCCTTCCGGGCCATCTGTCACAGCTGGCTCAGGCATGTGGGCCAGAGAGCCCAAGGCCACCGGATTCTGAAGTACCAGATGGCAATCAGTGAAGACAATCAAGCTGCCAGGTATAAGGCAAATAAAGAATTTAATGTGCTGCTCTCCGGGAAGGGAAGGGCAATGAATTCAGAAGGCAATGGATATGTGACACAGGAGCTTATAATTATAATAAAAAGGAAGCCATTTAGAGAAAAGGAACCAGCATACATCTGTCTTCCAAAACTATTTTCCTGAGCCAACCAGACAGCTAAGGGGCAGAATTCAAAGACGCAAAGGGAACCTAGATTTTTTTCTTCTTTACAGATGAGGTTTGGGAGGGGAGGGGGGGGGGTGTGTGTGCATGCGTGCATGTATTTCAGAATGCCCTTACGGCAAAGATGGGGAAGGTGTGGTCCTCCAAAAGTTGTTGGTCAGTAGCTCATGTTATCATCCACCATGGGCTATCTTGGCTCGGGAGTCCCCCACCCACATCCTGAGAATGGCACGTTCCCACCCCTGCCCTCCTGTGTACATCCAAGGGCTTTGGGTGATCCCAAAAGGATAGAGCTCTCATGCATTTGAGCTGTTAGACACTACTGCTCAGAAACCTTCCCCTTGCTAGGCACATTTATTTGGTCCCCATTTTAATGCAAATCTTCTTAGCATCCATTTTTTCACATCAAGACACAAATCAAGAAACATTTATCCTGCAATTCCCCAAATTTTTCCCTGCAGTTCTTTCTTCAAGCATGCCTACACTGGGGGAAAGTGCTCCAAAAAACATATATATCAGTGAAGTTAAACTACAAAAATGTTGTAGAGCAACTGTTTGCAAACAGTTTTATATTAGGCGAAAATGCATTCAAAAATACATGTTTTAGGAAAAGTGGGTGCTACCATGCTTATGAATATAGGAATAAGGACTTTAAAAATGGCAAAGTGGTGCAGATCTAAGAGTGGAAAATATGAAATCAAGAAAAGTGGCTATTGACAGATCCATCCATACTTATTCTCCACACTGTGATGAGTGAGTGAGTGAATGGATGAATGAATGGGCCTATTTTAGGTGAAGAGACTGGGAAAACCTGAAGAAGTTCTCCAAGTTTGAGTGTGCCAGACTCATCAGGGCTGCAACGTTTGGTCACCCATCTCTCCATCTGAGACTGAAGTGGGGTTTTCCTAGTGAGCGTAAGAGGATGAATGTTAGTGTGAATGAGTGAGAGTGATTTTCCCTTATACTGTAGTAAATAAAAGAGCTTTAATTTGCAAATCCATTTCTGGCTGTCTGTGTGTCTACTTCTGTCTCTACTTTCCATGCTCTCAGGGTGATAAGCATTACTCAGGGTTGAAAATAACAAAAGGGCCCATTTGTGACAGCACTTTGGATATATCTCTTTCAGGATTACCTCTCAAGTGGTAACAATGATGGGTAAAGAAGGAATTTCTGAGTTTTAATTTAATCTATTGAGAAATCAGCTTTGAATCCAATTGCCAGAAAGCAAAGAGGAAGAACAACTCCATCAGTCATTTTTAATGGAGCATTGAAAATGTTGTTGGAAATCTCATTGGTTTCATTGGGAGCTATTCCCTTACTTGAAAGCATGCTTAAGATTGCAACCTTATGCCTGCTCAGATGTAAGATTCAGTGAGATCAAATAACCTAACTGCAAATTAAGAATTGCCATGTATGACTTTGAAAGGCAGCCTTTTAGTAGGCCATGTGTAGTATAATTATTATAAAATAATGATTATACTTATAAAGGGAGCAGAATTTACTGTCTTCCAGCCAATACAACCAAGAATGAAAAGCCAGGCTATTCTGTGTCTTGTACTTTGATCAAAAATCATTGGTTCAAAACTGGTCTGGAGCATATGTAGACTTACTTCCGGGTAAGTATGGACATAATTTCAGTATTTAGCAAAACAGATGGCTTTTGACCTGGGCTTCACCCCAGTACCATTCGCATTAGATGTCACTCTGGTTTTCATGGAACAATTATGCAATTCCTGGCTCTATCAAAGACCTTCCTGGGTACTAACCTTCTGATCCAGAAGGCTCCCCACTCCCCTTCTGGAGGTCCTACCGAGGTGACAAAATTTTGGGCAACCATAATCCATTCCTCTGAATACCAGCACACCCCTGCACAACCTGGCACTTCTTCAGCTTCACTTAAACATACATTCATGTGCCAGCTCAGGCTCTAGCCCAAAAAAACTTAAGGAGATGTAAAATCATTGGTTTTGAAGGTGCTAAAAGCTTCTATGTTATTTAGGCAGCAGAGGACTAGCACAGCTAGACTTCTGGAATAAATCCTAGAAAAGCTGTGCAGTAAGTCAGACTCTGAAAGCATTCAGCAGCTGGAGCAAGGCAGTCGCGAGGGTTGAATTCTCCTTTCATAGAGGCACAATCTTAAAAACAGATGCCCACAAATAACCTAATTGCAAATTAAGAATTGCCATTTATGACTTCGAAAGGCAGCCTTTTAGTAGGCCATATGTAGTATAACTATTATAAAATCATAATTATACTTATAAGGAGAGGATAATTTACTCTCTTCCAGCCAAGACAGCCAAGAATGAAAAGCCAGGCTATCCTGTGTCTTGTACTTCGATCAAAACTCATAGGATCAAAAGTAAGTATGATGTGGAGACTATGCACGAATGATTTCCTTTTTTAAGAGAAAGGAAGATCATGTGTGTGCACGCACGCACGCACACACACACAAACACATGCACACATTTGTGGCTGGTGCCTCACATATTCTGAACCTCCTAAACAAATTGGTTGCAAGAACAGCATTTAAGTAAATTGTGCATGGGGATTTTTGATATAAGCTTCATTACGTACTTGCTGTGCGCACAAGGATTTCAATTATTTTTGTTGTGTTGAGTCCTGGTGATCTAAAGTTCAATGGCTGTCTCAACAATTTAACACATACATCTTCCTTGTGTCAGTGACAAAGGCAGTTGCCGTCATTGTGTTTTCTTCAAAGAGACACAAATCAAATTCCAAATTCTTTTGCAAACCTGTACCCTTCACGTCAATTCAGATATACTTAAATTGTCCTGCCATCATACAGAAGAATCCTTTATCTACTCAAAAAAGCAAGAGTTCTCCAGTTATGCTATCAACAATGCATAGCATTTTGAATAACGCATGGAACCTCGTGCTACCATAACACTGTAAATAAGTGCAGGAGGCCTGAAAAAGACTTATTTCTATACCTAAAGATGTAGCAGTTCTCTGGGAAGTACGTTAGTGCAAAGCCTGCTTTTTAGAATGGATCATGCGTTAACACTCTCTACATGACATGCGTAGGGGAAGAGATAAAGGCCTACCATGAAAGGTGCACAACAGCCATGCAGACATTAAAGTCATAACTTGAAGCAAGTACAGAAAAGCAAATGCATCAAAAGTTGTTGACTTGCCATTTGGCAACACATTTCAGGTTAAAGGGTGTAACTGGTGAAAGATGTTACCTGGCATCAAGGGTCTTGTAGCGCTGAACTAGGGATACTCGCCTTGCAGATGGATACATCTCTCCATTTCACTTTCTCCAACATTCATTAAAAATCCCTTTCAGCTTCTTTCTTGGGGATTACATGAAAGGAGCTGGTTGGAGCCAAGGGTTCCATTTTGTCCCCAATGCTTTTTAACATCTACATGAAACCGCTGGGGGAGGTCATCAGGAGGTGTGGGCTGCGGAATCATCAATACGCGGATGATACCCAGCTCTACCTCTCATTTTCCACCGATCCAGGTGAGGCGGTGGCTGTGCTGAACCGGTGCCTGGCCGAGGTAATGGGCTGGATGAGGGCCAATAAACTGAGGCTCAATCCAGACAAGACAGAGGTCCTGTTGGTAGGTGGGCCGGGCTACAGTGTAGGGGACTTGACCCTAGTCTTAAATGGGGTTGCACTCCCTCTGAAAGACAGGGTCCGCAGCTTGGGAGTGCTCCTCGACCCAGAGCTGACCTTGACTGCTCAAGTGTCAGCAGTGGCGAGGAGCGCTTTCCAACAGCTTCGGCTGATACATCAGCTGCGTCCCTTCCTGGAGCTCGATTGCCTGACGACAGTGACACATGCGTTGGTGACTTCCCGGTTGGATTATTGTAACGCACTCTACGTGGGGCTTCCCTTGAAGACGGTCCGGATACTTCAACTGGTGCAAAATAGAGCTGCCAGGGTGCTGACGGGGACTGGGCATGGTTCTCACATCACCCCAGTTCTCCGTCAGCTCCACTGGCTCCCCATTGAAGTCCGGGCCCAATTCAAGGTGTTGGTTCTTACCTATAAGGCCCTAAACGGCATGGGCCCTGGTTACCTAAAGGAGCGCCTGCGACCATATATGCCCTCCCGCCCCTTACGATCTGCGGCAGAGGCCCTCCTCCGGGAACCCTCCGTGCGTGATATTAGGAGGGTGAGTACCCGGAGGAGGGCCTTCTCGGCGGTGGCGCCCCATCTATGGAATGCACTCCCCAGAGAGGCTCGCCTGGCGCCGTCTTTATTTGCTTTTCGGCGCCAGGCGAAGACCTTTTTATTTAAGCTATATTTTAAATGTTAATTTATTTTTTATTATATTGTATTTGTTTTAAATTATACCTGGAGATGGGCCAGTTTTAAAGTTTTAATGTTTAACTAATTTTTTTGTGTTGTAAGCCGCCCCGAGGCTTGTGGCAAGGGGCGGCCTATAAATTTGTAAATAAAAATAAATAATAAATAGATGACCTGGGAGACCCCCTGTAACTTGCTTTTTTCCTATGTTTCTAGGTTTCTTTTCCAACCTGTGTATAAAAAAGATTGCAAAACTTGTTAAGTTTTTCTTAAACAATAAGAAGATAAGAAAAGACATGCTGGATGAGACCAAAGGCCCAACTAGTCCAGCACTCCCTACACATGGTGGCCCACAAAGTCCATCAAGCAGGGTGGACTTTGCAAGTTCTCCTCCTGCCCAAGCTGCTCAGCAACAGGTGCATGCAGGCACCCCACCTGTGGTTAAGGAGGCTAGCAAGGCTGGTAGTCACCAATAGCCTCCTCCCCCATGAACTGTCCAATCTCCTTTCAAAGCCATCCAGATTGGTGGCCATCAACACTTTCCATGGCAGCAAATTTCATAGCTCAGCTATACATCGTCTGAAGAAGTGTGGTTGTACCAAAGATTTGTGGGAAAGAAGCAAGGTCTTGGCAGTTCTATTTTCTATTCCATTCCTAATTATACCAAGCATGGAGTTAGCCTTTTTCATGGCAGCTGCACACTGGGCAGACATTTTCATCAAGCCGTCCATCACACAAAGCCTTGGATCTAGATGGTCCAATCTGTCCATCTTGTTTATCAAGAAATTTGCTGTTCTTCTCAAAACAAAATGAAATGTTTACCCATCCCTGGCTCCTGGTAATTTCTACAAGCAGAGGCACATGAGAAATCTTGGTGGATGATGAGATGGGCAGAGGAACGAAGCTGTCGACCTGTTCTGACCTTCCTGATCAGTGCTTCCAGAGGTGGCATGGTACAGCGGACGCCTTCACTTGATCAAGCAGGTAATGAGGAAGAGCAGGCGCAAGGTTACCGACTCCCTTCTAACAAAAGCGATATGAAACCTTGCCGAGCAATTTCACAAGGAGATACCTCCTGTGTTGATAATGGCACAGCAAGGTGCTCAGACAAATACGAGTGCATCACATCCAGGCATGCGCTCACAGCATGGCCCACAGTAAAGCCAGTGCAGCTGTTGGAACCTCTGTACATTCAGGTATGCTTGCTAGGGCAACTGGGGATCCAAACCCTGAAACTTCTTTTGGAGCAAGGGTGAGAAACCCATGGCCGTCCTCTATGAGCTCTGTGACTGAGTGGGAGCTAGAACCCAGATCTCCCCAGATGCCTGTCCTACCACGCTATGCAGACCATCAATGGACAGAAATGTTCTCTGTTCATAATACTTATGTTTATTCTAAGAATTTTATTACCCATAATCTCTTATCCTGGTAAACATGAGAAATCTTTCAAACAGATTCTTTTGGCTCCTATAGGGCCAGCATTATCAGACTAGGCTAGCAAGACCTGTATCCAGAAGTTGATTGCTTTAACCCCTTGCTTCTGGTTTAAGCAGCTGCAAGGGCCCTGTTTCTTCTTTCATAAAACTGCTTTTCACCACTTTTAATATCTGATTGCTGGGCTTATTCATGACATTTTCTTGCAGAAAATCTTGGTGCTGAGTGGATTTTCATTTAAATTGACTTTCCAGAGTCAGGTTTCGATGCCCTGCTGTGAATATGCCAGTTATTTATGGTGGGGAGTTTACATGGTTCAAGCAATCACCACAAGGCATCATGCACAAGGTTAATCCATGTACAGGACACAGTAATGTGTGTGGACCACCATTTTGACTAGCAAGCCACAGCAACAGAATGCCATGGCTTGTTCTGTCATGCAAACCCAGAGAGTGTGGGTTGTTGGTATAGTTGACAGACCACTGCAACCCTAAAACAGGCCATGGGTTTGCAAGACACAACAAGCCAGGTGAGCCTCTCCTATGGCTTCCATATGCAAAATATTCTTCTGTATTTATAAAACTGATCTATATTTTTGTATATTGGGATGTTTAGCTGTTTTAAATTTACATGTTGGAATTTTATACTGTGTTCTAATTGATTTGTGTTTTTATGGCATCTTTTGCATTTAATTAATTGGTGTGAACTTCCCAGAGAGCTTCAGCTTTCAGGTGGTATAGGAGTGAAATAAATAAGTAAATAAAGGCAGCCAGAGCACAGCACAGAGCCCCTATAGGTAAATTAACCATGATGGCTTGCTGTGTCATGCAAACCAGGTCCCTGAGTCAGACCATGGTTCCCTCTAACCCAGTTTCATTGACAGTGATGGACAGCAGGTCTCCCAGGTTAAAGGAAGGGCTCTTCCCTTGGAGTGCTGGAGACTGAGCAGAACTGGGCAATATCACTGAGTTCCATCCATCCTCCCAGGTCCAGCAGCCAATTACGAACCAGGGTTCAAAACTCATGAAAATGGGGCCACGAGGGGGTTTATGACTTTGGATGCTCTAATCCTATCTCCTTATAAACACACTACACATAGTGAACAATATGGCAAGTGCGGTGGAAGGCACATAAGCTGAGCTGGAGGGGGCAGGGTACGTTTTTGTAAGCCAGTTGCCTCCCACCCACCCTGACTACACACTCACCCCCCTCCCCGTATAGTCCCTAACCAGCCTTGCATGAATGCACGTTTTTCCCTGCACCCACAAACATTCTCCTCCCCTCCCCATGGCAATAATGTACAGAAGTTTGTAATTAGTAGCTCAAATATGAGTCGAGTGGAAAGGAGGTTATAGATGATACTAAGAATCATGGTAAAATATCCTGCTCTGTCATGCTATGTCATGACATCTTTCGTGTTATTTTTATTTTTCTTGTTCTCCTTCTTTAGAAGCAATGGGGTATTTTTTCAGGAATGGTTTATCTCAAAACGGCTTATCCCTCCAGCGGAGCCAGTGTGTATTCCCACTTCTCATTAAAAGAGGCACACAAACACAGACACACAAGGAACACAAATACTAGCAAAGCATCTGGCATCATGCCATACGTAAAATCTAATTGAATTTAGAAAAAGACAAAAACAAACCATTGTTGTGCACAGACTAATAACAGCCTCAGAAGCAAAAGAAAGGGAAAGAAAACAAACAAAAATCCATATGTATCCCTGCAGATTGGGGATGAAACTGTTCTGCATTTGTTAAGTGCAGTTGCTCGGAGGAGCAACATGAAAACGTATCCCGTAAAACGCCACTGTGATTCAGTGGCTTTCCTATTTGCTCTTCCTCTGAAGCTTTTGTTAAATGACAGGGCTGTTAGGAGATGTCACAAAGTAAATATACTTCCAATCATGTCCCAACTAGCAAAGATATTGATTTGATTCGAATTGGCCCCACAGAGAATAGAACTTTGCTTGAATGTGATTTCATCTGACACACACCAGGATTCCAGGTATGGGAAGCAATTTAGTTAGCAGCTCCCTCTAGCAGTCTCTTTGCATAAACTGCAGGGCGATGCAGAGGGAGTGAGGATTATTTCTAGTGACAAGAAGACCCAAAACAAGATGGGACAAGCACCTGCTTCAGGCACACTCCTTGCCTGCTTCTCTCTCATGGTGCAGAAAATGCACGATTTCAAAGTGAAATGGAATTTATGTGCACGCTACCAGCGTAAGAACAAATACGATGTCTGAAAAACACATTCCTTGAACTTCCTTTGCTAGGGCAAAGGACCAATCTAAAGGAATGCTTTGGAGATGAAAAATATTTTTTCTTTTAAATTCCTCAGTGACAAAACTGTCGGTCAAAGTATCCACAAATGGTGAAAATCCTGTAGTGATTTGTCAGTGTGGTAACATATGCCCTTATTGTGCAAAACCAGTTCATTGCAGTGAGTCAAAGGCGACTGTGGCCAGGTCCTCAGCTCCTTGTAATACTGAACTAAGTCCTAACCACCAGCTTTGTAGCCAAAACGGTGCCACTGACCACCAGGAAAGATGGATCAGCAGGCTCAGAGTTTTGTGAAAGTGCAGAAAATGTTAATGTAGGTGAAGAAGGGTGAAGTTACACAGTGAGAGGAGACAAAGTGAAGGCCATCAGCAACATCCTGGGAAAGGAACGAGGCTGGACAAACAGCAGGAAGAAAGGGAAACATTTTGTGGGGGGGGAATCAAAAACTTAGTCTATTCTCTTTTGTCAAGGCCTGGTTGTCTCTTTGGAAGTGGCACCTCCAATATTACACCTACTCAATAGGAAAACTATGGTGATGATGGCAGCATATTGCTCCTTAAAGATTTAATGACAGTAAATAAGCATTAGGAGAGCCATGTCAGCCTTTTAGAATGGCATGTGGGGGAAAGCACAAAAGCTGGGACATCACCCATCATTGGTGGTCCGAGAGGTCTTCTCAGGGAAAAGACATGGTCTTCTGCAGAATCCCAAAGGTCTGGACTGAATCTCAGCAGGGCTGGATATGGCCCTGGGCCTGAGTTTCTGCACACATGGTCCACTGGTCTACATGGTACTGAGTCCCAGGGCCAAGTTTGGGCCAAGTCTGAGTTTTTCATACCTTCAAAAGCTGGGCCTGTTGAGTTTTTGCTCACCTGATTCTTCTGCAGCACTTCAGAGGACTGAGTTTGACCAAGCCTAGGCTACACTGAGAAGTGGTGGCTTTCTAAAGTTTCAGAACTGAATCTTTTCTAGCACTACCTGAGAACCTGGGAACTAACCCAGCACCTTTGTATGTAAAGCATGTGCTCTACTCCTAAGCTATGGAAAACTTTCGGCATCCAAAGGGCAAATTCTAAAAATGTCAGGTTGTAGCATTTTGTGTTTGCAAAACTTCATCCATTCCTCATTTGTGAGTCCCAAACACGTAGGAATATTGTGACACTTCCACAGCACAAGAAATAGCAACCTTGTGATAAGACACTATGAAAAACACAAACACTTTGAAATCTTCAAACATCTGAGCAAATCCTTACACTTACCCCACTTTCTGCCAGCCTGACATCAGAAAAGTTCAAATAAAATCGTGCCCACGATTTGTCAGAGTCTAGTATATACTTTGTAATATGTTCTGTTCCCAGTGTGGCTACAGTATAATTGTCCTCATTAACACGGTGCATTTTAGTAATGGGAATATAATTGCTAATGTTTATAAGACATATAATCTCATTACCTCCAACCTTATTGGTATTCCTTAGCTTTAGCCTCTCTGCTATGTATTCATTGTATCTCTCTTTGAAATACAAAAACATTTCTCTGTTCCTTGGTATGCAGACATTAAGACATGTTGCTCGTTC
Source organism: Varanus salvator macromaculatus (assembly GCA_023646645.1). Lineage (NCBI taxonomy): Eukaryota > Metazoa > Chordata > Lepidosauria > Squamata > Varanidae > Varanus > Varanus salvator. The sequence goes on along the minus strand of JAIXND010000674.1, from coordinate 48,796,158 downwards.
GCTGGCAGATATCCTGGCTCATCAGGGAGACAAGACTGCCGGCCTTGTTTTTAATACATTTAATTTACCATTTTTGAAACAGAGCCAAAATACAGCCGGATGACGCCACAGTGTAATTATCTTGTAGTGCTCCCGACTCTCCACTTAAGAAGGAGAATTATGGCAAGGTCATAGATTCTCTAGAAAAGTCACACACAGACACTTGTCCGCTATATGGAAGAAGTGACGTTCAAAACAATCACACGCAGAAAGAGGCCTGATACCTATCCAGACCCTGGGCTAGTGCTGCCTAATAGACATTAACATTGCCCATTCTGACTCTCCCAGACTATTTATGGGCTTTTGTTTTTTCCTATATTCTATCTTTTTCTTTTTCTTTTTCTTTCTTTCTTTCTTTTTTTTTTGGTGGGGTGGGTGGGGAAGGAAATGGAATGGAACCTTGGGTTTTCTACATGCTAAGCCCTAACCCTCCCTAAACCCTAATTAGATTTCAATTCACTTTCACTTTTAAATTTTAATTAATTTTAATTAATTTTCCTCCCGGCTCTCATGGATGGTTTTGAATAGAATGAAAACACAGTAGCTGGCGTTTTACATAAACCAGTACTTTACCATGGGGTGTCTCAGAGGGAAGATGGCTTTTTTTTTTTTCTTTAAAGTGCAGGGTAGAACAGTGGATACACCACCCCACTGAAATTGACGCCTCCAGCATTTACTGTATCATAGTATAATTCTAGTTTGGGCGAGAGGAGACTCCACATTAAATGAGAAAGAAGCAAACAGGGTGAAAATCTCACAAAAGAATAGGAAGGTGGCTTTACGACCCAAAGCTCACCTTACATGAGAGCCCATGTCTCATGTAAACATATTTAACAAATAAACCCATTGACCTCTCTTTCCAGGCAACGGTACTTTTGGAAGACTGTGATTTGGTCCAAAGAAGAAGAGGTGAATGGAGAAAATGATTATTATTAGTAGCAATACTATCGAGCAATGTACAAACAGTACCTTCAACCTTCAAAGGATTTCAGAACAGCCTTAGCAATAATAGAATATAATGCAATACAAGAAGCAAATTCTAAAGGTCAAACTATGGACAGATGTAAAGATGTTTCAATCACCTAACAAAATAAAATATAAGAATGTAACATTTTGAAAGCTTGTTTTAGAATGCCTGGGCAAATAAAAGGGGCATCACTTGACACTGACTCGAGAACAGCACCATTGCCAAGCAGATCTGTTGTGGAGAGGCCTTCCAAATTAGGCCTTCCTTGCTGATTCTGCATGTCCGTACTGTCCTCTTTCCTGGAGCTGTCTGTTCCATTTAGCATACAGCTGGGCCAACCGTGGGCAAGATTCAGGTGTCTGGGGACCAATTTCTCCCTTGCCCTTAAACCCACCCCTACATGAGTTTTCTGGAAAAAGCCACCATTTTTTGGTGGGGCTGGGAAGACCATATGCAAGACCAGGCAATATTTATGGCCTGCAGGCTGTGCATGGCCCTCAACCTGTCTCATGTGTCTTTCAGATCAGAAAAGCTAACCAGGAGTTTCCCTTACAAACAGTAAGGGGAATTGGACAGTGTTGATGATTAAGGGATGCCTAATCCCTGACTCTGCTGGACCATCTTCTGAGGCCCTCTAGATGGGTTTAATTCTCTGGTAGTTGCTGGGAATTTCAGGAAGGAACAACTCATGGTACTAGCCAACAGGCGTCACAAAGTAGACAGAAAAATAATTCCTCCCGGGTACATGAGGACATGCAAATTGGAGACTTATTTTACTTGTTTTTGACAACAATGTAATACTGACAACAGTACTATTTGGAGGGACTATTTGGGAATCACTCACTCCTGACCAGTCCCTCAATACCCCAAAAGTTATAGATGGGGGACATTCATCTGACTTCTAGGCCTTATAAAGTTGCACACTCTTTTTTGTTTCCTGTAAAAAGCAATTAGGAGACGGGGAAAAAATCGTAGAACAACCCTCCCAACCCACCCTGGCTACAGTCCTACAACTTCCTGTTGTGTTATTGTATGCTTGTCATGTAGTTTGTGGGAGGAGGGTGTAATCAGGTTTCTGATTGCTGAAAGAAGATGGGATAGAAATAGCCATAAGCATACAGTAGGATGATGGCAAAGTTCGAATGATTGGTTTTAATGGAGAACATAGAAAAGTAATCATGGCAGAAACTTACTGAAATTGACATAACTAGTGGGATACAACAATTTCAGGATTCAAAGTCTATAGGAAGCTGATTACTGTAACATTTGTAAATTGTTGAAAAATATTAAACATGAAAGTATTGATTATATAAGAGGACAAGTCTTACTGAGAAGCAATCAACATGGCTTCTGCATGTTGATTCACTAGTTTTCAGAATTTGTTGAGAGTGTCAACAAGCATGCAAACAAGGGTAATACACAAGACACTATTTACTTGGACTTCCAATAATCTTTCAACAGATCTATCATCAAATATTCCTGGGCAAACCTATCAATACACTGAGCTTTTAACCATTGCTAGGCCAACTCCACACCATTATGGTAGAGAATTACAAGTTGGCTTCTAGACAGTGTAGAAATTGGCATTATTTTTTCCCATTTGACTCAGAAGAGCACAAGGAATGTGAGTAATGCTCAGAAAACTCCTTGAAGTGAGTGAGGCATAGAAATGGATGCATCATGTGAATAGCTGGAATTTGAGTGAATTTGCATCATAGAGCTCCCATGCTTATGAAGATAATGGGCAGGTAGAATTGTTTCCTCAACAGGGAAGTAATTCCTTTTGTGTCTAATACAAGCTCAAATGTGTCACCACTTCTTAAACTAACAGGAATGGTAAACAGAACAAAGGAAGATGGGCATGATTCATACTATAAAGAACTTCCTGCAGCTTTATTGCCTGGGTTGGAAATGCGTTCATATAATCAAAAGTTTGGTTATGGTCCCAAGAGTTTAATGTCTCATTACAGGGAGCTTACTAAAGAAATGTTTCAAACTCTCATACTGAAAGTTTATGGAAGGCATGCCAGCAGAACCCCAGCTTGTTCTGGTAGTCTGAGCACGTTCTGATTTGTGTCTGTACTGCATTCTAACTTTTGTGTACATGTCCGTGTACATTTTTCCAACATCTATGCAGCAACTCTACATGTTTTGAAATGTATGCATTTTTCTTGATTGATTACAGTGTTTTTGTGGACACATTCCCAAAAGTACACATATTTTCATGCACATTCTTCATGTTGTCAAACACCTTTTATTTTTGTTCCAGGATTCCTATCACAAGTTCAGAATTATGGACTTTGGCCAAAGATTGTGCTTGGCTTTGCATTCCGGGAGGTGTGAACGAGGTAAATTCTAGACAAAACAAGACTGAAATATATGTCTTCTATATCCTTAGCTTCTGGTCCTCTCCTTTTGCACAGATCCCTAGAAGGACAGGAATGGCGTCTCCACGGTGCAATACCCATTCCACTGGGCATGTGAACGTTCCAACCATATGAATGGAAAAATTGGTAAGTCTTTCCCACATAATTGACAACTGAATGGGAGAGAACCTGGTGGATTAACTTGGTGGATCAACAAAAGGTGTAGTGAGAAGCCTGGAGCTTAAGAGTGCAACACTGCCTCATTAGTTCTGTAATGGCAAGAGAGGGGGGTGGGTTTGAACCCAGTCAGCCTGTGGAATGTCAGAAGAACCATGTCAGCTTTTTCAGGAGAATGCAGAAGGGAATGAGTTTCTCCTATCCAGATGTTAGCAGCTGTCCTAGACTGTCATAGCCACCAGTCCCTCCATTGGAAACAAACAGAAGGGGCAGAAGTTTTCAGAGGTGAATGGATACAAAATCAGTTTGAAAGGCTGCTAAGAATGCACATGAGTCTTTTTGTCCTTTTGTCTCTAAAATGCTTAAATGGAAAACTTCAGAGCAGTATCGGCTGTCACTGTTTTCACTGTGGGTGGTTAAGGATTGTGTATACACTTCTAACGTTTTTGTAGTGGTGATTTATTGTGGATATATTCTGTATCTCAGCCAAAGGACAACAAAATATTGTTGCAATAAGAATAGTGTAATAGATTAATAAAATGTATATCTTTGTAGTTTATTTAGCTATTGCCAAAAAGCAAGTAAGTCCATTATATTAAATTGCAAAGATGAATTTTAAAACATACATAGACACTGTCATAACTTACTTTTTAATGTACTTGTTATCAAAGGCACCAAATTAAACCTGTAAATGAGAGCACATAGAGGCTTTTGAAGAAAAAGTGTTCAGGCTGTAAGAGCATTTCTCAATATCTAAACTGTTCAAACTGAGGCAAATACCAACAAGGTTTGCCCTTAACTGTGGCTTGCAAACCTGCTTCCAATCATCATTTCTAACAAGTATGTCATGGCAATAATGATATTTTGCTCTGCTTTGGTTGTGATAGCAAACAATGTTTTAACAAACCAGGGAAGTGGGAGAGGAGAAAGCCTGTGTGCCAAAGGAAGAGGAGAAGCTAGAGATCCATAGACCATTATTCCAAGATCGAGAAATAGAACTTCTGACTTCTACAGAACTTCGATACCTGGTAGAAAAATGCTCCCAGACTGAATCACCCGGACAGTCCAATCTACATCTAAGGGTGACAATAATAGTGAGGCCCATCTCAGTGGTGATCCACCAGTTATAGAATGATTTCCCTACTGAGGTCTTTAAACTTCCAGAATTTCCATCTTTCTCTGGCTCCTCCACATGTTCCAAATTTCATGCTTCCTCTTTTCCTCTTTCCTGGCAGGATAAATAACCAGGTGAATGAATTCCCTTCTTTAGGTCCTATGTCTAGCCATTCTTTCAAATAATAACCTACATGAGCATTCCACAAATCAAAGTAAATTATCTAAACATTACCCACACAGAATGCTGCTTTGGACCACTTCTAGGAAGCCAACAGCCACCTGTCCTCTGGAAGCATACAGCCAAAAAGAACTAGTTTCCTGAGGGAGAGTGCTTTGGATCTGGGGCAGTTTGGGAAAGAAAATGATGATGATGACAATGACGACAACAACAACAACAACATTCCCTCGACACAAGGAAGCAGCCTGCACCAAACTCTCAAGTGGCCATTTCACTAACAGCACTGTTGATAAAATTTCAGAGAATTCCTCAAACAAAATAACACTCTTTGACCCATTACTGTAAGGTTTGTTTCTCAAGAACATTATTTGACTTCTCTTATCTAGCGAAGGGGAAACATTTTGATTATTTATTTATTATACTGATGCTTTAAAATGAATATATGGTATGAAAGTCCTGTACAAGGAATGCAGCCAAGCATATCCTGGATATCACAATGCATCTGGCATATTCATATAATACACATACACCATCAAGGTTTATGGGTCATTAGCCTTTGCAACTTTCTGTTTGGTTCATATACATTAGTGCAGGAGAAAGCGCAACATCGCTTCAGTTCACATTACATGACAAAGCAGTATAGTGAAACATATGCGCAAATAGGTGCACCCTCCCCGCTGCCCCCCTGGCCATCCCCAGGCACAGGGAAATGGGCAGGCGTTATTCCCGTTTTCCTGCAGTAAGAAGCAAAGAAGTTTTAGGATACAGTCCTATGCATGTTTAAACTCCTAGTCATCCCAGGGGTCTGCAGGCAGTCATGCTGCCTGGGGCATGCCTGGAGTTGTAGGACATGCGTAGGATTGCATGTCCAGCAGCACCCCCAGAATTCAAGGTATGGTAAATACCCTTTTGCTTCCCAAAGTCTTTGGTGAAGAAGTTAACATCCTTTCCGCATCATCTATCCCCACAAAATTCCATCCTCCTCAGGGTCTATTATTATTATTCCCCAAAAAGTGCCATCTTAACTCTTTGTTCATGACATTGGACTAAGTCCTCACAAAAAACTGTATAATTGGTAAGTTATGAATGTGAACCTGCCCAGGTTTCTGATCTTGTGTTAACATTTGTAGTCAAACTAAAGATGTGAAAACCTTGAAATAATCTTTGGATGGATGATGCCGTTGCAAGGCAGCCTCCCTCCCTCCTTCCCAGCAGTCGCCAGCCACAAGCTCTCTCTTGACAAAACCCACTTCATTGTTTCTACATATAAATCATCCAGCTATGTCTCTGAGCGTAGAGAAAGTGTTTGGCTGACCCCAGTATACTCTCCAAAACTCTCCGTATGAGTGGGGCTGTGTTCCAACCCCTGGGGAGGAGTTCTGTGAAAGTGTCCACGCCTCTGTGCAATATGCTCCACATCCAATTGCTGCCACGGAGCCATGGAGGGAGCAGGCGATCCCCGTTCAAAGTCTCTCCGCCCTCAGTGGCCGCTTCCATTGGCTGTTACCTCCTTCCAATTCTCAGGGTCTGGCAGCACCTCCTCCATGCCCTGGCTAGTTCTAATCTCAACCATATCCATGCCCTCCTGTTGGTTCCCAAGAACTTCTACATTCCTCTACTGCTGGAACAAAAAAATACTAAGTTTTCTCTTCTGATTCTGAATCAGGCAAGATGGCGTGACTGGCGTCTCACAGGAATGTTTGCCAAAGCCCACTATCACACTTGCTCATATCCACATATAAAACATACGTGGATTATATGACCTACTACCATATGGCACATACAAGTAAGTACGATTCTGAACTGCTCAAACTCCATCTGGAGTGGACTCAGAGCCAGAATATGCATTATTTGGAACATCACCTTGACATTCCATGTGAGAAGGTTTCAGCTTCCCTGCCTTCTTTCATATCAAAATTCCACCCCATCCTTACTTTGCAGGTTAAATAAAAAGAAGAAAGAAAAATGCACTTCCAAGTGAATCCTCCCACCTTTTTAATTATCCTGTGATGCAACGAAAGGGAGGAGGGGAGCTTAATTCCCACATCCCAGAGTGCCATGATCTCAATCCAGATTGGACCATGCATGCTGACACTAAATATCATGTAGTTCCGTCCTCAGTGATGAACTGAACAATATCTAAACACACTGAAGGTGTAGTCCTAAGCATGCTTAGAAAGAAAAAAGTTCCCAGCATTCCCCAGCCAGCATAGCTAGTTGAGGCATCCTGGGAGTCTTAGAAATTTTTCTAGATAGGATTGGATTTGTTCTGGAAGACCAAGAGCACTCTTGGATTAGTGTCATTACAGTTTTTGGTGTCCCAGAGCACCTTTTACTAGCTTTGGCTACTTTACCTTTCCTGTGTAGGGATGCCTTGGTTGCTGTGATCTGGTAACACCCAGGCTGGTTCACTACACTTTTATGCCGTGTGTCTTTTAAGTGAGCCTGCCCATGATAATGTTGTGGATGCTTCAACCGGTGCAAACAAGCCATATCATTACAGTTCTGAATGAAGTACACTTTACTTTTCACTTCTGAATCAATTGAAGGTGCTGGTGCTTAACTTGAGGGACCTGAGATCTAAACAAATTGATGGCCACCTCTTCCAGCCTCAACCTGCCATACAAAACATTTTTGGTGGTTCTCCAGCTCTAAAATACCATGGGAACCCCCAGTTACATTAGATTAAAATGCTCCTTTTTGCCTGGGAGATTAAAATGCTCCTTTTTGCAGTTTACTTTGTATGGATTTTAGCCAGCCCATGAATGTAGTTGTCATTCTTCTCCTCAATGTTAATTGATGTATGCTCTGTTAAGTTTTTATTATATCGAATATATAATTTTATGTTTATATCTTCACTTGGAACCCAGTCTGGTGGGTTTAAATTAATGAATAAACAGGAAAATTGCTATCACATTTTATAAGATTTTATTACATATTTATTGCCTATTTGTATACTTTTGTATAGCTTCTTGTTGTGTATTTCACCTTAATGTTCTTCCTTTAAAGGAAGCCTCAGGATGGATATAAGATGATAGAGAGAAAGAGACACAGGGAGAACCTTCAAGGTTTCTGACTGCTTTGCTGTGGTTGCTGCAACTGAAATAGCAGGATAAAGAAACTCCGCTCCATCAAGGAAAATCCCATTGGTAAAAGTATAAGGAATAACAAGGCTGCCGTGCACACGTGCTCAGAAGAATCCCTCATGCATGCACAAGAGGAGAAAACTTCTCATGAGAACCAGAGCATCGATGAAGAGTTATTTCTGGTGTCAGCAGAACAAACTCTACTCCCCACTTTCACAGATGCTGAGAGTAAGAATGGGTCAGACAAGCAGGTGCAGAGAGAAGATGAAACAGAGGTGCGAGAACAGGACAATTTGGGAATAAACATGAAAACAATCTCTCAATCTTCTGATGGATGTGAGACCCAAATAGATAAGGGACAAGGGGAACTTGAGGATGCTCGTTCTCGCAGGCTCACGCACAGACTGGGACAGCTGGAATCCAGACTGACTGAACGACACAAAGAGAGGGGAAACGGCACTCCACCCATGGAGGGGTGACCACGAAGAGTTCATAAACCAAGTGTGGGCTGAACTTAGTTAGAACGAGAGAACAACTTTCTATCCTGTTTAGACTGTACATGTAATACTGTTTAGAATAAAGGCATTTGTAGTATCAGCTGGAGTGATTGCTTTCATTGGGAAGGAGCGCCAGCCACACAACAAAGGAATCAGATATCAAAAACTGGTGCATTATGATTTGAAAGCTATGAAATACTGTATGTTTGGTTGCTGAACCCTTCATGGCTCCTCCATTGATGTAAGCAGGTGCATTCCTGTGCATCATTGGCATCTTACACTTCTAGCAAAATGATGTCTCTTTCCAATATAGTAAGCAGAAGACCCCCATTCTGCCAATACAATGACCTTGCATAGTGTAAATTGTACAGTATTTCAGTACATGCAGATCTTATAACACACACGCGCGCGCGCGTGTGTGTGTGTGTGTCTACTTTTCAGAGCAACACCATTTTCTTTATAAAATATCCGCATAATATCCATTGTGACTACTGCCAACAAGGCCAACAAGAACAAGGATATTTTCGGTCAGAGAACTCCTTCTGGCCTTTCTGCTTATACAGCCATACAGCCTTTAATCACAGCTGTCTCAATATCCTGTGTTTGTCTTTTATATGCATTTCCTATTCCACAAGTCTTCATTCTGAGCCTCTTTTAACAACCTTAAAGAATGCATTTTGTAAAGCAACTACACTGGTCGGGCCTGCAGGGGACACAGCGGCAGAGTCAGCAAACAGAGCCCATTTTCCCCTTGCATGTTCAGGGAATGGCTGAAGGAGGCTAAATCCAGTGACGCAATCATTAGGACTACAGTAGCCATGGCAGAAATCATTCCATCTGGGAGAACAGTTGAGAGCTGCCATAGAAACAGCCCCAACCTCTGCTTGGATGGGATATACACCTCAGTTTGAGCAAAGGATCTAGATAATAAGATAGCTATTTTTCATCTCTGTTTTAAATCTTCATATTTTGATGTTCCAGTAGGCAAACTTGACCTTATAAAGCGTAAAAATGGAAAAGATTATAAAGTGAGGCCATGACAAGCAATGCAAACCCCACTACAAATAAAAGAGGATATTTTGTACATGATTCAAATTGACCCTGGCACTTCTGGAATCTTTTCTGTCTGTCATGCAGACTATGCGTTTGTTTCTTATCACTTGTAAATAATAAAGCAATGATCTTCCAAAGGATTTGGCTTTCAGTTTTCTTATGTTCCTGAAATGGAATATTTGCACGGCAAAATGTGTGCATAGGGAAGTGCTAATAATAAAATCATACTTTGTGTTTGAAAAGCTTCAGAAGATTAACTCTACTGCAGGTTATTCCTACAGATATTACCACAATCAAAACACACTTTTATGACAGTTATGATATTTCTGTGAAAACAAACAAAAAGAAATCTTGCTACGGCATATCACTTTAATTTCCTCTTATATTCATAAATCAGGCTTTTGTTTTCAGCCCACTATTTATCTGAATGCATGTTTATGTTGAACGTGACTCATTTTTCTCAGGGAGTTATCTGGCTCGCGTGTTACAGAAAAGTGAATGGAAAAGAACTGTGCAGCTGCAGTGCAATGCAATCAATTTGTGGAACTGCACATAAGCTTTTGACTCAGCTTCTGGGACTTGGCCTAGTGAACTGCCATGGAGTCCATGTGTTGTACTCAAGGCTTAAGGGTGGGAAGAGGCCATAGAGCCATGGTGGAACACATGCTTTGCATGCAAAAGGTACCAGATTCAGTCCAGGTAGGAGCTGAAGAAACTGCCGCTTGAAATGCTGGAAAGCTGCTGTCAGAGCAGTTCTACTAATGAGATGACAACATTTACAATGGCTTCCGATGCTCTTTCGACCACACTCTGAGCACAAAAGGGATAAGAATATGCAGTGTTGGTCCTTGGAATTGTAGTAGACAATCTCTGGATGGGAGTAACCAAGTAAAAATAGCTTACAGCCTGGCCTGGCCTTTTGCCTTTCATAGTCAACAGGAGAGCTCCATGTTGCTTATGTGGACTTGCATGTCCCCAATAAAATGCATGCACACACAAACACTCCAGTGCAGTTTGCATTTTGGAATGTAAACAAGGCACAAAGAGCTTCAGGGTAGAAGTTCAGCAAGCTCCAGGATCATATGTTTGTCTGTCCCAAAGCTAACCTCTCATAGAATGTGGGCAGTCATGACCATTGGCCATGCTGGGTGGGGCTGATGGGAACTGAACATTTAGAGGGCACCGGCTGGGGCAACCAGGAATGACCATTCATATTTTCTTCCCCCTGCAGTTGTTTCACTCCACACCTCATCTCCTATTTGCAAGTTTCTCAGGACAGCTAGTTGACCACTATGGGAACAAGATGATGGGTAGATATTTTTTTTTAATCCAGCATGGCCATCCTTCTGTTCTTAAGCCATGGTTTCCTCTCTGCCTATGGGAGACTGCCTTTTCCCATCCACCTCCCCTGCCTCAAAATCCCACATTTATCACTTTTATGCAGAGCTTGGTGTTTCTGAACAATGATCTTCCTAAGATCTTTATCTTATCTTATCCACCTGATTTGAAGGAGTGGGTTTTTTCACCACAAACACTGAAGGTATATTCTCTTGTGCAGTTGTGTAAACAAACATAACAACTTGGCTACATCCTTTGCCCTCAGAATGCACAGCCGCTACCAACTCAATGTAATTTATTGTCTGATGATGGGTGTAAGTAATGATCCTATCTTCAACAAGAGGTATGAACTGGCTTTATTAGATTAATAGAGTCTTAAGGAATTTGTATTCACTTTCCCCAACAGCCTCTCTGTCATACTGACTGGCCTCTGTGTCTGTTATCTGCAATCAACTCCTCTAATGTATAACTGAAGAGCATGTTGTGGAATCTTCTAAGTGGCTTTTCTGTAAAGGTGTTAAACTTCCAAAGGCAATGATTTCCACACCACTGCAGAATACATTTATAAAACTAATCTTTTAAAAGACTAGAAGCTGGTGAATTGAATACCAAGAAGAGTGGTTAGTCTTCTAGGTATCCCTATGGCTGCATGCTATGTATTATTAATGCTAACATTGTCATACCTTGGAGAAATGAAATTGACTTCATTTTAACCACTCACCTGAACCAAAATGCATTATTTGTTCCATTTATGGTGAATTTCAAGCCTCTCTCCATGGTGCTGACCAGCTAAGATTTATCCTGCTTATTCTGCCTGGTTCTAGAGAAGCTTTGTACCTGCCTCTCTCCAGTGGAAACAGTTATATTTTATAAGACAATATGAATTTATTTTAATGAACAAACCATCTGTTTCTGTACACTGCATATAAAACTTCTAAATGAAACAGGCTCCTGCCTTCTTGAATCTGATAAAGCAATCTCTTTTCTATGGAAGCTCATGCCACAGTCAATTTGTTAGTGGAAGATAGCCACACAATGTTCTGTTGCTTTGCTGCATGCAGAGCAAGTGAAAGGTAAGAGTACACACTGCAAGATGAGAAAATGCACTTGTTCAATTTCTGCTTGTCAGAACTGCGACAATGGCACAGCAGCAACTTTTTGTCAAGAAAAGAAGGGGCATGCCCAGTCAGGCTATCTTGAAATTTCACAGAATTCCTTGCTATTTCTTTCTGTCCTCAGACACACAACATCTTTCTTTTTTTTTTTAATCCAAAATGTTTTCTTCTTTGCTATCTGGAGGATTGATTTAAAAATGACGACATCTGTCAACATCCAGAGGTGCTATTCAAAGTTATATTGTGGCTATATGGGACTGGTGTATACTGGTTATACTTTTAGTGGTGGGTGTGTGGGTTCTTCTCAAAAGTGGGGACAGGCAATCTGTTAGTAATACATAATGAGCATTATGACAAATTCCATTTGGTTAGTTTGTTATATGTTTTCATGAGTCAAGTGATCTTTTTTAGCCTTACGTGAGCATTTCACAGGCTGACAGCAGTTCTTCAGGTGGGTGGAAGCCCCTCATCTCAGCACAGGTGCTACACGCAGACTGTGTGTGAGAAAAAATGAATGTGAAGACATATATTTAAATCTGAAAGATACCCACATTCACTCTTTAAAAGAAAAAGAAAAAAATGTATCACACCAACAAGAAAACTTCCCCCCACTGGCTCTCTTACATCCAGTAAAAAAGATACTGGATGTAAGAACTCTAATTCCCATCAGCCTCTGTCAACATTGCCAATGGTCAGGGATAATGGGAACTGTAATCTAACAACATCTGAAGGCCCACAGGTTTTCCACATGAGTCATAATGCTTGGTGAATCATCTTGAAATGTAGCTATTTATTCTGTAAACTCTGCTGATAGTGTTACTTCCTCTAAGCACAGACGAAGCATACAAACTGGTGGCGATCCCTTAAATGGACATCAGCAAATCCATGATCTAGAGAAGCAGGGTGGGACACCTTGTATTCATTCTAGCTTGAATTAGAAAGAACAGCTCTCTTCCTCAAGATGATCAAGGGCTTAACATGATAAAGCCTGGATTTTAAAATAGAAACTAGGGAGACCTTTCTTTTTTCTTTAGCAAACTTGCCCTTTGAAAGAACGTTGAGGTTCAGCTTCTGAGTGGAATAAAACCAGGCGCCATGTTTATGGTTATATCCTTTACAGGACACTCTTGGACATCTGTTGGGGCAACTGAATGGGGCTGTCAGTGCATACTGAATGGGATTGCCTCAGTGGACACGAGTGGCTCCAATATCAGTGCCATGGAATAGCCACTTCAGGCTTTACTCTGAATGAACTGTAGTGTGTGTAATCCTAGAGGATTTGACCAAGCATTCTGGTCCCACCATAGTCCCTCATCCTCTTAATGTCATTTGTACTCATGTTAGGTACATCCCTGGTGACTGCAAGAGGAGTGCCTGTGATCATCTACCAAGCTCTTCCCAAAAAGAAGATTTGAACCAGCAGTCTGGTTCTCAACTCAGACCTGGCCCATACATGCAAGGGAATGAGATAATAGAATCCTGAGATGACAGACCTTGCCATTACAGAGTGCGATGGAGGAGAGAAGTTGTGAAATGAGGGTGCAAGCCATGATTTGCACCAGCATGCAGGTTATGCACTATAATCCAGGATTCTCTAGAAGTTTGGATTATTCCTCGTATGAATAGAGCCAGTACCTCCTTCCTACTTCATTCTGCTACATGGTCTGACCAGGTCCTGCTCTTTTGGCCACTAACCCTACTAGCCACCCGCCTTCTGTATATTCTCCTTTCATAGATTCATTATTTTCCTACAGTGTCAATGTTTATAGAATCAAGCCAGCTCTTCAATGATTGGAAGGCATATTAATTGTTTCTTCCCTGCCTTGGTATCAGTTGTTTCAGGCTGGCACTGGAACATAGATAATTTTGCTTCTTTCTTTCCTAAGGCTCTAAGCTGCTTAGTTCTTTCTCATGTTGGAATTGTATTCTCTCTGGAGGACTGGATTAATCTCTTTTTTGGTGCTGGTTGTTGTTCTGTAGCCCAAATCCTATTTGGGGATTGACTGTTGTTGATTTTTTTTTTAATTTTTTGTTTCATTTACAAGAACTAACATCTGAGGTTACAGACCCTGGAACATTTGGATACTGATCAGTTAGCGCCAGCTTCATTAACAAAATGTTGTGCATCAATTGTTCTTTGTCTAGCCATTTCCCAAGAAGCCAAATCTATTGGGTGTGCATATATGTGTGTTTTATCCTTGTAATTCTCTTTCTTTCCCTGTGATTAGGAAATGAATGGATTTTTTTTCAACCCGTTAAGGAAATCTATAAAGAACAATCTGACTTCTACTGGGGAATAGCCAAAGCAACACTTTGTGAGTGATTAAAGAAAAACATAATGTTATTCAGTTGCCAACATGGAGAAAGCTGATTTTAACAAAACCTAACAGAGCTAGAAGGGAAACTGTAATGAAACAGCTGATGGTTCTCTGAGAACCATATTAGAACCATATTGATGTCAGAATATCTTGTATCCTTATGAATACTGACAAGACTATACTTTTTTATATAATATGGCATTCAGAAAGAAAGTTGCATGAAAACTCAAGAGATGGCTAAAATCTACCTGTGTGAGTTTGCATATAAAATGAAAACTAACTTTGAAAAGCATTCCATCCTTAAAAGGAGAGATTAGAAGCAAAGTCATGTGAAACTAATGTTTTCATCAGGATTTCATAAATTACAAACCATCTGTCTTCCTCAGTTTTCCCTTTTAGTTCAGATGTTAATTTATGCCAATCAAAGATATATTAAAAATTCAACATGGTGGTGGTAGTGGGGAGATAAAATGATTCAATTAAGATATAAAATGTCATAGAATTTGGATTTTTGACCACAGCCATTTAAAGTCAACAAAAATATGATGGCTTTACAGGACATCCAGAAAAACACATTGGTTCTGAATATTCCCTAAATTGCTTGCATGCTTAAAAAAACAGAGTTAATTTTCAGATGATTGTGAACTTTTGCTGCAATTTAAGTCTGTCTCTTTGTGCTAGAAATTGGACGTCTGGCATTAGGAAATGTTTAAGGAAGAGGAGACAGACTTACGACTGTGGTGGGTACAGTGTTGCAGTTTGCTAATCTGAGACCCTGGAATAGTGATCTTCTGGAGGACTCATTAGACAGCCATGTGGATTGCTTCAGTTGCGAACGTCCCAACAAATGCTTCTTTTTTGATGCCAGCTGCCGTTCCATGCTTTTCAATGTTCCTGCTCTACATTTCCAATATGTCCCAGCCACAAACAAGCAAAAGAGCATGTGCCAGCTATGATTGAACAAAAACACACTGAGCATATGTGTTTCACATTTTAAACTCACTTAAATCTCAGCACCGTCATGACTTCAGGGATAAAATGGAGTTTATTCCAGCTGCCCTGATGTCCTTAGCATGTGCTACTCACTGCATGGTCATATGGAGGCCTCTGTGCTTTGTGGCCCTTAACACTGGCCTCAAGGTCTAACTTTAACTGCACCATGGATGGTCTGGGCAATATTACCACAAATCCTATCTGAATCTGAGGAGAGATTCTAAAGTGGATAATTTCACAAAATGGCAGTGTTGAAGACAGCTGACTGTTGAGCTAACCCTTTGCAGGGTGGCAACGGAATGCTCTAGTTTGAAGTATTTCTCAATTCTGTGGAGAAGGATCTATTGGACCAAAACTCTATATTTATTTATCTCATATGCTATTTCAGTTTCCTGAATCCAGTTGGCTTAAATCCAGATCAGGAATTATATCATTTGAAGATCCCATTTGAGAACTGAAGAAGGGATGGCTTGACCTCTACTTACTCAACATATCTCTCTGAGAAATTTCTGCTGCAACATCTCTGCCAAATATTTCTTCTGCATGCTTTGGACTTTTCATTCAATTTGATGGAAAAGAGATGTGAAAGAGAAAACTGGTGAGATTCTCTGAGGTGGGCTGCAGGGTTCCTCTGTATATTTTAGTTATGAGGTGGCTGAAAATGTTTGTGGCGGACTTTCAGTGTACCATCATGTTTCCGGGAATCTACAGCATCCATCACCACCTGTAAATCAATGAGCACCCTGGGGAAGACATTCTAAATTAATTAATTCTAAAAAGCTCCAAGAGAAGGCAGAAAAACAGAATTCTCTTGGGAAAGAAAAGCTTTCAGAAATTGGAGGACAGATTTCAACACAATACAAAATTGTTATTTTCTTTGCCTCTAGCTTGGCAGCAGTAGCACAGTCCTTTGATTTTAGATTTGGACATGAGGGTCTTACATGCAGGTCTCCTCTTAAATGACCACGTGTGTGACTTAATGTTTTTAAACATGTGGGAAGCCTATTCTGCCCTGTTCAGTGGCCCTTCTGTAACATGGGATCCCAAAGCCCTGGCTTGATGGACTTTCAAGGAGCTTTCAAGGAGCCCAGTGTGGCTCAGTTTACAACCACAGATGCTTAGCTTAGAAGATAAAACCATGACGGGCACACCACCTGAGTTCATACATCGACTGTTCAAACTGGCAAAGGGTCAGATCATTGTAAATACTCTTGGTCTCTTTTCTCTCCAAATTAATTTTCTCCTAACACACACAATTGGCTTCACAAAGAAATCACATGAGTACTTTCAAGGGCAAAAAGTGGTAATAATGAGTACAATTTTTCCAGAACTAAACTTGAGAGTACAGAAGGCACGACAACATGTTGGTCAAAGATTATTATTTTTGTTGCAACACTGTAAAGACAATTAAGACCTAAATAATTATCTATCTTTTAAATGTGTATGCTAAGAGTTAATATACTATATAAACTAGATACTATATCAATATGTAGTATGAAAACTGATCGTCACCATTTTTAACCTTGAAATATGCATATGAAACACCAGTCTGGATTTGAATCAGTATATGTGGGTAAGCAAGGCTCAAATTATTCCACCCAGCAACTTTATTCCTGAATTGTCTTAAATGTTTCCCATTCTTTTTTCCTAAATTGCCTTAATAGGGGTTGAAAATATAAGGCCTCCATTAGCTCCACTGGGGATCTTGTTACATTCTATCCCGTCATTTCTGACTCATGGCAACCCTATGAATGGGTACCCTTGATCTTTCCCACTTTTGCTCTTCCTCCTCTTCTTCTGCCTTCAACTTTTCCAACATAATTGTCTTCGCCAGTGACCACTGGGAGTGGATAATTCAGCAATAACCGGAGGACCACATGTTCCCGGCCCTGTTATACCACTTTTCTGCATGAGGCATTTACTATACACTCAGCATCCCCAATTCATAGTTTATGGGTTGGTGAGGTTGTGACACTCCAAGTCTGTGTATCTAAAGCACACTTTCAGAGAGGTGTGTTTAAGCACAGGAAAATGCAGTACTATTTATGAAAGTAAAGAGAAAGCTTTTTCATGTTTATATTTGTGCTATTCTGCTACACCACAGCGCCACCTAGAGATCATGTAGTGGCAAAGCAAGAAAGGAAATGCTTTGCATGTATTGCTCTGATCTCAGTTCTGCCTGGAAGATTATGAACATGAAGCTAGACAGCTAGTTAACAACCTCACATAGAAAAGTCCATAAATGACTTAACTTGGTCTGCCTGGAAGAATATGAAAAGAGGCACTGTCCTCTCTTTTCTTCTTGCTCATAATATCATACTGTAAAAGTAATTTGAGTTGCCTTCTTATTGCTCCAGACTGGCACCCGCTTTTTTGTGTCATCTTGTTTTGCATATTAACTATTTCCCTCCTCTTTTAGCATATAGCACTCCAGTTGTACAGCAAAGCAGGTAAGAAAAGAAGAGAAACACTTGCTAGGCCTGCCATACCATTCCCTGTCACGAAGTTGTTAAAACTTGCCGTTCAGAAGTTACAAAGCCCGCCATCATGGGGAATGGAAAGATTCCTTGAGGCCGGTTTCTTTCTAGCATGGCAATCATAGCTACACAATCCAGGTACATAAAAGCTTCTTTATGGACAATTCAGGCAGTGAAAACAAGGGTTGGGTGATTTGCAAGTGCTGGGGCTGTGATTATCAGTTGTCAAGGTGGCAAAGTGATCCCTGATTTATAATAGTTTTATTTCTGAGGCACCTCAAACATTTAAATGTTGAACAATCATCCCCACAGTTACAAGTTCTGGGTAGACCACAGAACAGGCAGGATGAGGCAGAACTTGGGGGAAAGGGATAGTGGTCTAAAACAGAAAGGCCCTTTGCATGAGAAATGGATTTTCTAGGCAACCATGCTATGCTAACCAGCACAATTCCACAATTATTACATAACTACACAGCTATTACAGGAGCTTTATCATCCTTTGTATTAAGCAAGGATCGCTTCCATTCTTTCTTTCTCAGAACTCTTCGCTGCACAGTTGGCATAATGTGGATAATACAATCTCATGCACTGTTCGGGGGCTGAAAGAAAAGCTGAAAGAAACTCAAAATCCAAAGGGGGAAATGCTGAGATTCACATTACTGAGGCATTTATATTATCCCTTCATAGGAGGAACACAGAGGTATCTGATGGGAAATTTGGTATTTGCAAGAAGTAGAAACAGGATGGTACTTTAAATAATAACATCAAAATCCTATCATTAGGCGCCATTTCAACTAAGTATTTTCAGCTGGGCACCTTGGGAAAAGCACTATTTGCAACATGAATCAGAGCTTGGAACAAAACGTTACCTGCACTGTGCACCATTAAAAAGTAGCTTGCTCTGTGCCAAGAAATGTAATGAGCTATGACTTCCAATCCCCCATGGAGAATATTTCTGGTGTATTGTTTATCTGCAGTGCTGCCCAAGGTTCCCTATGAATGCTTACACAAATACTGCCATTCACACGGAAGAGAAATCTATGCAGTTGAAATGCCAAGTGCGCCTCTTTGAAAAATAGCAGGCACTTCGCCAAATCTAATATTTGCCCTGCTTTTAGCCATTACATTCAGTTAATGTGTATGTATATTTCCAGATCAATAGACACACACAAGTTTGCACAAGCATCTACCTTGAGTTCCTAATTTTAATGATGGTTAATTACTATGATTATTATTTGAAATGCAATAAAGAATGCAGAACAGTATGACTTTAGTTTTCAATAAAATCCAGTATATGACATAAATTGCACACCCAAATGCTATTATTTTCCTACCTTGTTGAGTTACATGCCTTTACACTCACCATAGGAAGTAAAAATCTAGATTTTCTAAAGTCTACTACTGTAGAGGTAGCTTGAATTATTGCATCACATAATTTTGCTCCTGCATATAAGTAATTTCCTGATACAAAATAAATGCTAACTTATTTCAAAAAGGATAGAGAGATGAAGAACATTTCCTCAAAAACCAATTGGGGAGCAATATTATGTTGGAGTATTAAAGCCCTTGAAAGGTAATAGTCACAATGGAATAGATTGGATGATGTAACAACATCACAACAGCCTCTTGGAACTATTAAACGCTCTCCAGTTAGTCTTTGAAAATGGGACTGTGACTATCTAGTCTACAGTGGCCAGAAAAGAGTTAGTTAGTTAGTTAGTTTGTTTGTTTGGATAATCAGCTCCCATAGCCCTATAGGGCTCCCTGAATGGTGTATTATTTTATTATTTGCATTTATGTACTACCCTAATAGCCCAGAGGGTGTACAGTGTAATAATAAAATTGATCATAAAAGCAGATGAAATACATATAATAATACAATTACAACAACTACATAGATTTATGTTTAATTTATGTTTAGGTTTAATTTATGTTCAATTTAAGATTAATTTAAATTTGTTATATATATTTTTGTTGTATGTTTTTATATTTAACCTGAGATGGGCCAGTTTTTAAATATTGTATATGTTTTTAATATTATATTTGTTTTGGTATTGTGAGCCGCCCCGAGGCTGCTGCAAGGGGCGGCATATAAATATTTAAATAAATAAAAAATAAATAAATAAAAATTAAAAGTATTCTGATACAGTAGTAATAAATGGGGACTGCAGCCAAGAAATTAAAAGACGCTTGCTCCTAGGGAGGAAAGCTATGGCAAATCTAGACAGCATACTAAAAAGCAGAGACATCACCCTGCCAACAAAAGTGTGTATAGTCAAGGCTATGGTTTTCCCAATTGCAATGTATGGCTGTGAAAGCTGGACCATAAGGAAGGCTGAGCGCTGAAGAATTGTGGTGCTGGAGGAGACTCCTGCAAGTCCCTTGGACCGCAAGGCGATCAAACCAGTCAGTCCTAGAGGAGATCAACCCTGACTGCTCTTTAGAAGGCCAGATCCTGAAGATGAAACTCAAATAC
Source organism: Varanus salvator macromaculatus (assembly GCA_023646645.1). Lineage (NCBI taxonomy): Eukaryota > Metazoa > Chordata > Lepidosauria > Squamata > Varanidae > Varanus > Varanus salvator. The sequence continues at coordinate 48,775,962 of JAIXND010000674.1, read as the reverse complement.
TTTGACCACCTAATGAGAAGGAAGGACTCCCTGGAGAAGAGCCTCATGCTGGGAACAATAGATGGCAAAGGAAGAAGGGGATGGCAGAGGATGACGTGGCTGGATGGAGTCACTGAAGCAGTTGGTGTGAGCTTAAGTGGACCCTGGGGGATGGCGAAGGGCAGGAAGGTCTGGAGGAATGTTGTCCATGGGGTCGCGATGGGTTGGACATGACTTTGCGACTAACAACAAGTAGTAGTAATAAAACCATCTTAAAAATTCCTAATGATATAAAATCAATTCAATGTTATTTAAACTTTAAAATATTTGGAGAACAGGAATGTCTTTGTCTAGTGCCAGAACGATAATGATAAGAGTGCCAGGTGTGCTTCTGTGGGAACCCTACTCCACAGTGGGGCAAGTCTTAGCTAGTGAGGCAGGGCTGATGTGACATCTGATGAAGATGTGGGGAAAACATGCCTGTGACATGAGTAATCGATTCTTTCAGCCTCAGATAGGATGTCCCAGTCCATGCAAAACTGCTTCACCATGTGATTTGAAAAGAGATTCTAAATTAGAGAACAGAGTCCCAGGCCCAGGGTCCAAACATTCCACGCCCCACAAAAATGTATCTGTTATTTCTCTCCTACCTTTTCTCCAAGGATCCCAAGGTGGCATGCATGACCCTCCTCCTCTCTAATCAATCCTCACAACAGCCTTGTGAGATAGGTTAGGCTGAGAGTCAGTGGCTGGCCCAAGGTCACCTGAGCGAGCTTCCCAGGTGGGACTAGAACCCTGCTCTCCTGATTCTTGCCCGACATGCCAGCTAGCATGCCACACTGGCTCTCAATGTGGCTTTTGAATGCATTCCTGACAGTTTACCAGCCTTTCCTCCACGAACAGGTTGAAACGCCACTGCTAAATCGCAGCTGAAGGCAATAGGTGTTTTATGCGGGAATGGGCTGCTTTTTGGGTCTTTGGAGCATACCAGTTCACCGTGCCTGGTTTGCCTTCAGCCTCACCCATTCCTGGAATATGCCCCCAACTGGAATTTGATCCTTAGACTGAAAGAGGGTCAACATTTGTTCTAAAAAGTTCATGAATATGATAGGAACATAGTGAGCCACTTTATCATTGATCTAGAATATGTATATGCAAAAAAAAAAAAAAACCCATTCTAACAACCGTGCACTTTATTTCAGGGCTTGGCTATGCAAAACAGAGTGGGTTGGATCCAGATCAAAGCTGAACCAACTCTGGTGGCTGCAACAGGCTTACCTGCCCTTTCCATTCCGCTCCCAAACCCCCTTAAATGCCTCCCAGAGAGCCAGAAAATCCTGCTGGTTTGGGTAAGTTGTGGGGAGAGGGGAGAGGAATCCCCAAAATACTTGCATAGGGCCCTTCAGCAAGCTGAGCCCTTTTGTGAGACTGTCAGAAAAGTAATGCCAGAGTTCTGTTTCCGTTAATCAGTCTGAGCTAGTTATTTGCCACATTCACTTCTCCCGCGGATGCTGTGATCATCAGACGGTAAAGAAAAGGTACTTGTCAACTAGGCCTACAGGTGCCCTTAGAAATTTCAAATATCACTGGTTTGTCTCCTCAGTGGGTAGAAGGCAGGCACCTAAAATTGATGCAGCCTACCATGTCTGCTTATTATCACTATAACATTTGCTTGCTTTTTCTAAGCAAAAACAGCTTTCGGGGAGGGAATTTGAATCACAAGCAAGGGGGAGGCACCTGCAGCTTTTCCATTTCAGATCTTCTCAGGTTTCCAGCCAAAATGTCCTGCATGCTTCCAATCAGACCTTTGCCGGGTCAAGAGAGCGTTGGGGACAGTTCAGTCGTATATATACAGGGACAGTAGCTGTGAAATTGACCCAAGCGCATAATGCAGCCTGTCTTCATAAGTACTGGCCAACCCGGGATTTGACATCAATTGGGGCAGCTCTGCTTGCAGTGTCATAGAGAAATATACCCTGTGAGGTGATCACACATGGCAGAGCCTTCTTTGTAGTAGCCCCCCAGCAGTGGAACTCCCTTCCAGTAGGGATGTGGCTGCCCCCCCATCCCATTGTTGTCATTCAGACATCAGCCAAAGATGTACTAATTTTTCCAGGTTTTGTGGATATAAACAAGTATTTTTGTGATGGCCTTGTTGTATTTTATTATACTCTCAAAGTTTTGTTGTGATTTTAATGCCATTCATATGATATAGTGTTTAATGAGGGTTTTTAGAGGCTCTGGGCCTCTTGTGAGAAATGGTGGGAGGTCATCATCATCAGGACTAGGAAATATGGATTGATTTGTACCTGCCTTTCTCCAAGAAGGTGGCCACTGGCAAATAAAAACTATATTCATCCTGACCAGCAACACTCATTCATTGCCTGGGGTGTGACAGATATCAGCAATAGTGTCCGTGCACAACTCTGCCATTTGCAAAATGGAGCCAGGATGGTCCATTCACATTTAGACTCCCAGAGAACCATGTGCAGTTTCTATAATTTAGCATATTATATTCCCCAGCTCTCTGTGATACTGTATCTATTCCATTATATCCTGGTTCACATCCTGAAATGAATTATTTCCCCTTTTATATGCAAAACAACAATGGCGATTCATCACAGAACAAAAGCCCAGTTCCTTTTCTTCAGTAGCAATCCAGTAGATACATAATTAATGAAAACAAGAGGTCATTTCAATTATACATGGGTTTCTTCCTGGGGGAATGGAACCAGAGATCGGGGGAACTGTACAAAGCTATCCTTGCTTCTCATTGACCAAATTACTGGCCTCATGGACCCCACATCAGCAGTGTTCCAGAAGCCTTTTTTTAAAGTGTGAAACAGTATGTAAATACCGGGATTGATAAATCTATTCATTGTTAAGAATTCAGACAATGAATCTCTTTTTTTAACTGAACAGCCTAAGCCATTCTATTTCCAGAAGCTTCTTTTAAAAGCAGGCCAACCACCGACTGAGTTCATCCAAGAGGAAATCAAAACGAATCTTTGTGAACTGTATTATAAGATCGTTGCTTGATATCAAGACTTGGGAATTTTGACACTGCAATCAAGTTTTAGGGCTGGGATGAAGAAGGCTGTGTTCCTCCAGCCATTGCTGGACTGCAACTCCTACAACCCCATGCTGAAGCTGATAGAAGGTTGAGTCCAGGGCTGACCTCCTCTAGGGCAAAAACAAGGAAATGAGAATGTGGGAATGGTCTCTCTCTCTCTCTCTCTCTCTGTCCTGGACCTGCCCCAGCAGCTGAACCATCACAGACAGTCTCTCAATTTGGGCAACTCCTGTTGAAGTGGTGGTCTCCAGGCTTGGCTCCATGATGCCAGGAAACAGGAGAAAGAGAAGAACAAGACGCTCAGACTGGATCATCTAATCTCCACCCCAGGACTGTCTACCTAAAAGCAGGAAACCCACTGGGCCATCATGTTGGCATATCAGGAAATATGGAAAAAAGGCTCCTGGCTGCAACCGTAAGTTAGTTGCCACAGGTGGGCCTGACTCACCACAAGGAACAGGTGGAAAATGAAGCCACAAGCAGATAGAAGCTTCTGCTTGGCTTTCAAGCAATTTCAGTGGTCAGGAGGAAAATACCAAAAGTTTTCAGTAAAAAGTAGGATGGGCATCTTGGTGGGCATCAAGGAAGATGACCATGGGCATCATGTTGCCTACCAGTGTTTTCCAGCTGGCATTTTCCCATCACCTGTTCACTACTGATCCTTCCAACTGGAGCCGTGGCGTGGCGCGAACCTGGAGCCTTCCATATTTCCGCATGGGACTGTGTTGTTGAGGGACCATAAAAGAAATACACCTTTCTTCCTGTTGCACCATTCATCCTCTTGAGCACTCACACACCCATATACCATCCTGTGCAATGAAAGGTCTGGTTTTATCCTATCCCCTGGGATCAGCCAGCCCTTCAGGGGGGTTTAGATCCCTTTGCCATGCAAATGGTTGAAAATTTCAGTTCACGAAGCTACATGAAGAACGAACACTATGAGAGTAAACAACTCCTGTAGGTAGCTTTCCTTTTCTCTTCTTTAAAGAAGCATGGTTTCAAAATGCATCTGTTGACAAAGTATAAAGGACACCTTTCTCCTTTCCTTTGATGTGCAGATTTCTGAGGAGGAATGTATTCAACTTGAAATCACAAGAGACAAGATTTCTGTGATTTCCCCAAACAGAGGAGGAGCAGGTGTTAATCTAACAGCACATACCATGCCGAGATGAGAGGATTCACATCCACTCATGAATTCTGCATAGTTGAACCGTTAGCTCCAATGAATAGCAATGAGAAAATTAGATTCTGAAAAGCACCACTAAGAGTGCTAGATGCTGTCTCCATGGGTATAAGACTTGAGGTGTTCTGCTGGCAAGGCTAATTTTAGAAAGAAAGTGATTAACACTGAAGTTTTCCCCCTCTCAGTAATGGACACACAGAATTCCTAATGAGTTTTCATTCAGGGTGGGACTTCCATTTTTGACAGATTAGCATTGTCTGCGCGCTGGCTGCTGGTTCCTTCCTTCTGCCCCTGGAAAGGACCTGAGCTTAGCAGTTCTGCAACTGTGGCACATACCAATGAGCCTTGCAGAAAAATGCTAGCTTTTCCCTTCCTCACAAAACATTTTAGATACTTGTTTAAAAACAAGTCTCTAGTCCTCATTGCTGAAGCCGCCAAACTCATCCACTCAACACCTCAGTTCACGACCAAATTGGGTAGCGAACAGAAATTTCATAAAAATTTTGCCACAGGTCGTGAACTCTGCATTGGGTGACGATCGTGAGCGCACCCGCCTTCCCTGCACGGGCGCGATCCCAGTCGTGCTGGGGGGGGAGATGGCCTGGATTGCACTCCTGTTCCCTGCCCGAGCGCACCCGTGATCACACCCATCTCCCCCCATACACCCCCCGCATGATCAGTGGCGTGGGGGGGAGATGGCTGTGATCTTAGTTGTTCTTTGTCACTTTGCTTCAAATTTTTGTGAGTAAAAAAAAAAAAGTTGCAGAATGGATTAACCTTATTTACATTGACCCTTATGGGGAAATTTGACTTGGCTCATGACCAATTTGGGTCATGACCAGAGTCCTGGAACGGATGAAGTTCATGAGCCGAGCTAACCACTGCATTTGGTCAGGAGCTGGCAATGCTATGCACACAAGAGTGAGGAAATGCCACCTTCAGAAAACCCCTCTGTGCCAAGTTTGAAATGCTACAAGGAAGTTCATGCCTTTGCGTGCTGAACCCAAACTTTTCACTCCAATATCAGAGAGGAGTGGAGACAGCTGGAAATCTGATTGCAAAAGCGGATGGGTCTGTGAGTTCCCTCCACTTCCTCTGCTGTGCATGAGTAGACAGGGCAAGGTGACCTCTATTTGGTGTATGTGTTTGTTTGTTCTGTCCCCATCCTGCCTTCCTTCCAAGGAGGCCAAGGTGGGGAATATGATCCTCCCCTCTCCCTCCTCCTCCTCTCCATTTTATCCTCCCAACAACCCTGTGAAGTAGGTTAGGCTGGAGCCAGTGAACAGTCACCCAGTGGGAACCAGATAAGACCCAGGCTACCAAGGCTTGATCTCAGCCGAATGCAGGAGGCATCCTGAGGGATGGAGCACATGCTTCGTGCTTTGCGCGTCGAAGGCCCTCAGTGGTGCTGAACCCGGCGGGAGCCCTGCAGTGCTGCTGCCACTCAGTGGAGAACAGGGCTGCCGAGCCTCGTTCTGCCGGCAGCCCAGATCCCTTTCCGGAGACGTTTATGGAGCCTGCAGTGGCGGTGAGCGGGGATGGAGGTCAAAGCATTGGCGGTGGCTTCTCAAAATGCCAACATTCCAGTAAATAAGCCATAGAGGAGGGTTTTCAACCTTTTCGAAAGAGAAGTGGGGAACTTCCCTGAAGTCTGAAAGACACCAAAGGATTGATCGTTGGTGGAAGGGTGGGCCAGGGGAAGGGGACCCAGCTTTCTGGGAAATCCCAGACAGTCAGGTGAGGAGCCCAGGAAAGCCAGATGGAGGCTGCAAGTCTCAAGCTCTTCACCCCTGGCACAGACAGGACATTGCTGGGAGAGCCAAGGGTCTATCTGACACAATATAAGGGTTCCTGAGCTCTTAAAAAAAAGATGGAGGTCTCCCTGGGTCAGTGCATGGCATTCCTGCCAATTGGACTCTCTCATTTAATGAGGAACAGCTGAACATTCATGGCAGTATTCCAAGCAAAAAGTGTGCCAGCGGCACCATGTGTGCCAGCCCAGGGGCAGCACTGCTCCCCACTGCAGCAGCCCCCAGTTGCAGTACTCCACCGGCCCTCTCGCTTCATCAGCTTCCCTCTGCTAAGACGCGAGGTCAGTGCAAACCCCAAGTGAATGTGCTGTCCATTTCCGTCTTTCTGGCCGGTTGTACATCCCTACACTCTGGCTGCCAGATGAGACTCTGCTTCCCATCCAGGGCTCCTTTTGGATTGTCTGGGTTCTTCTAATCTCCCACCAGGATGATGGATGGGGTTGGTCAAGTGCAGCCATGAGATCTCGTCCTGCGCAGACATTGTCCTTGGTGCAGGTCATGGCCTGGATTTCACTATGGCCACTGCATGTTCTTTTTGTCTGGGTGGACAAGCTTATTAAAAAAGCAAGCAGACCTCTCTGGGCTCTGCAAATGCAGAGTCTACCCATTTCCTTTGCACCAATTATCCTTATTCCTCCAACAGGCTATAATAACTTCTCATTCTGAACAAAATACACAAGCGCAAGTGCAAGCAAAGTTCTATTCAGGAGACTGACTAAATATAAATGTTGATTTTGTGGACTGGGAAACAGTCAGTGGTTGGAAGCTAAAAGCAATTTGTGACACCGATATTACCAGTACATCAAAATTGAAAGTAATCTATTTTTATGTATTTGAAAGTACCTTCCATTTCGGCCTGCTTGTGTGCATTCTAGATATATGACAATGAATGCATTTCATTGGCTTCTGGGTTAATATTCCAACTCAAGAGTTCCTTCCTGGGTACGAAATGTGTTTGTCTGGGTTCAGTGAACTTTTTGTAAACTTCGGGAACCTTTTTTCCATTGAGCTCATCGGCACAACTCCAGGGTCTCGATCACTGGATGTGCAAAAAAATGGAATAATATACTGTCCTAAATGTATATCTAGCACACCAGGAATGGGAAGCTCCGGACTGCAATCCAAATGCAGACAGTGGCAACCATTATATGGAGATCTTGGCCACTCCCCCCACCATGACTATGTCCTCTGTAACTGTCCCAGCAATCATCCAACAGGGGACTGGGGATCCTGCCATGTTCGCGTGCACTTTGGCAGCTTCTCCAGGTGCCTTGGCTTCCTGGATTGCCTCCTCATTAGCTACAGGACCAACAGGCAGCAGGAGTCAGCATGGGGAATAAATTCACTCACTTTACACAAAGGTACCAAACTTTACAGTCTGCTAAGATGCAAACTGAAACGCAGTCATTGTCTAAAATTCGCTCTTCCCCAAATTTCGCAATGGTATTTAAAATGCATTATATTCACAAATATGTTCCAAAACTCACGGCATTAACAACATTGCTGGAAAAACTGTGGGGCAGGGTTCACAGCAGATGGCTCTTTGGAGCTTAGATCAGGAGGCTCCTTCACCTCCTACTCTTTCATGCTACAGCTGCTTCATCTCAGATTGGAGGCAGAGCCTTCCCCACGTTCTAACATTTCTCCCTGATGCCTCCTCCAGGTGTCACTTTCTTGTGAAGGAAGGACCAAACTACGCATTACTTTGAAGATATAACTAGCTGTAGTGAGGAATCCATCTTTTTTTCTTTCTTTCTTATTAACTCCATACAAAAATAAGTGCAGGGCCGTCAACCTGGATGGAGACCCTAGCATGGGGAATAACCCTTTGACTCCTGTACCTATAACTTTCATTAGCTCTTTCAGGAAACAAGTTAAGATGTCTCTATTCCTCCAGGCATTTGAAAACTGAGGTGGTTAAATTGTTGATTTAACTATATTAGCTTTATATCTGTTGTAGTTGTTTTAACTGGATCTTTTCTATTTTTCTATTTTTATATAACTTTCATACCTTGTGATGCTATGCTGAAAGGCAGTTTATAAAAATATTTTGCATACCTTGACTCAGTCATAATTCAGAGACTGAAGCCAAGAAATTAGAAGAATGAGCCTTGGAAGGGCAGCAGTGAAGGGACTAGAAAAGATCACCCAGTGTGATGTTGGATGTTTCACTGCAGACCAAGGCCAAGATAATCCACACAATTGTATTCCCAATAACTATTTATGAAAGTAAAGCAGGACAGTGAAGAAAACTGATGTGATTGAAACATGGTGCTGGAGGAGAGTTTTGCAAATACCCCAGACAACAAAATGATAAACAAGTGGGTCCCAGATCAAATCAAGTCAGAACTTTCCCTTGAAGCAAAAGTGATAAAACCGAGGCTGTACTTTAGGCACATCGTGAGAAGTCATTCTCTGGAGACTCACTGGAGAAGACATTCATGCTAGGGAAAGTTGAAGACAGAAGACCAAATATGAGCTGGCTCAATTCCATAAAGGAAGTCAAAGACAGGAATTTTGGAAGGCACTAATTCATAGGGGCACCATGAGCCAAAGATGACTTGACAGCACATAATAGTAAGACATTTTTAAAATGAAAACAATGCAATGGGAATACCGGGTGCAATGATGCATGAATAGAGGGGGTGTGTGACATTAGAATCAAAGGGCTCCGGAGTAGCGTGCATCTCAAAGTGGAATCCAGAGGAAAAACAAATGAGTAAGAGAAGGAAATAGGCCAATGATTTTCTGAGCTTGTAGAAAGCTTGTAAGTGTAGGAAGTACTGTGGTTCAGTTACTAAGCAGTTCAATATACACCCCATCCCTAATCCATGGATAATTGAAAGAGGACTGAAGGTCCTTCCCCTGACACTGAAGGTGCTACATAGTAAATTTCACCAATATCAAGAGGCAAGAATACTTGCGTTCCCTCATGTTTGCTCAGTTCATACATTTAAAGAGACAATCTCGAGGTGCTGTGCCTCTTGTCTCACTGAGAAAAGGTCCATTGAAACAGAACAGTTTTTAAATATTGGATATGTTTTGTTTTTTTTTTGTATTGTGAGCCGCCCCGAGGCTGCTGCAAGGGGCAGCATATAAATATTTTAAAAATTAAATAAATAAATAAATAAATAAAATAAACAGTCTTTGATGGCCACTGCAAGGGACAAATGTCTCTTCAGTCTTTTTTGTTTACCTGTAGGACATATCCAGGGACTGCAGGTGGCACAGTGGTTTAAACTGCTGAGCTGCTGGGCTGGTTGATCAAAAGGTCGCCGGTTCGAATCTGCACACGGTGTGAGCTCCCGTGCACTGTCCCAGCTCCTGCCAACCTTGCAGTTCGAAAACATGCAAATGCAAGTAGATAAAAAGGTACCACTTTGGTGGGCAGGTAACAGTGTTCCATGTACTTCGGTGTTTAGCCATGCCAGCCACATGACCACAGAGACTGTCTGCGGACAAACGCTGGCTCCCTCGGCTAGGAAACGGAGATGAGCACCGCCCCCTAGAGTCAGGCATGACTGGACTAATGTCAAGGGGAAACCTTTACCTTTACCTTTACCTTAGGACATATCCAATGGAAAAAAGTCTTCAGATCTTAAAGCCCAGGAAGATTCATAGATGGTAGAGCAATTTTTGGTGTTTAGGCATTAGATGCCCATGGAGAGAATCCTAGTCTTACTTCTGTCACCTCCAGCATATGCTGAATTGGAAACTCATTTCTAAAATGGACATGGAGGCTTTGAAATGGAGGGCTTGAGCTCCTTTAGTGAGTAGTTGTTGCTGTTTTCAGTGCAGGGTGAAGTTTCAGATATTCTTCAGAGCTACTTTTTGAAATGCCTCCTGAGAAGATGAACACTTCTTGTCCAAGTGACTATAGTCACCAAACGCGCACAGACTGGTTTACCAGCTCAATGCATTTTGAACTTTGTTCTTCCAGCAAAATGTATCTTCCATGTTATATCTTACTTTGAGGTCATGTGGATATTTCCACTCCCTTGTTCTCTTTTGGGGAAAAAAGCATGATCAGGTGCCTCTGGGAAAGAGTCCACAGTCTTAAAGGCCATTCAGTTTATAAACCACCCCCTTTGCATATCTGAGTTCTTTCATTTCGGGGCTCCCCATTGCTATATTTTGCCATGATGTGGCAGAACTAGGCAATGCATTCTTCGCGGCCTTCTCCAAACTGCTTCTTTCCAGACCTTGTGGACTTTGAATCCCACCAGCCCTAGACAGCATGCCCAATGATCAGGAATCCTGGGAGTTGTGGTCCAAAGCATCTCAAAGGGCACCAAGTAGGGGAAGGCATACTGGTCAAAGCAAACCTCTGCAGTTGCAGTCTGGCCCCAGAAACTTTATCTCGCCTGTTCTTTCTTTCCCAGTAGCATTAAGGCACCAGTTTGCTTAGCCCCTGGCCAGTTTCACTTCCACACAACCAGCCCAGTGCTACCCAGATGGCAGCCTAGTTTTCTGTGCATCACAACCTTTGGTTTAGATACTGAGTGGATTTCAGAAGCAAGGTCCCCACCACTTGAACCCGGTCCATGGAAGTCTATGTTGTTCATTTGCTGAGCGGGTAAAGGTCTGTAATGGATGGATTATTGCCATTCAACCAGCCCATGCACAAACATTGTAACTGTGCGTGTGTGTGTGTGTGTTATTTGCATTTTGTATGTGTTCAAGAAAATCCCCCTGCTTTTCAAAGAAATATGTGCTTGTGTACATGTGTGCATGCATCAGTGGGTCGCCTCTGCCAGGATGTGCTACAACCAAAGTTTGACGCTCCCTTCAATGGTTGTATCTCTGAAGGTGTGCACACTCATACATGTGTCAACAGCATATCACACGCTTTCAAGCTACATATGGCAGTGGATCAAAAGGTCTTCTTCCCAGTGTGACTCATCAGCAATAGCAATCTCTGCATAAGTGGAGCAGTGGGATCTCTCAAAATGTAACAAATTGGCAAAGCACCGAAACAGTCAGTCGCTGAATTATGGTATCACTTGGGACATGATGCAAAGCATAAAGAAAGGTTAGGCAAAGTCAGCTGAAACCGATATGAATCATCCCAGAGCCATTGCTGAGCCTGGAAACGTAATGGCTCCAAACTGTCCAGATTTTGTATCTCGAAACTATGATACTCCAAAGCATGTGATCAAGAAAATATGCTATTAGATGCACAGATTAAAAAAAAAAACCTCTGCAAGAGAACTGCTGGTAAAGTGAGGCCAAAAGTGTCAGATAAAATGAAGGCCTAGCAACCTATGCAAGGCCTTGTCATTTATTTAACACCAAAAGCCTAGAAATCAATTTTATGCCTTATTCCAAGTTAGCAGAGCACTCTCTCCTGCTCCCCTGCTTCCTCTTCCCTCCCCCTCTCTCGAGGGTGGGGGGGCTCTTCTGTTGAAAAGACTTCAGGATCTAAGTACTGTAATTTAGCTACTGAAATGTGTGCTAATGGGAGGTGAATGGCTAGATAGACCCTGCTCAAAAAGAATTCAATGCCCACACGCATACTGAAAGGAGGAAGCGAAAGCACTCAAGCTGAGAGGGTTCCCTGCGGCACAAGGCTTCAGATCTAAGAGTAAGACAGTTTGATCCTCTGATTTATAAGTGCTTCAGGAAAAAAGTTTCAGATCTAAGAATCAATGCTTTGAGGCCAAGGAGTTCTGTGTGGTGGGAATAAGGAACGCCATGTGCAGTGAAGATTCCCATTCTCCAGCTCCTAACTCCAAAATGGGTATTTTATGCATGAAAGCCTGGGAATAAGCCTTCTCTTCACAAACTGTGCCATCCAGATTAAGGAGAGAATATTTTTGCATCAGGCTTGCGAATTTATCCAAGGAAGTTAGAGATCTTACTTCAGGGCAAATTTTGTTGTCAATGCTGTTTATCTTTCCTCAAAGCCACAGATGCCAAATCCCATCCGTTTGTTTCGGATGTTCGGTTGTCACTGTCATGGTGTTTTGCTCATGATATTCCTGGGGCGATCCAAGCATAGATTGGTGGGAAGACCTGAAAGAGAAATATCTACCATATCAAAGCCCTGCCAAGCCCTTTCAAGAGGACAAAAGGGAGGCAGGAGTGGTATTTTTCCTGTTGGTTTTTCCATTTGGGGGGTTCCGTCTTCCCTTATTCCAGGTCCCTTCCCATCAGCTCCAGGCTCCCATAGATGTGCTGCCAATTTAAGCAGGGGGTTCAGGGAGATTGGGAAGGCTTTTGATCCAATCCTCCCCTGATTCTCTCACAGAATGCTCGTTTTCCTTCTACCAACTCTGGTATCAGTGCGGCACGGGCTGCAACAGCTGTGGAGGCCAGAAGAAGAGATCCAAGATACCCCTGGAATGCCTCCTGAGGACCCATAAGCTTGCAACCTTTTAGGCCCTGCATGGTTTTGTGCACCCAGAGAGAGACCTCAGGGTTGCAATGGACAGCTCAATGAAAAAAAAAAGGCAAACTCCCATGTTAGGCATAATTATGGAAGAAATCAAAAATAAAGCCACCAAGATCATACTGCCCTTATATAAATATATTAGGTAGCTACACTTGGAATAGTATGTGCAGTTTTGGTCACCTTACTTTAAAAGGATATTGTAGAAAAGTGCAGAAAAGGCACATAAAATAATCAAGAGCATGGATCATCTTTTCTATGGGAGAGTAATAACATCTGGAATTGTTCAGCTCATCAGGACTAAGGGGAGTAAGGGAAGACCTGACTGGGGGACAAAATAATAAATGATGTGGAGATAATGGACTGGGAGACTTCCCCTCCCGCCAGTCTCTCATCACACTAGAATTGGGATCATCCCATTAACCTGATTGGTGTGAGATTCAGGATAGATAAAAAGAACTTTGATCTATCCTGAATTTCACAGGATGCACTCCAATGGAGCCAAGATTAAGGAACCAAGGTTTCATTTAGATGCCAGGAAGCACTTCCTGACAGTCAGGACCCTGAGGGTATGGAATGGGTGTCCACGGTATGCATGTCATGAGCAGAGCCGGCTGGAGCTGGGGGTCACACTAGATGGCCCAGAAGACCATCTTCTGGCTCACTCCATTTCTATGTTTCTATGTTATGGTGCATTTCAGAGACGTCACAGAGGGTAAGAGATGAGAGGAACTGGTTCTAGCATCAACAGGAGCAGGAAGCAAAATAAGCTGATCCTCAAGTGTGGATCTGTTTGTTTAGACAAGCTTTGCATGATCTGCACATGGCAGTGTGAACCATTTTGGACCTCACTGGTCTATTGTCAGATCACATTGCCCTGGCACTACGAGTACACCTTAAAAATCATTGTGCCCTTCCCAGGGTCCTCACTGCAGATCCTGCAGGCAGCTTTGCACAGCTTCCTCTTGCCATTTATTTAAGCCAAGCAAAGTGAGCTGACACTCATACTGCTTTGGCTTGGAAAAATTACACTTTTCAAGTGTTGTCCTTGGCTGAGTGGTGCATGCACTATTACTTGATAAAATAGGCAGCGATCATGATGTCAGGACAACGTTTTGAAATGCCTGGAGACCAAATAAAAGACTAGTAAATAAAACACTAGCAGTGTCCACCATTTTGTATGGCTTGAAAGGAGGGGCTGGACAAATTCATTGGTGGGGCTGGGGGGGAATATGACTACTAATCTTGATCACTGTATGCTACACCCAACATCAGAGGTAATATGCCTATGTGAACCAGGTTCCAGGGAAAACAGGCAGGGAAAGAATACTGCACTTATCACGTGCCTGTGACTTTCCTGTCAGAAGTTTGATAGCCAGGATGGAAACAAAAGGCTGGATTAGACAGATTCTTGGTTTGATCCAGCATGGCTCTTCTACGAAGCACAGCAACAAGCCCTCCTGGCTGGGTTTGCACAAAATGTGATGCAATGTGATGGCATCATGGGTTGCAATTTAAAAATATTGGCTGGCACACAGCAAATCCACAGATGAATGAACTCCCAGATGCTTGTAATTGCATGTGAATCAAGTGATTGCATAAAAAGAAGGGAGCTTTCTGGATTAATATATACCAGAACACTGAATATGACGTGGATTCTGCCAAAACTGTCTTTCAGTTTTGAATCCAGACATTTTATTCTGCATTGTCTATTGGTAGAATGTGACAGTAGCCATAATCTTACTGAAATTTACAGTTTATTCAATGCCTACCTGCCATTTTTGACAATGAGTTTCCTAAATACACTCTGATGCATGATTCATGACTATTAGGATTAAAGTGAGCTTGAAATACAGAATTAACCCATTTTCATCAAAAATAAAAAGCAGATCCCAGAACAAGTTTGCTTATGTGCAAACTGTCTGTCTCTTTGCTGAAGTTTTATGAACACAAGAACATGAATATATGGTGCATGGATGTGAGCTTAGCACTCTAGTTCATTACAAATGAATATGAAAAAGTTGTGGACACTGACATATACATGTCTTCTCCCAAAACTCAAAGAAAATTCATGTGTCACTGTGTTCCATCTGGCACTGGGACTGAAGACCATGAATGAACTGTAGCACTGGCCAATTGGAAAGGAAGACTTGGTGAAGCTCAAATTCTTGAAGTTTCTCTGAGTCCCACCTCCAAGCTTGGTCTATCTTGTCTCCAGTCCTAATTATAAGTACTTTTGTTGTTATTACACAAATGGGAAAATTGTATGACCAAATACATCCTTCCCTATTAACCAAAGCATGAAACGGCCACCACAGGCCTGACCATGTGCCCATAAGTAGCGTTTGCCTTGGGATCTGGGCGTACAAGCATGCCAAGTTGTTCTTGCAAACGGACCAGAGCAAAATACTTGCACTTTCAAGGCAGAAGAAGAGGACAAAGTTGCCAGTGGCAAATGTAAGAAGCACGAGGAAGCAGGAAAATATTCCAACCACAAAACCAGGAATTGCAAGAAGATGGTGTTATGTGTGAACGTGAAGTGGAATAAAGAAAAGATTTGAAAAAAGTGATACGCCAATGATAGAACGAGATAGTGTCAGAAACATTATTTTTTCAAATGTTAAAATCCTCAAATAGAAAATCTGGTGCATTTCTAACATTTTAGGTTGCAACTCCCTCATTTCCTGCCCATCGGTCATGTGACTGTGGCTGATGGGAGTTGTAGTCCAAAATATCTCATGGGCACCAAGTTGCCCTACATTAATCCTACATTATTTCACATGCAATGTTACATTTAATAGTCAGTGCACAAACTATTCAAATAGGCAACAGGCGTATTCTTTGTCATCCTTAAAAAAAACAGAGATGAGGTCCTTATTCTACACCCCCAGACACACTCTTGAAGAAAGAGAAAATGGCAGCTTTTTATCTTTCCTGGAACACTAAACTGATCTAAAGGGAAAAGAATCCATTGGACTTCATTGTTTATGGCACAGCTATTATGCATAATTGGTCAATGGAAAGTAGTGCAAAGAGCTGGGAAATTAGATTTCACACAAATGTCTATCAATATCGAGAAACATGTTTCAGAGAATACTTCTGCAATGGAAGTTTAAAAAGCTATTTGCATAAAAGAAGATATTTGCTTGGGTTTTCCTCCTAAGGTAATATGAGATAGTTTAACCATCAGAAATGGCTGAGCTTCGAAAATGACTTTGCATATAGATTACAACCCAGAGGTACTTGCCCTGTTGTTTGAATCAATTACATACAAACAGGATGGGTCTATAGCACTGCAGTAAATTCTTTTCCTAAGGACTGGAATTAATCATTCAGGGTACCCAATTTCCACAGTCAGTGTCTGGGTGCATCAGTGAGTTTGTGCTGGTCTCTTTCTTTTTGGGAAGTGAAAGAAGATTGTTGTCGTCATCACATTTATTTATTTATTTATTTTACATATTTGTATGCTTCCCCCTCGCAAAAAGCCTCGGGGCGGCTAACAACAACAAAAAAATACAATTAAAAACAATACGCTATTTAAAAACTATTTGCATTGCATTTATACCCCACCTTTTTCTGCTTGTGAGGAAGCCAAGGCAGCTTACATGGTTCCATTTTTTCCTCACAACAACAACCCTGTGAGGTAGTTTGGGCTGAAAGTCTGTCTGACACAGAGTCACCCAGTTAACTTCAAGGCCAAGTGGAACTAGAACCCAGATCACCCAGGTCCCCATTCCAACACTCTCAATACCATACCAAGAGAATATAGGTCTTAGTCGTCATCATCATCATCATCATCATCATCACTTTTAATCTGAATTCCATTATTCCTCCCTGTGTGCCCACAGAAACAGCAATACAAAAACAAAAAAGCAGAGCAATACGTCCATTTGAATAATACATAATTAAAATAACAACACAAACAATTTATTGCTTTAATGCTAATATAACATTCCAAATTAGTTACAAGATTGGCAATAATATCAACCATTAAGTTGCAATTTCAATTTAAGTTAATTAATGCCAGCGAATACACCAGAGGTATCCCATGAATTGAGTCATTAACAAACAGAGGTAATCAGATCGGAGCTTTCTGTGTTGTGTGACTGTACCCAGTGCTTTTTTTGTCATAGAACGCACCGGAATGGAGTTCCAGCACCTTTTTTCGACAGATTTTGAAAATTTTTGAAAATTTGATGTTTGGTCCATGTGGATTTGAATCGCTCTGTCGAGTGTAGCAGGTCGGCGGCAAAATCATTAAAATGGTGCATGCGGGCTGCTTGTGTGTTAAATCCGATGCATGCGTACTTTGTCCGCGCTGGTTGTGATGGTGCTGCTCGGCTTGTGGTGCTGCTTGGCTTGTGATTGGTGGTGTGGTTGCACACTGAGTGCTTAGGGCGGTGACCATTATGTTTCGTTACACAACTGACGTGTGTGGGTGTGTGTACAGTGATTGACTACGTGCGAAAGGTAAATAATTTCATGAGTTCTGGCACCTTTTTTCTTACCAAAAAAGCACTGGCTGTACCTACTGAGGACTACCTTTGCTCAGTGGACTTGGAGAGCCTAAAAGTTCTCACAGTTTCCTTCCAACTCCAAAGATAAAGGTAGACGTTGTTCCTTCTGTCTGTATGTCACTATCACTTGTCTTTCTCTGAGTGATCATTTAGGGCCTAAACACTGGCCCAGCTTGCATCACTGCACATTAGGGACTCTGCATGATTTGATGTGCATTGGTCCAAAGGGCAGGGCTAGCCATCCTGCTCATTAGAGAATGCTCAGGAACTCGCTGCTCACAACTAAATAGATCACTGTTGCTTCTCCTTTTGTAAATTCCATTTCAATTTCCTGGGATGTAGATAGAGAACAAATGTATGACAATCTACAGTATTTTGTTGTTTTAAATAGTGGTGACTCCTTCTGTTTTCATGGGATAACAGTAATTCGCTGTACTGGCAGCATTATTTAAAAAAAAAAAAACCCTGTATGCTCAAAAGTAGTATGTACAACCATATTTTCCAGAAGTGAAATATTGCACACTATGTTTGAAAGACTTCAGAAAACTTTAATTTCCATCAAAATATATACAGACAGAAACATCAATAGAAAGTACATGCCTGTATGTTGTGGTAGCAGTGCTTAAAATTTAGAAGAACACATCAATGTTATTGATATTGCTGTCAAGGAATTACAAGAACTATTACAGAAACTTTGGACAGAAGTTTGGGAACAAATCAATGCATACACCCAGATATCTCAATCAGAAATCTTCTACAAATGGGGAAATGCGGGGTTCTGCTTTAGTGGTGACATATTTGCTTCCACCGCTTGAGGGTTGTTGGGGCGGGATGACTTGATGTTTGATGTTATTCTCATTTCGTATACCAGCAGCACTCCTATAATCTATGAGTCGCTATTGGTTTCTCAGGAAAACTATATGTCAGTGGTGTTTTCTGGGAAATCATTCTTCCAGCTCTAGGATATGCATCATTTGTGGATGAAGAAACATGCATACCAACACCCCACACAAAGATCGACTGCAAGCAACAGGAATGTTATTTCTGGAGATGTCACAGCACACTTTGTGGGTTAGATGCTCTCACCCACAATCGTTACAAATTTGGTGTTTGTGTGAATGGTACTGTGATGGCAGGAAGTGGGAGGGGACCTCTTCTGAATCCCCTTCCAGAGAAGCTCTCAGTGGCTGCATTCCAGTGGTAAGTGAAGGCAAAGGCACAAGGCGAGAGGGTCAAAATACCCAAAATCTCAGTGAGTTTCAGCTTAAAGTTCTTTACTGTCAATAGCTCAGTTACAAGAAGCATTTAAGAATGGGAGAAAAGACATGAAATTTTAGGAAAACAATAGATGTTCAGCAGTCAAGGTAAAGGGTTATGCCCCAGAAAGAGGTTGTGGCCATAAGCAGAACCTCAGAGGGATGGATTTGGCCCACTGGCCTGAGTTTCTCTGCTCTGGATACCCACATGCTTCCACAGTATTCCAGGTTCTTGATTAGTAATGGGTGAATTTGGCTCAGCTTGATTTGAAATTGTGCTGGGCAAACCAGAACAAGCATAAGAACCAATGGAAGCCAATGCAGCATACTGGTTAGAGCCTTGGACTCAGCAGAACCAGATTCTAGTCCCTGCCAGCTTCAGCAGTGAAGTGCATTGGGTGACTGTAGGCCTTCCAGAACTCTCAGACTAACCTGTCTCTCAGGGAGGTTGCAAGGTAAGCCACCGTGGGTTAGTTGCAGGAAAAAAGGCAGAATACAACAATGGTGGTGGTGATGAAACCAAGCTGAAGGCAACAGTCATAAGGCCAACCTATTAATTCCTCCCATCATTCACCTGATCCAGCTGAGTGGATCTCCTTGATGTGTTTCAGAGTGACAAAGACCAATGGTTGAGCGTTCCTTAAGCTCTGCTCCATGGCCCAGAGAGTGTGACTCCTGGTCTTGCTGCCTGAGTTGCAGCTACGACTCTGAATGTATGCAAAAAGAATGAGACAGCACAACAATTCAGACTGCTGAGGGTCCCGTGGTACATGCTCTGTCTGTATCCAAAGGTAGATCAGTCCTTTCAGTGGCTCTCCAGAGGATTCAGTGTGCTCAGCTGTTTATACAAGTGAGGTGACATTTGATTTATTATAAGCATTACAGAAAGGTGGAAGTTTCCTGAGAGACTCCTCTGGGGAAAATTCATTCTCCCATCCAGAGGCACAACCTGGAAATATGCAGTAATCAAGTCCAAGGAACAGCAGTGTTTTAGGTAACTATGTCTTAGAATCATAGAACACAGAATAGTACAGTGGGAAGGGGCCAGGGGGCCAGCAGATCCAGCCACTGCTAGTGCGGGATACCAGGTTACAGCATCCCTCTTAAATGGCTGTTCAGTTGCATCTTGAAAGCCTCTAGTGTAGGAGAGACCACAACCACCCTAAGAAATTGGCTCCATTGTTGTACTTCTCTAACATTCAGGAAATTTGTCCTGATATCTAGCCGGAATCTGGCTTTCTATAACATGAACTCATTGTATTCTGTGTCCTGCAGTTTTGGATAATTGAGAAGAGATCTTGTCCTTCTTTGTGGCAGCCTTTCAAGTACTTGAATAGTGTGATCTTATCACTCTTCAGTCTTCTCTCTCAAGGCTGAACATGCCCAGTTCCTTCAATCTTTCCTCATGGGGCTTTGTTTCTGCTCCCTGGATCATCCTTGTTGCTCTTCTCTGAACACTTTCCAGCTTGTCTGCATCTTTTTAAAATTTTGGTGCCCAGAACTGAAGTGAGGACTCCAGAGGGGCCTAAGCAGTGCTAAACAAAGGGGAACTAGTGCTTCATGTGATTTGGAAGTGATACTTCTATTAATGGAGCCTTAAATAGGATTTACCCTTTTTACAGCCACATCACATTGTTAGCTCATATTCAGCTTGTCATCTGCAACAACCCCAAGATCCTTCTCACCTGCAGTTTTGTTGAGCCGAATGTCCCCCATCTTGTAGTGATGCATTTGGTTTCGTCTTCCTAGGTGAAGCAGCAATTGGCATTTGTCCCCACTGAATCTCATTCTGTTGATTTCAGCCCAGTGTTTCATCCTATCAAAATCATATTTAATCTTCTTTCTGTCTTCCCACCCAGTTTCGTGTCATCTGCACATCTGATAGTCATTCCCTGCACTTCCTCATATAAATCATTCACAAAAATGTTGAAGAACACTGGGGCCAGGGCTGCACCCTGCAGTTCCCCACTTGTTACCTCCCCCCAGTTTGAGAAGGTGCTATTGATGAGCATTCTTTGAGTCTGATTCTGTAGCCAATTATGGATCCGCCTAATAGTTGTTCCATCTAGCCCACTTTTTGCAAGTTTGCACTTCTGCCTTTCCTTTGTCAGCTGTTACCATTTCCCATCCACATGGAATAGCTGAAATGCCTTTTCTTTCATTTGTCTTTAACTTTGGATGTTACTTTTAGCATCCCCCACTAGCCTCTGTTCATTCCTATCTTTTGCCTTCTCGATGCCATCCTTTGTAGACTGGCGTTCCTTCCATGTGCTATGAATGTCCTGTTTTGCTTTAAGATCATCTCTTAGCTTTTGGTGAAGTCATGGGCTCTGTCGTCTTCTGCACTTTTTCCTATTGGATTTGTTTGTACCTTTAGAATTCCCTTTTTTAAAAGATTTACCATCCATCCTGGATTCCTTTTCCCATTAAAGTCACTTGCCATGGAACTAGCCATCATTGTTCTAAGTTTGTTAAAGTTGGCTTTCTTTCAATTCAGGGTACATGTCTGGCCACATTTGTCCTTTGAGAAGCTCCCTCGAAGATTTCTAGTAGGCCATAAGGGGAGAATTCATGCCAAGAAAATCTGTTTCTATCCTCTGAGAGCAGCTTCATACTGTCTTCATAACTTTAGCTTAATCTAAGGAGCAGAACATATCTCTGTTGAGTTGGAACCAGATTAAGTTGCATTTAATACCTTTGAAATCAATGGGACAAGTAGGTGATTACTTAAATTTCATTGATTTCAGTGGGTACTAAGTGTAACTGATTTAAAACACAATCCTCTGCATATTTAGATGCGGGGATTACAACTCCCAGCATTCCCAGCCAGCCACCCATTGTCTTTAATAGCATCAGTTAATGCCAGTAAGTCCTAAGCATCTGCTCTTTCTGTATGTAAACTGGAACACCTAGACATTCATTAATCGATTTGCCATCCCATCCCATCCTTTCTATCCTGGGGTGTAATTACACACGGAAAACTAGGAAATGTGGAGGAGAGGTTGGTTGTCTTTTCTTCCTTTTTGGGAGGGGGTAGCTTACACTGGTGGAGTACCCACTACAGGGATTTCTTCTGAGTTTTAAGAAAATAGCTGCAGTATCACAAGGATTATGATCAAATACAAACTGTTGATGTTCCTGATTTTTGGAAAGGAGTTTCACAGATACCAAAAGGAAGGGAAGCATCAAGAAAAGGAGTTGTTCACTCTTCAAACATAAAACAGCAGAGTTCATCTATAAGCACAGCTGGTAAGAACACAAGGAATGCTTTAACAATGTTTTTATCTCCTTGGAAGTTATACAGCAGATCGGAAGAAATGTTATTTCCATGGCGATGAGAGGTAGTCACAGCAGGAGACCACTGTGTTCAAAAGAAATGTATTTTAGATAGAGAAAATGTGACATCGTTCCACTCCTGTCTTTAAAAGTTGTCACACACCAGTAACCTGAGAGAGATTATTCATTTCAGTGACCTGATTGCATTATTGACCAAGACTGCACAATGACCTAAAGAGCTAAGTGCATGGATTTTCCCTCCCTTGTCAATTATTATTATTATTAGTTGCAGGTGCCTCTTTTTGGACTTGTTTTTAAAGATGTGAAATCCTAGTAATGGTGATGCCAACAGCAATCTTGCTTCTTGGGATGTGAACATGAAAGAAAGATTTTAAGCATTCCAAAATTCAATTTGTTCCCATTTCTTGCTCTCCAGCAGTCATGGAATATGGTTCTTACATACACTGAGCTACATCCAGATGTAGGCACGTGCAGCTTGTTTGCAGAAATAGACTTCCTCACCCACCCTCTTCTTCACTAAACAGCCCCCCCGCCCCAACATCTCCGGAATGCTACACCAGGGGATCAGGGCTGCTGCATGAAATGAGCTGTGGAGCAGGTAGAGGGGGCTTCCGTGAGCGGAGCCCTCCCATCAACAGAAGGCAGCTCCTGGATCCGACCCACAGGTTGTGCTCCAGGCTTGCTCTAAAGCACTGGCCAGACTCAGGGTTGCATGATGCACCATCAAGGTTAGAGCAAAGCAAAGACTGAGCATGCAGAGGCTATAGCTATTAAGGTCAGGTCACCTCGGTACTCATATCATTGCAGGAGCAAGATTCTATAAGTGGAAGGGAATACCCATATATATGCACCCTACATATCCCATTGTGCCTCCAGCTGACTATCACGGGTCTTCTTTAAGGCTAAACCATTGTTTTGATCTTTCACAGAATTGGATGAAATTTTCAGGTACAGAACTTGTAAACCTGAAACAGAACCCTGTTTTGCCAGCCAATGCCTGCAAGGCTGGTGCAGTTTTTTATGGCCTGCAGGTTTCTGTGCTTTATATTTAGATATTGTTCTCAGGAAGCTTCCAATCACTTCTTTTCATTTTGTGAAGAATCGGCCAAGCTCGGTGCACCTCGGTACACCTCTTGCCATGTGTACACTGAGTCACTGGCTTCCCCAACATATGGCAGAGCTCCCATGAAGATACGAACAGCAAAGACTTGGTGGCCTTATGTCCAGGGCATGTCCAGCTGTTGCTCACTCACGTTTGCTCCATCAGCAGGAAATAAGAATCAGCAGGAATAAGAATCCACTGAAGTGGGGCAGAACTGAAGAAGAGGAACAGGAATTGGGGATATTAAAAGGATGACAGGGGAAAAGGAAGGAGTTGGCTGAGGGAACAGAGAGAATGCCCAAAGAAAGGGCAATGGAGGGGGAAAGCAGAGAGGGAGAGAAAGAAAGGTCAGGGAGGGGAGATGGAGGAGGAAGATGGTTGGGAAAGACAAGAAACCTGCATTGTCTCAGAAAGAGAAGGGCTGGGGCTTCGTAATTATGGGCATTAAAGCCAGTCTGAGGTACTTTTTTAAAAATAGTGAATCATAATGGCCCTGACAAGGAATATTTTTCACTGCAGGAAAATGCCTGAGTGAAGGACTGATTCAATTGCTGAGAAGGGCAAAGCAAATGCTTGTTGAAAGTGTAAGCAAACACAATGTGAAGCCACCATGCAACACCCTACAACCTAACTCAGCCCACCCGAAAACCAAGTTTTCTACTAGAAGGAGTTTAATCCAGCTCAGACACATCCTTGCTAGAGACAGTACAATAAATCAAATGTTGTAATCCTTGGTCCAATCAGGATCAGGTGTAGTGAAAGGTCTTTTGCAGGTAGGTAAGAAACCCTTTCATAATTGCAGTTTTCCTGTATTATATGTAAGACTAGCTGCTGTCTCACTGAATTTGCTACATTCCTCCCAAGCGCTGGTGGAGCATGTCACAGTGCTGATGACATACAGGCAAGAATAGCTGGAACTGCTGTAAACACCCACCTACCAGTGTATTGTCTTCTGAACAGTTCACACAAGCAATACACAGATTGCTCCAGCAGAACCATTTCTGTTTCATGGCCCAGAACTAGGAGACCTTGCAAGCTGAAGTCTCCAGTGGCCCTGAGGAAACATCACAACTGGTCCCAAATCCTTCTAAACTGGAGCCTACTGCCTCAGATCTCATACCCAATCCCCATGAAGGGCTTGGTTGAAAAAAGTAGACCTCAAACTCCCCTAGTGAACAGGGAGGCCTGAAAGAATAGTCTCCATCTGGCTCATCTTTCTTCCAACCTTCACTCCCCAGGAGGAGACAATGTCTAACAGAAAAAGGCTGCGGGGGTTTTAACAGCCCTGTGGGCCAGTGAAGAGGCAGTTTCCAGAAAGTGTTGACCTGACAATAATTTGCTCTAAGCCAGTGCTGCATAGCTGGTCAGTAGCAGTCCTGAAATCAACTTAAAGTCCTATTTTTTGAGGTATCTGTGATGCTGGCCATGGAGCTAAAGCCACTTCTGAGCCAGGTACTTAGTGCACCTTGCACTAAGTGCAAGCACCTTGCAAACACCTTGCAAACTCCTGAGGTGTTTTCCAGAACAAATGACACAATCCCAGGTGGAACTTTGCTTTACCTCACAAATATGCTGCCCTTCACTCTCCTTTCTTCTGGAATAGCAGTGAAAGGACATCCATGAAAAATCACCCAGGTGAACTGGAATGAACTAAATTGAAATAAAACAACTATGCTTGCTGACACTTTGAGTACCAAATCCTGGAACTAATTCACTTGCTTCATCTAGAAGCCATGAAACCTGGAGAGGAAAGAGATGCCTTAACAACAACAAAATAACAAGCAGATTCTTGGAAAGCACAGCTCATCGCTTTAAAAGCAAGGTGCAAGAGAACCAGCAGGCGGAGGTGGGCAGTTCCTCCGATGGAGAGCCCAAGGGCATCATCGAGCACAATGCAGCAGTGCCCCTCCTGAGTTCGCATGCAAGGGTTGCATAAGGGAAGCTTTGGGCAACGTACAGCACAGGGGTCACCATTTCGCTTGGTGTTTGTGCGGAGGCTTCATATACTGGCAATAAAGATCACTAAATACAGAAACGCTGGTGCGTTGCCTGCAGGAGCTGGAGGGAGACAAACAGATCGCGATACTCCGGCTCTGTGGAGTTTCATCTGAACAGCCTGAAAATGGCCATCTAAATGAAATGGGAGGTAAAAGCCAAAATGGTAAAGACTGTGCCTGCTGCATCTCACTCCATACATGGGGGGGCCGGGAAGGGAGCAAGAAATCTGCACCTTCGTTCAGAGTCCTGGGGAATGTGAAAGCTGGAATACTCTTTTGTGGCTGTTCCTAATAGAGACATTGCCCACTTGTGGATTTTGGTTCTCCCCACCTAATTGTGGACCAGTGAGTTTAATTTTTCAGATTCTCAAGGGACATCCCGGAGATTAAGTCACGTCATCCAGACTATTTCTGAAACATACTTGTGGGTAGCAGGGTTCCCCAAAGCAGCCCAGCCAATGAGATGCTTGCATGTGACAGACAACTGGTGTGTGAAAGCAGACAGGTATGTTTTCGATCTCTGCAAATTAGGATACTGCACTCTTGCCAAAGAAAGATGCCTCACTCACAAACTGTTTTGACTGTGACTTACTTGCATTTCCCCTTTCCTCCGCGCCTATGCAAGAATTGCATTATTATTATGTAATTACTGAGTTGCTTCATTATTTAATTATTATTAAAATAGTTGCATGTATCTCATAGGTCTCAAGCGGTTCCTATGGACTGTCATTCATAAAATGACAGTGTAGCAACTACATTCGTAAGACAAGATTCACTGGTCCCACGCCAGGGTTTTATAGATATCTCATTCTATGTGCTAATAATCCTTAAAGAAAGGACCAAACACTATTTAGACACATTATGCTCATTAATAGATTTTTTCAAATGTTATAAAAAGTGGCTTTTTAGTTTTGTTCTTTTATTAATTGCTCTTCTTATTTGAGCCCATTTTCCCAAAGTGCCCCAAGGAGTTTCAAGGCATCTTATCTTCTGATAGAAGCATAATTACTTTTCCTTTCCAATTCGAGGACAAAACCATTGAATAGAGGTGTGAATTGCATTGAGTGTAATCTTAATTATTTCTAAATTGTCACTGTAATTTAAAATGGTGCATGTCCTACTGCTGTTAATGGCTGGAATGAGCATGGCCAGCTCCAGCTCTGTTGCTGAGGCTAATCCACTGAGGCAAACTGATTTAAGTGGGCCTCTTTTTATGTATTTATGTATGTATTTTTTTTTATTTATATCCTGCCTTTTTCCTCAAAGCGCTCAAGGCAGCTTACATCATCTCTCCTCCTCCATCTTATCCCCACAACAACAACCCTGTGAGGTAGGTTGGGCTGAGAGTCTGTGACTGGCCCAAAGTCACCCAGTTGGCTCCATGGCTGAGCAGGGACTAGAACCCAGATCGTCTGAGTCCCAGTCCCATGCTCTTAACCACTACACCACACCGGTTCTCAGCATTTCTGTGATGAAACCAGCGTTTCTGATGGGGACAATTGTTGGTCAGCTGTGCTTGTTCATTCAGATCTTCCTACGTTCTGTTGTTCCAACTGGATCATGGAATTTCCTCAAAGTTACATAGTGACTGTACTGCTGGAATGTGGGAGGTTTACCAATTCCTGGTATCGGTCAACCAGGTAGCATTCTATCCTTTTCCTGTTATTATGTATTACTTTTATGTCTCATCTTCTACCCAGTCCACATATATGGTTTGCTTCTACCTCCCCATTTTATCCTGAGATTAACCTTGTGCTGTATATTGGGCTGAGAATATGACTAGCTCAGGATCAACCCATGAGCTTCATAGCTAAGTGGCAATCCAAAATTGCTCCTCTTCTGATGTACTAATCCAGCCTTCCGCAACCAGGTGGCCTTCAGAGATTTTGGCATTTAATTCCCATCAGCCCCAGCCAACTGCCTAATCCTGGGAGGTATAATCAGTGATGGATGAATTTATGCTGAGTGATTCACTGTATACTGAGAGCCAGTGTGGTGTAATGGTTGAGAGCATGGGACTGGGACTCAGACGATCTGAGTTCTAGTCCCCACTCGGCCATGGAGCCAACTGGGTGACTTTGGGCCAGTCTCAGTCTCTCAGCCCAACCTACCTCACAGGGTTGTTGTTGTGGGGATAAGACGGAGGAGGAGATGTAAACTGCCTTGAGCCCTTTGTAGGAAAAAGGCAGGATATAATTCGGGAAATAAATAAATAAATACTCAGAAATTAACAAATGTATCCATGTGAGCTTAAATGAGAGATCTCTTCTGCGTATGCAATTTGGGCATATACAACATCAAGGTGCATCTTGGGAGTAGTAGCTGGGTATTGTGTAGCCCAGCATGCTGGCATGTACCACCACATCATGCCCTTTTTCCGATTGGTTCTTTACCTGTGAGCTGCCTGTGCAACGCAGCCATGTGAAGTTCACATGAACTGTGCGGAGCCTTGGGGGATCAGAAGCAGCTAAGGAGGCTGTTTCAGTTATGCCTTTGGAGGGTTTAGGTGGGAGGGTACTCAGATACCTGGAAATTTTATTTATTTAAGTCCTATTTTAATTGTTAGTCTAAGTTTGTTTATAGTTTATTGTGTTTAGTTATTTATTGTATTTGTTTAGTTATTTATTGTATTTAGTTATTTATGCTGAGATGCACCAAGGGGGGTGGGATAAATGAATATGTTTTATTGGTTTATTGTATTTTAATTTATGTTGTGAGCCGCCCCGAGGCTTTGTTGCAATGCAGCGGCATATAAATGTTTTAATAAATAAATAATAAATAAAATTTGGGGAAAGGGATCTGTGTACTGCTTTACTGCGCATGGTCCAAAGCTTGCAATCGATTCTCAGTTTAATCGCAAATTCGTAACATGTTGATCCAGGTTCAAAGATGAGCATTATAAATGGACACATTTTAACCTGTTAGATGACTGATTATAAAATTTGGTGGCATCACTAGCTGTTATCCAAAACATCTGGAGGGTTCCAGATTAGAGAAGTCTTCTCTGACCACTATCCCAAACTGGGTCTTACAGGCTTACCTGATCCAGGTGACCAAGAAAGATATGCTTGATGGTATTCAAGTAACAGGGAGGTCTAGCAAAACCAACAGGAATGCAATCACTCCATCTCATCTCACTCCCAGCATACATTGTTCATCAGATGACCCAGGCTGTCCATGTCCTGTAACCACCATAAGCATTCCAACCCTCCACAAATCCGTGAAGAGCAACTATATTACACATTACACTGGGAGCATCTCAGAAGGGACACTTCCACCTGCTGCCCCACCACTCAAACAGGTAACTGCCTGAATCATGTTCTCTCTCTCTCTCTCTCTCTCTCTCTCTCTCTCTTTCTCTCTCTCTGTGTGTGTGTGTTTCCTACTCTGGGTGTACCATCAAAATAAACTGCACTGTGAGAGAAGAGGGGGGTTTTCTGCACCTGGTGAAAAGTAGAAATAGAATGAGTTCCTCTTCATAAAAACAGCAATTTACTTATTTTTATTCCATGCTCTTGCTATCCAGGGGGTTGCAAATTTAATCGGACTAAATGCATGCAAGCTGTGATATGGTGGGGTGGTGAATCCATTAGGAAAATGGAAGAGTATGAAGTTTAATGCAAGACATGTTTGTCTTTTTGGTTATTTATTTAAGTTGCATTTGGTGCCCGGGGAAATAACTTGTGTTTTAATTGAAGAAATATTATTGCTACAGTAGCAATATAAATCTATCAACTATCTACTGAAGCGATAGCATTATTACTGGGATAATCGGAAACATGTGTTTCTCTACATAAGTTTGGCACACATCCAATCCGCAACATGTTTACTCATAAAGAGGTCTCACTATGTTCAATGGCACTTACTCCTTGGTATGGTTATTATTGTAAGCATGGCATAAAATCCTGCATTCTGTGAAGGACTATTACTGAAATTATACAAACAATACATTCATTCCACTAGTTGCAATATCAGCCAGCTTCCCTTTATGATACAAATTTCAACAAATATCCCAGAAGGTATTCATGGTCATCAGGGAAAACAGACTAACAATGTAATCCAAGTCATGTCTGATCAGAAGTAAAGCAAGGAGCTTCAGTGATAAAGAGTGATACTGTATATTTCATATATTATTGTGAATCTGCTACTGTAATTGGTTTTTTGATATATTGTGTTTGAAATATATGAAGCTGCAAAATGATATTTAAATAGATCTAGCATGTCATTTGACTGATATAGATTTCTTCAGCCCTAACCCTAGTGCCATCCAGATGTTTGGGGTTTTGTCCCATCAAACCCAGTCCACATAGCATGGGAAGGAATTTAGGAAGGAGTCCAAAACATATAGAGAGGACAAAATAGGCTGACAGTAATAAAATGGAAGAATAAGGGAAAGTCATTCCTAGCAAAAAAAAAATTATACCAGGGAAGTCTTAAAACTAGGTTAGTTCAAACCTTGAAAATGGCACTGCAAATGGATGTAGAAATGAAGAGGCAAGACACAAAGAAATGGGCTGAACTAGCAGGCACATTAATTGAATCACCACAATCCATGATAGCTTATGTGTGGTTCCCTATGATCCAGTGAGATCAAACAGGCAACAAGACCAATAGTTGTTTGGGAAAGCTGATTCTGTGTGCTGCAAACGAAGAGGGGCACTGCTTCTTCCCATCCTTAGAACGACACCTTGCCCAGCGAGTAACACTGCCTTTCCGTATCAGCCCTCCCAGGACTGCACAAGTCTGAACTGGTGAAATAGGTCAGCCCCGGACATTGACTGCAGCTTGCTCACAGATCCCACAGTTCTGAGCATCACATCCCCAGAGCCAGGGTGATAGCCCCGGACCCTACCTATCCAACCTCTTCGCAAATACCTAGCAATCTGTGACCCAATTAACTTATTTAAGACCCTGAAATCTCTGAAATCACCACCCATTGAAGCACAGCAGGTGGGAAAACTCACCTTGGTCAATCCAGCAGGAAGCTAGACGTTCCTATTCAGCCCTGAAGTGAGCAGCAAAGCTCTCAAAGGGGGTGGATGGATCCACCCATCACAAAGAGGCCAAGGACCAGACTGATGGAACTTATGAAGTCTTACCAGCCTAATACCCTGGTAAGCATCAGCCTGAATGCATCTGTGCCTATGGCTTTTATCTGGTTGGTTTAGCTTTACAAAGGAAGTACCATATGTCAAGTCAAATATTTTACCATCTAGCTCAGTTGCAACCTTCCTCTTGGGTTTCAGCCAGAGTTTTTTTTCATCCCTACTTGTTGATGCTAGAAATTGAGTTTTGACTCTTTGGCATAGAAAACATGTGCTATACCACTGAACTGTTGGTCATCTTCATGACATTCCACAGTGCACCACTGTTCTTATTCTTCTGGCTGAAAAATCACTTCTTGTCAATACAAAGTGAGGCAGTTCCCCACTTATCTTCAGAGTTATTATGTGCTGTCAAGTTGCCTTTGACCTATGGTGACCCTATGAATGAAAGCCCTCCAAACATTCCATCCATGACAACTCCATTCAGCTTTTCCAAGTCGGAGGCTATAGCTTCTTTTGTGAATTCAATTCATCTCATATTTGGTCTTCCCTTCCATCTTCTGCCTTGGACTGTCGCTAACATGATTGCCTTCTCCAGGAAGTGTTGCCCTCCCGTGATGTGTCCAGAGTATGACAGTCTCAGTTTTGTCAGTGTTGCTTCTGAGGAGAGCTTTGGCCCTGATCTGATCTAGAATCACCTTGTTTCCTGGCTCTTTTTCAAAGCTCTCCTTCAGCACCATGATTTGCACACATCAGTTTTCTTCCCCTCAGCTGTCCTCACAGTCCAGATTTCATACCCACAGCTTGTGACTGGGGATACAACAGTGTGAGTGATCCCATTCCAGTATTGCGAGGGAACAGTAGTGCAGGTTTGCACTGTGGCTTCTGTTCTGTTGGCAATGAAAAATCCTTGGGACCTAAGGAACATCTGTGGTTCCTTCCCATCGCACTAATGAACAGGAGAGATGGAGATTAAGTAGAACAACGTGGCAGTGCTCAAGGGGCTGATACTATTACCTGATGGAACACCTTTCAATTCTCATACCAGCCAAGCAATAGCATGCTGCAGTGAATCAATTATCAGGCATTTTTGTTGGCTACTTGACCAATTGCTTTAGGCAAGCTGCTACATACCCATTTTAAATTGTTTTTAGAGCTCGATTTTGCAAACCTGGCTCATAAGCTTTCTGACCCAATTCATTTCCATTTACATAGGAGGGAGATGAGGCATTAATGAATTCCTTAAATGTGTCACTGATTTAGAGAAGGATGGCAAAATAAGCATCAGAATTGCTCTGCAATGTTTCTGCAAGGTGAATTCTAACACAGCCTGACACCACACTGAGTTTCAGGTTCCTCTGTGATTAGATGCTATATATATTCTTTGTGTGGCATATGGGGACAGCTCAGTCCTAGTTCAATTCCATTTAAGTAGTTGCACTTCTGGTGCCCTTTCTCCCTCCAGATATATCTGACATATAGTGATGGTCAACTTCCTTCTTGACATAAAAATTAAATTCTCACTCTTGCCTACTTGTACACACAATAGTACCCATGAGGATAAAAGGGTATGTAGAAAGAGCTTATACATCTTTCTAGATGCCATTATTCAAGAGAATGCTCTTGAACAATGGTTACTGCTATTTCTTTTTTCACTGTCACAAAACTGCATACTAGGTAAAGCTTAATTTATCTGGCCCTGTGCACTGTTACTGGGTGGTGGAAAAATTAATTGCTCCAATTCCAGACATTGCAAAAGAATGGGCACTTAGAAGCAGAAGAACATAAGAAAAGCTATGCTGGATCAGACCAGTGGTCAAACCAGTCCAGCACTCCATTCACATGGTGGCAATCTAGCTTAGAAATATACAGACAAACAGTGCAAGCGGGCCTGAATTTGTGTCACATGTTCAGACCTTCTGTTCCTCTAATCAATCTGACCATGGCATTTTACACAAACTACTGCAGCTTCTGAATGATTTTCAAAGGCAGAGAGTGCGTTGCAATAATCTAACCTGATAGCTACCAGTACATGGACAAGTTATCACTGTCCAGATAGAAGCATAGGTAGGCCACCAACCACAATTGGTAGAAAGCAACCATTGCCACTTAAGCCTCCTGAGCCTCAGGTGCTAAAGGTGGTTCTGAAAGCTATGAACACATTCTTTCAAGGGAAGTGCAACCCTATCCAGAACAGGCTGATTACCCATCATCAGGTCATAAGAACCACCCACTAACATCACCTCAATCCTGTCTGGATTGAGTTTCAGTTTATAAATCCTCATTTATTTATTTATTTATTTATTTTCCGATTTATACCCTGCCTTTTTCCTACAAAGGGCTCAAGGCAGCTTACATCATTCTCCTCCTCCAGCTTACCCCCCAACAACAACCCTGTGAGGTAGGCTGGGCTGAGAGTCTGTGACTGGCCCAAAGTCACCCAGTTGGCTCCAAGGCCTAGCGGGGACCAGAACCCAGATCCTCTGAGTCCCAGTCCCATGCTCTTCACCACTACGCCACACTGGCTCTCTCATCCAGTCCATTGTCACAGCCAGACACCCATCTAACATGTTCACAGCCTCACTTGATGAAAAGGAGAAGCAGAGAGGCGTGTCCTTAGTGCCACTCCAGAATTTCAGATGAACCCACTCAGTGGTTTAATGTACATGTTAAATAGCATGGAGGACAAAACCATCCTCTGG
The DNA here is from genome assembly GCA_023646645.1 of Varanus salvator macromaculatus. Lineage (NCBI taxonomy): Eukaryota > Metazoa > Chordata > Lepidosauria > Squamata > Varanidae > Varanus > Varanus salvator. The sequence goes on along the minus strand of JAIXND010000674.1, from coordinate 48,743,609 downwards.
GAAACCCATACCAGAGAACACATGGGGCTGACTAAGTAATATTCCCCAAGACCTACCTTCTGGAACCAACCAACCAAGTAGGAACAAAACCACTGTAGTACAGCACCTTCCACTCAGAGACTCCCCCCAGAAGGATACCATGGTCAACGGTACTGAAAGATATCAAGAGATCAACAAGAATTAACGAAGCCATAGTCCTCCTGTCTCTCCCAACATAAGTTATCAAACAGAGCAACCAAGGCTATTTGCATGCCCAAACCTGGCCTGATAATCACTCCTACCCAAGAGCATCTGGAATTGGTTGGCTACCACCCATTCAAGGACCTGGTCCAGGAAAGGCATGGTGCAAAATATAAATGAGGAATGAGTAGTGAGCAGTGAACTACAATGCAAAGTGAATAGGGAGGTGCATCCAGTATAAACAAGTATGTGATATATGTAATCTATGCCTAAATTCTTCCTCTGAAAATTCAATGTTAATAACACAGTATACCTATGACCCTTTGGGGTATGAAAGTGCCATTTTGTCTATTTCATATAGCTCTAAATATAATGCTAAGCTTGGCACCTTCTTTGTTATTTCTTTGGAGAGAAAGATTGTAACTCAGCATGGCAGAACAGATCCTGTTAAGTGATTTCAAGGGTTGGCTGGGAATCTCAATGAGATCTTGAAAAGCTGGCAAAGCCAACAGGCAGAATTGATCTGACTGAATATTGCTTTGATCGGTATCTGGTAGCGCATTATAGTCTTTCAATTCAGTCTGCCAAAGATGATTTGCATGCAGAATTATTTTAACTTGTGGATCACCTTTCTGGACATGATAGCGGTCTCAGGAGGCATATCCAGCAACTGGTGACTAACCGTTTCCTTCCACTCTGGGAGCCCTGCTGAGCAAATAACAGCTCCTGTCGGTCAGCTTTCTCACTGAAGGAGAAAGGGTTCAGCCAGTCCCAATTATGATCCTTGAAATTCTCGTGTTTCCATATGGTCCCTTCTCCAAGAAGTCCAGCAACACACAAAAGACCTGTGTAGTACTGTGCACCCCACATCCCCGCTGCATTTGCTAGAGCCATGATATCCATGCATGACCTGCATCACAACAGAGGAAGTGAGGGATTCTGTGGGTGCTAGCATCTTACTTGAGCTTTTTGCCACCCCAGGCAGGGTGGAAGCACCTCTCTTAGATGTGCAAGAGTTTCATTTTTGATCACAAAATACTCAGAGGAGCCCCTTTGTCATGAACTAGATTTCCCCCGTTGAACTTCCAAAACAACCGACCATTCTTTATTCTCCAATGCACTATGGTAAGCACAACCAACAATGAATGAGTCTCTGAGCATGCACAGAGTGGTTTGTTGCGCCCAATCTAGCTACTTCTGCAGATCCTCCTTTTGAGTACCCCTGGCCTGCTCCTTCTGGGAGAGACTTTTTGGCTATGAGCAACCTCATCTTTGTCCATCGTCTCTCTAGTTGGTTGGCCCATCTCTCCTGACATCTCATCATGGGGCTGAGTGTAGAACTAGGCTTTGCCAGCTGTAGGAGTCCTTTTCCCATGCCCTCTCCTTGCAGTTGGAATTCTGGCTATTCTCAACATCTCCTGAACCCTGGGGAGGGTGCCCTTGAGATAAGCCCCTCCACTTCTTTCTCAACATCTGAGGATTCTGCTTTCTGGGGCCTTTCCTCATCTGATGAGTTCAAATCTGCCTGACCTTGTAACAAGCACCAAGAATAACTGCCCCTTTCATTTCCAATACCTTTTCATCACTCCAGACATGAACATATATGCTTTTTTGGGAAAAATGTAAATATCTATCTAAACTCTTGAGTGATTTCACAAAAACAGGCATGATTTTTGAGAAAAAACGTGTTTTACTATGCTTTATTGGAAGAAGGAAAAGTGAGCATTTGGGGTTTACACTGCTAAAAATATGCACTTTCCTATTTGAAAATGAGCACTTTATAGAATCATACAATCACAGAATTGTAGGGCTGGAAGGGGTCAATAAGGCCATCAGGTCCAACCTCCTGCTCAGTGCAGGACTCCAAAGTAAAGCATCTTTAACAGATGGCTACCCTGCTGCATTTCGAATGCCTCCAGGGTGGGAGAGCCCATGGCACCCCCCTCGCCCCAGGAAATTGGTTCCATTGCTCAGTCACTGTAATAGGCAGAACGTTTTTCCCAATGTTCAGCCAGAAACTGACTTTCTGTATCTTGAGCCCATTATTCTGTGTCCTGCACTCTGGGATGATCAGAAGAGATATTTTGTGTGACAGCCTTTCAAATATTGGAAGGGTGCTACCATTTCTCCCTTCCATCTTCTCTTCTCAAAGCTTAAACAGAGAGCTAAATAAATCAAGATATTCACCTGCTGGGAGGTATAGAAATATAACTATTATTAATAATAATACTAAACATGCACACTTCTTTCAGTCTCTCGTCATAGAGCTTTGTTTCCAGTCTTTGTTTTTTATCATCTTTGTTACCTACCTCTAAACCTTTTCCAGTTTGTCTGCATCTTTCTTAAACTATGGCGCCCAGAATTGAATGCAGTACTCAAGATGAGGCCTGATCAGTGCTTAGTGGAGGAGAACTAATACTTCATGTGATTTGGAAAACATACTTCTATTAATGCAGCCCAAATTATTACTTTCCTTTCTTGCAACTGCATCATATCGTTGACTGATACTCAGCTTGTGATCTACAGTAATTCCAAGATGCTTCTCACTAATAGTACTGTTGAGCCAAGTATCTCCCATCTTGTAATTGTGTTTTTTTCTAAGTGTAGAACTTGTCATTTGTCCCTGTTAAATTTCATTCTGTTGATTTCAGCCCAGCACTTCAAGCTATTAAGATCACTTTGAGTGTTGTTTCTGTCTTCCACGGTATTATCTATGCCACACAAGCTTGTATTATCTGCAAATTTAATAAGAATTTGCTGTATCTTCTCATCCAAATAATTTCTAAAAATATTGAAGAGTACTGGGCCCTGGACCAAATCCTGAGGTAAACCATTTTTCAGTTCTCCCAAGTTTGGGAAGGTGCTGTTGATAAATACACTTTTTTGTCCAATTTTACAGCCAGCTAGCTAAAGGATACCATGTGGCACTTTGCCAGAAAGCTTGCTGCAGTCAAGATGTATTATATCCACAGGATTCCCACAGTCCACAAGGGAAGTTATCCATCAAAAAATGAGATCAGATTAGTCTGGTAGGAGTTGTTTGGTTGTTCATTTAGTATTTCATTTTTATCTTGCCCAATAGCTGAGGCTCGCTGGGCAGCTAATAAAAATTAAGAAAATTTAAAGTACACACACACAAACACACATACAACTTAAAATTCAGTTAAAACAACTGCAACTGCAATAATAGCAACTGCGATAGTAATAGCAGTTTGTTCTTGACAAATCCATGTTGGCTTCTAGTAAATCACCGCTTTGCTTTCAAGGTGCTTGCAGAATGACTGCTTTATAATTTGCTCCAGAATTTTCCCAGGGGTTGATGTCTGACTGACTGGTCTATAGTTCCCAGGTTCCTCGTTTTTTCCCTTTTTGAGGAAAGGGGCAGCACTAGCCGCCTCCAGTCTCTGGCACTTCTCCCGTCCTCCATGATTTCTCAGAGATAATAGAGAGTGATTCTGAGAGTTCTTTTGCCAGTTCCTTAATTGCTCTTGGATGCAGTTCACTGCAGGGCCCTGGAGATTTGCATTTGTTCAAAGTAATGAGGTGTCCTTGACCATTTTGCCTATCAATCTCAAGTTGCAGTCTTGCCCCCGGTACTTCTCCTTTGCTAGTGAGGTCATAGACCCTCTTTTGAGACAACACCAAACCAAAGCAGGAACTGAGTATTTCTGGCTTATCTTTATCATCTGTTATCATTTTGTCATCCTCGGTGAGTACCTGGGTCACCATTTTTCCTCTGCCTTTTAGTATGGGCACATCTGAGGAATGCTTCTGTATTACTTTTAGCATCCCTCACCAGCCTCAACTCACTAACCTCATAAGAGGCACCTGTCATGCGATCTTACTGATCATTGTTCTGAGTTATTTGTCCTGACTGGGGGGAAAAACTGCTCACACCTGGGAACATGAAAAAACAAACAGCTCCAAGGAGAAACCTGGAGACTCAAAAATTTTAAACATCACATATTCACCCTTTCCTAATCCTTTTCTGCTAAGTGGAGTGGGAAACTCTGAGAGTTAAGGTGGATGTTCCTATTCGATTGACAGCCACTGGTACTTCACTGCTTGTTGTTCATTGAACAAAGAATAGTTAGATATGTTCAAGACTATAAGTGTTCCTACAGCATCCTTCCAGCATGTCCTATATGTGGTAGATAGCCAAGCGACCATGCGCCTTTTCATACAGGCCTCAAATTAGTATGACCTGTAACCTAGTGAACATTTTCAGAAATGGAAGCACATCAGATTGCCCATGTGTGCACTTGCATAGTCAACTGTATGGTATAACACAGTGAGTAATTCATATAACAATTCTGCACATTTTCATAAATGCATGAAATTTAACCCATTGTACACTAGTACATGGTGATCATTTCTAGATACTAGCATGCTTGATACTATTTCACATGTGAGAACATGTGCAGCTGATTGAGCATAGTCTAACATAGAATGACTCATAATAACCATGCATTTTTTCATAATGGACTACTTTTTATCATTTGTGGACCAGTATATGGTGATCATTTTTAGATATTAAAGCATGTAATAATGCCATTTACAAGAACCCATGTCGCACCCTGATCAAACAGCAACTTTATTCCAAATTGATGCCACCATATCTGAAACTGATCACTGAAAGACATAGGCAGAGAGTGGGAAATTATGAACGGGTACGTATCACTTTCTATGCCTTAAAATCTTGTAAGCCCCACTGAGCCTCTGGGTTAGGGAATATTATAGATAGAAACAGACAAGCAAAAATTATTGTGCAATAACTTCAGCTTTCCACAGCTAAGTAAAGTTACAGACATGATGCATTTTTAAAAAACTCTACCCAGATAGGAGGGACTGAGTGAAGGGTTTCGATTTTAGCTCCTTTAGAAATATTATGGGACCCCATTCCCAAGCAAACCCTTCAATACGGCATACAGGAATAGGTCCTTAATAGCTTTTGAAAAGCCCTAACAATAGTGAGCAATCTCATCAACATGTGAGAGCCATCATGAAAAACATGTGATTTTCATTTCATTCACTAATGCACAAACCTGTTATTACTGAAATGTAAGGGGGTTGGTACGTATACATACATCTTTCCTCCCCCCTTCTTTGTTAGTTAAATTAAAAAGAATAAAATTCTCATAAAATGCATGGTGCAAAATTCCCTGGAGTGCTGCTTTCAGAACTAATATAGCTTTGTCTAATGCATCATAGCTGTTTCTTAAGGTCTGATATACACGTGTATTTAGAAACTGTTAAAAATGCATGTGGTCTACCCAACAAAGTCAGAGCCACTGCATTTTGGCATATAAATATGCATTAGGACATTTTTTTAAAAAAAAATGGATACTATAATATTTTCTTAGCATTCCATTAGGAATCCAAAGAGCCTATTACAGTCTATTGCATAATTCCATATCTATCCTCTAGAGTCATTATAAAGCTCAGTTTGTGCAATGGATTTGCTGCAAAGCTAATATAAAATTGACACAGGAAAAATATTAGCAACTTTAAACAACTCTACCAATGCTAGCTTCCAAAAGGCCAGAAATTTGAGATGAAGATGTTTTGGAAAAGCCAATCAGGGAAGTTGAACAGAGAGGAGTTTTCCATACTAATCCAAATTAACTGTTGCAGGATTAACATCATAAAAATGGTATAACCAGATAATACTTTTCTTTCAGTCTCCCAGGCATTTTGAAGTGCCTTAGTTTTTCATAGAAATGCAACATTTTAATTTGCTAGTAGTTTTGTGCCATATCAGAGCATTTATCCACAAGTGTAGGTAAAAAATCAGGGCTGAAAATAATAAAGAAGGAAGGAAGGAAGGAAGGAAGGAAGGAAGGAAGGAAGGAAGGAAGGAAAACATAACAGTTCCAATTCAAAATATAAAAGCAGTTATTTCTAGAAAACAAACCTTACCAACCATATATTTTCTTTTGTTAAACTGTTCTTCCAGTTAAAGGCTATTTTAAAGGTATGAGAACTTAGGGGACAGGTTACTGGTGTCCATTGACCCAAGAATGTCAAAGAACCATGAACCAAATTTGCCCTATAACAAGGGGCAAAGGTGTGTCTCTCCCAAGCTTCTTTGGTCGCTCCCGGGACCTGCAACTGCTGCAAAAGTGGAGAGGGAAAACCTGTTCTAGATAAAGGCTGCATGATCCTTTAGACTTATTCCAGTCTTGGTCACTCTTTATTGACTGAGGAACAGGGGCATTAAAGGTAAAGGTAAAGGTTTCCCCTTGACATTAAGTCCAGTCATGCCTGACTCTAGGGAGCCGTGCTCATCTCTGTTTCCTGGCCGAGGGAGCCAGCGTTTGTCCACAGACAGTCTCCGTGGTCATGTGGCCGGCATGACTAAACACCGAAGTGCACAGAACGCTGTTACCTGCCCACCAAAGTGGTACCTTTTTATCAACTTGCATTTGCATGCTTTCGAACTGCAAGGTTGGCAGGAGCTGGGACGGAGCAATGGGAACTCACCCCGTTGTGTGGATTCAAACCGGCGACCTTTCGATCAACCAGCTCAGCAGCACAGCAGTTTAAACCACTGCGCCACCATTAATTCTACTCATTCTCTCTTCTGGTTTCAAGGTCACTGATTAAGCTGTCCTCCTGGGTTGACTCCAGAGGTTGGGCATTGAAGGCATTTGTTTACAGTGGTCCTGGTCTTATCTGTGAGGTTGATTTCAGAGAGCAAAGTGGGCAATCATTCCTTGGTCCTTGGGAATTGGGCTACAGGATTCCTCAGGCTACCATCTTGTCCCCACTGTTGTTTAACATCTATGTGCAGTCACTGGGGGTGATCATTATGAGATCTGGAGCCAAGTGCCACCTGTGAGCTGATGACACACAGCTCTGTCTCCCTGTGGCAACTGACTCAGAGAAGGCTGTGCAAGCCCCAGACCAGTTCACTGTTTGGACACAGTGACAGGCTGGATGAGGACTGAGAAAATGAAGCTGAATCCTGGCAAGACAGAAGCCTGTGTCTGAGTGGTTCCCTATTCCAGAAGACAGGATCATTCCCTATCTGGATTGGGCTTTCAAAGATCAGGTTCATAGTCTGAAGGTATGCCTAGATCCATCACTGTTGCTGGAGTCTCAAGTGACTATGGTCAAAGTACCTTCCGCCATCTTCAACTGGTTTGCGAACTATGGCCTTTCCTGGATGAGAATAGCTTGGCTGCAGCGTAACAGGTGCTAGTAACTTCAAGCCTTTGTTGTTGTTGTTAGTCGCGAAGCCATGTCCGACCCATCGCGACCCCATGGACAACATTCCTCCAGGCCTTCCTGTCCTCCACTATCCCCCGGAGTCCACTCAAGCTCACACCAACTGCCTCAGTGACTCCATCCAGCCACCTCATCCTCTGCCGTCCCCTTCTTCTTTTGCCATCTATTGTTCCCAGCATTAGACTCTTCTCCAGGGAGTCCTTCCTTCTCATTAGGTGGCCAAAGTATTTGAGTTTCATCTTCAGGATCTGGCCTTCTAAAAAGCAGTCGGGGTTGATCTCCTCTAGGACTGACCGGTTTGATCACCTTGCGGTCCAAGGGACTTGCAGGAGTCTCCTCCAGCACCACAACTCAAAGGCCTCCATCCTTCAGCGCTCAGCCTTCCTTATGGTCCAGCATTCACAGCCATACATTGCAACTGGGAAAACCATAGCCTTGACTATACACACTTTTGTTGGCAGGGTGATGTCTCTGCTTTTTAGTATGCTGTCTAGATTTGCCATAGCTTTCCTCCCCAGGAGCAAGTGTCTTTTAATTTCTTGTTTGCAGTCCCCATTTGCGGTGATCTTGGAGCCCAGGAAAATAAAATCAACTTTTCAAGCCAACTTTTGCGCTCCCCTCCTTCACCTGCATCAAGAGGCTCTTTAGTTCCTCTTCACTTTCTGCCATGAGAGTGGTATCATCACTGCCCTGTATGCTTCCCCCGAAGCTGGAGCTAGTGCAGGATGCAGTACCTGGCCATTGTTGGAAGCTGCTCCTTTCCAGCATGCACCTCCTTTGCTGAAGGGACTGCACTGGTTGCCTGCTTGCTACTGGTCAGACTTAAATGTTCTGACACTAGGCCACAAAACCTGAAACAGTTTGGCACCAGAATGCCAGGACCAGGGGAGTATCTCCTCCCTCACCAACCTATCTGGGTCCCTGTGGTCATATAAGGGCATATTCCTGCTGGCTGCACATGAACCTATAGCCTGAATGGGGTCCACCAGAACAGCCTTCAGTGTGGTGGCTCAATTTGTATGGCTTGGAAGGCCAGGCAGGTCTCAGCACTTTGTTCCAGGAAGCCTTCATGGCTGACCAGCCACCCTAACCCTGCCTTTTCGCAACAAACCAAATCTGAAGGGAAAAGGCCAGGTTTGGGGACAGAGTGACCACCTACCCCATGTAATGCAGGCCAATCAATATTTTACAAGACGGCTGCTCATCAACTGACTAGCCACGGTCTGGTCCACAAAAGAGTGTGGTGAGGAAGCTGTGTCATGGCAGTGATAAAGACCCACATATAACCTCGGGACTGACTTCATTGCTTGCTGCAACCCAGAACTAAGTCCTGCCTTCTAAAAAGGAAGCCAGTGAAATCAGCCTGACCTCACCTCATTGAGCATCCATTGTGCTCACTCTCAGTCAGGTTCATCACAAAGGCACTTTTGCCATCAAGATGAGCCACCCCAGCACGAGCACATCAGTGATTAATTGGCCACTTTGCTGAACATTAAGGAATTATAATGTGAAAAATAATGCAATACTTTGGAATGAAAATTACATCAAATGTGATGAAAGGAACTATGATTGCTAGAATATTCAGACCGTGTAACTGTCACCAGCCAATATCATAACTTTAAAATGGGGAGGTTGATATCAAATACTCTTGGTGCAATTAAAGTCCTGCAAGAAATATACCTATATTCAGTTTTATGGAACCATTTCTGACAATAGCAGGATTAAGGGCCTCTTTTCTGTGTTCCTAGGCAAGCACAACAGCATCCATCTCCTTGTTCCTCTGCATTAACTTTTATCTTAATTAGATTCAGGTCCCCCGGCCCAGTCACTGTAACATTCTTACCGCTCTGTGAAAATTGCAATTCTCCTTAATTAGAGGGAAATCCTTTGAATTGCCTTTACTTGGGAAATGATAGCATCTGTTTACAGCTACAAGCACAAACATAAGAATATCAGATGATTCGTGCCAGATCAGACCAAGGGTCTATGTAGTCCAGTATTCCATTCACAGAGTGGCGAGCCAGCTACCTGCGCAAAACTCAAGAGTAGGATATGAGTACAATAGCTTCTTCCTCCTCATGATCTCCAGCAACTGCTACACATGGCAACACTGGCCCAATATTGGAGGCAGCACATAGCAGCCATTCCTTGAATTTGTCTAATTTCCTTGAAAAGCCATCCAAATGGGTGACCATCACTACAGTAGGTAGTTATGAATGCCATAGTTTAGTGATGCACTTTCCTTATGGGCGGACTACTCTGTGGATTCTTTAACCCACAGTCAGTCATACTGTTAGCAATCATTCTCTTGACGTGGGTAAGCAGGTCAGCTGTGCCCTTAAGGTTTTGTAAAGCTTGGTCATCAATGGATTGGGCAAGGACACTAAGAGGAATTTAGTTCTTAGTAATGTAACTCACGACGACATATTCTGGGTACTTGGAAAAACTAACCAAGGTGGGTGGTTTTCCAAGCCAACTTTGGGGCTCATGTGTATGGGAAATTAAAAGATCATGCTTTGGATTTTGAAGGGGCTGTGTTGTCCTTGGGAAAAATCCTGCTCAGCTTCTGTGCTTGTTTTAGCACCCTGTAATATATCTACAGAAGTATGGGCCTGAAAATACACAGATTATCAGAAAGACAGATTCTGTAGATTCTGTGTTAGGCTGCCCTGAACTTAACCTTGATGTAGGACAGACTACCATATACAAGAAAGAGACAAAAAAAGAGGGGAAGATGAATTGGCATCTAGATTAAACCTTTTTTGTCAGATCTCACTTGTAAATCAACCTGATCCTATCAACAGTGTTATATTTCTTTTCCATATGCTGCAAAATGCTAGAATTGCTGTACAACTGGAAAATATGCTTCAAACTGTAATGTTAATGTTTTATTTTAATAATCTCAGTTTGGTACTATTTAATTAGCAACCATTGTAAACTGATAAATAAGAATGAATGGGTGGATATAACGTGCTAACTCTGTTGGTTTGTACCAACTACAAGATGAGTATTAGATCTTAATTTAGAAACCCAACCTGCTTGGGCTAATTTGGACTCTGTCCACTGCAGTTCAGCTACTGAACCAAGTCAAGATTTGGAAATCCAAGACTTTGCACTTCTCATTAATTATCACAGATTTTTTTTTAAAAAAAAATCCTCTTTAACCAATCTTTTTTTCAGAAGTAGATGAAATTTCCAGGGCTTGTCACTTTGGAAAGGATTACACCCAACACATTTCAGAAAAATAGGCATTTGTGCCATTTGTCTATGCACCTTTTTTAATGGTAACCACACATTTTTTTTGAAAGGATAATTGTCACTTTTTGACAGCCAGAGTGGCATAGTGGTTAGAGCAATGGCATGGGAAGATTCAGGTTCTAGTTCCCACTCAGCCATGGAGTTTCCTGGGTTACTGGGACAGTCACAGACTGTCAGCTTAACCAACCTCACAGGCTTGTTGATTCAAGGATAAACATGCAATGAAAAACTAAATGAGCCATATGGGTTCCTTGCAAGAAGAAAAAGGAGAGGATATCAGTAATTTAATGATTCTTAAAAGCCTGCCAGATTTCAAATGAATAGGTTAATAGATGTTTGCGAAAGAGCATCCTTTACAATTGGAATGATCTGAGTAAGGTTGTGCTGGTGTGGACAATACTTCTGATAATGACACACAACACAGGATACTGGTGGGCTGTAAGAAAACTGAAAAGTGCCGGATGCATAGGAAGAATGATTTGTGTGAAAGGCAAAATCTGGGGAAGGAGTGGGTATTTGCTTTCCTTCCCTCCTCTGTTGTTGCAGGGAGGAAATTGTCTGAAAATAATAGTGTTCTCTCCAGATAAGAAATCTGCAAAGTTTCAGAAAGACAGGTAGATGGCTAAGGTGTGAGGGCTTTTCATATTATGAAGCCTGATGGAAGAATAACCATTTCCTGGTTCATTTCTTGCCCTATTCCTAGCATAGAGAGCTTTAACAATATAGAAATTAAATACATAAATAAAATAGTTATTGCAGTTCCCAAGCTACTCTATGATTAGACCAAAGTGTCACTCATTTTATACTCCCCACCATCAGAATGTGAAGGAAAGGAAAAGATGGTATTTTGGCGACTATATTTTGACCTACCTTTCGAAAGACACTTTTCAAGTGAAGCCTTACACAGAGCCCAGTTTCTGTTTGGTTTATCCTCAAGGGAAACCCACTTCACTTCATGAAGCACCAATCATTGTCAGAAAAAGCCAATTTCTGCTCAGACTTAGGCCTTCAACCAAGTCTGTTGCATGCCAGCACTACTTTGCATGAAGATATCAGGCCAGGATCCCTTTGGCTTCTGGTACGAATAAAATCGGTGGTACATAAAAGCTCAGCCATGACTACTGAGGCTGTTCCTACAGCCTGTTCTCTCCGGGACACTGCCTCTGGAATAAATTGAATTTGTCAAGTCTTATTGGAGCTAATTGGCAAAAATATTTTGCCTGGCCTATCAAATTAGCAGAATACTTGGATGTTCTTTTTTATTTTTCTTCAGAGCACAATTCTCATTCCAGCACCGTTTACTCCAGTCCATTAAGTCAACAGCTCTGGTTGAAAGCTGATCTAACACACCCCCAAACAATAGCTGTGATAGTGTATATCAGGATCAAACATTTGCTCTGCAAATGAGGCAGTCAAACAACACAGAAAGTCAAAATGACATTTGGTTTTTAAAGAAGCAGGGGGAGCACACTGTTGTTTACATGTAAATTCTGCAATTGGCTCACCAGAGTCGTGACAGGCAAGAAAGGGCACCTGTCTTTTGCCCTATCCGACTGTCACCAATCAAATTGACCACCAGCACTGCTTTGAACCACAACAGTGGAGAACGGGCGAAGGCCAAGGCTGAACTCAGAGCTTCCTCTTTCCCACGCCACAGCTCTGATCCACACTGCGGGAATGCATTTATGAATCTCATATCGAACACGTGGCTGCTCCCTTGCTGTTTTTCACAAAGGTTTGCTTCTCACATGCTTTGGGGAATGCTGGGAGTTATAAGCTGTTGGGATTGTGCATTTGGTTGTATTAATATAATATAGTCAGAATACACAAGTAGTTTGAAGACAGAACCTCACTAAGAGAGCTTTGTAATCAAACAACAAATTATCAGGATGGATGATTCTGGAGTACCAGCAACTTAAGTATCTGCTGGAAGACTGTCTCTGAAGAGCTCCATCAGCCAGGGACACCAGTCCCTCATCTTTTCTCATATTGGAGCAGGAATCACAATCTAGGGCCTGTAAATCATTGGCCAGGTCCATGGGTGAAAATAACAATGCTCTGTCCACTTTTTCCATCCACTTCTATCACTGGAAACTGTCTCCAGGTCTTCCATATCAAAAGTGAGGCTTGTTCTCCTATAGCAAAAAGCCTGGCCTTGATATTTTTAAAGCACTAGAATAGAACCCAGTCAGATTTCTCCTTAGCTTTCTTTAATCTGGATCTACATTTGAATTTCAGACTCTAAATCCATTCAACAGAAGTAGTTGGAAACAGGATCTGCCTTCTGTAAGAGGAAGTGATCTTCTGTAAGTAAACAGGTTTGTCTCAGAAACAGTCACTGCTTGAGTTTTGGAGATCCACCTCAAAATAGCTTAGCCCATTTTGTAAGATATCCTGACTCTCTGTAGTATTGGGGGCAGGGAGCTAGGGGACTAGCATGGAATGAGGGAGCAAGGAAATCCATCTGCCAATGCAGTTGTTCCAGCTTCAGTCTTGATCCAGTCCAAAATCTACAACAGCCTCAGCACCTTTTAATAAGGATATAGACAAACTGGAATGGCTTTGGAGGAGGAGAGTGACTATGGTTGGTGATACGGAAAGCAAGTTCTGAGAAAGGTTGAAGGAACCTCTTATATTTACCCAGGAAGGGAAAACTGGAGACATAACAAGCCTCTTCCAAAGGAATGAAGAGGCACATTGATGAAGGCATCACCTTGTTCTCTGTTGTCCCAAAGGTGTAGGTCTAATGGAATGAAGTTAGAGGAGTATCGACTTTGGTTGAGTATTCAGAGAAACATTTTTTCAGTAAGAGTAATTTGATGATGGGAATGGTTATGACAATTGAGTTTTCCCTTCAAGACGCCTTGATGCAGAGGCTGAAAGACCTTCTGTTGTGAATATTCCAAGTCTGAATGTCTTGCATCAAATGGATGGACTAGATGGTTTAACAAGCCCACCTCTAGTTCTATCATTCTGAGATACGTAGTGTAGTACAGTAGCACATCTAACATACATCTACTTTTTATTATTTCTAGTGTTCTTGATTATATTCATCTTTCAAACTTTTTGACGCAGAAAATATATGATACATATATTTACAGATTAGTATGTTTTGGTTTTAACTTTTGGCATCAGGTGAAAAATGTAACTGGTTTGGAGGTGTGCAAGGTCACTATATAACATTTTAAGGTGCCGCATGCATTTTTAGGTGAGCAAAAGGCAACATACTGCATCCCTTTTACAAAAAGTGAAGCATCTTGACCTGTTCAAATCCTTTCAGAGAGTTAACAAACTGCTCACTAAAGGACAGGCTGTGGATATAATTTGTTTAGACTTTCAAAAGGCTTTGGATAAAGCCTGTCAGAAGAAGCTATCAAAGGTTTTATGCCTGATCTTTATCTCTCTTGCTTCCCCTGGACCCAATTTTTCAGCTGCTCCTCCTGAGAAAATCAGTTAACTATCATGCTGTGATGCCAGACGCATTCAGAAGTATAAATACAAAACAGATGACCTTGATATGTTCCCAATAACCCACATTTAGTTTCTTTTCCCAGATCTCAGGCTTCCAATCTCAGAATGAGCACAACAATTCCAGTGCTTTCTTTCCAGTGCCAGTAACCACTGATAGACAAAAATCATGAACCTAATGCTTTCTTAAAGCCACTCTACACCACTCAACTTCAAACATGGATCATGCATTTGATGAATGACTACTTATTCCAAGCCTCCTCTTATTTACTGCATGCTACTTCATTTTGTTTATTGTGTCTGTTCACTTGCTCCACACTATTCATAGTTGTGTAGACCTCTCATGGCCCGTTAGACAGCCGGAGCCTTAGACTCTACTAATTCACACCTTTATGCTTGGCATGTTGCCTTGTCATACTGATCATCTCAATCTGGAGAGGATGGCGAGATAGTCAGAGGTCATGGCCAAAATGAGGATTCCTTCTTTTTGTGTAAAAAATCTAACAGGAGACTAACCTTTACTCAAACAGAAGATCTATCCTGAAAAGTACAGGGTCATGTTCCCACTAACACATCTGCTCTTAGGATCAAGTTCTGGGCAAGGGAGATTTCTGGTAGTTCCCCTACTCCTATGCATCAGAAAGTGGCACAGGGCAACTCCTGTAGGCAACATCAGTGCTCAAATGAAGTTAACCTGCAAGGAAACTGAAATAAGAAATGTGTTCTCTTCCAAACAAGGATCATATTGCAGGAAGTGATGTTTTCCTCCACTAAAACAAGTAGTGGAGGAAAACAAGTGGAGGAAAACAAGTATAACACAAGGAGGACTTGTGTTATAAGTCCATAGCCCATAAGATAAATTCTTGAGCATTTTATTTTGATTCCCAAAAGGCTTTAAATAGCACAAGCTCTGCAGCGCTCTTCTTTTAAGAAGCATTTCTTAGTTTAGGCCCGGGTCATTGTACAGTTTCTTTCCATGCAACTCCTCACACTAGTCTGAGCAATCGCTTTCACTACAGCTTCTGTTGCTTTCAACTCTGAATAGCCTTTTCAAAATCCTGCTTCAGTCTAATTCACCAGGCTGGAGAAATCCAGTCCATCCTTGTCATTTAGAGTCCCAAGCTGCCCAGCCAACTCATTTTTTCTTTAAAAAAAAAACAGACTCACCAAAAAAATGTTTGCTCAGCTACACTTTCCTGTCTAATTACTAGTTGTCCTAATACCATTCCTCAGCTAACACAGATAGCCCCTGATCTCAGTCAAGCACTGTTCACCACTGAGTGCCTGAGCATCGTGTACCAGCAACACCAAGTCAACTTTTCGCTTGCACTGCATTTTCTCTTGTCTCTCCCAAATCACCACACAAACTCAGAAGGGACACATTTTGGATTTGACACAACTGCCTCTGTATTTCCACACAAAGATTTTTCCCAGCCACTTAGTGTTTTGCTTTCTCTCATTCATAATCATCTGAACTATCCACACACAGGTAGAGAGCCCTTTAAGTAAGAATTGGATTCTAACCATGGCTGTTCATTTTATAGTAGCACTGCCAAACAAAGTCTGCTACCAAAGTTCAATACATTCAATTGCTTCTTTGGACTCAGACATAGTTATTTAGTTAATACATGCTGAGTCCACTATAAAGCAGAATGACTGTAACTGTTCCAATGCTCAACTGGTATTTTCATGTCACCTTTCTGTCCTGCCCAGCTCCTGTATATACCATTCCTTCCCAACCACTCCAAGAGGGCTGACAACAGAAGGTACCATTCCATGGTCTCTCTCTACATTAACTTGTCCTTTGCCTTGGGCAAGGGACTTGGGATGGTATTCTTAATTAGAGATCACGAGATCCACTGGAAAGCTGCTGAGGCGGAAAAATAAGAATTTGAGGCATGTCTGAGGGTGGAAGAATGGATGGAACCCCATGAGCGTTCTGTTGCTTCACTTGGAGAGTGAAAGAGAGATCCATAAAATAGTTTCTCAAAATCGCTGGGCTTGGGTGACTGGAACTGGAACTCTTTTGAGGACCCCTTGACTCACGCATCCAAAGGTCATTGGCATGAGGGTTGGTGGTACAGATGTCTTCCCTCAAGTTATCATAGTATAATATGTATCACATTATATAGTGTAATGTGTACGTGTCGTGCTAATTCATAGCTCACCGTTAGCTTTTTCTCCAATGTAAGCATGCACAACTCCAGTTTGAATCAAGACCCCTTTGCAGCACGAATGGCAGGTTAAACCTCACACATACAGACATTTGCTTCCTGAAATCCACTCCCATGCCAGCAGCTGAATTGAGAAAGGTTTGGGGAAAAGGTTTGGTATATGGTTACATCCTTTCTGGATCCTAGACTGCAGTAGACAGTTTCCCATCTCTGCCAGTGAAGACTGGAAGATTACTTAGATCTATGATAACTTCGCATCCCCATGGAAGGATGTTGAAGCCTGTGTTATGCTATTGAGCACGCTAACCCCAACCTTGTAGCTCAATCATTTCAGCTCTAGAGAACATTGGTAGTAAAATTATTCCCATCCTAATTAATTATTTGATTGTGGAGTATTTACCCTTGTAAGATGCCTGCTTCTTTCAATATTCCTGCTTTGGATCCTTCTCAACATGATATATCAGCAAAGGTATTATTAATACAGAGCCTGGTTATAACACTTAAATGGAGCCCCTCTCTTCTTATTACTTGTTTGAACTGATCCAGCTATAATGAAATTGCAAACACAGATACCAAGATTGGCATAAGGTCTTGTTGCAATGATCTACTGCCTTTTTAAAAGTAACAATATCAGTTTCACTTACAAAATGTCATCTATGCTATTAGAATAATTCGTCAGCATATGATACCCATCATCACTAGTTTTCTGTTAATAATTCCGGATGCATTTGAGACACTTCCAGGAGTTTCTCCCTCTTCCATATTTTTACCAATGTCATCATTTTAAATGATGCTGCTACTGATCTTATGAGACTAGCATATTATTTCAAACTTTCAGAGAGGAAAACTCAGAAATACTGCCATTTCTTATCCATTTAACAAAGCAAACCTAGACTGCCATAAGATGCTTTGGATGCCTAGATGACCCTAAATGGCTATAAGATGCTTTGGATTCCCAGTTCCAAGGTCAGAAAAAAGCACCAATCGCAGAGGTGGGGATTTGTGCTCAGACTGCCTTCTCTTTTCTTGACTTCTTGTCATTTTTATGCTGCCCCTCTTTCTCTTCAACATCACTTCTCTGATTCCTCTGTTGCTGGGCAACTCCCAGCCAACACAGAGAAGCTGACCTCCGGAAGAGGTTTACTTTTCATGGTCTGATTCATCAGTCCAAAACCAACTTAAATTTGTCTGTAATTCCAAAAACTGCTCCTGAATTAAAGTGAGGCTCTTGGTCTTATTTGACCCACACTATTTATTTATAATTAGTTCCATCACTCATGGATGAGAGAACACAGTCTATAAAGCAATTTTAAAATATTTATATGAACACAATGTAGTAAAACATGAAGGCATGGCTACAATAATTCCTGCTTAGGTGGATATCTGGAGAAAGGAGATTCCAGAACTGGAAAGTAGGCACTGAATATATTCACCTAGATTATTTTTCCAGCTTTATAAACTGAAAGGCCTATTAGGCAATGGCATCAATTCAATTTTCAACTTGTTTTTCTCTTTTAAACATTCTCTTCCTCCCCTTTGTATTTTGACAGTGAATTATCAACAGCTGGAATGTTCGCTGAAACTTACAAGGTACCATTTTGTAGTTTAACCTGTACTAGTTTGCCACTGTGTCTTTCAACTTGAAAGCATCCTTCCTACACTTATCATTACCTATTTTGTGCCACTTCACAATGAGAAGGATACACCATTTGCCTCAGCTGTGTTGCCAAGGTATAATAAAATGTGTTTATAACCAATTTTATTATTTGCATGCTCTTATTAAAAGGAGCATACCAACTGCTGAGAACACAGTGTTCTTTTAAAAATCCTCATTTTAAAGAGCCAAAATTTGGAGTCAGTATGGGAAAGTATGTAATTTACAAAATTACTGTAATTGCAGCCACTGTTCGACTGAGAAGGTATAAAGCGTTCTGGATTCCTCATCCTTCTATAGCACACTTCCCTCCTCACGATGCCAGGCTTGTCAACACCTATCTCGTATTGCACTTGTGATCATGTAGCCTCAATAACCGATAGACTCAGCTGGTGGCATGGTGCACAAGATGCTTTTTAGATTGCTAATCCATGCCTTAGCATAAAGCTGCTATAGCAGCGAACATATAAAATGGCAAAAAATAATAGAATAAAATTCAAACATTAAATTGCTCAAGCAGCAGCCATTACCCACCACTTGATGGGAAGTAATAAAAAATGATCAATTGCACAACAATGAGGAATGTCTGGGTTAATAAAAAGGGCTTGCCTGACACCAAAAGAACAGCAAAGTCAGCATCAATCGAGTGGGGGAGTGAATTCTGCCAAAACTAAGAATGCCCACTCTCTGGTCACCTTCTGTCCTGAGTCAGTTGATGGGCCTCCAATCATGACTATAAGCGTTGGACACATTTATGTGTAGAAAATGGTCTCTCAGATGGTCTGATCTGAAGCCATGCTGAGTTTTATAGGTAACAGCCAACACTTTGATGGGAAAGGGACCATCAACTGCTTACACACACAACGGCTGGTCCAACTTTTGGTAATCAAGCACTGAACTGAAGCAGTGGTTATATGCAGGGCTGGGGAGGTCTGGTTTCAGTTCCAAAGTTCTGCAAGATGACTGCAAGCCAGGCACTGACTTTCATCTACAGGATAAAAATGGAAAGAAGATAGAATGAGATGAAATGGAGAGAAGGAGAATTGTTTATGCAACACTGAACTCCTTGGAGGAAAAGGCAGGATATACATGGAACAAATAAAATTTGCATTATTGACTCAAGTATTCAAAAAGTTTTCAGAGAATTAGGATTGCTTGAAGAATTTGATCTTTATGAATTCCATGGCTAACTGAGCTGATTGGAACCTTCAGATCTGATGTGCATGTCAGAATATAGCTGTATACTAGCGTTTGTGTTTCCTGAATAAGGGTAAAGGTAAAGGTTTCCCCTTGACATTAGTCCAGTCATGCCTGACTCTAGGGGGCGGTGCTCATCTCCGTTTCCTAGCCGAGGGAGCCAGCGTTTGTCCGCAGACAGTCTCTGTGGTCATGTGGCCGGCATGACTAAACACCGAAGTGCACGGAACGCTGTTACCTGCCCACCGAAGTGGTACCTTTTTATCTACTTGCATTTGCATGCTTTCGAACTGCAAGGTTGGCAG
The DNA here is from genome assembly GCA_023646645.1 of Varanus salvator macromaculatus. Lineage (NCBI taxonomy): Eukaryota > Metazoa > Chordata > Lepidosauria > Squamata > Varanidae > Varanus > Varanus salvator. Next base: position 48,724,143 of record JAIXND010000674.1, on the reverse strand, counting down.
GAGCTGGGACAGTGCACGGGAGCTCACCCCATGTGCAAACTGGCGACCTTTTGATCAACCAGCCCAGCAGCACAGCGGTTTAAACCACTGCACCACCTGCAGTCCCAACTTAAAGTTTAAACAACTTTAAACTTTAAACTTTAAGTTTAAACAACTGTGCCACCTGCAGTTTCCTGAATATTCCAGTGTAATTCTTGGCTCAAAAACATATATATTTAGAAACATGTCTTTAAAGATAAAACACGTATTAAATATATATTTATCTGTAAATTAAGAGAAGATGTGGGGCCTGGGTGGAAACAGGGCAGAACTGATGTATAGGTGAACACATTTGAATGTGGCATGGCTTGGACATCACTCACTGAAATGACACAAAACCCACCTCTTCACTACCACCCCACAACCATTCAGCAGACTAAAATGTATTTCAGTTCAGCTTTTAGTTTTTGCAGGTGGAATGCTTCACAGATACATTCAAGGTGTGTTGGGACTAAATGGTTTAGGTGCCAAGATGTTTTAAGGCACAATATTTTATTTCTTTTTATTTATTTGTTTTTCGATTTATATCCTGCCTTTTTCCTCAAAGGACTCAAGGCAGCTTACATCATTCTCCTCCACCACCTTATCCCCACAACAACCCTGTGAGGTAGGTTGGGCTAAGAGTCTGTGACTGGCCCAAAGTCACCCAGTTGGCTCCATGGCTGAGTGGGGACTAGAACCCAGATCGTCTGAGTCCAGTCCCATGCTCTCAACCACTACACCACACTGGCTCTCTAAAAATGCAATATCATGCATTTTTAAACAGAAATTGTCCCACAGCCCATCCTGGATGGGGCATGCGGGAGGACTTTTTCCAAATCTACCCAACAGTGTCCTCTTATTGATCCCAAAGGGCATCTCCATGTATAAAGATGTGCCCCCAGGTCAAGGCTGCAGAGATACTGGTGTTATTCCTAAAAGCTGATATAGGCATACATTTACATACATCATATGAGAACTTCTTCAGGTGTTGTCCTACCATATTTACAACCAGTGAACTGCTGAATGGCAGGAATAAACAAAAGTTAAATATAAGTTTCCCATCTGTACTCCCTGATTGGATGGTCTAGCTGGTCTTTCTCTGCCAACCAAGTTTCTCTCATGTTGCTGATTTAATAGCATCAACCTGAACCTACTCAAAAGTAAGTCCCATTCAAGTTCAATTAGTTTTAGTCCCAGGCAATTAGGATAAAAAGTCTTATCTGGTTCCTTTTTTATCTCTCATTTATTGCATTTTATGTTTTTAATATGGGAGTAAGCTTGAGGGACTTTTTGAGGGATCAAATGACAGGACAGAAATTTTCTAAAATACTAAATAAAATAAACAATTCCTGTTTATTTCAACTTCCTTTCTCCAACAAAATAGAATTTACATTTGCAAATTGTTTAGGGAATTGACACACTGCTGTAGCTAAGAGAAGGCCGTGCTCCCCAAATCTGCTTTGTTCAAATTGACTGTTGCCTATTGACTTGCACAAAATAATTGGCATTATAATTTTATACCTGTCAAGATCTGACAGGTGCAATTGTCTAATTACAATTTTGTCTGTGGGCGCAGAGGTGCAAAATCGATTTAGCAGCTTTTGTAATGCAAAGGAATCTTCAGTGAAGGTGGTAGATAGAAAAATGAAATACTTTACTATCTGCAGTCGCAGTTTCCCTTTCCCTTTTTAAATATTTGCTTTCATTAGTATAATAAACAGTAGTCCTTTTCTAGTGCACCGGTCACTACCCAGGAGCTCCTGAAATTCCTGAAGATTTTTGGGCTTCAGCTCTGCCATGAGTGATAACAGAGTGATTGATGTTTGGTATTGTTGCTCATGAAGATTGACACAGCTAGTAGATCACAGGCTAAACATCTGGTTTGTTGTAGTTCTGAATCTTGCTGAAGATCTGAGGTATAGGATGAAACGCACAAGGCACCAGAAAATCATTTCAATGGAAATGCCACAGAAGAATATTTCAGTAGATTGCATCTTTCATTTTTATTCTTCTGATCCATCCCATTATGCTTCAGCTTCTACTTGGTTTTTTTAAAAAATTCAAGGGATGAAGGAAGCAGCAAGCTTAAAAGGCTGAACATCTCTGTGTATTGCATTATTTCAATAGATGTATGTTCTGCTGTTCTGAATAAGGTATTGCCCAACATAATCCAACTGTCATTAAAATAGTAATTACATTAAAATGAAATACAAAGTAAGCATCAGCATAAAAGGAAGCATCAGCACAGTAAATCCATATACTAACCATCCGTCAGAAACCAAATGATTGCTAAGAAGAATTGCTTGTTATATGAAAGGCAAGCACTGCCTATGCCAGCCAGGGATGATGTGATTTGTATTCTAACACACACATGTGAGGCACCGAGTTGGGTGACACTGATTTAGGCACTACCACTGAAAAAGGCTGTACCTCTAATTCCTATATATTTGGGTGCATCTCTCATTACTGTACATTTGGTTATTTCTAATTCTTATACCCTACTTCATGGATCACTGCCTTGTCGTGGTGAAGGGGCTTGCGTAGCTCAATGAAGCTATGAGCTATGCCATGCAGGGTCACCCAAGACGGACAGGTCATAGCAGAGAGCTCTGACAAAACGTGATCCACTGGAGAAGGAAATGACAACCCACTCCAGTATCTTTGCCATGAAAAACCCATGGACAGTACCAAAAGGCAAAACGATATGACACTGGAAGATGAGCCCCTCAGGTCGGAAGGTGTCCAATATGCTACTGGGGAAGAGCGGAGGGCTAGTACTAGTAGCGCCAGAAAGAATGAAGTGACTGGGTCAAAGCCGAAAGGACACTCAGTTGCCGATGTATCTGGTGGTGAAAGGAGAGTCCGATGCTGCAACGATCTATATTCCATAGGAACCTGGAATGTAAGATCCATGAATCAAGGCAAGCTGGATGTGGTCAAACAAGAGATGACAAGACTAAACATCAACATCTTAGGAATCAGTGAAGTAAAATGGACAGGAATGGGTGAATTTAATTCAGATGACCACCAGGTGTATTACTGCGGGCAAGAATCCCTCAGAAGAAATGGAGTAGCCTTCATAGTCAATAAAAGAGTAGGAAAAGCAGTACTGGGATACTCAAAAGTCTACAAGCCAGGCTCCAGCAGTATGTGGACCGAGAACTACCAGAAGTACAGGCAGGATTTCAAAGAGGGAGAGAAACTAGAGATCAAATTGCCAACATATGCTGGATCATGGAGAAAGCTAGGGAGTTCCAGAAAAACATCTACTTCTGCTTCATTGACTATGCTAAAGCCTTTGATTGTGTGGATCACAACAAATTGTGGCAAGTTCTTAAAGAGATTGGCATACCAGACCATCTTATTTGTCTCTTGAGAAACCTATATGCAAGAAGCAACAGTGAGAACTGGACATGGAACCACTGATTGGTTCAAAATTGAGAAAGGAGTTCGGCAAGGCTGTATACTGTCACCCTGCCTATTTAACTTATATGCAGAGCATATCATGAGACAGGCAGGGCTAGATAAATCACCAGTTGGAATTAAGATTGCTGGAGGAAATATCAACAACCTCAGATATGCAGATGATACCACTCTCATGGCAGAAAGTGAAGAGGAACTAAAGAGCCTCTTGATGTGGGTGAAGGAGGAGAGCGCAAAAGTTGGCTTGAAACTCAACATTAAGAAAACTAAGATCATGGCATCCAGTCCGCTCACTTCCTGGCAAATAGATGGGGAAGAAATGGAGGTAGTGACAGATTTTATTTTCCTGAGCTCCAAGATCACTGCAGACAGGGACTGCAGCCAAGAAATTAAAAGACGCTTGCTCCTGGGGAGGAAAGCTATGGCAAATCTAGACAGCATACTAAAAAGCAGAGACATCACCCTGCCAACAAAAGTGCATATAGTCAAGGCTATGGTTTTCCCAGTTGCAATGTATGGCTGTGAAAGCTGGACCATAAGGAGGGCTGAGTGCAAAAGAATTGAGACCTTTGAATTGTGGTGCTGGAGGAGACTCCTGTGAGTCCCTTGGACGGCAAGGCGATCAAACTGGTCAGTCCTAGAGGAGATCAACCCTGACTGCTCTTTAGAAGGCCAGATCCTGAAGATGAAACTCAAATACTTTGGCCACCTAATGAGAAGGAAGGACTCCCTGGAGAAGAGCTTCATGCTGGGAACAATAGATGGCAAAAGAAGAAGGGGACGGCAGAGGATGAGGTGGCTGGATGGAGTCACTGAAGCAGTTGGTGTGAGCTTGAGTGGACTCCAGGGGATGGTGGAGGGCAGGAAGGAAGGCCTGGAGGAATGTTGTCCATGGGGTCGCAATGGGTCAGACATGACTTCGCAACTAACAACAACAACAATGCTTATACCAGTCATAATACCTGAGAAGGTTCATATTGGAGAAAGAAATTCTTAAGGCATCCCTGCCTTAGACCAGATATTGCTTTAATGCTCAAAATGAAGATGCAAGTGGACAGTAAAGTCAGACATGCTATTAACTGATATCAGTGAATTGGCTATGAAACAGTGACTGCATTCACATATCACAGCAAAAAGCCTTGCTTGTACTCGAGGGCTCAGGGATTTTGCCTAGACCTACTAGTCAGATGGTCATATAGTTTCCACACTCCCCTCTCCATCTTCCCACCCTCACCATGCATCCCAAGAGCCCCTGCAAGCAAAATCCCCTTCTGTATTGCATTGCTCCCTGTCAACCTCAGCTGTCCCTGACCGGTCTGCTGAGGTTTTGCAGTGAGGGGAGGGATCTTTCTTCCTCCTCCCAAGTGCACTTCCATTTCTGTAGTGCTACCTAGCCACTCCAGCTCCAAAAGGGTTTTTATTAAATTAAAATAATAAAAACCTGTGATTCTTCCCCTTTTCCTCTGTGCATTCGCCTACTTTCTTCCTGTCTCCGAGAGTAAGCAAGGCGATGGGAACATTGCTTAGCCAATCGGAATAAAGTTACTGATGATGTGCGTGTTGCTAAAATGTTGTAGATAATAGAGACAGGGTGCCCAGAACAGCTTCTTTTCACAGCCATTCTCTCCATGAGACTCTATGGTATTTCTTTACCATCAGTGGTAAAATGGATCTCTCAGGTTCAGATACCATGAAAAACTGTAGTGAAGTGTAGAGACCTCACAATAAACCAATGTATATCTCCGTGGTTTTTGGAAACCAAAACTCCATGACTGAGATACAAGAACAAGACAGACCAATGAGGGTAATAAATCACCATGGCTTCTCAAGACATACGAACCCTGCCAATGTGTGGTTGAGGATCAAATTAGATACTCATCAGGACCTGATACCTTGGATACATCCAAACTCTACCAGTATCCTCAAATGTTCTTGAAAACATGCTTTGGTCCCCTTATAATTATGGAGAACATAAAAGACGGGGCTTCATCTGAGTAAAAACACATTATGTCAAACCACAAGTAAATGCATAGGGTTCTACAGCAGCAAACATTCACTTCATGTGCCGTGGGGGTTGCAGCTGAGTTCATCCTTTGCAGAAGGCTGCTGGGACATCCACAACAAGACCAGTACACACAAGTGACAAAGCTTATAGCTTCTGGGCTAGATGATTCTGATTTTAGCTCTAAAGAAGAGGACAGAGCAATCTTATGGCCCCTGGACACCATCAAAGGGAAGGACAGGACTTTGAATACCCAACGCCAAGGTCACAGACAGTGCTTTGACCTCAGAGCTAGAGATTATAGCTATGTCCTGCTTCCCTGTCTCTTCAAAACCAGAAAATAAACAACTGTGTGGGCTGGTAAAGCAAGCTCACAAAGGGGTTGAAGAATGTTCCAACAGAGGGGAGGGGAGGGGAGGGGAGGGGAGGGGAGGGGAGGGGAGCAGACCAGATACAAAGTATCCTGGAGCCACTCAGGTTTTCCTCCCCTCTGAGATGCCTCAGCTAGAGGGCTGAAAATGAGAGTTGTGCAAAACGACAGGAGAAACAAAGATGATTGCTGCCATTTCTTCCATGTTCACTGGATTCCTCTAATCAACATAAGCACATAAGAAAAGCTGTGCTGGATCAGACCCAAGAGCAAACCAGTGGCCACATGTTGCCACAAACAGGACATGAGTGCAACAGCACTGTCCTGCCCATGCTCCCCAGCAAATGGTGGACATAGGCATACTGCCCCTGATACTGCAGTTTGTGGGCTTATGGCCATCCCAGCTGGACTGTGTGCAATGTGCCATTTTGCAAATACTGTTCTCTTTCCTGGATGTTTAGAATATTATATATCTTCTGTGTGGTTGGGGACTGGCTGCTTGGTTAATGCATACAATCCATGCTTGATTAGAATTAATTCAGCTTTGAAGCTTACTACTGTTCCCATCTTGATGCATGAGCATCCCATGCTTGCTTAGAGTTCTTCTAAATGCTGGCTTTGAAGGGCCCTGTATGTTGTCGCAGATTGAATATTCACAGTGACAGTGGGTTTGAAAATGCTAACATAACAGCTGCTGCCATTTCAACCTTGTACAAGTCACATCAAATGAAAGGAAGGGATTATTAAAAGCTGAAAAGAACAACCTGGGAAACAGACAGAATGTTTAAATAAAGCTGAGCAAGCAGACAGGTCAAGAAAATAAAGGTCAGGAAAGATCAGTTTGATCTCATAATATAAGCTACTGTGATAACTGAACATAGGGAAATAATGATGTTTCTGTCAAATGTGGTTTCATGTCAGAGGCCAATGATAGCTAAATCCAGTAATTTTAGTGTTTTATCTTAAATATTCATAGTATTTTGTCTTTAGGCATAAAGACCTGTGAGAGATCCTTAAATATACCAAAAGCATTTCATATATCAACTCCCAAAGAGCAGACTAGATGGTACAAGCAGAGGAGGATGGTGATTCCAACGTCAGTTGGGGCTCCTTATCTATTCCTGCTATTCTTTGCAGCTTTATAGAAGCAATCCAATACAATACATTTTGGGGATGGCATTCAGCCGCATGGATGCATCTACAGAACACAAAAGAAAATCTTCAGTCTTCAAAACTTCAGTGGAAGAGTGTCACTGGCATAGGAGTCACCAGCCTCACCTGGCTACTAGTATCACATGAGGCTCTGCCAGGTGCCACCACCTGAATGAGAAAAACCCAAGTCCCTTAGCATCACAGCCAAACTCCCTCAGAACCAAACCAGAGTTAACGTGAAATCAAAAGGAAATGGACTTGGAAAGCATTCCCAGGTGAAAATCATGCCCTGAATCAGTATTAATACCTCAAAAATAGGACTTGAACCTTAGGCTTCAGAAGAGTCAAAGGCTGAGAGAACATTTTTTCCTGGGATTCTGTTAAACAAGTTACTCTCCATGTGAAACCTGAGCTTGCACCACATTGGGAGAAAACTTTACAAATTCAGCAAGCCAAAATGTGCACTGGGACAGGATTTGTTCTGTTCACAAAGCAATTCAACAAAGAATGGTTAAAGATGAAGCTCAGAACATGGAGCCGAAAGGGTAGTTCTAAAATTAGTTAAGGTTACGGTTCAGTGAGGCTGCCCATAATCCTCCAGACTTGGAACATTATGGGCACACCGTGCATGCAGAAGGAATGTGGAGGCCAAAGTCACCTTCATGCATGTCCCTCACTTAGCTGGTCTTGAAGTAGGCAGGTAGGTGCTACCTGGATACCTCTGGCATCACCCTCATGAGTTGCCCTTGGAATCGCAACTGGTATGGTTCTCCCAGCTGTGTGGGCAGAGAGAGGGTACTCCAAGTTTGGAGTCCTAGCTCTGACTTCCAAACATTTTCCTAAAAATCCTATACTTGCCTGAACTCTGCCTAGCAGCCATAAGATTGCAATGCCTGTCAGTTCAGATAAACACTCCAAATATGTATGACATCTGTCGAGTTTATTCACATACGAATGGACATGTGCTTAGAATTACTGCACATCCAAGAGAAACTTAACAGACCTAGGATTGCCCCTATATGAAGAAGTGTGATAACCTGCAGAATTAAAGCACCCTCATCCCATCATAAGGCCCCGTGACTGTGCTCCTTCCCTACACCAAAGTACCAGGTATTTTCACTCCCACTGGTTTCACGGGGAGGGGGGAAACAAATGACCACTGCCAGGGAAACAAGGAAGTCTGCCAGCTCCTCCCTATCTACCCTGGCTGGTGATATGCCACCTCTCCCCTCTTCAAACTGCTTAGTTATTTCATTAAAGGCATTTCAGGTGGTGCTCACAGAAGTGATCACAAAGATTTTTCAAACAGCAACTGCATTTCAGAAAAAAAATGAAGGCAATTTTATGAATTTAAAATGACAGCAATAGGCTGAAATTGCAGCTGCGAACCATAAAAACAATACAGCAGCAGGCTAGAAGCAAATACACAACAGAACAACATAAAAGCAGAGCAAACACCCCAGCCCCACTAGATATCAAGATAAACAAAACAGCTCTTCACCGGCATCTAAACCGTGACAATGTAGGGGCTGATATAACGGATGAGGGGAGGGAGGTCCAAGGAAGAGGCAACCCAAGTGAGTTGGTAGCAACGACTCGGTAGCCATCTCTACCAAGGCAGAGAAATGCAGAGATGGACTTCTAATGGTCACCTTACTAAACAGGCAGTTTCATAGGGGAGCAAGCACTCTTTCAGATAAGCAGGCTCCACACTGAATGCATTATAAATCAGAACCAGTGTTCTAAGCCTAAGCCTAAGCCTAAACCTAAACCCAAACCTAAACCTAAGCCTAAGCCCAGCCAGTGTTGTTCGTTGAGTGCTATTAATTTATTATTTATTTGTTAGTCGTATCTATTTTCATCTAACAAATTTATTTATTTGTTAGATATATATAGCACCCGACTGGCAAATACATGGTGGGAGGTTACAATCATTAAAACAAACAGTAGCTGCTGCTGCAATAAATTAGAATTAAACTATAACAAAAGCACTAGACTAATAAAATATTACGGATGACAACAAATTTAAAACATTGAGGAGCCCCAGTAAAATTAATACAGCAATAGATTAAAGGTTAGAAGCCTGCTTAAAAGGGAAGTCTAAACCTGGCATCCAAATGTAAACAGGGAGATGCCAGGCAAACCTGGGAAAGGTGTTTCAGAGACTGGGGGTGGTGGCACTACTGAGAAGTTTCTTTTCCTGGAAGCCACTCATCACCCCATCACTGGGTTGACACCCAGAGAAGGAACCCCAAAGACAATCTGAGCAAGTGGGCTTGGAAGTACTATGAAAATATGATCTCTAGCACAAGCTCCATAAAGAGCTTGGCTGCCATATTCCGAACCACTGGAAGATTCCATTTGTCACATGCAGACAGAGAAAATGAGAATCAGACTCCGTCCACACCATTCCTCCATTTTGAATTCAAGTGGTACTTATATTTTCACTGCATTAGCTAAATAATCAATCTCACCAGATACTCTGTTTTTTAATATTGTCATTTTATTTCAAAATTAAATTTCAAATATTAGAAACAGAGAAACAGAAAAAAGTGAGTCAGAAGGGGTCTCCCAGGCCATCTAGTCTGACCCCCGGCTCCAGCCGGCTCCACTCATGTAATCCCCAACATGTGGTTGTTCAACATCATCTAAGGACAACCCAGCTAAAGCAAATGGTAGAGCGATTGCACAGGGGAGTTGGAATCCTTGTGCAATTGTATGCAAATACTGTATCTCTATATGGCTTTAGCCAAGAGAACCTTACAAGATCTCTTCCAACTCTGTAAGTCCTGAAACCTCCCTCCGATCAAAAGTGAGGCACAGTGGATCTAACAACATGCATGATCATGCTGATTATATGTACTGATAATCCTCATGTGGATTCTTATGTAGCCAAAGCAGCACCATCCATGCACAAGAGTTCGGAAGACCCAAAACATCACAGTGACTGCGCCTGCCCTGGGTTATCACAGGATGCAAAAAGCGTGAGAAAGACGAAAACTGGGAAAGCACAAATGGAATGGAGCATCCTGAGAAAGGCCTGAGCTAGAACTCTGAAGAGGAATACTCTGCACTGCAACATTTTCCTCCTGGTCCCACTGTTCTATTACTTTCACCTGACATTTTAATTTCATATATAATAACACTGACACAAACCACCGACAATAAAAATTCACATTTGCCTGGCAGGTGGTAGCCTCCACTTTCAAAGTGTTTACTGTCTGCCTGAAATGTAACCGACATGACAGTTCATGTTTTACTTTTAAAAGTTGTTTGCTTTGCAGTAGCACGGCGCCTGGTTTATACTGTCAAATTCCTTCACATGACTGTGGGCACAGGGCATGGCCACAAGGAGAAGAGCTAGCATGAACTGCGATGAACCAAAGAATCATCTCATCAATATTTCAGCAGAAATATAGGGAGCTGTGAGGCACGAAATACCCCTGAGAGCCTCCCACAAACATATGTCTAGTTTAACAAGCCCTCCCACAAACATTTGCTGTGCCTATTTGTGTCTATTAAGAGAAAAAAGCAAAGGATCAGAAATTTTCCTGCCTTTCCAACCCCTTCCACAGGAAGATGGAAAATGTCCCAGCACTACCTTAGAAATGAGGTGGCACAAAGCAGAGAGCAACACCCAGGTCTCTAGGCCATTTATGTGATTGCAGCTGAAATTTTTCCAGCAGTCATGATCTCAGGATGTTGCCAGTTTTCCATATTTACAGCTTAGTTCAGGATCCATTTTTCTCCCCGTAATCTGGATGTGTGCAAGCTTTACTACATGGACTACTTACGGTCCCCCAGTGAGTTTTCTGCAGTCCCACTGTGACCCTCCATCAAATTTCCTGCTGATTTTGCCACTGCCAAATTTACCACCAATTCTGCCTCCAACAAATTTTACTCTGCAGCTATGCCCTGCTGGTCCAGGTAGCCAAAACAATCCTAGCTAAGGTGCAGGTTTAGTTTCTTCCAGTCTTCCATCAGGCCCTCCAAATATAGCCAGACAGGCTCATTCTGTTCCCGCCACTCTCTATGCACAGTCAAGTTCTGTTTCTGGGATGACACTCTAGGAACCGGTCTCAGAGGGCCTGCATCTAAATGCTGCAGCCCAAGGTATCTTCTAGGCAGCATCCTCTATGACCCTTTGAGAGTCCCATTGGTGGTACTCTTAGCAGGACAGAGACAAGAGGACACTGGTCAAAACATAAGCTGGAAAGCAGATGGTGAAAGTGGAGCAGTGGGTTTGCAAGCATGTGAGAGGGAGCAAGTGTTCAAGGGAGAGAGTGCTTGCTTGTATATGTGCAACCCCAGCCCTGATTTGCACTAACCCCTCGGTGCCAAACATGATAAGCAGCATTAAGGCGCACATCCTCATAAAAGGTTGCATCCATGGAGAAATTTGACCATCTGTTAAAAGGGCTGCCAACTTTTGTGGGGTTTCCAATAGCTGTGCCAGTTATCAGCAGCTGGATCTGCAACATTTCACTGGCGATTGCATTTATTTCCAAGCCAGAAACTGGGAAATTCGGCAACCTTAGACCCCAGTCAGAAAACAGTTAATCTGATTCTTTATGACCCAGCTAGCAGTGGACTTCATATCCACAATGGTAGTCCGAGGTTTTACACCAGCTCTTGAGTTCTATTAAAGGAAAATGCCAGAAGGAAACTACCCTGTGACCGCATAATACAAAGTATACATCCCACAAGCCATCCAATTTTTATGCCTGAAAGCAGCTGTGAATTATTTCTGGCTATCTAATTAAATGTGCGCAGGTGGTTCATTCTACAGTGCTAGGAAAAGGCCATTGCTGGTCTTCGCGCACATACGCACCTGATTCCAAGGAAGGCTCAAACTGTGTTGAGGCTTTGCCTGAATGGCTTTAACTTCCATTTGGGGAAAGACGATGACACGGGGGGCGGGGGGAGCTTGTGTGTGTAAATGTGTAAATAATAGAGCTGACAGAGCTGTGGTGAAAAGGTAGCCTAACTGAGTCAACAGACTCTTGGTGCGGCAGGATGAATTGCAAATTGCTTCAGCGCCTGAAATCTTTATACAGAATTATATTCAGGGTGAGTTGAAGCTTAGCTGCCTTGGTGTTGTTAATCATGTAGATAGCATGTTCATATGTGAGTGACAACTTTCATCTCATTTCTCCTAACAACAGCCCTAGAAGTGATGTCACCGTTGCTCCTATTTTGTGGATGAGAACCCAAGCGGAAGAGCAAAGCTTTTTGTTCTCAGCACATCCAAGGCTAGTCTGGCATTGAAACTCATATCAGTGTTCCACACTCTGGCTTCCAGGCCACGGGGCTGTCAGGCACCAGTCTTGGTGGTAACTGTGGTGATTTATACATATTCTTGCAGCAGCTGCCATGGTTTTATTGAAAGGACAACATGCCAAAAGAAGAGGCTTTTTCTCTCTGTGGTATATTCCAGGGCAATGCTGCAATGATCGTTTTGGTACAGGGGAGCCACAATGTCCTTCATGTGACTCCTGTCAATTGTGCTTGTGACAACATGCAGCTGGCCCAAATACAAATGACTGCTCTATCTGCTCCTTCACACACTCACACACACATGCAGCGAAAGTGGCAGAAAATACTGTGGCATCTTAAATACTAACAAATTCGTTGTGGCTTGAACTCTTGCTGATTATTTCTTCGGCGGCATGGAGGGCTATGGTTTGTATGGAGGAGGGGACTGTAACCTGTGTGGTGAGCAGGCAATTAAATGCCACCATGGAAACTTGTTGAAGGGTGGAAAATCAGGCAAATGAATAAGGCCGCAATCCTATAGTATATGCACTTACCTGGGAGTATGTGCCATTAAACCCTGTTCAGCTTACCTCTGAATAAACATGCAGACATTTCACTAAGAGGAATGTGAAAGGAATAGTCTCTCTCAAAATAGGCCTTAGGAAGGAATGAAGTGCTGTGGTCCAGCCACAATCTGAATACCAAAGAGCCTGGTTTCATTCCCTGCCATCGCTAGCAAAAAAGAGTGGGTGTTGGGTGCTGGGAAAAAGGAAAGATCTTTCTCTGCTTGGGGCCCTACTCCAGTAGGAGTAGATCAGCATCGCCCACCCCGGTGGCCTCCAACTCCCTGCAGGTCCAAAGGCCATCAGTTCTGGGAAGTGTAGTCAAGAACATTTGAAGGAGACCAGTTTGGGGCTGCCTAAAATATACCAAAAAAAGAGCATTCCTGCCAAAAATGCCAGTTGCCAATTTCTATTGCCAGTCCTAACATGCTTAGGTGATAAATCCATGCCATGACAAAAGCATTCTGAACACAGACTTGGCTTAATTTTACATCTGCATCAGTACATTTATGCTGTTTTTGGTGGGGTGTGGCCTTAGCAAACATTTGGCTTCCCATGTCATACCCATGAAAATTAATGACGTTTGTTGAGCATGGCTGAAGTCAGGTGTGAGAAGCTGACTTAGCCTCATCCATGCTAAAAGCTGCTCCGCTCTCGCTCTCCTCACACAAATTCAATTAAGTGGGAGTGAAAATTTAATTACTGCTGTTCACCAATTTTGCATTTGTGATCAAATAAAAGAGCTTTTGTAGGGTTTATACTCTCCTGCTGCATGGGAAAGGGTGATAAGTGTTAGATAAACCAAGCCAGAAATTAGAGTGCAGTTATAATTATTTTTTGTTGTGTCTGATGAAGAGGACTTGTGTGAAGTTTCTTGCTTGCTTGCTTGCTTGCTTTCATACATGGTGGGGAGGGAATATCTGCCAAGTGGTCCAGATGTTCTATGCAGCCTAAATTCACAAGTGAAGAATCCTTAGCAATCTTCCAAAATCCTTCTATCTCTCTCAAAGCAAAGCTTCCAAGGGGCTTTCAAATTTAGCTAGGAAAATAAACAGTGAACAACCAGGCTATAGATATCTTTTCTTTCTTTCCTACTTACTTTTTTGAATATTATGAATTGGCATCATTGCTGCATTAGCAGGCAAGCTACAACCAGTGCTACAGACTCCATAGGTAGAACAGTTGGCAAAGATCTGTTTGATCTAAAACTGTGTGCAAACATCCAAGGAACTTTATGCCTAACCATCTTCTTTCCATCTGTTTCATACCTGAAACCTTCCTTGGTGCAAGAAACAAAATTATTCTGCTTCTTTTGCTGTACCATCAGTGAATATTGAAAATTCCCTATAGATAGAAATATGGCCTCTGCCTTCCTGTCATGCTAAACCATATTCTGAGTTACACCGAAATTGCAAAGAGCACAGGAGGTGAAGTTACAACTTCCTCTCTGAGATAATTACACAGCAGCTCGGGTTGCCAACCTTTTAATGACAGGACTCATGTGCCTGTAATGACTCCCTGTTGAACACTTTTTTCCTGGCAGGCAGATAAAGTGATTTGGAAAGTTCCACCTGATGAAATGCTGCCTGTTATACATCTGTTACAAACACACAGAGATCGGGGTGCGGGGAATCAATAAAAGCCTTAGACAGCAACCAGCTCTGCATAAATGGAATCAATCTTTGATAGGCAATTCAGTCATTAAACACAACCTCTCCCTCTCTCACACACAGACACACAAATGTGCACACACAGACACACACACAGAGAGAGAGAGAGAGAGAGAGCGCAAATTACATTAGTCTGGGTTCATAGTGTCATTGGGACAAGTGATGGGGCAAACATTCATGGCCGTTGGAATGAGCTTGAAGTTCCCCAAATGCACCAGGACTGACGTACCACCTCAAGAGCCCATGCACTGCCCTGAAACCACTGTCCAGACAGACATCGACCCCCTTACCCCCATTCCTTAACTCCTTCAACAGGTTGTCTAGTGAACTGTGCACCCAGTGGGGATGTGAAGTGCTAAATTCACATGTGAATTTATACTCTTCCAAGTGCAGTTACAAATACACAAGTCCAGAATGACTGCAGGAAAGGGGCATGGCCGTCCTTCCAGGTAATTCCGCTGCCCACACATCGGATTGGCAGGGGTGGGCACCCCAGATGCTTTCAGCACCAAGGGCAGCTCCCTTTCTTGCTCTGTCTCCAAAATAACATCCTGTAACTCACATGTCTACGAGAGAGAACAAAAGATTATTGGTAAGCGAGGAGGTGTAGTACTTATCTATATAAGGAAACCAGAGCTATTTCTGGATCCTTGATAAAGCAAAGAATGTGGCCAGGGACATGTGGCCACTGACCTTCCAGGTCTTCCAGCTCTGCTCGTCTCTTCCTGTCCAACCCCCAGATGCACAATAATACTTAGCATTTCCAGCTCTCAGAGTCTGGGCTGAAGAATCAGGGATTTCACATTCTTTCTCAGGAAGAAGAAAATGTCAGGTGGCAGAGACTGAATGAAGTGTGTGTGCGTGTGTGGGGGGGTGGGGAGAGTTTGGTTTTGGCACTTGCTTTGCCAGCCCTTGTACATTAGCCAGCTTGGCCAGGCTCTTCCTGTGACCAGGCATGCTACGATCAAAGACCACGAGGGTCAACACTAGATTGACTAGACTCCAGCTCCTGATCGGCCAGGAACTGCCCCTCCTCCAAACCAGACTCCACCCACCCGCCCCGCACTCTGAGCCATGACAGTTTGCATTTGAAGTCTCCACAGGCCCACTGGGGCATTTCAGCTATGCTGGATGCCAACGCAACCAGACAGAAGCTACACTGTGAACAGACGGCTGGGATGGGTAGAGCAGAGGGCGAATTTCTGGCTGGTTTGGACTTCAACTCCCAGCTTTCCTGGGCTGTCCTGGCAGGGGCTTCTGGGAGCTGGAGGCCCTGCTCCATAGAAGGTTGGCCCCACCCAAGCCTGCTCTGCCCGCCGCCTGCAAAGAACAGCAGCAATGATCTTCCCGGTTCCAGCCATCATGACACATGACATCGGCCATAAAATGTGACTCGTGACTATCTGTCTGCCATCAGACAAGCTGTCTCATGAATGTCTCCCCAGCGAATGCCATTTACAAGCATGTCAGAGAAAATCGACCGTCTATCATTGCTATGGCCTCAGCTTGCTAGCAAGCTCTCTTCTGGGTCATCCTTTGTTGTTGCTGTTTTTAAAGTGTGTGTAAAAATAAGTTATGCTGACTATTAAGACTCCGAAGCCTTGAAAGACAAGTCATCTCACAGGAAAGCAGCAAACTGCCCTCCAAGCTCAAATTGAGCAACCCTTCCATCTTCCTTCGCAATCTTCCTGTACACGTTAGCCTTAAAAGAGACATTAGAAGGCTTAATGGAACCCTGGAAGCTCGGCTTCCCCAACGACTTAATGATTTATCTTCCCTGTCCCTGCAGTTCCGAAAGATGTTCTTCAGGTGTGAGCGCATTTCTTGTCTTGCCTGGCATGTTGCCGGTGCAGAATGGGCTTGACCCAGGGTTTCTGAGTGGAGCAAGGTGAACAGGCAGCCTTTCTAGATTAACCCTCATCAGATGAGAGGCGGATTCAATATGGCAGCAAGTAGAAAGGATTGTGGGGCACAAGGTGGAGGTGCCTGGGATGAATGAAGCCTTCAGGCTATTTTCAGGCTGTGTCATTTTTACATAGAGTCACTTATAACTCTGTTCTATCAGATCAATTCTTGTCATAAGTCCAGGAACTGTATTATTTAGCTGCACCTATTATAAATGTTCTCAAATTATTCTAATTTTAATTTTGATGACACAAGATGGAAGAGCCTCTTAAAAGTGGGGGAACATTCAGGTTAGGGGATTTCTGTGCAGCTCTCCACAAAGCAATGCTTTGTGCCCAAAACTAAAAAAAAAAAAACCCCAACCCTTCCATGTTTATTTTTTATGATTTGATACCTGCTTTAACAACACATGTCCATGTCAAATATGCCAATTCAGACGTAAATTGAATGATACAAAAGTTTAGATGAGCTTCAAGTAAGAGTCCCATGTGCTTCTTCTGACCACAACATGGTGTGGGAAAAGGCATGCACAAAACAAGACGCAGCCCTTGTTTTAACTCTTTAGGGTATCCTCTTTCTCCAAGGTAGGGCATACCCTGCTGGAAAACTAATTCGATGTGGTTGGGCAGACACCATTAGATCAGCTGTCAGAAGCTGACTCAGACAACTGAGGCTTTCAATATTCCTTTCCATCATTTTAAAAAGAAAAGCGTTTTCTCCGTTTTTTACAGCAAATGATTCATTTAAAAGTACATTTGTCTTTAAAACGGTGCCACATCCCATTAACAGTAATTTATTACTCTGTGACAAATCCACCACTAATGATATGAAAAGGACTTATTAATACATCAAATGTTTAAATTTTCTAATATTTTACAGCCCTATTTAGAGGAAAGAGTGAGTACAGAAGATTAATACCACTTTGATTCTGAATGAGGCAGCCTTCAGGCTTTGCAAGCATGGTGCGGTTCCTATTCCCCAGGGGCTGTAATGTTTGCAAGGGTCATCCATGTGTAGCAGCCGGATCACATGGAAGTGTCTGGACTTGTATCCATGGCCTCAAGAAGTGACTTGGCTGGCATGTAAAGTCACCATATAACCACACCAATTTACACTGGCATCCTAGAAGACAGAATGCAGTTCTGCTTGCGCTCCTGAAGGGGTGCGCACAGCAATATAAGGATGTGCATCTGTCATTCCAATTTGCATGTCCCCTGCAGAAAACACCAGGGTAAGGCTGATGCAGGCTCAGCAACTACATAGCTGAGGAACTGCTCTTAGAGAGCAGTATGTGTCCTGGATGCTTTTCTTGTGTACGGCACTCTAAAGGGTACATTGAGCCCCTTCTAGGGTAATCTATGCAAGGACTGCAGTTTGACCTCTAGGTCAGAGGTGGACAACCTTTGGGGGCCGTGGGCAACTTTGGAAATTTGAGAAGCTGTCCTGGAGGTCTCCAAGATTTGGCTACCATGACAGGTGTAGCAGAAGTCAAGCAACCTTCCCAAAAGACTGAGCCCAAGGCAGAGGTGCAGTTTGAGCCCCAATGCACTAAGCAATTCCATCAAACCCATAGTTTTCAGCACTAGCAGAAACCAGCAGCTGAGAAGGACATCTGCTTGTTTGAGGTTTTTAAAAGTGGAATGGGTAAGTAACCATGACAAGTGTTTGGGAGAGCATTAGTGCCAGTGGACACCACATTGCCTACCCCTGAGCTAATTCACAATCACAAATTTCAGAGATGATGGTGCATATCACAGCTGGACAACCCTCTTTATCTGCAGAACCCACTGAAGGTCACAAGCCTTGTCTACCACTGCCAGAAAGTTCACTGCAAAGCCACACCCAGCCATGCACACAATTTTAGAAGGAAAAAAGCACACTAGGAGCATGTGTCTTCCCTGCTTAAAAGCAGAATTGTGCTTGCAGAAAGCTTCCAGGAGCATGGTTCTCCTTCCAAATAAGGCACATAATCTCTAAACCTTGTTTTCTTCCCAAATCGCTGCCTTTTTGCCAGCAAGGCAGCAAATTTGATGGTGGCAGCAGCATGTGGCACAAAAAATGGCCAAACCATGGGCTAGTCGTTGTGAAGTCCTGGTACACACTATTTGTTCACAGGAAAGAAATTCCACACGTGTCACTGGATTGGATCCAGGCTCAATCATGCTTTGTGTGCATCCACTGAAATCAATAAAAGGTAAATTGGTTATGACTAACTTAAGGCCCATGTATTTTAATGGGTCTACATTAAGCCCGACTGGGCAGGATTCAAGCCACTGTGTGTTGCAGATGGCTCGTCCCGATGGATTTTTCGAGAAGGACTTTAGTGCCCACCATTATCACTTCACCATTTGCCATGCTGCATCAGCAACAAGTGAGACCCTTGGTCCATCCAGCCCAGCGATGTCCACATGGACTGTCAGCATCCCTCTCCAGGATTTCAGGTATGGCTTATTCCATCTATACCAGATATTTAAATCAATTTCAAATTTAAACAAATTTATTGCATTATATACCACCCCAATATGGTTTACAGACATTGGTTTCCAGACATTAAAACTCCAAGTACAATATCCAATCCTAAACAAAATAAATTGGCTACACCACGACTGAGTAAAAAATGGCATGGTTAAAATGAATTAAATGAATAAATATACAATTAAAATTAATTAGCTTTAAAATATTGGTCAAATAAAAAGGTCTTGACCTGGCACCAAAAAGCATATAATGACGGCGGATTCCATAGTCAGGGCACCACCACAGAGAAAGCTCTCCTCCAAGTGCTCGGTCTCCTAGCCCCTTTCAAAGAGGGTTCCCGGAGGAGGGCCTCCGCTGCTGATCTTAGGGGGTGGGAGGGCATATAGGGAAAAGGGCCTTCCTTTAGGTTCCTTCAGATGCTGGGTGCTAAACTCAGGGCCTTCCCTGTACACAGCACGTGCCCTACCTCTGCGCTGCAGGCCTTCCCCCAGATTTGCTCAAACATCCGAGCAGCATTAACTACTCAAATAACCAGCTCTGTGGAAAAAACATTACTTCACAGGCAAGCGGATGCCATTTATACCAACTGGAAAAGCCAGTTAAGTACAAAGACCATCATGCAGTAGGATAGGGTTTACACCAAACCGCTGCTCTGAGAATGCTCCATCCCTCTCACTCAGAGGAAAGTGGAAGGCCCTGGTCAAACCCTTCTGCAAAGGTTTTCCTTCTTTGTCACTGTGCAGAAATCCCTCTCAGTCTCTGATGCACAGTCTCCTACGCTTAAAATCAAAAGCTTTTCTTACCACCAGGTTTCCTTCACCAAACATCAAATAAATTCTCAGAGACAAGCTAAAATCTGATAGTCTCCAGAAGTATTTTCTTATGACATTAAAATGATTCTTAAAAGCTTTAAAACAGGATGTATAATTCTCCTGTCGCGGCCTTTAACTAACAGGCATTAGTAATGCGTTGTAGCACAATTTTGGTCAGCAGGGAGTTACAGGTTTTCAATTATAGCCTATTAAATTATAACTGGCTTCTAGTGTGTGATTTAATTGATCATGTCACAGTACCTTGCATAGAATGGGAGCCTCTTCAAAGAGGGCTCTGACCTTTCTGCATGGCTGGGCACATCTGCAATGGCGAAAGAGTGCCCTGGGTGCGCCCAGAGCATGGCTGCTGTGGTTCATTCACAGCGTGGCTGGTGCGGCTGGTGTCGCGCATGTGCGCTCGGATGAGATTCCCAGGCATGCACAAGAGATGGAGGGCTTTACTGGGAATGACGGCTCAGACACGGAGGAGGGGGAGTGGATAGCTGACCAGCAGCGGCTCAGTGTTCTCACTCTGATATTGGAGTTGTTGAGACTAGCAAGGCCCCGGCTGCCCAAACTCTCCCATTGAGAGACAGCCCGAGACAGCTCTGCATCACAGCACTTCAAGGACAATCACAGAGCCCGCTCTGCCTCCTGGTTGTGGGAAGGAAGCCAGCGGGGAGCAGGCTGGGGAGGGGTTCTCGGGAGGAGAACTTGACACCCCAGGAGACATGGATGCAAGGGCCCTTCGACATGCCTGCCAGCTAGACCGATCAGGGGCTCAATGGGAAGAACACTGGCGGGCCTGCTTCCATAGCACACCCCCGGCCCCAAAGGGTTCATAAGCAGAGCTTTGAGTGAAGGGGGGCAGAGCGAGGGGTCACCTTTCCACCTGGAGTGCGTGTTTTGAGGCTTGTGAATATGTTGACTTCCACATGGAATAAAGTCTCTTCCAATGATTGCTGAAGTGCCTGTCTTGTTTGAGAGGGAATGCCTAGCTCATAACAGCTGGTCACAAGACACTCTTTTCCTCAAAGGCAACTCCATGAGACCAAAACAAAAGTAAGCTGTGCAAGGATGTTGTGTGGGCTGCCTTGGGGTTCCAAACTGGCTCTCTGGATTTTTCCAGAAGGCCACACCTGCTTCCCCGGATTGTCAGAGGGTTCCTGCTCCTCCCACAACCACAACCACCCCTCATTTGGTGGTTTCCTGCTTTCCTCCCTTTGCTTTTGGCCCTGCTCATCATGAGCATACGATCCCCAGAGGTTTGCCAGGGACTGAATTAAGCCCTCGGGCAGGCATGTCTGCATGGAGAGAGGACAGAGCCAACCGCTTTCACTGCCTGTCTCAAAAAGCTTGATCGTCAGGGGAGAAGTTCTTTTTAGGCGTCTGTGAATTTAGGAATACCTTCACCATACAGAGAAGCACTGGAGAAATCTGTTTGGATTTCAATGAACTCAGATTTCTATGAATCTAACCTGCAGATTCTGCAGGAGACCAGCTTTCTCCAAGGGCTACAAAGTCCACAGACTTCTGAACAGGTTTTTTCCTTTTGGAGGCGTTCGTTGCTAATTTGCGTCAGCACTAATTCACATTTGGATATTAGCGCAAGTGCACATTAGTGATAATGTGCACTTGCACAGATGTGCTAATGAGCATTAGCTGGTGCCAATTAGCTAAAATTTTGGTTCTGTCCAAGGAGTGGATAATGGAATGAAAGGCGCCTGGCAATCTGCAAAACACAGACCGAATAGATTTAAATCCATAGATCTGCAGAAGGTCCAGCTCCAATCCCCGGTGTCTTCCAGTGGGGCTGGAGAAACTGCTCCCTGAAACCTGGGTAGCCACTGCCCATCAGTGCGGAAGATCATTCCTAGTGGTAAAATCTAGCACTTTGGAGCTTCCAGTCTGGCCCTCTGGCTTTCTCTAGATGATGGCACCCCCTTTCCCTGGTCATACCCTATTTTCTCCAACTACCCGTTGTGTAGTAGCTTCCCAGGTTTGGTGTTTTTTTCTCCCATTCCAAAAGGCTGAAATGCACTTTCTAAGGCTTACTTACTGACAAGAAGGGCTTTAAGCTATGGTATGTGGGGGGAGTATTTTTGGCACCCTCATGCTTGCCCCATCCATTCGGCCTTCAGCCCCACTTTCCAGGGGAAACTTCTCCAAGAACATCTCTGAAACAGCATTTGGCCCTTGCTCTAAAAGACATTCTGCAGCCTAAGCAGACGGTACAACACAAGGTAGTATTCATGTCCCTTCCATTGAAGGCTACCGACTGCCGTGGGAGACCAGACTTTCCCAGCCTGGTACTTGGACTTCAGCTCCTGCCAGCCCCGGCCAGTATGACAATGGTCACAAATGCAGGGAGCTGCTGTCCAAAAGAGCTGCAGAGCATCTGATTTGGGATAGCTGATACAGGCAATACTGAGCCAGATCTTCCTATGTTCCTAATTGTATGTATGTGCACTAGTGAAATGCTCGGCTTTCAACAATGGAAGGTTGCAGCACTGAACAGCAAGCCCAGTGACTGAATGCAGGAACATTGTGAGCCATCATGTGTGTGACTATCATGACATCATTTACTGGAGCTTTAATAAAAGAAAGCAAATTGCATGTTGGGTGATAGAGACAAACCCCCTTTTCTCTGGGTTAATATTGTTCCTCATGCAGCCAATATATAAGATGCCAAGCTCTGGTACTCCTGCCAAATGTTTTATTCATTGCTTTTTGCCCCTGGGAGAGAAAGAGCAATTCTTTTGTTTATTAAACTCTTCTTTTTTTACACTGAAGCTTGCCTCGAAACCTTCCCCGGTGCCTTCCCATTTGACAAAGGAGGGGCTGAACATGGCACACCCCAGCCTTTCTGCTCTGCACTTTCCACTTTGCCATTTAAAGGAGGAGAGGAGCCTACAAACTCCACAGAAATGCCTTAGCTATTATTTGCACTGCTGCTGCCAAGGTTTGCAGCATCTTCTCTCTTCTTTCCCCCACCCCATGATTGTCACCTCACTCCTAGTGGTCAGACTAGATGGCCTGGGAGGCCCCTTCTGACTTCCTTTTTTTTCTGTTTCTAAGATGACGTTATTCCTTCCAAGGGTACAAAGCAGGTTCGAGCTGCTAATGAAAGTGCACTGTAGATGTGCTGTTGGGAGTTTTAAAGCTTCAGTCAGGATGCTGGAATGCACTTAGATCTGGGACTCTGGCCCTGTTCACCAACTCATCCGAGAATTCTTCAGGTGACTTAGATGAAGCCACTGCCCTTCGGTCGCAGCTTCCTCACTGTATCATGATAATTATACTCTTTTGTGCTTCAAGAATGGGATTCAGATAAGGATTGTAAAGATCGTTCAAACCAAAGTAGCATAGGTGGGATCATCAGGAGGAGGAAGGGTCACAACCGTTCCTTTTGCTGCTCTTTACCCGCAACTTAAGGGAGTGTGCAGACAGGTTCCCTGCACATTCACCTGCTCACCCCCAGAAAGGGTTGGGAGCTTGGCGATTAGGATGGAACCCGCAGCATCACCTCTTCATGGCTATTGCCTGCATACCTAATCAACGTCTCAAGGTATGGGAAGCAGTAGAGATGGAGGAGGGACTGGAAGGCTCAGCCTGCAGGCTTTCAATCTGATCAAAGGAATGGGGAGCAGGGAGGAAAGAAGGGAGAAAACTCAGATACTCATCCTTCACAGGTGGCAATGCTGTTCTTCTAGCAGCTGATTAGCCCAGATCAGCAGCTGAAGACACAATTTTGGCAGGGATGGAACCACATGGCAGCTGTCGGTATCCCAGCGATGTCTGGCTCCTCCCTAACAGCTGTGTTTTTTGTTTTGTCCCCAGCCCATGCGTTTATATTTACAAAGGCTGCATCTCCACTGCAATCTTTACACTGATTTACTGTATCTATGATCGCATCTCTGCAAAGAATCTTGGGAATTGGAGCTTTGTGACAATGCTGCAAAGTCCATTAGATTCCTAACTCTTCCTCATCAAATTTCAGTTCCCAGTGTCCCTGTGGAGAAGGAAAAGATATGGAAGCCATTTACATTTGTGGTACAACAAAACCATAGTGATCTAAAATCCCGTTCATTTTAGCTCTAAAGATCTCTTTCCCACTTCTGATCTGATGATTGGAATCAAGCTGGGTTGCGGGACAGGGTTATGGATTTCCATCTCTAAGGCAGACTGCAATTTGCAAGTAGTAGGAGTTATATTCTCCCCTATTTAAAGACAACATCATCCATGCTTCAGCATCTTTATTTCCCCCAACTGCAACTATGCAATCTGAACCTCAATATCCACATTTCAGCCTAGGACGCATAAGCTCCGCTGGAGTCACTGAGCCTAAAAGCATATGAATGGTCCAGTCTGCTTCTACTATCATTGTGTTCCTGACCATGGCTGGTCGGAATATTATCCAGCATAAAATATCATTGGGATACAACCAGCTGACCTAAGATTAGTTTCTCATGGCATAACCCTGAAGGAACTGCATGTCTCCTTGTTCTACGTTATGTTATGTTAATCGCCAAGTCATGCCTGACCCACCATAACCCCATGGGCGACATTCCTCCAGGCTCTCCTGTCCTCCACCATCTCCAAATAAGAAGGTCTGGTACTCCAGTCTCTTTAAGAACTTGGCACAATTGGTTGTGATCACACAATCAAAGGTTTTAGCATAGTCAATGAAGCAGAAGTAGATGTTTTTCTGGAACTCCCTAACTTTCTCCATGATCCAGTGTATGATGGCAATTTGATCTCTAGTTCCTCCACCTCTTCAAAATCCTGCCTGCACTTCTAGTAGCTCTCGGGCCACATACTGGTGGAGCCTAGCTTGTAGGATTTTGAGCATCACTTTGCTAGCATGTGAGATGAGTGCAACTATCACCGCACCCCAAGAAATCTCCACGTAAAGCCAGGGCAGAAACCTGCCTCACCTTGAAACTGTGGCCAGTCAGTGTTGATACTGCTGAACTAATGGAGCGATGTTGAAATACAGTCTAAGGCAGCTTCTGTGTTCCTTAAAGTTTGATTTGCTTTCCTTTGCTTTCCCTAAACCTCATGCCTTGCCTGCACATCCTGTCCTTCTGTGTTCATGGTTCCTTCTGCAGCCTGCTGTCATTCATCATTCCTGTCTGCACATGTGCCTGTTTTTCGCAGTATGTAGTACCTTCGTCTGGTGATGCCAGGAGACCTACTGGTAATGCACCTTGGGGTTTTGATCAGGGCCGACCCTGTTTTGGTTGTCTCTGCCTCTGTGCTACAAGCAGCATAAAGCACCGCCCCAGGGTGCCCCAGGGGAGACTGGTGTATAGTGCTTGCATGGCCCACAATCCTCCAGTTCTGCTGCGCTGCCCATGCAGCCACGGATCTGCTTCCTCTTTGGGTGAAAAACTGCTATGCTCTGCACTGTATGAGCCACAAGTCATCACTGACAAGTTGATAAGCTACCAGCAGTTGCTTCAATAAATAGACGTTATTAGTTGGATGGTAGCCCTGGTTCCTTTTTAAGTATTTTACTGAGGTTATAAACTATATTATGTGATTTATAGCAGTAATTACATTTTAAGCAAATAGCTGCCATAGATATGTAGAAAAATCACTTATCCTTTACAGTTCAACTATTAATTTTGTCTTAATGATGCTTTGCTGTAAGTGCACATTATTCAGATTTTTTTTCTTTCCCCCAAGATTAAAAAAAATCCTAGCATACTATTTATTTATATTTT
Source organism: Varanus salvator macromaculatus (assembly GCA_023646645.1). Classification (NCBI taxonomy): domain Eukaryota; kingdom Metazoa; phylum Chordata; class Lepidosauria; order Squamata; family Varanidae; genus Varanus; species Varanus salvator. The sequence continues at coordinate 48,698,765 of JAIXND010000674.1, read as the reverse complement.
AATCTTCTCTGATGAGGAATAGTCAGATAATTGCAAGGAGTAGCACACTTTTAAAAATGATTTAAATCTAATTTTATCTGCAATTTGCAGAGTCTAGGTGAACCAGCCAGCAGAAAGAGTGAATTGGCAGTCCTCTTCTTCAAGAGTATGACCAGAATTTTTATGCTGTTCCAAGGCATGCAATCCTAAGCATGTTTAGACAGAACAAATCCTAAAGCTCCCATCATTCTCCAGCTCCCATGGTTTGCTAGAGGATGTTGAAAGTTGTTGGACTTTGTTCTGTCTAAATATGTATAAGAGGGCACTCTTAAACACTGATCTGATTTATTCGGATACTTTATCGCATATGGACCTTCATGCTAGTCAGCTGCTGCCACCTGATCCTCAATTCACACAACGTGGCCACCACAAACGGATGCTCACCAGATGCTCTGGACTTCTGCAGTCCCAGTCAACGTGGTTGATGATTGTAGCTGCTGGGACGTGTATCACAAAAGATCTGGAAGGCTCCGAGTGGGGGAAGACCAATATGGTGGCCTCACTCCATATTGCATTGATCATCATTTACACCAGCTTCTCCCACCCTGGTGTCCTCCCAGTGTGTTGGCTTGTGAGTTCCATTATCCCCTGCCAGCACAGCCATGTAATGGGATTTGTAGTCCAACGCTTCAAGATGCCACTAGGTTGGGACAACACTGTGATTCATTCTTGCTGTCACAAATCATATTGATAGTTTAGGGCAGAGTGAAGAAAAATGGTTGATAACAGCTAAGTCAAAGCACACACAAAACAGATACGACATGGAGTAGCAGTGACACAAATTTGCTTTCAAGCACTGTCTTTGTGATATGACTGTGCTTCCCTTGAAATTTACTCTTGACTGATTTAAATCACACACCTGCATCTTAGAATAGCCATCCGGGTTTAGAAGTTATACAGATCCATCCAGTTCCACGAAGGATGACGCCAAGATTATCTTTTGCCACCTGTTGAAAAATGCTCCAGCATTAATCCATCTGCCTGCCTGCTTTGACTCCCTTTGCTCATCCCTGTCTCTGTGTGAATCCACATGCTATGGATCTGGGCCAGTAATAGACTTGAGCTTCAGCTGTCCAACTGTTATCAGTTAAGCCAGACTTCATTTAAACCAGCACTTCAGCCACAAAACAGACATTTTGTCCAGAATCTTGCATCTTGCAAACTGAAGAATGAACAGTTGTCAAGCTGTTCTCTCCATCTTTCAAAGAGAAGGGCAGAAAAGAAATAATGTGAAAAGTTCCATTCCTGCTCCCCAAGACAGTGGAAGGACAACTCTCCCTTTGAGTTCTGTTCGATGAACCAATCTTGGTTCGTCTTATTTAAGGAAAGAAAGGAAACTGACCCAGCAACAACATCAAAGCAAGCTTTTCTTTCGTTCCAATTGCCTGCATTTTCTTGTGCAGAAAATGTGCTTAAACTTACACAGGTATGAACATAGGTCCCTATACGGTGGCTGTGGAATATTATTTTGATGGGAGGCCAGATTACTTCCCACCAGATCATTCATGGGTGAGATGATGTCACTGGTGTGGCCACAGCTACACCCACTCCCACCTATTTCGCCTTTCTCTATGCAGTTACTCTCCTAGCATTGCCTGCGTTTCCATCTATGCAAAGTTACTTCTTATGTCATGAAAGGTCCCTCAGCATTTCTCACCACCTGCATTCCTACCGTTATCGCCAATCTCATAATGGAGATGACCATGGAGATCCCCCCAGGAGCTGGGCTTGCAGTTGTCTCCTTGAAGATCCATGGAAGTTCTGCAGGCCATAGAGTGAATTACACATCCCTGCTCTAGATCATTCCAGAAATAATGTGGAAAACCTAATGGTCTCCAGCAACGCTACAAATCTTAAGAACTACAGTTCTCATTGTTGCCAGCATAACTGAGCACTGCTGCTAATGATCATGATAGCACCCAAAGAAGAGTCATTGCACAATAGCAGAGTACATGTTTTCCATGCAGAGGTTCTCACATTCAATCCCTAATTGTCAGCTAAAGAGTTTTCTGGACTGGGGCAAAGGGGGTTGGGGAGCTCTAGCTGAGACTCAGGATAGCTGCTGCCAGTTAGAATAGATAACCAGACTATGAATGAATGGTCTCCTTTAGATAAATGTTCTTCTTAGATAGATTCATGCATTCACATAAGGGCTTTGAGCCTTGGTTCTTGCTAGAGACCAGAGAGAAGTTGTCAAATAATTCATTTTCATCAATATGAGAAACTGAAACCCAGTTGTCCTTTGAAATTTACAGTTTTTGTGCTTGCTTCGGCAGCAAATATCCTAAAACAGGAACAATACAGAGAAATTTACAGTTTTCTAAATTTTTCAGTCACTAAAGTTCTCCAATGAAAAGAATGCATGCAAAAATTGTATGTTAGTGAGGATAGCATTCAAATGTTATGCATTATTTTAGAAAATTTTCTGGCAAAAAATGTGTATATTAGACAAATCATGTACAAAATTGTGGTGTGCATTAAGAGAATGTACACCAAAATATATTAAAATGGCTGACTGAGGAAAGCCAATAATTGTAGGACTCTTTTCTGTCTAAACATGAATAGGATTATTCTATGAACAACACTTCTCAAGAATTTGGACAAGACTGGCTCCCCAGAAAATTGTTGGTAAAGAGTTGGAACAGGAAGAAAGCAGTTTGATGGTCCAAAGATGGTATTGCCAACATTTTGATTGCCCTGTCCTACAACCAGTCTCACTATTGGTTATGGATATTTTATTCTGAACCATACCATGCAATGGAATTTGCAAAGCACTGGGGGAATCTAAAAGTTCAAAGTAGTTTTCAAAAGTTATGATTGTTTGATTTCCTCAACATAAAACGATTCATAAAATAAAGCCATAATACAACCAAGAACTGAAGCTAAATCAATAACAAAGTAATATTTCAGTTCTGTCAGGACATATTATGCAAGCAGAGAAAAGTCCAGCATGTACAGTACATTATGATTTTAATATATCACTGTACAGAATGGAGAAATATCAACACAGGTTATATGGCATTATAAATATTATTGTTTCTTATCAGTTCCACTACTGAGGTACTGAAATATTTACAGCTAATCTCAAAGGCAATTATCCCTATAGTACCCCTCTGCTTTGCCTCACTATTTTTTAAGTTCTATTTTTTTGTTATAAGGATATTTACTGAGCAAGAAAATCCACATGGCTCAATCTGCTGTATCGACATAGAAATAAACAACCATTGTTAGGATATTCAGGCCTCACATGTACCCATGAAGCAATGTGCAAGCAGGGGCAGCATCATTATATGGCTGGGGCCTAGATGAAGGCAGGAATAGGTTAGTGGACCAAAGCTGACCGTACTTTAAACCTGTGAAGAGCAAATGCATTTTTTGTTGCATTTCAGCACTTGAATAAGTGCCCCCCTTTGAATCTTAAAAGCCAAGTTACCCCCCCTCGCCCCCCCCCCCCCACACACACACACAGATACCAATCCAGGTCAAGGAAACTGCACTTACTGTAGACTAAAAATAATTTTTAAAAGGTCATAACTCCGAGACACAGATGTAAAGCATTGTCTCTTTTGGGCCAGAATGGGACACCAAGATTCCTTAAAAAGCTGCTCCTAGCCAATGGGATGGAGAACATTAATTGGAATCCACTTCAGACAGGAAAATGTTTTGGGGTTATCACTGCATGGGATCTATTTCCCTCCAGTACAATCCACAGCTATTGGGATGCAGATATTTGTGGGGTATCAATGAGTTACTCAGCTTGGAATGAACCATTCGTATTTACAATCCCTAGTTCTTCTGTCGGCATAGTTACTTCCTGAATTTTGTTTCTTCAAATGGCTTTTTTCCTATAACAGACCATAGGCTGAGGCAATGGAAAAGTAATTTTCCCTGTGGAAAGTGAGAGAGAAATATAAATTTGCCCGCCTCCCCACTGAAGAAGAATACTGGGAAGAGGTAGACATAAGCAGGGGATGGTGAACATGATGGCATTCCATGGACTGCAGCCTTGTGACTGTTTTATATCTCTGTTCACCCTGCAAATTAGAAAGGAAATGATCACTTATAATATGCCTTTATAACCTCAGTCAGGCTGCTAATGTTGTATAATCCTCAAGGAGTTTACTACTAAGTAGTTAACAGTGTTGCTTTTTATCAACAAAGTCACCCGTTCTGCAAGTTGACTCTCTATAGGCAAAATGACTTTCCTACCGCACTGGCCCCTGGTTGATGATACAACAGCCATTACACTTTGTCATATGAATGTGCTTATTTTACAATCTCATCCTACTTAACCCATCGCCTCTACCGGCTCCTTCGAGGTTATTACCGATCTCCAGAAAAATGCACTGCGAATCCTTAATGCTTACTTTGAATTTCTTTATGCAAGTCATTTCCAGCATTCTACTTAACATCTTATTCACAAATGTTTTCCTTTGAAAGCTGATGTCTGTATGTTGGAAAAGTTGAACATTAGGAAGATGCATCATAAAGGGGAGGTTATAGAATTTCATTTGCCAAGGTTCTCCCCAGACTTTCACATTCCCCAACACTGGATTTTAAAAAGAAAGGGAAAGAAACAAAACATATTAAATTTGAGGCTATTCCTAGAATTGTGCAAGATTTTTAAAATTAATTTAATTTTAATTTAAAATAATTACAATTGCAATCCTATGCATGAATAGACATACAAAACAGACATACAGTTCTTCTAGGAGTTTTAGGTCTCTGAGCATACGTAGGACGCAAATTCAACTGGACAGCCATCTGAGAGGGATGGTTTAACTGGGAGACCTACACTGAGCAGGGGGCTGGACATGATGGCCTTCTGGCCCCTTCCAACTCTTCTATGAGTTTGCCTAAGAATTTAAACGTTCTTTCCATTGTTATTTTAATATTTTAATGTACAGTTTGTGTGTACATATTTATTTATTAGACTTTTAATGAATCTTTTTTTGTGAATAAATTTTATTCTTAATGACTTTTAATAAATCTAATTAAATCTGCCCAGTAAGTAATATATTTGTCTATCATCATTGTCATCATCATCACTAGCAAGAAAAGTTAACTGATCTTAAAAAATATATAGCAACTAGAGAGGTTTTCTTAAGTCTTGCAGAAGCACAAACAGTAACAACATTTACATTATTCCTATTACAGTATGAAGGTACAGGTGTACAATCCAGTATTGACATTCCAAAATGCACAATTTTGACAGCAATTGAAAAAGAGTTCAATGGATGTGAAACGGACCCTTTATGGAAACACAGTTAGTGCGATTCAGTGTGGCTGCCCAAAGCCCGTTGCACTCGGAAGACTGCAGGCATTCAGCGGAGGATGGGAGGAGAACGGAGGCCAACAGGGCCCAGCACTGCTCTTGCTCTCCAAGGCACTTCAGGCAGCTGATTTCAGAAGTTTTGCAAGGTGGGGAGTGAGAGGCACTGCCAGGATTCCTCATAGGGTGGGGTGCCGCCTTTCTCCTAAGACAGGGATAGTGAGTGAGCAGCATTCCTGGCATTTGCTCCACTGCTTGCATGAAAAGCAAAGTGCTGAGAGAACTCACCTCAGCCTTCCACGGGTAAATGCATCCGCAAAGAACATCACTTCTTTCTCCCAAAGGCCTGCATGAGTTGCAGGGGGCAGATATTCCATCCCTTTGAGTTAAACTGCACTTTGTTTATTTATTTATTTATTTTTGGATTTATATCCTACCTTTTTCCTACAAAGGGTTCAAGGCAGCTTATATCGCCTCTTCCATCTTATCCCCACAACAACAACCCTGTGAGGTAGGCTGAGCTGAGAGTCTGTGACTGGCCCAGAGTCACCCAGTTGGCTCCATGGCCGAGCGGGGACTGGAACCCAGATCCTCTGAGTCCCAGTCCCATGCTCTTAACCACTACGCCACACTGGCTCTTGTTGTTAGTCACAAAGTCGTGTCCGACCCATCGCAACCCCATGGACAACATTCCTCCAGGCCTTGCCTTGCATATATAGCCAGCACCTGCTCCTCTCTTCATTTTTATCCAGAACAGGATCACTACAAACACATGAGGGCTTTAACCCCCTTGCTGCTTACTTTCCAAATTTCACCCCTCTCACTGACACCAGTGCAAGTGTTCTTTCATTATTAAAACCAACTTCACCTCATGTGTGAGGTGGTCAGGATGCAGAGTAAGGGACTCAAAAAGCACACAAGCCCCAGCTGCATGCAAGGGCTTTCAGCAGATTTTGCAGTTTGAGAGACCTACCAGCAGATGCAGTTCTACCTTCTGCCCACCTGTTCTGGTGTACAGTTTTACCTGCTCATCCTGAGGTATGTGAAGGGGTATCACACAGAGGTGGGTAGAGACCTGCTTTCCCCTGTGGAGGAGGGCAGGGCATGTCCCAATGGAGCAAAGCTCAGGGAGCCAAGGTTCCATTTAGATGCCAGGAAGCATTTCCTGACAGTTAGGACTTCGAGGGTGTGGAATGGGCTTCCACGGGAGGTTGTTGAGGCCCCATTGTTGAGGGTGTTCAAGGATAGGGTGCACACACACATGGGAGGCATGTCATTAGCAGAGCTGCCTGGACCCAGGGGTCAGACTAGATGTCCCAGGAAACCCTTTCTGACTCGTTCTGTTTCTCTGTTTCTATGTTGATTGCAAAAGGTTTTTGCAGGTTTCATAAAGTACCTCCTTTTTATCACCTAGTCCTCCCAATGCATTCCTTGTAGGTCTGTTGTACCTGGTGCAAGAACCTGTCACTCCAAATTGGCCATACTGTGGGATTATTCTATTGGTTGAAAAGAATGACACAACAGCTACATCCAGACAGCTACAAATGGGAAGCACATTTGAGCAAGGCTGTGTGATGCATCCACTGGGGTTCATATCCTCTGGACTACCAAGAGTGGCGTATAACCAAAAAGGTCATGGCATAAACTTTTACATCACAACCGAAAGCAATAGACTTCTCTAATAAGGCCCCAGCAAATCCAATTGATAGAAGAAAGGCCTCTGAACACTTGCAAGCAATGAAATTTTTCAGCTGATGCTGCATCATGAGGCAAGCAAAACAGCCACCCAAACCCCTTCCAATAATCATGAATCGCATGCACAGCTTTTTGCTACATGGGGTTCCTGGATGAGTGGTTGCCTATAATTAACACTGTTCTCCCAGGAGGAAGAAGAATATTTATCTGTTTAAGCAGAAGGAAACTGCTAGGAGGCTTTCTCTCTCACTGACACATGCTCCATGCACCAAAAATGCAACGCGCATCAAGCAGGGGCTCTGCCAGCATGTAAACATGGTCAGTTTGGAAATGTCTTTTAAACTCAAGGCACTTAGATTGTAACTCTGGCTAATGGGCACACGGGTCAGCCTGGAGCACATGCCTACATCACAGGTTCCTCTCCTGATGGTCAGTCTCTCTGTGGCATTGTTTCCATGAAGTCAGACTTGAAGAGAGGCATGAGTGCACCCCCCACAGAAAGCCACCCCTCTGCATGCCAACAGGTTGCACAGGGAATGCAGCAGGCCTCGCATCGTCAGTTTTTGCTACAATAGCTATGCACTAAATGCACAGCTGAGCTGTGAGATGCAGCACTGGTGCAAGGCCTTCATACAGTATCTCTTGTTTCAACAGACATACCTGCAAGCGGAAGGCATCTCTAGCTAAAAGGGATGAAGGAATTGGCATATAGTAGGAGATGGGATGGATGTCAGCCTGGGATCCTGCTGAGCTGCCATGGCGGTTACGGCATGAGGTTCCACGCGGTTCCATTTCATCGCCTATGCTATTTAGCATCTCCAGGGAACTGCTGGGGGAAGTTATTTGGAGGTATGGGGTGAAGTACCACCCATACGCAGACAACACTCAGCTCCACCTCTCTCTTTTATCAAACACAGGAGAGGGAGTGGCCATTCTGAATTAGTGCCTGAGCAGGGTAGTGGATTGGATGAGGGCCAACAAACCAAGATGAAATCCAGGCAAGATGGAAGTGTTGTTAGTGGGTGGGTCATCAGTCCAGTTGGGTGATATTCAACCTGTTCTAGATGGGGTTGCACTCACCCTAAAGGATGAAGCTCATCGTTTGGGGTGCTCCTGGACCCACAGTTGCTACATGAGGCACCAATACACTTGGTGGCATGGAGTACTTTTTATCAGCTTAAGCTGGTATACCAACTACAACCATATCTGGACAGAGAGGGCCTAGCTACAGTTATCCATGCTCTGGTAACCTCTTGTTTGGATTAGTGCAATGAGCTGTATGTGGGGCTGCCTTTGAAAATAGTCCAGAAACTTCAGCTGATCCAAAATAGGGCAACAAGAATGTTAATAGGACTGGCTGCCAGCTGAATATAAGCATTTTATTTGTACTGCCGCTATGCTTCCAGGCTGATTCAATTGCAATTGCTATTGTGGTTTTCTTGTTTAAACTTATTTTATTTTGTACGTCTGTTTGTGTCTGTGTTCTAACTTTTTAAAAACTTTTGTTAACCGCCCAAAGAGTCTCAGCTCTTGGGCTGTGTAAAAATGAAATGAAATTAAATGTAGCAGATTAAGCCACCAGAATTTTAGATCAGGAACTGAAATAGACAGAGCCTGTCTTTTCTGCTTTGGCATCACTGTCCTTGTATTCTCTTTCTAAAATGTCAGCATCATGTCATCATGGCAAGGATGGGCACCTTCTGGCCCTTTAGACGTTGTGAAACTGCAGCTGCCATAATCCTTAACCTTTGACTCTGCTGGCTAGGGCGGATGGGAGTTGCAATCCAACAACATCCGGAGCTTCATAAGTTGCCCACTCCAATGAAAGTGTATTTAGATTGGATTATATTTTTAGAGTGCCTGAATATTTTAAATCTAGCAATCCCAGGTCCTATAGATCTGTCCTCTTTTTCAAATAGATCCAGTACGGCTCAGCAGATGGACTATCTGGGTTCATGCCCATGAAAATCTCTGAGAAGCCTCAAGCAAAAATCTCCCAGCTTCACCTATTTCACAAGCCTCTGTAGCGATAAAATGGAAGTGCTCCATACATGCCTCTGTGAGCTCTGTGAGGAGATGTGGGGCATGAATGTGTTAAATAAATACTGCCGCTCTCAGACTGCAGGAATGCCTTGATATAAAGCATGCTAACGGGGCTGGGAAATAATGTAGTGGAATAAATGTACATGAATGATAGAGCAAACAAAAGCATGAATGTTTGGCTTTCGGAGCAGCTTCCTGTCCTTCTGAGGCATGTACATCATCCTACTGCCACCCAGTGGTAATTGAAGAGCTACAGAAGGAATGTTTTAAACATAAGCCGTCCAGATTTCACCACAGGCTAACTAGAGACATCATTGTGTGGCTGTGATCACATGCTCCAGGCTAGAGCGTGAATAAGGCATACGATATGGACAGTGATGGACGGGAATGGGAGTGGGGTTTTTGTGGGACTGAGAGTGAGTGGAATAAGAAATGTTCTGGCTTTTTAAGGCGAGAGGGTAGAAGTAGGACTTTTTTAGGGGGTCGTCACCTTGGGCAGCCAACACTGCGCTTGTGGGCCCCTCATCATCGCCACCACTGCCCCTGCTTCCCCACTGCCAGACAGGACAAACTCCCTCCCACTGGTGAGACCCGATGCAGCAGGTGTGGAGAGAGGGTGGCACCACACCACACCTGCCGCACCTGCCCTGCCATCTGGAGGAGGTGAGGCCTCCCATCATGGGGCCGTTTCAGGGGCTCAAAGCCTTGGGCAGTTCCAGAGGGCATCACCCACTGTGCCCATCTGGCACTGTTTTGGCACCATTCAGGGATGACTCTTGGCCGCAGGCAGTCAATTTTTTGTTGTATAGACTGCTGATTGCTTTTTAATATGATTATTTTATTGTTCCTATGTATATTTTTAAAATCTGTAAACTACCCAGGGAGCCCACTGAGCTATGGGGAAGTACAGTAGTACCTCAGCTCACGAACGCCTCAGTTCATGACCAGATCTGGTCACAAACAGAAATTTCTGAAAAATTTTACCTCGGGTTGCAAACTCCACATCAGGTGATGGTCGAGAACGCACCCACCTCCCCCCCAAGCGCGCCCACGATCGCACCCACATCCCCCCTCAAGCAAACCCACTTCAAATTTTTGTGATTAAAAAAAAGTTACAGAACAGATTAACCTTATTTACATTGAACCTTATGGGGAAATTTGACATGACCAATTTGGGTCATGACCAGAGTCCTGGAACGGATTAAGTTTGTGAGCCAAGGTACCACTGTATAAGAGGAGGAGGAGGAGGAGATGGAAGCTACTGATTCAGCTATAGCATTCAATTTCTATGGACAGAACAGACATAGCAGAATAATCCAAGACAATGTGAGATGGCCATAAACAGCTATGGAGTGCAATTGTATCTGAAGAAAGAGATGTGTGTCCCAAAATGGAGTTTGAACAGGAAATTTCCTCTCATCAGCTGGTGTAGCAAATGCCACCTCACTGTGTGAGCTGCACAGCTACCCTGAGTTACAAAGTGCAGTTGATCCCCTTCTTTTTCCTCCAATGGCAGAGAAATGGGAAGCCTTGCCTAGGCTTGCTGCAGATGCAGCACCAGGAGGGAATGCAGATCCCGATCTGCAAACTCGCACAGATAAAGCAAAGCAAAAGAATAGGAGGAAGTTTAGCAGTGGGATTCTGAGATGCAGACCCACCCTCACAGTTGATTCAGGTCCCGTTATTTTCTGAAATTTTCATAATCAGAAAACAGACAAACCAAACGTTGCTTCTACTCATAGCTCAATGATCCGAGTGATACAGATTTGAGCAGTATATTTATACATGTGGTATGATTATATTTTCCTTATTGTATCAAGATCAGTAACAAGCAGACACTGCAATGAGGCAAACTGTTCCCAGTGTTCAGCACAGGCATTAAGTGTGGCACAGATAGCTGTTAGGCTTAATTGTGAGAAAGGGTCTCTGTAGGGCCTCGGTAAAGGAGCGGGATCACCAGCTCCCAGGTGCTGTGAATGCCTCGCCTCCTCCTTGACATAAGGATGCTCACACGCTCTTTTGCTGAAGTTTATCCAGATGGCTGCGCCTTCCCACACCTTTCCTCTCCTCATGTATACTGACAGCCTCAGAAACAGTGTAAGGGTTGTTGTGTTGTTCTTTGGTTTTCCACCACACCAAGATCTGGTGCCCCAGGAGCAATGCCTGTCACTTCAGGAAGCCCTGGGACTAAAGGGATGTCCACAAACCTTTCTTTTGCCCATTGATCATCTGCATCCATATTTCACCCCAATATGCATTCAATACATTGTACATCACCTTTGACACGGGGAAGGTGGGGGGCAGGTGGTTACTTGCGAAGTATCCTTGAATCTAAAGTGGGTTGCCTTAGTTAGACTCTGGATTTAAAACATTCATTTGCATAATTTATTACCTACTGTGACTTATGAAATGACAGCCAATAAAACACCCATCTTCCCTCTCCTTCCTCTGAATTGAGCTGCAATCATTGCAAAGTGCAAATAAGTATTCCATTAGGAGTTAGGTAAAGACAAGCTCAATTTCTTTCTTAAAACGAATTGATAATCTGTAGAAAATGAGATTTAACTATTTTAATAGTCTTCACTGGGAAATATAAATGGTCCCCCAAACCATAAATTCTAGACTTATCAGAATAATTTAGGCCTGGAAGAGAAGAAGATCAGCAAATCCGAGAGGAAGGCATAGGCCTTCTCAGAGACTGAGACCAGTAGAGGGCGTTTTTTTGTCTGAGTCCTCCCTATATATTTAAAAAATTAAGTAATGCCAGAACAGGGTTACAATAATTCTTAGAGTTCAAATGTTCTCATTTAACAAATGAATGCTCTTAACATAAAAGATGCAATGGAATACAATAACTTTAATAAAATTCCCTTTTTATTTAACAAGTGTTTTTTCCACCTTTTTCAATTCAAATTAACCAAGTATTGTGAAAAACATTGGGATTTGTATAAAGTCACAGTTTAGGTTAAACATTTCAAGGCCATTCAAATGATCTTGCGCTATAGCTGAACAGTAGCAATTCTTGACTAGCTTCAGCTCAGTGAAATTTGAGGCCCTCTGTAAATGTGAGGCCCAAGCCCCTGCCCTGCCATGCCCCCCTACCATAATAGGCCCTGAAAGGACACAGAGCCTTTGTTGTGGTTCATATGTCACAACAAACCCAGCTGCTGTTTCTTTACTGCTGGGTGGTTCATGAGTGAATAGGGATGCTGGCACATGCCATCCATTCATAGTTACCAAAAGCAGAAGTGATATTCTCCATCCCTGGGTTGTTTAGCATTGTATGCACACCAAGCATCCAGCTTCTTGTGGTAAAAAATTGGGCCCCCGAGTTCAAGCTGGGACGGGCTACTTAGTATATACTACACCAGCTACCAGTCCTCAGGCCAAGTTCAATTTACTGTTTCTGAACCACACATAATTTGGGAACAGGTTACCTGAAGCATTGCCTCATACCCTATTTATGTTCCTACTTGGAACCCAAGTGCATCTTCAAGGCTCTTCCCAAATAACCCTATACATTGTTCCCTGCAGAGCCGTTCTTTCACCACCAGAACCCTTGCAACCCTAGCAATAATGATTAACGTGGATGCCCAAAACATAGAGGCTACATTTGTTGATGGGCAGAGTCATTAGATGCTATTAGAAATAAAGAGTCCTGAAAAGCTGTACCTTTCTCAGTCAGCAAGGTGAATCAATCTTTAAATGCCTGTAAAATCATATCTGGTAATTACACTGTTGTAACATGATACTGAGATATAAAAGAACTACTATTATCATCAGTGGGACTCATAGGTATGGCCCTCTGAAATCTCTAGCATGTTAAGGGGGTTACATAGAAACACAGAAACAGAGCCCTGGGCCATCTAGTCTGACCCTCAGCTCCAGCCAGCTCTGCTTGTGACATGCCCACCATGTGCATGTCTAGCCTATCCTTGAACACTCTCACCAAGGGGGCCTCAACTACTTCAACCACCCATTCCACACCCTTGGGGTCCTAACCGTCAGGAAGTACTTCCTGGCATCCACCTTGAATCTTGGGTCCCTGAGCTTTGCTCCACTGGAATGTGTCCTATCCTCCACCACAGCAGAAGAAAGGTCACGACCCACCTCCATGTGACACCCCCTTGCATACCTGTATATTGGAAATAGGTCCCCTCTGAGTCTCCTCTTCTCAAGGCTGAAAAGACCGAGCTACCTCAGTCTCTCCTCATACGGCTTACCCTGCAAACCAGCCAACATACTTGTGGCCCTTCGCTAAGCCAATTCCAACCTTACTATATCCCTCTTGTAATGAGGGGCCCAGAACTGGGTTAGTGTTATGTCAAATGATAGCACAAATATGGCCTATTACTTGGATTGGGGAGAATTTTTTCAGTTAACACTTTGCACCAACATACAAAATTTGCATTTCCCAAATCGATATGCAAACCACAACACATCTTCAGTATCTACGCTTCTCTAGTTTTGCAATGCAGTTCTCCGAATGAATAATCTATAGCAAATGCATATATTGGTGAAAGAAACACATGAAAAACATATATAAATTTTGCAAATTTTACATATATAAAGAACATTCGTGCAAACATTATAAACATATCCATGTGGACTTCTTTTTATTTAAAAAATCATAAACTTATGTGGAAGTGACAGCATGAACTGATGGCTGGAAAAATTAGGAACTGAGAGAAACTGAAACCGGCAGATTCTCTCATCCCTAACTTCTACACGTTTAATTACTGCAAAGTGTGGCTGAAATAAATTTCATGGGAGAGAGGGTTATTTAAAAGGGCTGTAAAAATCCATTGTGACTATGCTTGTAAAATAAATAACTATGTGGAAGCTAAATTATCATCAAGTGGCACTAAATTCATAGCACATAGATGCAAAGAGGCTATTTTCTTAACAAAGACTTGAGAGACTGCTCGCCTGAATTTGATGGGCTCTCATGTTTTGCATGCAGGCATGTTCAGTAGGACTTAAAGAATCTCAGAAAGCAAAGCTATGAATGCTGTTGGCCTAAAAACTTAGATGGGTGCTATTAGTCAGAGGAAATAATTCTAGGCTAAATGAAACTAAGCTCAGATTCAGTATAAGACAGGTTGATAAGTTGATATTGTACACATGCAATTTTGGTTGAATCCTACACTTTTCTAGCACTTGGGCTATTTTGCACATAACCATCTTAAAGAACAATCATGTGGCCCCTACAAAGCATGAAGAGGATTATAGGATTCTTTGGATTCCCAGATGTGAGGTCAGGAGACTACTCCAACTTCTGATTTGGGAATCTGCACTTGGACCACAGCGCCACCTTGGACTGCATACTCCTCCCGGCTGCATGGTGTGCCCAAAGTCCTCTGAGCTCACTGGATTGCACCCTTAATAAATGATGACTTGTAAGTGACAGGTAGACATGCTCCTTCTTTCCCCTCACTTGTTTTCTTTTGCCTGGCATGTCAGTCCTAGTCACTTTAAATCGTAACAGTTTTCTGTTGTGCCTTAAACCAGGATCAAACCATGACTTTAATCCAAGTTAGTAAAGCAAGGGTAAACCCTGGAAGCATCTCCAAAATGGAATTCTGTTATCTGGCTGAAAGATGTTCTGCACTCTTGCTCTAGCAATAACACAGGTGTTGCTTGGTGACATTTCTCCTTAGCATGTGGTGCTGATTCAGTTTTCCTGTAAGTGCTATTTTAAATCAAGAAAATTGCTTCCAAAACCATCCCATTGTTTAAATTTTGTTTAGGATCGCATAGTGCCTTCAGGATTTCTTGTGAATGTCAGCTATACACCCCTAAGGGCACAGTCCTATGCCCTATAACCTCAAGGGCATGCATCCTAAGCGCAGAGCATGGCAGCTGTGAACCATGCCACAATTGTGCTTTGCACCATGTGTTTGACCTTGATAGCCCTTTCAGCTGTCTGGATAAAGCACCAGGAGAGTGGCAGGAAGAAGGCTGGGACTCCAGTAGCAATCAACAAGTGCCTGCTGCCCCAGCCCCCCTCCCCAGCACTGCCAGAAAGCTCCTTCCACCCTCCAGGCCCCTGTTGCAAGCTAAACGGGGGCAGCCAGCACAGCTCTTGCTTGTCTCAGCCTTCGGGTTCCCAGCTCTGCTGAGCTCGGTGTCTGAAGCATCCTCTGGCCTCCCCAACAAGGAATTACATGAATTATTTAAAAGATTCTGTTCCGGGGGAAAATAATATTGGGAAGACAGGGGCTGGTGTGTTTCCATGCGACCGCGTGTGGTCGGCCTATCACGTGATTCTATTAGTCACAATTTACCAGAGCAGTGCACAGTCCAGCCACAGGAAAACAGCAACAGAGAAACTCACAATTGCATTTGAATCTGTCCTCCAATGACAAAAGCATCGCTGAAATGGATGGGAGTCCTGATAACAAGGAATACAGAAATCAGCTGTCTTAAAGCAGGGGTGGGGAACCAACTTTCAGTCTGACGGCTGAATTCCACTTCAGAGAAGCTCTTGAGGTTGCTTTCCAGTGGTGGGCAAGTATGGAGACAAAATGGGCTGGTGCCTAAGGCAAGGGGCAGGGCCAACATGCCAAAGATACTAGCATAATTTGTCCTAAAGTGCTTGCCATCAGTAACGAAGCCTCAGGAGAAGGATTTTAAGCCTTTAAGTGTGTCAGGGGACTGCAAAATCACAACAGGCTGGAAGTGTGGAGAAGGCAGCAGGTCCAGGGAAAAGGGAGAGCCCCAAAGGTCCAGATTTGGCCCCCAGCAGGGCTGGATTTGACCCATGGGCCTCATGTCCTGCGCTACTGCCACAGACCCAAAGGGCAGTTTGCATGGCAAAACCTGATTTGTAAAATCAAGATGAAATCATTGTGAAACCAAGAGAAAGAAATGACAGATGGCTAAAATGTGTTGACACTTGAACTGGAGCCCTAACTGCAATAAAAAAGATCCATCCAATTTGGTCTTACCCTGTGGTATTTACAGTAGAGCTGGCAATCCACAGATAGGTTTTGCAGGTGTTTAAATAGAGCCAATTAACATGTATCACTTGAGGTTTAATTTAAGTTTACTAAAAGAAAATAAGCCCAAATGAGTCATATATTATAAAGAAGGATTCCACACCCCTCCTTCTCTTTTCAAATTCATAGCTTCTATATAAATTAAATTGTTCACTACATATATCCAAGACAGAGATCCATTTAGAATGCCATATTTTGGAGAAAGCAATTACATCTGGTCATTGATATATCACCTTAAAATTCCAAATGCCTCCTTTTTTGGGAGGAAATGCCATATGTAGTTGTTTGTATGACAAATGATAATTGTCTTAGGATACTTTTCGCAGCCATGCAGCACCTGGAAATACTGGGGAGTGCTGGGCTGCAGGATTGCGGCACTCCCAAACCCATCTACTTGGGACTGGTGGATCATGGTCCTGCCTACCTGTGCCTTTCAATGGTACTGCTTTGGCTCGGAGGAGCAGTTTCAAAGATTCACAGACTAGAACTGCACTCCAACCGTATTCTATTTTCATTCTGTGGGCCACTGCATTGCATCCACCCTGTCAAAAAATACTCAGCCAGAACCAAGAAAGCCTTGCATGATTTTTGCTAGGGCATATTTGCTGGCACTAGCATTGATTAGAGACAATCATATTTTTATTAAATATACACATAGATAGATGATTGATTGATTGACAGAGACAGAATTTATATGCTGCCTTTTACCAAAATGGTTTCAAGGCAGCTTTCAATAATCAAATATTAAACAGCATAAAGCATCTAATCTAGCAGAGTAAAAAAAACAAGGTAATGGTAAGAAGACAGTAAGAAGCAGCTAATGAAAAGCAACATGAATACTGAGTGCATTTTCCCACTGCTGTTCAAGACTGCAGTGTTCCCAAGGCAGTTTACAATATAAACCATTCAATTCTATATCAGTATAACCGCTTCATAAGATCATGAAGTAATTTAAAGCAAACTTAAGAAATCTGAAAGAACACGATGGACTTTACCTGGCTCTGTTTGCAAAGAGTTAGCAGGGCTGGTATGTTGCAACAAATGCAGCAGTATGGAAATTCAGTCTTGTGGCAGTGTAAAAATAAACAGGTTTATTATGGCACACGTTTTCGTGGATACTGCTTTTATGAGCACTGACTACATTATCAGAGGCATATGGAGTTTACCTCAAACTGGGAAATATATATAAATGAGTTTAGATGTGACAAGAGGGGCAGAGAGTTGGTAAACAGTGAAGAAAGAAGGAGTTGAAATGCAGAAGTACAGACAGGGATGATTATTTAAAATGCTAACTTCACAAAATGCTGTGGGATGGTATCACAGATATCATGGCATTGGTGATCAGATTAACACATACAAAACAATAATCTCCTGGAGAGCTTCAGATGTTGAGTGGGATAGAAATAAAATTAATTAAAAACTAATTAAATGTGCTAATTGATGCATTTGAAATATGCTGCTGAAAGAGAGTTTTCTGATTACCCTGGACCAACAGAAAGATGAATATGAGGATCCTAGAGCAAATCAAGGCAGAAATTTCCCTGGAAGCAAAAATGATGAAATAGGGGGTGTTGCTGTTGTTTGTTTGTTTGTTTTACTTTGGGTGCATCCCAAGAAGACAAAGACCAAGAGGTCACAAATTTCCTAACCTGGGTATGAATAATATTTTCCATAGCTTGTAAACATTTTTTAAAATCCTGAGCATGATGGAGATAAAGTCCATGAGTATTTTATTGGAATTAGAGAGTCATAATTCTGAGAGATCTAGGGTTATGCCACAACTGCAAAGTAGCCCAATGTGGCTACTGGGCTACAGTCCTCAATCTGGGAATATTCAGCTTAGAAAAAAGTAAGTTAAGGGGGAGATGACAGAGGTATGTAAGAAAGGAAAACATTTTTTTTCTTCTTTCACACTACTGGAACTTGGAGTCATCCCCTGAATTTGATGGGTGAGAGAATCAGGACAGACGGAAGGAGATGATTCTTCACCCAGAGCATAGTTAAGCTGTGGAACTTTTTCCTACAAGATGTGCTGATGGCCACCAATTTGGACCTCTTGCTAGCATTTTGCCAGCCTGATCTAGGCATGTTGAGCATGAAATTGCATTTTATGAGTGCAATCCTATGGTTCCGCAAAATCACCTAGTGGGACATAGAATTATTCAGAATCCCAGCTCCAAGGTCCTGCAATTTCAGAACCTAAATCCCAAAAGCTGGAGCCCCACTCCAGCCTCAGGGGCAGAAAGCAAGGTGCCAGCTGCATCCCCAGGTGAGGTTGCCACCAGGCCTTGGAAGGGTGGCAAAGGTGCTGCCAGGGGGTGTGGCCACAGAGTCACACGGATTTTTACATACGGCTGAAAATGGCCATCTAGAAAAAATGCAAGGTCCAAAGCACACCAGGGGCAGAGAGCACTGGCCCCGTCCTTGGCTCTTGCCATTGGAAGAGCAGAAGCGTCCAAGGAAGCACCTGCCTAAGTGACCAATATTGCCATGAATCAGATGTCAAAGAAGACAGGACAACCTTTTCAGAAATATTACGATTGAACAGTTTGACAGCAAATTTGCCTTGATCCACTTCAGGATGATGATGGTTATACCTGAGCAACCAAATTATGTCCATTCTGGAGAAAACAGCTTTGTAGAAGCCACCTATAATTTTATATTGAATCCAGGAAAGCTAAAACCTGTAATACTTCCCATGGTTAATTTCATTTCTTTGGAGGTAAAGAGCATGCAACAAAATAAAGCCAATAGAACAACCAAATATTCAGCAGGATAGGTAACACAAGACCTTATCCAACTTAGTATCTAACATGTGCATTTTTGGTTACTTGCTATGCACTGAGTTTGCTTTGGGAATGGAATATATCAAATCCCAAAATAGGTGGAGCAAATAGTGCCCCAAAAGTTGCCTGAAATAACGTGTGGGAAATTATTTTTAATTATCTTTTAAAAATACTAATATATTGATGCATCAGCAGTGCTGTCAGATATAATATAGCAATTTATTTTACAGTACAACACTTTACATCAGCTTCCCCTGAGAATGTATTTTTAATGAAGTTACTGAAGAGCCATTTATCATGTAATTCAAAGGATTAAAAAATATCAAAATGAAAATGAACAAGTGAAAATCAGGGCAGAGCAGAAAGCACAGTTTAAAGGTCATAAATCTCTGACCAATTAAATTAATTAAGTGATGAGTTAAGTGTGTGTGTGGGGTGGGGGGAGAGGGAGAGGGAGAGAGAGAGAGAGAGAGAGACTCATGGCATTCTTTTTAAAAGCAAATTAATTCAGAGATAAAGTAGAATATATGGAACTGCCTAATAAATAGTCAAACTAATGGTCCTTTAAAAATTACCTTGAAATGTCATGAAAAGTGTCCAATAGCATTCCATTCCATTGAAAGGCTTGAACACCAAAACGCTGCAATGCTGACTTGTTTAGACAAAGTATCCCATGTGGATGCCTGGCATCTGCTTTTTGCCACTTTTCCCTTTCTAAATATGGCTAGGATTGCTCCTTAGTCTTGCTTGGATTGTGGTTAATTGTTGCTGTATGTACAATGGGCAACTAAATAGGATAATTCATACGGTTTCATACTGTGACAAGCAAAAACAAAAAAGGGAACTTGTGGATTCAGTCCAACAGTGTCATTCCGCTGATGGAATCAATTCCATTCAGAGAACTGGGAGAGGGACACAATTAGCCAGCCCCTACACAGCTCCCACATGCGATCTTAACATCTTCTTTGTCGGGCTAGAAACCCTTCTAGCGCAGTGGGAAGGATAAAAGTCCTGGTACACGGGGGGTGGGGGGGGGATCCAATAGTATGCTATTGGATTGAATCTTGTGTATGCTCCGTATGTTCTGACTCTTATAATAAGCACTGTGCCTGCTTGTCTATATTAAAGCTACCTTCAAAGGTGAGCTCCCGTTTAAGAATACAGAAAAATGGTTTGCTTGCAGTTGGAGGAAGTGGATGAGAGAAAACTGGTCTCCCTTTGCACGTCCATCTCAGTACTTTTAGCTCCTTTGTGAAAGCATCTTTCCTCGATATGCTGGAATGATTCAAAAGAAAGTTCACCCTGGCTGGCAGCTTCTTTTGTCTAAACATTAATTACTCTCATCACCTACTGGCACATTCTTAGTCCTTTGATTGTATGGATCACAACAAATTGTGGCAAGTTCTTAAAGAGATGGGAATACCTGACCATCTTATTTGTCTCTTGAGAAACCTATATGCGAGCCAAGAAGCAACAATGAGAACTGGACACGGAACCACTGATTGGTTCAAAATTGAGAAAGGAGTTCGGCAAGGCTGTATACTGTCGCCCTGCCTATTTAACTTATATGCAGAGCACATCATGAGAAAGGCGGGGCTAGATGAATCACCAGTTGGAATTAAGATTGCTGGGAGAAAGATCAACAACCTCAGATATGCAGATGATACCACTCTCATGGCAGAAAGTGAAGAGGAACTAAAGAGCCTCTTGATGTAGGTGAAGGAGGAGAGTGCAAAAGTTGGCCTGAAACTCAACATTAAGAAAACTAAGATCATGGCATCCAGTCCTCTCACTTCCTGGCAAATAGATGGGGAAGAAATGGAGGTAGTGACAGATTTTATTTTTCTGAGCTCCAAGATCACTGCAGATGGGGACTGCAGCCAAGAAATTAAAACACACTTGCTCCTGCGGAGGAAAGCTATGGCAAATCTGGACAGCATACTAAAAAGCAGAGACATCACCCTGCCAACAAAAGTGCGTATAATCAAGGCTATGGTTTTCCCAGTTGCAATGTATGGCTGTGAAAGCTGGACCATAAGGAAGGCTGAGCGCAAAAGGATTGAGGCCTTTGAATTGTGGTGCTGGAGGAGACTCCTGCAAGTCCCTTGGACCACAACGTGATCAAACCGGTCAGTCCTAGAGGAGATCAACCCTGACTGCTCTTTAGAAGGCCAGATAGTGAAGATGAAACTCAAATACTTTGGCCACCTAATGAGAAGGAAGGACTCCCTGGAGAAGAGCCTAATGCTGGGAACAATAGATGGCAAAAGAAGAAGGGGACAGCAGAGAATGAGGTGGCTGGATGGAGTCACTGAGGCAGTTGGTATGAGCTTGAGTGGACTCCGGGGGAAGGTGGAGGACAGGAGGGCCTGGAAGAATGTTGTCCATGGGGTCGCAATGGGTTGGACACAACTTCGCGACTAACAACAACAACATAGGTTGTCATGGGCTCTAAATCCAAGTGTACCAAGAGTCCTTTGTTTTCCTTGCCTTTGGATGATCTATACAGCTCTTTGTCCTGTCTTGAACTTTTTGAGCAACACGTAGTGCTGAAACTGAGGTGTTTTCTGACTGCAAGGACACCTGGGAACTTCAGTCCTTGGTGTCTGAATGCCCTGATAAAGCCTGTGACTATGACAGAAAAAACAAGCAAAAACAGAGGTTGTGATATTTATTTATTTATTTATTTATTTATTTGAGTATTTCTAACCCATCCAATCACTCCACGTCTCTGAATAGCTTACAGCAACAATTCAATAAATACAACAGTATAAAAATACCATACTAATAACCCAAACAATAATAATACTAATAACACTAATAACCCATGACTAAAATAAAGACATAATTAAAATTTTAAACTTCTGCAGTGAAGGCAGCACTTTATTCGTGATTTGTTGATTGTGCCAATGGGCAAGAAAGGGGTCCTGAGTGTGGGGAGAGATAAAGGCGACAAGTGAGCACGCTGCTCCCAGTGAGGCATACAGTATGGGGACCGCTCCATCAAGCTGTCCACCACGACCCCTCGCTCTCTTTCCTGGCCAGTCACTGCCATCACAGACTCCACCCACATATACTGTATGTGAGGCTGGCATCTTCTGACCCAATGTTCACCCCTTTCCACTTATTTACCGTATTTTTTGCTCTATAAGACTCACTTTTTTCCCCCTCAAAAGTAAGGGGAAATGTCTGTGCGTCTTATAGAGCGAACATATGTGTGCAGTAAGTCTGTCAGATGTGCAGCCCATGGGGAAGTGATGGGGAATGTGCCTGTGATTATGTGCCCATTTGATTCAGAATATTTTTTTTCTTGTTTTCCTCCTCTAAAAACTAGGTGCATCTTATGGTCAGGCACGTCTTATAGAGCAAAAAATACGGTACATTGGACCACATTTGTATTTTAAGGCCTTTCCCCCAGTGTAAAGATCTTTTGGACTATCTTTGCTGTCCCTTCTGTTCTAATCGCCTTAAAGAATACCTCCCTTCTCATCCTTAACTCAGAATCATTTATAAATAACCTGAAAATGGTCCCACTGCTTACATTCCTCCATCATCAGAACATTTTTTATATTGCAAGCCACACAGAGAGCACTTATATGCGCCATTGTAGTGGCATAGAAGTTGAAATATAAATAAACAAACAAATAAGCTAGCTATGCCTAGTTTCTGCTTTTTGTTTTTTCAGCCCGTTACTGATGCATAACAGGCTCTTAGTTCCTGTTCAGAGACTGCAGGAGTCCTTGGTGAGAGACTCTGTCAAAAACCTTTCTCTAATCAAGTTGTAGAGGAATAGCTTTTTATTTACTCTACTGTATGCATGAGTGTCCTGATTTGGATAAAGTACGTGTTTGTTGCCTGAAATTCTGCCCCACCAGCCTTGAGGGATGGGGGGCTGCTGAACAAAAGAAAAATAATTTCTGTTTGTCTTAATGGAGGGTTTCCATTTCTTTTGTTTTGCTGATCAGTCACAGGGTGGGAATTCTGGGAAGCAAGCAATGAAAGGGAGGGTTCGATCCTGGTGTGTAGTGATCGTAATCTAATTCTGGGATGCATGAGCAGAAAAGTATAGAAAATTTAACCTCACCCACATGATTGTTTATTTATTTATTTATTTATTTGACAGATTTCTATGCCACCCCTTGCCAACTAGCCTCGGGGTGGCTAACAACATATAGAAACAAAGTAAAACAGCCAACAGTCAAAACAATACACCATCTAAAATTATACACAATCTAAAATTGTACACAATCTAAAATTGATTATTGTAGTTTGTCTCTAAAAGTATTAGAGTAACAGGACTTAACTTTTCAGAAGCCATGTTGATTCTATGCTAGCAAGACAAGCCCTTCTATATCCTCAATAAAAACACACTTTCCATTAATTCATCCAGAACCTAATTGGCCTGTAATTCTCTAGATCCCCCTTTTAAAAATTGGCATTCAGTGGGTCCATTTTGGGTGCTGCCTTCTGATATAATCATACAACATAGGTACTATAAACGCACATTTTCTCAGGTAGAAATTATCTCCATGCACAGAAACTGAAGCATTCCTGTCACCTGTACCAAAGCAATTCATGTGTTTCTATAAATGTGTCTCTGTTGCCATGGTGGGGGGTGGGGGAAACCTGATTATAAAAGCATGCTTCATGCTTGTCTTTAAAAGGATAAAAATATACACAGAGCATTTGGCACATCTATAAAAGATGTATGCTAAAGAATAAAAATTGGCAGGTACAGGGAGAACATAATGACACGCTGGAATTTCACAGGTGTTGGAAAAATGAGAAGCATCATCAGGAGCTTTCGACCTGTTTCATAGGGTGCAGCCTGGAGCTCATCAACTGACCTTCGGTTCCTAGAAATTTGGTTTTAACATAAGTTTGGGCATCTGGGTTAAGCATCACTTGCATGCTCCCTTTTCCATTTGAGAATCTGGGCAGCTGGTCTCCCTACAGGCAGAGGTGGAGATGAAGCCAAGAGCCTGCAGGCTTCAGGGTTTTTCGCAATAGTGGTGCTATGTCCCAGTTTGCATATTCAGAATACCTGCACAGGAGATAGATGGACCCAGCATTTAAGGGCTACACTTGATCTGGTGGAGGCACCAATTACATGATTGTTCACTTACAAAAAACCAAGTGTGAAACCTTAGGAGTGGGTCTCTGTGTACGCAGACAGCAGTACAGAACACTTGGCTCATATATTATTTTTCTCTTATCATGGTGATGGGCTATGTACTGCATGAGACACATACTTCTGTGAACTGAAACAGAATTATGACAACAGCTCTGTTTTGAACCTACTGCCTGTTTTGATAATTCCACATGAGAAATCCAGAATATCCTTTTCCCTAAAAAATAAAACTTGGTAGAAAAGAACTGAATATTTTTTAGGCCATCAAGACTAATGAACATAAGCAAATTTAATCCAGTGTTGGACAAATTGTGTCTCTTGGCTTTGCCCAAAGGAGATCAAATGCAGAGTAATAAAGGTAGGTGCACAATCTTACATGGAACATCTAGTCCGGAGATAAGTTAAACAATGTTCTGATCACCTTTAAATTAAATAAGTATTGTTTTATTGCAATGTTTTCAGTTTAGAAACTGCTCTGATATAACTTTTTGAACAGTACTTCATGTTGAAGAAATAGTTTCCAACTAGATACAAATCCCCATCTACTCAAGTAATACTGGGACCACTAGATACATGCTTCTCCTGAAGCTGAATTTTTCAAATCATTTCTTCAGAGCTATATTTATCGGTTACTTAACTTGCTACCTTTCCAATGGTTCAGAGTCATTTAAAACCCAGCAATAAAACATTCACATAAAAAGAAAGCAAACCTTACATGTCATGTTTTGGTGCACATACATGTTAGAATGCCATGTGGGAACTGTAATGTGAGGTCAGGTGAGGAGCAATGCATTGCCTAAACAATTGTGTGATGCACCTGCTCATTGTGCAGAAAGGTTTGTTTGCTTGTTTGCTTGATTATTGTTCAAACATTTATATCCTGATCTTCAGTCAATAGAGTCTGAGAGCACCTTTAATTCCTGCATTCCCAATCTAAATGGATGTGAGAGACAACCATAGCAAATTGAGGCAAGGGGCAGAGAAGTACAATGGTGATGCTTGATTCAGTTGCCCAGATACACAGCAATGTATCAACTGAACTGAATTCAGGTTCACACTGCATCTATTGTCCATCTGGGCTGAACTGTTCTTTGTGGGTCTGCTCCTCTCTTTTTTTCTTCTATTTGCAGTTTCTTTTCTTTTGAGTACCAGTCTAATCTGTTTCTTCTGCCATTTATCTATTTATTTGTGTCTTTGTTTATTATTTTTGTATACCATCCAACTACTACTGACTCAGGACAGTCTTACAATAAAAATGAGATAAAATAAAGCATAGCATCCAGTAATAAAATCATGCATTTAAATCATACATTTAAAATCAGGAAGCTACCACAGCATGAGTCACTATTGCTAGTCATCACTCATCCAGTTGATGGATCAGCCTTAGCTGTAGGAAAGCACTCTTTGCCACTGCTGCCACCTGAGACTCTAGGGATAGCTCCAGGTTGAAGAGCACTCCCAAGCTGCATACCCTGTCCTTTAGGGGGAGTGCAACCCTGTCCAGACCAGGGCTAACATCACTTACCCGAAAGGCTGAACCGCCTACCAATAGGAGCTCCATCTTGTCTAGAGTGACCCTCAATTTGCTGGCCCTCATCCAGCCCATCACCCTGGCCAGGACAGTTAAGGACAATCCCCGTCTCACCTGGATTAGATATAAAAGAGAGGTAGAGCTGGGTGTCATCAGCGTACTGGTGACTCCCCAGCCCAAGCCTCTGGGTGACCTCTCCCAGTGGGTTCATGTAGATGTTTAAAAGCATGGAGGATAAAATGGGACCCTGTGGAACTCCACGGCAAAGCTGCCATGGCTTAGAGCCGCAATCCCCCCTCCTGGAATAGGAACCGCAAAGCAGTGCCTCCAGCTCCCAACCCTCCAGCCTATCCAGGAGGATGCCATGGTTGATGGTATTGACAGCTGCTGAGAGGTCCAGGAGAACCAACAGGGACGTTCTCCCCCGTCCCTCTCCATGCACAGGTCATTGTACAGTGTGATCAAGACAGTCTCTGTTCCATAGCCAGGCCTGAAACCAGACTGAAATGGGTTCAGATGGTCAGTTTCCTCCAAGAGAGCCAGCCACCACCCACTCGAGCACCTTGCACAAGAACAGCATATTAGCCCCTGGCCTATAATTGGTGGCTATCTCTGGGCCCAGGGTTGCCCCTTTCCAGATGGGGCTGATCACTGCCTCCTTCAGAGGGGTGGGGACCCAACCTTCCCTCAGAGAAGCATTGATAACCTCCTGGACCCAGGTGCATATCCTGTCTGGCTTGGATGAGCAGCCATGAGAGGCAAGGGTCAAGTAAACAAGTGGTGGATCAGACTAGTCCCAGAACCTTGTCCACATCCTCAGGCCGCAATAATTGAAATTCATCCAATAAAGACGGACTAGACAGTGCTTTGGACATTTCCCATGCAGGGACCTCATCAACTGTGGAATCCAGCTCATGGCAATCCTGAGCAACTTTATCCTTAAGGTGCTGGGCAAAATCACCACAGCGAGCCACTGATGGTGCGATAAAGTCCTTTTTAGACCCAGAGTGTAGTAGGCCCTGTACTATCCTGAAGAGCTCTGCTGGATGGCACTGTGAGGAAGCAATGGAGGTGGAGAGAATTCCTTGCTTGCCGCCCTCACCGCCACAGCATGGGCTTGGTAATGAGCTCTAACACATGTTCGGTCACGGGATTTCCTCCATCTATGCTCTAATCGTCTCGCAGCCTGCTTCACTGCCCACAACTCAGGCATATACCAAGGCTCCATGCAGGCTCTGCCTGGCGGGAGTGGATGCTTCCACAATCAACCTGAGCAGGAACCTATCTATCAACCAGAAACTCCCTCAGAGTCCTCAGGAATCTGTCAGGATCCATAAGACTCCAGGGGTGGACCAATTTAATAAGGTCCACACCTTCGCCAAGG
Organism: Varanus salvator macromaculatus; assembly: GCA_023646645.1. Classification (NCBI taxonomy): domain Eukaryota; kingdom Metazoa; phylum Chordata; class Lepidosauria; order Squamata; family Varanidae; genus Varanus; species Varanus salvator. Next base: position 48,671,883 of record JAIXND010000674.1, on the reverse strand, counting down.
GAAAAATTGGCCCCAAGTTTAAACCTCATGAGGAAGTGATCTGACCATGACGAAGACAGATCACTGCCATTCTTCAGGGGAAGCTGTTCCTGAGAAATCCTTCTGATCGCAGGTGGAAAAAGAGGGGCTGCCACTCAGAAATAATTAGTGGAAGTTCACCAACTGTCCCAGCATTGCAGGAAAACACAGAAACCCCATACTTCAAGTATGCATGCCATTCTATAGAAGTCAATCAATCCTATAGGAGAAGAACATTCAAACTATTATGCTATGGATCGCACATAGGGGTCTGGCTAACTGAGCCTGATGTGGTGAATCAAATATCTGGGAGCTTCTTCCCATAGACTATGTTCCTTCATTTACTGTCAGTGACTCCCCAACCATTTGTTAAGATCTTATATATTTTATCTAATTTATCTTTTTTTCTTCAGTCTGGTAAATGTTCATTAAATCCTGAATCCAGCAGTTACAAAACACGCCCCCCCCCCCCACAATTATGTGTTTGACTGGCCAGCCCTTGAGCTAGCACCCTGGTGATTCCAGTTCCATAAGCTAATGCTGCATCCATTCCTAACCTACCACTTGGGAAGCACTGCCCTTATGCAACCTAATGTTTCTGACCGGGAAAATGCTGCACAGACAGAGATTTATAAACATAAATGGACTATACATCAAAAATACACTGAAATACTCAGTGACTTTCTTTCTGCTTTTGTATATACAAGTTCACTCAATTCCAGATCTCGGGGGATGACATAAACACGGGTCCTCAAACTATGGCCCACAGGATGAATCTGGCCCACCATGGCCATCCATCCGGTCTGCACTGCTGCTTGCTGCGTGGGCAGGGAGGTGGCGGCTTGCTCACTCAGAGATGGTCTCCAAGCAAGCAAGCCGCCACTGCCGCCTGCCTCCCATACGCATGCACTCGCTGCTGCCTCGCAGCACGGGTGGGGAGGTGGTGGCTCGCTCGCTGGGAGATGGTTTTGGACTCTCTGGGAGATCTCCGAACGAGTGAGCCACAGCTGTGTGCGCCCAATGCCACCTCGCAAGGTGCCCAACGGTATCTCACCCGCCCGTCCCCCAGGCACCCCCCACCTCACTGGCCCGCAACGGTCACCGCAGCCTTTCAACTGGCCCCCTATTGAAAAAGTTTGAGGACCGCTGACATAAAGCATTCCACGCTCCATCGCTATAATAGATGCAAAGCCAAAACTTCCTAGAACAGTGATGAAGAACCTTTTACAGACCGAATGCCCAAACTGCAACCCAAAACCCACTTGTTTATCGTAAAGTGCCAATACTGCAATAAAACCTGAATACTGAGGTTTTAGTTTAGAAAAAACAACTCACAGCCATCCTTGGCAACAAACTGATCGGCCATTTGAAAGCTCAGCTGAGTCGCAGCTAATGAGTTGTGGCTTGTGATATCACTGCCTGGCACCGCTACTCCTTTCCAATCATGCACATGACCCCAACGTGCACTGTTATCTGATGCTCGGCTGCTGGGGTGATGCTGGGGTGACTTGGCTTGCGTGCCGACAGAGGACTCCACATGCCCGCTGTGGCGCACGTGCCATAAGTTTGCCACCACTGGCCTAGAATACCTGTTTCATTGAAACATAGCCAAATGCAAAATCCATGCCATATTCCACTGAGGAGAAAAGGGATATTTTGTCCAAGTTATCAGTGGTTGGCTATTTTTGTAATATCTGTGATAGCAAACCTGTCCTCTCTTTTTGAAATACTATTGTCAAATAGATATGAAGGCTTGTTAATACTAGTGATTAGTAAAGCAAATTGCAATAATAGCTACTGATAATTCACACGATGCTTGCACAGCACTGCGAAACAGCATCATATGATGCTGGCAAAATGGTGCACATCTAATGCCATGGAATATTTTGGTTTTTTATTAATTCTGGACATTTTGCCTTGTCCTTCAAACAGCTTTCCAGATACCTTACAAAGAATAATAATTTAAAATCCCTCCCTATCAAAAATCATCCCAGCATTTAAAGCAAACATGTATATATTAAAAAGCAGTGAAATTTATAACAGCAGCAAAAAAATCACCCGCAGAGATAAAACCTTTTAAGTTATACAAAGCAACATAAAATCACCAGCAGAGATAAAACATATGATTGATTAAAAGTAGTGCTGTGTTGAAAATTTCTGCCACATTTTTCAACCCATCTCATTCAATTTGATAGAAAAAGAATTGCTTTCAACAAATAACTTCAAAAGAGAAAAAAGGTTGGAGACATTCTAATGGGTTAGGTTTGACTTCCCTTATAGATGAGGCAGCCAAGGGGTTTGTGGAAGTGCCCTGCCCTTCTGTAGCCTGCAGCCTCCTTGGCTTCCCACACCTCCAATTAGAGCCTAGAAGAAGTAATTGGGTCATTTTCAAATTGGGAAGTGCAGGTAGCACTGGCGGCGGCAGCACAATGGAGTGATACATACAGCATTACCTGTCACCTCATACTGATTAGCTCAGCTCAAAAAGAAGACTAAAACAAATTGGGCTAATTTATAGAATGCCCTGCGAATTAGAAAAAATAAAAGCCTCTTTCATGGCAAAGAAAACTTTCCAGAAATTATAAATTTGGCATTGCATCCTCTCCAGCTTTTCCTTGGAAGTGGACACAATCCTGCCCTACCCCATCACCTTTGTTAGAGGGCCTTCACGGAAACAGCAGCAAGCTAAGAAATTGTGCTGAAGATATGATGTGCCTACCAGGAACTAGGATGGGATGAGCAGGGCCCTGGCCCTGGAGAGCTGATTCAAGGGGGTTCCAACATCATGATTAATGTTGTGTTAGAGAGGGAGATTTTATTTTACACTACCCAGCACAATTTTATTTGTGCTTACACCAACACCAAACATGGAACTGCTGGTGTGAATGGAGCTGCTTCATTGCATATGCCTTCCTCTCCCCCACGTATTCCTTAACCAATGTTTGTAACTTATGCAGATGTCAAAATATTTGAATCTTGATCTTGCAATGCCTGTCTGAAAGAAAGTGGACTCTGGAAGCCACTTTCCCGCATGGGAACTCTGGTGTAGAGAAGCAGAGAGGCTGGCAGGCTAGGCTATGCCTAACCCAAGCTGCACATATTTGGGGATGGGTCCTTGCAGACTTCTGTCCCTTTTGGAGAAGAGAGTTCCTTCCGATGCACTCCTCCCTTAAGATAAGCTTAACATTTCAGGAGAATAGAACCTTTCTCATTCCAGAATAACACATCATTTGCAAAACCTGCAAATTTATGCCATAGAATTCCTACCAAAAGATAAAGCATGGGAATAACAGTTTGTGTTATGTCAACTGTCTCTTCACAATACAATAATCTTTGGTGCTATGTCCCATACATTCCGCAATTAGAAGGCATTAGGAATCCAACTCAATAAGGACTCTAGTTAGAAGCCTTTCGCTTTGATCTGCTGGGAAAGGAAAAGGGGAGAGGCATGCTTACAAGAACCATCGCAAGAACCATTCTCTGGCTTTGGAGTTCACCATTGAGAATGTGCATGAAAGATCCCTGCAGTTCTTGGGCAAGAATTTCAACATCAGGACTCAATCGCCTTGACATCTTCAAAGACACAAAGATTTGAACATGATCGGGCTAAATCATATGCAGGGGAAAGAAAGGCCTATGAAATGAAACCCATCCAATCGCACTGGATATTCTATACTTTGTGCAGGATACAAGTATGAATAAAGATTGTAGAGAAGTGTGTAATAAAGAATATAGCATATGGTACCCACACACCCACACACACATAATATCAATTATGATTTTGGAATCAGGGCCCCAGGGCCCATTTGCCCCATGTTTCCTGAAGATGTTAACTCATGAAGCACAGAAATGAATGAAATTTCAATGAATGGAACTTGAAACAAACAAGGTTCTCATGCAAAGGAAAGTGTTCAAGGTTCTCAAGACAAAACCCTGTTGCACCATTGCTTGCTTCTTCCACAGACTTTGATCTTAAAGATACATCAACCATAAAACCAATCTTAAAAAGCTTCCACTGTTAACACCTTGTCACTTCCATTTAGCAAGGAAAACTATCCATTTTATGCTGTTCAATTGAGCTGTGTTGGCTCCACACTTAGCCAGGGCCTTTTCTACCTAGATCACAATCTTGCCTCAACTCGGGTCTGGGGGCAAGCAGAGCGGGGAGGAAATGATGCAACATGCAGACAATTGCTAGGATGCCGTAATTGCAGCTGTTTGGGAACATTCACATAAGTGCTTGCAACTTTCAATATAGATGTGTCAGAAACTGCCACACTTTTAATAAACAAGTACAATGTGTTTAACAAATACAGGGGAGGCAACATCCTGTGCTTGCTTTGACTTTTGTGTCTATGGAAATAGAGCTCCACATTTTCCCCATTCACGTATTGAGGAATGCACAGTTGTGCAAGATGATGATGGTGGGCTTAGTAAATGTGGCTTAATTCCATGCAACATCTATGCATGGCAGATAGCATGCCCCCCCCCCCTTTAAAGGCACAGAATTAGGAAGTCACAAGATAATAGTTTGAATGTATTTGTGGGTGGGGGCAGGCACTCCCTCATGACCTGGTGTATAAACGGTTCAGTTATCAGAGGCAGAGGTGAGTCTGACCCACAAAATCCTTTTAAAGATGGTGAGATTCATATATATTTATTTATTTATCTATTTATTTAAAACTTATGTCCCCCATCCTATACATAGAAGTCTCAGGACGGCCCAACAACAAAGATATAGCATAACATCTATGATAAAAGCCCAACTAAATAAAAATTAAGACTTAAACTATTGGTAAAATAAAAAGGGGTTATTTCATAGACAAGTTGAGCGGGAAAAGACCAAAAGAGGGCCTCCTCTCCTGTGTCAGCCCCTGAGCATTCAAACCATGCAATCTGTATTTCCGTGGACTGAACGACTGCTTGAGGAGCTGGATTTCAATCATCCTAGATGACTCACCTGAGTCAAGCAAGATACGGGCTGCAAAGGAAAGGACAACTCTGTCTCCACAAATGCAGATCCAGGTCTTTTACCAGGTTATCCTACTCTCCACCAGCCCAGTTCCCAAGCCCTTGCGATGGCTTCATAGTATGTTGAAATCAAGGTGCACATTGAAGCATTCGCACAAGATCAGTGTGTGTTTCCACCTAGCCACGCAGCCCATCCCTGTTTTAGGGCCAATGAACAAAATATGACAAGCCCTGCAGCCAACAGCATATGCATTCCACTAGCGTAAACAGCTTTTCAAATCACGCCCTGGCAACACTGATTGTGTGAGGGTCACTAACGAATCCTAAATGCAACCCGCAGCCCACAATCTATGATGGAAGAAATGTGGCAGAAATGAGCCTGATACGCATTCGCAATGCTTGTGTGTCCTGAAGCCATCCCTCTGTGGGTTTCCCCTTTTAGCTGGAAATTGGCTTACAGCCTGCAGGATAAATAGTTTATGTCCTCTCCAGAACTCTCAGAGTAATTAATCAGAAAGTTAGCATAGTGTGGCTCTGCATGTAACTGTTATCCTTTTGAAAAGACAATCATTTTTATTTGCTTGGCATTTTGTGAAGTAAATTGACAGAGGAGTTGGGTGGGGGAAAACACCCTTTATGATTTCAGTTTTTATTACTGAGAGACTTCCAGGAAATCCACAGTAATAAAACACATTCTACTTTACTTTATGGCATTGTAATTCCTTTTTTTCATGGCAGCAATGAAATAAATAAAACATACCACATCCCCATAACACAAATCATCATGTCCGATTTTTATAACCTCCTTTTTGTAAGAAGTACAAATAGACAGTGTACCCCTTACTGGGAACAAAGAAACAGGGCAAGCCTCATGCCTTGATGTCTCTCGTGTCCCACCTGCATGATTCTCAAAGGTTCTGTGTTACAAACAGAAATCTGAGCGAAGTGGAGACTTGCCCCAAGTCCCAGACTTCATACAAGGCTACTGCTCCTCCATCCTTCATTTGCCGCCATGCCATGATATGCTTGAGGAAAGGGCACGACTCAGTGGTAGAACACTACTTCGCATTCAGAAGGTCCCACGTTTGATCTTCTGCAGCTCCAGGCAGAGCTGGAAAAACTCTGCCTGCAAATGTGAAGAGCTGTTGCCGGACAGGGTTGACAATACTGAGCTAGATGGAGCAACAGTCAACTCGTATGTCATGTTTGCACTTGCTCCTCCCAACTTCTGACCTCCCGTGTTTGCAAAAGCACAAGCACAATCCATAACTTCAGACAGGGCTGGGAAAGCTCTGGCATATGACCTGAATGTGGCCATCTTCACCTCACAAAAATTTAACTTCCTGGAAGCATCCATTGATTGCAGTGGTGAGTTTTTAAGCATCGTTTTCTCTCTCACACAGTAGTCAGACAAGACAAGAATCTGCTGCTGCTGCGAGGAACGTTTTCTCTTTCCCAAGACTCTTTAAGAGGATCAGATTGGTCCTCCCATTCTAGTGGCATATTGTAAATTTGACTTGTCATTCCTCTCATATTATTTTGTTTTTCTTCCTGAAAAATTATATCTAACTTATATTTAGTATATCTCTACATTTACCATTTTTCTTCAACCAATCTTTAGTCCAATGATCTAAAAGAAGTATATTATACCAAGGCACTTTACCCTGTCCCAGTAGTGCTTCTATCATTCCTTTACTCTTCATTTTCCCTAACCAGTTTTTCAGCCTAATAACATATTGCGAAATAGATTTAAAAAGCAAAAATAGTACTGAAGAATGGAATAATACATGAGATAAGAGAATTTTAAAAATTTCTGTCAATAGGAATTAAAGTGAGTTAGTATAAGGAAAGGGGTGTGAGCCATCACAAGAGTCAATGAAGTTCTGGAAGGGAAGTGGGAGTGAGGCAACATAAAGGAATGAATAAATGATCTTACATTAAGTGACATGATTTATTGGTCCTGGTGCAGGTAGCACTGTTATTATTGCATAATAATATGCAATATTAGTATTGTTTTATTAATATATTGGTAATATTATTAGTATATTAGTATTATAGATGGTTATTAGTATTGCTTAATTATATGTATTACAATTATATTAATGATATCGTTTATGTATGTTCAATTAACAAAATTTAAAAATTAAATTTAAAAAAGGAGGAACTTTTTCCAAGCCTAAGCATTGCCTGGAGGTGGAGCCCAGGAGAGAAGGCTGTTGTGGAGAGAGAGAAAGGAGAAAGCAGCAGCAGCAGCACCACTACCACCGCTATTATTACATTCCATTTATTTCCTGGCCTTTTCCTTTTGTTAGGAAACCAAGGTGGCCTGCCCAGTCCTCCTTCATTCCATTTTATCCTCAGAACAATAACACTGTGAGGTGGGCTAGGCTGAGAGTCCGTGAGTAGCCAAGGCCATCCAGGCAGCCAAGTGGGGACTAGCACCCAGATCGCCCTACTCCCCAGCCCAACTCTCTAACCACCAAACCATGCCACCTTGGAGTAGTGGGAGGGGATCGAATCCTGTGGGGTCAGGTAGAACAACTAAAGAAAACTCCAGTACAATCACACTATGGTGGGACTCCTTCCTAATCACAATTCTCTTGCGAAAATCTCTTACGATGATATGGACAAATGATGGATAACTTCCTCCCCAGATATACTGGCATAGAAGTGTGTACACTTGCAAGTAGACCCTGGTGTCTGCCCTTGTAAGCAGCCGGCTGGCTGGCTGCAGAGTCTGGGTGTACAGTCATACAAGACAAAATACTCCGGCCTCCCCCTGTTTCCAGGGTAGGGCTCTTCCTTGCTTGCAGATCATGGAATGCAGCATCCCATCAGACTGATTTCTACCTAGTTGGTTGCTCTTTTCGCTTCAAAAAGCATTAACTTCAGACCAGAAACATGCAAAGCACAATCCCAGCCTGACATGACAGTGTGGTTCCTTTCCATGAGGACTGCCAACTGGCCAAGAACAGCCAGGCATCACAAGGACAAAAGCAGGAAGCGAAGCGAAGCAAAGCACCATGCAGGGGTAACCAGAAAAAGAGGGAAGAGTACGTGGAAAAGTGCAAATAAGACAGGAAAGCCATGCAAAGTACAAATAAGACAGGAAAGAAATGGGGCACTGGGGGGCAGGCACCTCCTATTCCCCTCTCCCTCCAGTCATCCCACAGGTATCTCAGGGGACAATGCACGATGGCAGAGGTTTCTCCCATCCCCACAGCACTTGTGGGAACAAGGCAAGAGGAGAGGGGGGTCCCTCTGCCCTCTCTGTGGCTTGCAGGTTGAGTCCAGTGCTATGGGCACTGCTGCCCATCTCAGGAGGGCTGGCTCAGCCCCCCCCCCACCCGCCCGAGCCATCCCACTGCACTGCAGCCAGTTGGGGGCAGAACCGGATGGTGCAGGGGACGGGCCACGCTCTGCTCCATCTCTCTCCCCGCAGCACAGCAGCCACCAGCCTTTTCAGAGTCAACCAATCAGAAGGAGGCATTCCCTTGGCACTACAGCCAATCCACAGTGGTAGCAACGGGGGGGGGGGGGGCAAGCAGAGTGCTATTCACCCCATACCATCGTGGCCCCCAGGCTTTTTAGCAGACGGCTGCAGCAGCAAGACAGGGCAGTCACAGGGAGCTGCGATGCTTGCGGGTGGCTGTCAAAGGCCTCCCCTCTTCCCCGGAGTTGCTGCGAGACATTCTGAGCTCACTGCTGTTTGTCCTGGCATTTTTTTTAAATTTCTAGTGTTTGAGACTGCAAAGGGGCTATTTTTGTGATCCCCATTTTTGGAAGTCTTGAGCTTGCATTCAAGGAGCCTAGCAGTAGCTTGGAGGGATTGCCTCTCATGCTCCTCTTTTCAAATAGTCCAGTTCGTGTGTGTGTGTGTGTGTGTCTGTGTGTGTGTGAGAGAGAGAGAGAGAGAGAGAGAGAGAGAGACCCATGTGTGTAAATGAGGGAGGATGCATTCGTTCAAGAGGATTCCTGAGCTAGTACTGGCAAGTGGGTACCTGCTGGCCAAATCCAGCAGGCACCCACCCCTGGGCAGTGCCAAGCCTAGGATGAAGATGAGTATTTCCCTCTTTTACAAGCAACTGTCAGATCTGACAGGTCAGATCCTTGCAAAGCCTAGGCAGGAGATCGTGGTTTGCAAAAATGGACCCTCCCACTCCTTTTTCAGTGTGATCTAGTATTTCTGAGGGAGATCAAATGACCCTATTGGTCCCCCAGCTTGCCAAATGTTCCCCACACATACACACTGCTAGCGTGAGGTGAACTTGAATTCCCAGTGAAGGGAGGAAGGGCTTCATTTTAAATACCATGGGTATCTCAAGGGCACCTACCCCTGCACTTGGAATCTCCCCAATTTTTGCATCTCCCAGCACCTCACAGCCAATCCAAAATGGATGGGACCCTTTGGACACAGACACACACACACAAAACCGAGAGAATTTGTATGGGGACACAGTTGAGTAGGTGGCACCAAAAACATCTTTTCTGGAAGAATTATTGAGTTTTTAGGGTGACTATTCTGCCCCGCAGTTATGCACATGAACACCCCTGAAAAACCCCAAGGATAGTGTTGCCTAGGCTGCTTCCCAGTCCCCTTTTTCCCAGCATTTGCAAAGTAGGTTTAGCAAAGCACTACAGTGTTCATTTTTGCCATGTATACTTGTTGGGGGCCTAGACATGATGGAGGGAAAGGGCTCAGGGAGAGAGGGAAAGGCCAGTGTCCCCGGGACACCTGCAGGCTGCAGGAGGTCTCGGGGGGAGGGGGGAGCTTCAGGACCCCCACTTGCCTGATCCACTGCCTGGCACTCCAGGGTCCCTAGGCTAAACAGCCATCGCAGTGCCTTTAAACCATCCAGTGTTGTGCAAACCTGTCCCAAGATGTTGGATAGAAAGACGAGAGGTAAAAATAACAACTCCTTCTCAAGAAAGGAGAGGCCACAGGGCTTCTGCTTTTGTTTCCATTGTTAACTTCTTTTCATTGATCCAAACCTTTAGCAAAGAAATTAAACCCAAACTTTCAGGCTCATCCTCCTTAGAACTCAAGAAAGCAAATCCACTTCATAAGTGAACTCTTTCTCTCTAGGTTATTACTATTTGCATTTGAATAAAAAGCCATTCAAAATCAAATAAATGCTTCAAGGTCGAAAGTCTTTTAATGGGAACGAAAGCCTACAAGGGAAATTTAAGCAATTATTCTAAACCAAAGCAACCATCAGTTCAAATATATCATCACTTCTAAATTATTACTGATAAATTCCCATGTTGTATAGCAATCGAAGCTATGATAACAATTTAAAAATATGACATTTCTGGTCCAGGTTTACTGAGGGCAACCCATTAATATATTTACAGACCAGTTCTGCCTTTGTAAATTAGAATGTAGGAGCTTTATGTAATAGAATAAAATGAAGATAGGGCAGTAATCGACAAGAAGCAATAACCAGACTAAATTATTAGGAATTAGCCATTGTGTCCCCTTAATCATTTCCCCTCCCTTGAACCTGGAGCTTGCATGCATCCAGTGACCACCGCCATGACCTCTGGGGCACCTTGCCCCATGCATTTTACCTAGATGGCTGTTTTGGCCACCTAGATAAAGTGACAGGGAGGGGCACATACAAATAAGCTCTCAGCCTCCGCCCTTTCCTGACCCTCATGTGCCCCCTTTCCCGTTCTCCAAGGCACATTTGAGTTTTGGGATACTTTCCACACTAGCTGTGAGCTGTCAGGGCTCAGTCACTGGAGTCCCAGCACAAGTCCCTGGACCTCAGCATGGGGGTGCCAAATAATTGTATGTCCCTGCCCCCCAGTGATGCTGGGAAGCCATAGGATTGTGTGCTAATAGCCCTCGATTCACTATTGATGCTGGACTCCTGAATTGGTTACCTATATGAAAACCACTCCTCACAGACTAACAAATGCCACTGGGCTGCAGTGTTCCAGAGAGAATCTTCATTTCTTTTCATTAGGAAGTAGTATCACTATCAGTATCACTTCAGTTCATTGAAGAAGGAACAGATAAAATTGTTAGAAAATGCAGAAACAAAAGGATAAATGAGCCAGATAATGCGATATGGAGAAGTCATCTCTTGCTTATCTGATGTTACTTGAGACTTATTATGCAATAGGCCCTTTACCCATGACTTGTGCTGCACAACAGGATTATAACTGAGGGCCATGGCACCAGCAAGGGTACAACCGCCATCAGTGTGTTCGTTGTTGCTGCTTTGTTTTGAGAAAAGGAAAAAGAAGAATGGCAGAATGGGGAAACCAAAGAGTGGAAGAGATCATAGTTCAGTGTGCAGAGCATGAAACAGCAGCCACAGTGAAAAGTGTCAAATGGCAGGTGATGTCACAGTCTCTGTCTGGTACCCTCAAGGGTCCCTGCTGGTCCAAACAGACAACACGAGGCTGGATAGCTAAATGGTCTGATAAAAATAAATGCAACAAATTCAGGGAGGAGTGGAATCATCTTGTAGAATGGGGATGGGTGTGATTTCTCATCTACAAAGATGAATAGTGCCTTTCAGAATCTGGATTCAGTGGTTGATTCACACAGAATATACTAATACCCCCTCCTATCTCTCTCTCTCTCTCTCTCTCTCTCTCTCTCTCTCTCTCTCTATCTATTTATTTATTTTCCAATTTATATCCTGCCTTTTTCCTACAAAGGGCTCAAGGCAGCTGACATCATTCTCCTCCTCCATTTATCCCCACAACCACAAAAGGTTTTGCAGCGTGTGACCCAGTGACCCAGTCATCAATTCGTATGAAGACTGTAGCAAAGAAATTCGAAGAAGAGTGAGACACAGAAGGGCAGCAATGAAGGAACCAGAACCAGAAAAGAACTTGAAATGCAAGGATATTTCACTGCAGACCAAGACTAAGCTCATCAATAGTATCGTATTCCCAATCACTATGCATGGGTATGAAAGCAGACAGTGAAGAAAGCTGACAGGAAAACAACTGATGCCTCTGAAACATGGTGCTGGAGGCATGGAGAGCTTTGCAAATACCCTGGACTGGCAGAGAGATGAACAAGTGGGTACTAGGTCAAAACAAACTAGAACTGACAGAAAGATGTTTCCAGTCTCTTTCAAATTTGTGGACTTGCATGTATTGGTTATACTTGTTCTAAATCCCTTGGCAACTTTACTTTACTTCACACACACACACACACACATTTCTTCTCTCTGTATTCTATTTATGTCAGGGAAATAATAAAAATAATACTAAAGAGAAAAAATAAGCTAGAAATGGAAGCTAAAAGGACAAAACAGAAGTTGTCAATTTTTCTGCACATCCTGAGAGGACAAGATTCACTGGAGAAGACAGTGATGCTAGGCAAAGGCAAAGTCAGAAGGAGAAGAAGACCAAATATGAGATGGGTTGATGCCATGAAAGAAGCCGCAGCCTTGAATTTACAGGAACTGAGCAGGGCTGTCAGGGATAGGCCCTTCTGGAGGGCATCCCTTCATAGGATCACCATTAGTCAGAGATGACTCAATGGCACAAAACGAAACAACAACATCCAAACAAGCAAGGAATCCCAGGTTGTTCCAGGGAGCAGCCACCCTTGCTTACTCCCTTGCTTACTCCCTGAACAATTAGAGTTCTTGTGTTTCTCTAGGGATTATATACACATCAAATTAAGATAGTAATGCCACAAATGTTTTGCATAAAAGAGAGACAAAACAAGACTCCTGGATAACTTGCCATATGCTTCTCTTCTTTTCCTTCATATATCTATAGACTTTGGGCGTATAATTAAAGAGGGCATGGAAGCTATTCCTGCGGCTGTTTCCCCCAGGTCATTCACTGTGGAGATGCCTTTGCTACCATGGCTCCTACTCTCACGTAGCAGAGCAAATCCCCTGCCTTGGATGCAAATCAGGAAGAATGGCAGATCCCATGGGAACGTGGCCAGGACTTCCAGTGCCATTGACCCCCTGGCTCCCAAGAAGAGACGCAAGGCAGGTGCCACTTCCAGAGAGGCCTGCTGACCACTGCTCTCTTGCAGCCATTGTGGCTCCAGAGTAGCCCCACCAACACCACCCCACACCTCCCCCTGCAGATCTGTACTGGCTTCTCGCCTGCTGCTGCAAAGGCTGCAGTGAGACAGCACTTGGTGCCACCCCCCACAGAGCCCACACAGTTTCCAGCCCAAGTGCTTCACTCCGAAGGGCCATGAAGATCACCTGTGAACCTGTGGTGGCATCTCCATGTCCACCTGGAGGACAATGCCTCACTCTGAGAAAGGATTCTTTGGGGAGAGGTACTGAGGGGAAGGCAAATCACCCACTGAAATGCTTCCCTGAGAGATCAGTAGATGCCCTGAAGACTAGGCATTTAATTTTCTTCATGGATATCACTTTTTTGTATGGAGAAATGTTGAATTATCCGAACCTGCTAAGTTGCCACCTGCAGCTTGAAGTGGTTAAGGGTGCAATCCTGTGTGTATATATCCAGAAAAAGTCCTAGAACTCCCAGCATGCTCCAGCCAGTCCAGTTTATGACTTTTTCTGTATAAACATACATAGGACTGCAGCCATTTGAACTCTGCTAGGCCTAATTCGCACTGGCTGTAGTACCATAACCACAGAACTGTCACTATCATTGAGCTGTGTGAGTCAATTTGCCCCAAGCAAAAATGGGAACAAAGTATGCCAATTGTTCTGGGTTCGATCCAGGATTTCCCTCCCCTGAGGAAAGGCTCTGTACCGAAGCGAACCTGAGAGGAAAGGTTCTGCATACAAGAGCTCCTTCCATGCCATTATTGAGGATTCTTGCATCCGCATCTCACCACAACTCACCCACTGAGCAGGGTTTCCAGACTCTGCTCTGTATTTTTCAGAGGCTGAGAGGCTGCTTCAGGAATGACTGGGTAGGTAAGGGCATTTCTGACAGAACAGTTGATCCAGCTTAAATCTGGACCCAACCTGCCATTTTTACCACCACAGATGCTAACTGCACCGGCTGTTTGTTTTCAGCTATTCTTATCATTTAAATAGAAATGAATAGTTCAAAATTACCTTCATCTTGCTCATCTAACATATTTTTCATCAGCTAAGTGGGTACTGAAGCTAGCTGACAACCCCATTTAAAAGCAGAATACAAGGGGTTTAAAAAAAAGGGGGAATAAGAAATAATCCCCACATGAAATATATTTCAATATTAAAATTAACCCAGATTATAAAACTATGATTTCCAGAAGTTTACAACTCCAGCTATCACATTTAATTGATTCTTCATGTGTACTTTAGATTCCATAGTTACTTCAGTCAATCCCAGAGTTCATTGTTTCTGAGCATGCTCACTAGGATCTTAAGTTGTAACTATGGGTAATTGGGGGGGGGGGGGGTCTTCTTTTTTCTTTTATGTGAGACAACATTTAAACCCGCAACCTATCTTGGAGGCAAGAGAAGACCCTGGAGCAAGCCTTTCCTATTACAGCGCAAGTTGACTACCTTTTTCTGTAAGCATTTCATCTGATTATGCATTCAGTTAGCAAACAGTGAACCAGTTAGTTTGAAAGGTAACACAGAGATCCCGCAGCAATGGAATTAATTAAAGTACTGTGCAGTGAGAAGCAAGTAACAATAGAATCAAAGGTCTGAAAAGCAAAACCCCTGTAGGAAAAAAGAAAAAGAGAAACAATCCAGCATTGTCAGAAAATTATTTGAAACTTTTTCAAGTTGATCACAAGATTTGGTGCTGAGATTCTATTTGCTGGATCCAATTCTCTTCCGATAAAAGTCAGCATCACTTTTCCTTTATTCATTGGCCGTTTCCAAGAGCTGAGCAGAGCTATCAAGTGCAGGTCGTTGTGGAGATCCTGCACTCACTGGGTGGGTAGCTGTATGTCAAAGACAACTTAAGGGCACAAACTACAAAACGAAAAAGACCTATGGCTTCCTGACATCATCTGGACACCACAGGATTCTTCAAAGTGTCGGCTTGTAGATCCCACAATCTCAGAGCTGACACTTTGAAGGCCAGGCCCTCCATTACAACCCTTACAGCTAGCATGGAAAGAATCGCTCTGGCTGCCCACCCAACCCCTGGGTTAGCACTGGGTCCCAGAGCGGAAAAGGGGGCAGGACAGAGCAGACGGGAGGGAAGGAAGGAAGCCAGAGCCGCAGATTTACACCGATTCCCCATGGTTTCAGGGCCTCCTTCCTTCAGTCTCCCTGATGCTGGATCTGGACAGCTAATAATGGTGTCTAGATACACTGCAGGGTGGGAGGCACAGCAAAGATCATTGCCACTGAGATCTTTCCTGCCAAGTGTTCATGAGCCTCCAGATTCCATGGGGCTGATAGGATTCCGCCTTTATTACCATACTAATCCACTGATGCATTTGTTTGTTTTCATTTAGGTGTATGCTGCTTTTTCACAGTAAAATTATGCCATTGCAAAGCAACACCATAAAATGCACACAAGAAAATGCACCATTTTGGGATAATTACCTAGTGACTAAAAAATATGAGTAATTTAAATAATCATACATGTAGGACAATGAAAGCATATTAATAGAATACACTGAAATTAAACAATCTGATTTTTTCATTTCTACAAAAGCCAGACAGAGAAAAATAAAATAAATCATGAACCGATAAATGCATTCAAACAACACCAAAGAAAAGTAACAGCAGAAGCTGCAGCTTACAGAAATGGAATCCATCAGAGACACATTCCCCCAGCTCAGATGGAAATGCGCCACAGAATCAGGGACCAAGTCCTCCAGGACTCATTGTTAGAATGTACCTACAGCATCTTTAGTAGGAGCATACAGCTTTGTAGCCAACATCAGTCAGGTCCCACCCTCTAGGACAAGGTAGAATCAGCCAGAGGAGCAGGGACCAGACCTTGCAGCTAGATGGCCTCTTGATAGTCTCTTATCACAATTATATCCTCACTTGCTTCCATTATGCAGTAGGGAACTTGTGGCATCCAGATGTGGTGGAACCCAGTTCAAATGAGCAGCAGCCAACATGGCCAAGGGTCAGGGCTGTTGTGCCCCACCATCATCTGGAGTGCCACAGGGTCACCAACCCCTTCCATAATGGAAGAAAGTCAGGATATAATCCCAATAAGAAGCCATGTAATCTGAAGGCAGCTTACAGGGGTTCCTTCTCAGCCAGGCATTGACATATGGCAAGCCCCAAAGTTGTTTTGTAAAGTGCCTTCAGGCCTTTGGGCCAAAATAAGAAAGTCACTCCCCTTTCAGGAAGTCATCCACTTGCAGGGGCTCTGTAAGTCAAGTCAGTGTTCTAATCAGCTTGCAAAATGGCAGGTATTCAAAAGCTTAATGAACACGATACTGGCAGCAGGCCTGTAATTTCAGTTGGCTTCAACACAAATGGTTAAGTTGCCTAGATCTTTGAATAACATTGAAAACAAGGGCGGACTGATGGCCAGAGTTAGCCCACCAATTCCAAAGATCTGCTGTGATATCAAAGAATGATTGATTTGTGGAGTCTGTTGTGTGCTAGAAATAAAAGTTCACCTTGGATCTAGGAACAAGAGGGTACTCCTCTGTCGGAAAAGCCTGATTTTTCAGATATTGCTTCAAATCCACCAGCCAGGTCTTTGATAGAGGCCTGATTTCCCTAAAAATGTTATTTTTGTTAAATCCCATGCCATCTTGGTCACAGACAACAGTCTACAACATTCATCCAAGTTTAACGGGTGCTGATTCTCCTCAACACGTTATTACCTAAGCACAAAGCATGTTTACTATCTATTCCTGAGAATATAGCATGAAATTGAAATCACAGAGAACTATATTCACAAATAGGATTGCTCAAGTTTAACAACAATGGGAAACACCACTGAAGTAGGTTTTCCTTTGCTTGCACATTTGTTCATGTATGTTTTAATTTAGACCAGGTGCAGGCAATGCATTGTCTGCAGGATATATGAACCCTATCCATTTTGCACCACCAAATTCTTGCTGCACCATCAGATTTCTGCCAAGTCTCAGCATACCTTGTTGTCATGCCAAATCATATTCCCTGAGCTCCTGCATTTCCCACACACCTCGTTTTAAAGTCAAAATGCAACTTGGATTGCTGTTGCTAACAAATCATCACTACAATTCATCAGTGACAATTTTGGCAGCAGGTGCATGTGGCCCCAGGTGGGTTCTCAGGTGTGAAAATTGGACCCTGAATACTCCGAAGTATCATAACCCCATTGAAACTATTGTTATGAATCTTTAACACTGGATCCAGAAATATTTTTCCAGGTCAAATTGGAGCTGCTCTCTGTTATTCCCTTCAACATTTGGTTTGGCACCCTTTGGGTCCTCTGGACATCCTCATTCTGGATCCTGAAGCTTCTGCTTCACAAGCTGGTCTACCCAGGAATGAAGGACTGAGACACCTATCTAACAATAGGGATTTCAGCTTGGTGTGCTTTGGGTTCCTTACTCTAGCTCACCCATATATATTTTAGTTCAACACTGCAAATGGTCTTCAAATACATAAACAAAAACTTGGCTCCATCTCGATATTCATAACCCATGAATTACTCTTTATCTCAGATTCCATTAACTTAACTTTATCCTGGAAACTAGTGAATAAATTCAGAATCTCAGGTCTGAGCTTTAGAATGCAAAACAAACTGTCCGAAGAGTTTTACAAAGCATTGATTTTTTGTTCCATAGTGCAGAATAGCTTCCAAATATCCGTACGACATACTGCACCTTGTTAACATACCAGGTAAATAAGACTAGACCAGCTGCTAGAAAGTAAACAACACTGGCTTACAAATGCATTTAGCAAATTGCCATGAAAAGTGAACACATTCAGGCTGACCTTCACACCATGGGTGGTCATTTATGGTCTTCATACCTATTCTAGCAGAATTAGTTGCTCTTTCTTTCTCTCTCAATCTTCCTTAATGCTTCTCTCAAGTTAGTACTTTTTTGGCATTCAGCTCACCATAATTACCTGATTCACCAAGAGACCAACAATTTCACTGACTAAGACAGAAGCAATTTCACACTAATGAGTCCCAACAAGCAAAGAAGGAAATGCCCACATGTCCCCATGATTATCAGTCCTTGCCAGTGCAATTTTAGAGTCCTCCAGGCAAACATCTATTAGCATTGCTGTGACATTTGGCTGCCATGCCCCTGTCTTACAAAATAGATGCAAGGCTATCTTTCCCCTATAAAATCTATCCCATGCCTGGCATATGTTACATTATTTTTAAACAATCAGCATGCCAAGAGCTATTACTGAGAAATTGGTATGGCAATGTTAAAACATACTTCTTTGAACAGCAGATACAGCTAACATGATTGATTGATTGATTGATTGATTGACTGAAAATGTTTTTATATCACCCTTCATTTTGCAATACCAGAGCAGTATACAAAAAGTGACAAAGACTTAACGTGATGTACAGTAAAAACAATAAAATAATTCAAAATAGTACAGACGGTTTTGACTATTTATATACACATATATGTTCATGTACATATCTTCATGCATGTCTATGTCCTAGATAAAGAAATAAATAAAATTACATCACAAGGTGGGGCAAGGGAGTAATATCCACTGAACTGTGCATTTTTAATTCAATTAGCCTTTGTGTTGGAGAGCTTTGTTAAAAAATTGTTGTTGTTGTTGTTAGTCGCGAAGTCGAGTCCGACCCATCGCGACCCCATGGACAACATTCCTCCAGGCCCTCCTGTCCTCCACCATCCCCCGGAGTCCACTCAAGCTCACACCAACCACCTCAGTGACTCCATCCAGCCACCTCATCCTCTGCCGTCCCCTTCTTCTTTTGCCATCTATTGTTCCCAGCATTAGACTCTTCTCCAGGGAGTCCTTCCTTCTCATTAGGTGGCCAAAGTATTTGAGTTTCATCTTCACTATCTGGCCTTCTAAAGAGCAGTCAGGGTTGATCTACTCTAGGACTGACCGGTTTGATCGCCTTGCGGTCCAAGGCACTCGCAGGAGTCTCCTCCAGCACCACAACTCAAAGGCCTCAATCCTTTTGCGCTCAGCCTTCCTTATTGTCCAGCTTTCACAGCCATACATTGCAACTGGGAAAACCATAGCCTTGACTATATGCACTTTTGTTGGCAGGGTGATGTCTCTGCTTTTTAGTATGCTATCTAGATTTGCCATAGCTTTCCTCCCCAGAAGCAAGCGTCTTTTAATTTCTTGGCTGCAGTCCCCGTCTGCGGTGATCTTGGAGCCCAGGAAAATAAAATCTCTCACTACCTCCATTTCTTCCCCATCTATTTGCCAGGAAGTGAGAGGACCAGATGCCATGATCTTAGTTTTCTTAATGTTGAGTTTCAGGCCAACTTTTGCGCTCTCCCCCTTCACCCGCATCAAGAGGCTCTTTAGTTCCTCTTCACTTTCTGCCATGAGAGTGGTATCATCTGCATATCTGAGGTTGTTGATATTTCTCCCAGCAATCTTGATTCCAACTGGTGATTCATCTAGCCCTGCCTTTCTCATGATGTGCTCTGCATATAAGTTAAATAGGCAGGGCGACAGTATACAGCCTTGCCGAACTCCTTTCTCAATTTTGAACCAATCAGTGGTTCCGTGTCCGGTTCTCACTGTTGCTTCTTGACCTGCATATAGGTTTCTCAAGAGACAAATAAGATGGTCTGGTACTCCCATCTCTTTAAGAACTTGCCACAATTTGTTGTGATCCACACAATCAAAGGCTTTAGCGTAGTCAATGAAGCAGAAGTAGATGTTTTTCTGGAACTCCCTGGCTTTCTCCATGATCCAGTGTATGTTGGCAATTTGATCTCTAGTTCCTCTCCCTCTTCGAAATCCTGCCTGTACTTCTGGTAGTTCTCGGTCCACATACTGCTGGAGCCTAGCTTGTAGGATTTTGAGCATCACTTTGCTAGCATGTGAAATGAGTGCAATGGTGCGGTAGTTTGAACATTCTTTGGCATTGCCCTTCTTGGGGATCGGAATGTAAACTGACCTTTTCCAATCCTGTGGCCACTGTTGAGTTTTCCAAATTTGCTGGCATATTGAGTGTAGCACTTTAACTGCATTGTCTTTCAGGATTTTGAATAGCTCAGCTGGAATGCTGTCACCTCCACTAGCTTTGTTGTTGCTCAGACTTCCTAAGGCCCATTTGACTTCACATTCCAGGATGTATGGCTCGAGGTCAGTGACCACCCCATCGTGGTTATCAGGGATGTTAAGCTCTTTCTTGTATAGTTCTTCTGTGTAATCTTGCCACCTCTTCTTAATCTCTTCTGCCTCTGTTAGGTCCCTGCCATTTTGGTCCTTTATTATGCCCATCTTTGCATGAAATGTTCCCTTCATATCTCTAATTTTCTTGAAGAGATCTCTGGTCCTCCCTATTCTATTGTTTTCTTCTATTTCTTTGCACTGTTCATTTAGGAAGGCATTCTTATCTCTTCTAGCTGTTCTCTGGAATTCTGCATTCAGTTGTTTGTATCTTTCTCTTTCTCCCTTGCCTTTCACTTCCCTTCTTTCCTCAGCTATTTGTAAAGCTTCCTCAGACAGCCATTTTGTTTTCTTGCATTTCTTTTTCTTTGGGATGGTTTTAGTTGCTGCCTCTTGTACACTGTTCCGAACCTCCATCCATAGTTCTTCAGGCACTCTGTCTATCAGATCTAATTCCTTAAATCTATTTGTCACCTCTACTGTATATTCATCAGGGATATGATTTAGGTCATACCTGAGTGGCCTAGTGCTTTTCCCTACTTTCTTCAATTTAAGCCTACATTTTGCCACCAGAAGCTCATGATCTGAGCCACAGTCAGCTCCTGGTCTAGTTTTTACTGACTGTCTAGAACTTCTCCATCTTTGGCTGCAGAGCACGTAGTCAATCTGATTTCTGTGTTGACTGTCTGGTGATGTCCATGTGTAGAGACGTCTCTTGGGTTGTTGGAAAAGAGTGTTTGTTATGACCATCGTATTCTCTTGACAAAATTCTACCAGCCTATGCCCTGCTTCATTTTGTATTCCAAGGCCAAACTTGCCTGTTATTCCAGTTATCTTTTAGTTTCCTACTTTAGCATTCCAATCCCCCATGATGATAAGGACATCATTTTTTGGAGTTAATTCTAGCAGGTGTTGTAGGCCTTCATAGAACCGGTCAACTTCAGCCTCTTCAGCACCAGTGGTTGGGGCATAGACTTGGACTGTTGTGATGTTGAATGGTTTGCCTTGGATTCGAACTGAGATCATTCTGTCATTTTGGAGATTGTATCCCAGTACTGCTTTCCCTACTCTTTTATTGACTATGAAGGCTACTCCATTTCTTCTGAGGGATTCTTGCCCGCAGTAGTATACCTGATGGTCATCTGAACTAAATTCACCCATGCCTGTCCATTTTAGTTCACTGATTCCTAAGATGTCGATGTTCAGTCTTTTCATCTCTTGTTTGACCACATCCAGCTTGCCTTGATTAATGGATCTTACATTCCAGGTTCCTATGGAGTAAAGATCTTTGCAGCATCGGACTTTCCTTTCACCTCCAGATACATCGGCAACTGAGTGTCCTTTCGGCTTTGACCCAGTCGCTTCATTCTTTCTGGCGCTACTAGTACTAGCCCTCCGCTCTTCCCCAGTAGCATATTGGACACCTTCCGACCTGAGGGGCTCATCTTCCGGTGTCATATCGTTTTGCCTTTTGGTTTTCATGTCCATGGGGTTTTCATGGCAAAGATACTGGAGTGGGTTGCCATTTCCTTCTCCAGTGGATCACGTTTTGTCAGAGCTCTCTGCTATGACATGTCCGTCTTGGGTGACCCTGCACGGCATAGCTCATAGCTTCATTGAGCTACACAAGCCCCTTCGCCATGACAAGGCAGTGATCCATGTTAAAAAATAGGCATGCATATAGAGCCCAGATGATTAAATGTCCTGCTATTAGAGATTTTGTTCCATTCAAATTCATGCTGGGCCCTTATCAGCAGCCTGGGGAGAATAGTGGAAACACTGTTGACCCTCTATCCTCCAAAAGGGACTCTTCTGTTAAATTTATTTATTTTAAAAACTTTTGTATACCATCCCTTACACATGGCATCTCATAAATGGTCCTGAAAGCCCTTTGAAGACTTAGGGTAGACCTCATATCCCTTCATAAGTACCTCAAAGGCTGTCACAAAGAGGAAGGGCAAGATCTCTCCTTGCTGATACCAGAGTGTAGGGCACGGAATAATTATGTCAAGTTGTGACAACCCAGATTCAGGCTGGACATCAGGAAAAGTTCCCTCACTGTCGGAGCAATACAACAGTGGAACCAGTTCCCTAGAGAGGAGGTGGGTTCTCCCGCACTAGAGACATTCAAATAGAAGCTGGGCAGCCATCTGAGTGCTGTAACTGTGAGAAACCACTTGCAAATTCAGTGTATGCCTATTCCTAGCACGTGGCCTGACTATGATCTCCATCCATCACTATTAGCAGGCTTCATATTTCAGCATGTGCCAATTAATGCTCAGAAGAAAATGTTTATAATAGTGTGGCAGAGCTTCTAACCATGAACAAACAGTTTGTAATGCAAATTTTTCATGATTACTCAACACGTCCTCATGCAGAATATAACCTGACTTTAAAATTCTGCCCATGAAGAATCCATGAAGCAACCCATGGCAATTGGGTTAGTTCTCTATTTCTTGAAAGATCAGGTAACGTGCAGTAGAAAGCCTTCAGTGCATTTGAGAGCAACTAGAATTACACTAATCCCCATTTCCAACTGAAGCCCACTTGTATGACTTCCAATCAACACACCAAACACTAGGAGATGAGCACAGATTCCCTTGCACAGCAGGACCAACGCAAGTCACCAAAAACACCAGACTCTTCCGGTCCCTTAACTGCCATATAGCATAAACTAGGGATAAGCAGCCTCATGACAGCCAGGTGCTTTAGACCAGAATCCTCATAATCCCTGATTATTGGTAATTATACCTGGGCTGTTGGGACCCATAGTCCAAAACAACTGGAAGACACCATTTGTTCTATTCCTGGACTAAACAATAGCTCTCTCAGTTTGGTTGTTAACATTGGACTATTTATGCTTAACTGTGCCATCAAACAATAGTTCTTGAAGTGACCTTTTCAGATATCCTAGCATGTAAACAGCTAAGGCCAGTGCTTTTCCTGTGTTCTCATTCTCATGATTCTGAGAAACTGAGTCAACCTTAGTGAAGGAAGCAGCCACAGAATTCTGACATACCCACAGAGGAGTGGGGAGGACCCAAGGTGCAGTGTGTAGAGGATGTGAAGGTTCACCACCAAGGTTGAGTATGAGTTGAATGTGGGTTGTTCTTCAAATGTGCCTTGCTTTGACATGTAAGTTTTCAGGTGGCTGGATGGAGGGGATGCGGTGGATGTGGTTTACATGGATTCTAGGAAGGCCTTTGACAAAGTGTCCCATGATATCCAGGTTGAGAAACTGAGGAGTTTTGGGATAGACCAAAGCACTGTCCGGTGGATTAGGGCATGGTTGACTGACCGAAAGCAGAGGGTAACCTTTAGTGGGGAATCATCAGGATGGCAGCCAGTGACAAGCAGGGTCCCCCAGGGCTCTGACCTGGGGCCGATCCTGTTTAATCTTTTCATCAATGACATGGAAGAAGGGGTGAACAGTCTGCTGATCAAATTCACAGACAATACTAAAACTGGAGCAGTGGCCACAACTGAGGAGCAGGTACTCCAGATCCAAAAGGATCTGGACAGACTATGGAAGTGGGCAGGAGACAACAGGGTGACAAGCAATGTGGATAAGTGAAAGGTCTTGCACTTGGGCCATAGGAATGTTGTTGTTAGTCGTGAAGTCATATCCAACCCATTGCAACCCCGTGGACAACATTCCTCCAGGCCCTCCTGTCTTCCACCATCCCCCGGAGTCCACTCAAGCTCACACCAACTGCTTCAGTGACTCCATCTAACTACCTCATCCTCTGCTGTCCCCTTCTTCTTTTGCCATCTATTGTTCCCAGCATTAGATGGCAAATCTCCAGGGAGTCCTTCCTTCTCATTAAGTGGCCAAAGTATTTGAGTTTCATCTTCAGGATCTGGCCTTCTAAAGAGCAGTCAGGGATGATGTCCTCTAGGACTGACCGGTTTGATTGCCTTGCAGTCCAAGGCACTCGCAGGAGTCTTCTCCAGCACCACAATTCAAAGGCCTCAATCCTTTTGCGCTCAGCCTTCCTTATGGTCCAACTTTCACAGCCATACATTGCAACTGGGAAAACCATAGCCTTGACTATACGCACTTTCGTTGGCAGGGTGATGTCTCTGCTTTTTAGTATGCTGTCTAGATTTGCCATAGCTCTCCTCCCCAGGAGCAAGCGTCTTTTAATTTCTTGGCTGCAGTCCCCATCTGCAGTGATCTTGGAGCCCAGGAAAATAAAATCTGTCACTACCTCCATTTCTTCCCCATCTATTTGCCAGGAAGTAAGAGGACCAGATGCCTGATGTCATAAGTACAGGTTAGGGGAGAAGTGGCTGGAGAGCAGCACTTGTGAAAGGGATCACGGGGTGCTGGTTGACTGCAGGCTAACATGAGTCAGCAGTGTGAAGCAGTCATCAAGAGGGCAAATGCCAACCTTGGTCTCACAGTCAGAAGCATGGCTTCTAGATCAAGAGAGGTTTTATTTATTTATTTAAACATTTATATGCCATCCCATTGCAACAAAGCCTCGGGGCAGCTCACAACATTAATTAAAACACAATAAAATAATAAAACATGTTCATTTATCCCTCCCCCCTCAGTGCATCTCGGCATAAATAACTAAATACAATAAATAACTAAACAAATACAATAAATAATTAAACACAACTAAACTATAAACACACTTGGACTAACAATTAAAATAAGACTTAAATAAAAAGGTCTTCGCCTGGCGCCGAAAAGCATATAACGACGGCACCAGGCGAACCTCTCCAGGGAGCGCATTCCATAGTTGGGGCGCCACCGCCGAGCAAGCCACGCTTGCTCCTGGGGAGGAAAGCTTTGACAAATCTAGACAGCATACTAAAAAGCAGAGACATCACCCTGCCAACAAAAGTGCGTATAGTCAAGGCTATGGTTTTCCCTGTTGCAATTACTACCACTTTGGTGCACCCACAACTGGAGTATCGTGTTCAGTTTTGGGTCCCTTGTTACAAGAAGGATATAGCCAGGTTAGAGTCAGTGCAGCATAGGGCCACAAAGTTGGTGGTCAGTTTGCAGGGGATGGGGTATGAGGCAAGACTGAGGGAACTGGGTCTCTTCAGCCTGGGGAAGAGGAGACTCAAAGGGGATCTGTTGGCGACATACAGGTATGTGAGGGGTGTCCCATAGAGGTGGGTAGAGACCTGTTCTCCCCTGCAGAAGAGGGCAGGACGTGCTCCAGTGGAGTGAAGCTCAAGGAACCAAGGTTCAATTTCGATGCCAGGAATACTTCCTGACAGTTAAGACCCCAAAGGTATGGAATGGGCTTCCACAGGAGGTGGTTGGGGCCCCATCAGTGTGGCTGTTCAAGGATAGACTAGACATGCACATGGTGGCATGTCATGAGTGCAGCCAGCTGGAGCCGGGGATCAGACTAGATGGCCCAGGAAGCCCCTTCTGACTCGCTCTGTTTCTATGTTTCTATGTAAGTTAACAATGTAAGTAAGTTGTGGGAGCCCAATCAGTGACCCTTTTGCCACATGGCAAAGGCAACTTCAAAACGGGCATAAAGATTCATCTTTATAATGTAAATTATCTTCTATTACAAGTGCTACAAAATAATATTCTGTTTCCCCCAACAGTCTGTCAATCTTCCTTGCCACATGAGCATGCTCAGTCCTTACTAAGCTGTATTATCTCCTTACAAGTTTTTGTATTTCTGCGATCCTTGGATGCCTCCAGTCTTGCACCCTGAACTAATATCTCTGCCAAACCTATTCCAGCATTGTGTGCTCTTGTATGCCACAGATCCCAAAATTCATGCCACCATCAACAGGTGTTGCATCAAATATAGGTGTGTAGTTAATGCATGCGCGCACGCACACACATTAAAAACCCATTGCGGTATCACCTTTTAAGCTGCACCAACTTTTTATGCTCATCTTGTGCAGTTTCGTGTCACTACCAAAAGTGTGCAAAGGCATACATTCAGTTTGGATGGCAAATGCTAATAAATAAATAAAATTTTTAAAATCCACATAACTCCTCTGAACATATGACAAAGTTTTGTGGTAGTTTTGTGTACCTAGAGGACAAGTTTTTATTTTTAAATAGTGTATTGTGTGTTTATTTGTATTTTTCATTGCTGTTAGCCTCCCCAAGGCTTTTTTTGCAAGGGTGAGGCATACAAATATGCAAAATAAATAAAAATAAATAAATAAGTTGCCTGTTCATATAAAGGACTACACAAGTTTCCGGAAGTACAAGGTAGGAAAATCTACCATGGTTGATCATTTGTATTTCGCATCAGAAAATTTTCGAGACTGAATTGCTCCGTAGGAACTGAGTGTAGGTGTTGGAATTAGGAACACAACCATGTTTCTGACTCACAGAATAGAATAATGAGTTCCACAATGTATGGAACTTTTGCTTTAAAGAGTAGCCTGATTCTTTTGTGTATACCGACATATACATCACGCACGCACGTCTATGGGTGCTCCCAGACAGCCAGCACCTCGCAGCCCAAAGGCGCTGCAGAGCCACTCTGGTGTTTTGTTTTTGTTTTCCCCTCCTTAACAGATTTTCAATGTTGCGAAACAGATGGACAAGGTGCTGGGAAAGCAAAGGTTTCAAATGGGTGAAGACAATTCTGAATCTCCTGTAAAACTCCATGAGTGAGTCAAGGGCTCATCTGAAAGAACTCTACCTCTATATTCTGTTGCCACTCTGCAAAATAAGATTTTTATGCCTTTTATTAAATGCCACTCATTAGCAGGGGGAAAAATAATTACTATTTGGCAGTGTTCCAATGAATAAATCATAACCAACAACCATGGGAAAGTAATCTGCTTGGAGCTATAGGTGTACTCCTTTTGAAACAAGAACCTTGAAGAGCATTCAAGACAAAAAGAGACTTCAGATACTCCTTGGCTTTGCGGGTGACAGGGAAAAGTTTCTATTGCTGAATATTTTATTGAAAAGTTGCATTAATTAGAAAGTTGAGTCAGTGGTTTGAAATGTGTTTTATAAAATATAAATGATCACAAAACAAGAACCTTCTGAATCAGTTGACTCATGTCTGTGGACTGCTGCTATCTTTCGTACAATTTTGTGAGTCTTGTTTGAGCATTTGTTGACATTCTGAAAGTTCCATCTTTGTTGACAAACAAAGGTCCTCGTGGTTTTTCAGTCATACAAAAACTTGGTTGGGCTGTGGAAATAAAGATTCAAGTATGCAATAAAGAATCAAGTAAAAGGAACCCAGATATATTAATCCGTAATAATTGCTTCATTTTAAGTTTTTTAAATGTGTTTTCCCCATCTAATTGCCATTCCCTAGTTATATTATTAGGTAATAAGTGCAACAAATATGCCATCAGTAGTTCATTAATGTATGTGCTTGTAGCACTATGCAGAAGATATTGCTTGTATACATTCTGTCATGTGGCCAGGGAGTGGATTTAGGCACCACCTAACCCTGCCTTTGGCATTGTAGGGCATCCACACACACACGACACAAAGGCTGGAAGAGGGGAGCCTGCATGCCAACTGCTGTGCACATGGAGATTCCCATGTAATTTGAAACCCTGCGTGATCAGCTCTAGATCATGTGGAAGCCTTCATCCTCAGTCCACACAAAGTCTGGGGCCAGAGTAGCCAGTTCTTCCTCGCCTCCTATTCACATAATGCTCGTGAGTAAAAATTCTGTATTGGCTTATCCCTTTATTTGAAATTGGCGGCGTTTTAAAGTGCTAAACTTTGGCTGGATAGTGTCTTACGTTAAGTATATACAGTATCTCTCCCACTAGGATTTAATGCATTTAATCAATATGTTTCAAGATCAACGTATTTTGTTGTTGTTTTTCATGAGTTATTGGTTTTATTGTGTTTTTATCTCATGGTTGTGAGCTGCTCAGAGATGCGGTGGCACAATTGGGTGCCATGCAAATGTTTTAAAGAAAGAAAGAATAAATAACTCTTCCCCCAAAAAAATCCACATTATCCTGCATATGTGCTTCAATGGTGGGCACGCATCATAAACAAATCATCCATGCTGTTTCAAAAAGGTTAATCCCAAAGGAATGTTTTTTTCTGGTTATGAAAATTGTAAAGATCCTTCACGTGACCATTGTCAACCTTATATAAACAATATTGGTTGTTTATTCAATATAAACAATATTGAATAGCTGAAGTCCTCCCAGAGAACTTCAGCTATTGGGTGGTATGGAAAATAAATAATATGTTTATACTCTTCTGAAAAGGGAGGCTTTAGGTATGATCACATCTCTCCGGTTCAGTTTTCCACTTTTCCAGCATTAAGTTTGGTTTGCGTCAAACTTTGAGATTTTCTCTAGTCTTCAATTCAGTGCATCCTAAACTCTGAGAATCTGTTCCCCTAAAGCTCATATGCAAGCATATAAACATTTTTTAAAATATTCCTCCCCTTCATGATTTCCTGGTGTGTTTCTTTAGGGCATGAGCACAGGGCCAAATTCCATATCAGAAAAGCTTTCGAGGACCACATTCCAGTGAAGTGTGGCGCTGAAGACAAAGGTGACAGTCCTGAAGGCAAAGGGGATGGAGACAAAAATACTCTCACTTCAAAAAATATCAACTCAGCATATTGTAGCTTAAAGGTTTCACTTCCTAAAACCAAGCCTTAGATGAGCCAGTTCAGCTTTTTAGAGTAAGAGGAGAAAACTGTACAAATACAGGAAAGCACCAAATAATTGGTAGTTGAGGAAAGAAGATGGTGCCAGGGGAACCCCAGTGGGATGGACTGGGGCTACGCTGGGCCTGAAGTTGCTCACCCTTGTCCTAAGTCCTGTGAAAGTTCAAGTGAACTTCCTCACTTGTAGTTCAGGTATAAAAAAATTAATGTTTCATTAACATTCATTCCTTAGACAACATAAGAAAAGTCCAGCTCTCTTCACAAAACTGAATCGTGCTTATAACCTGTAAAACAAGGGATGCAGTGTACTACCCATAAATAACTTTCACATTCCCATCTTCTTTACAGATATTGAAACAACTTTTTTAAACAATCAGTTACCCCACCAATATGATTCTTGCTAAATTTTTATGTGTTTCGGAGAGCTGATGAGCGTTGAGAGGTTGGCTTGGTTTCTAAATGTCCCCAAGTTTATAGCTAACTAAATTATTTTCTGCAGCATCTCATTGTATCTCCATGGGAGATGATCCAAACTAACAAGGGTAATTATCGAGAGAGAGAAAATATTGTGAGCGTGAGTGAACAGAGAGTCATAAACAAATCCACACAATGCAAACTGCATTTTTATTGATAATACAAGAAAAGCCAGTCAAGAAAGAGGAACACAGCAAGTCACCAGATATTCGGAACAGTTGTCCTTATGCAAAATTCAGGAGCTGCTCCCTCACGTCAGTACCAAACAAATTGCACCATCTGGTCAACAAGATAAAAGTCTTCCAACAAGAACCTTGTCGATTGGAGACTCCCAGCTATAAAGTCAAGGCTCATGCAAAAAGGCTGCAACTTTTTCCCTTTTCTATCAAAAAGAACTTGATGCATGCCTGTTCAGTGCCTTGACTCAACCTAAGCAAGTTTTATGAGAGGAAGCTACGTGTAGATGAAACAACCAAGAACAAATCTTCAGGGAAATTATCTTAAGCCATGTCCCCACTTGTAAGTCTGCACAGCATGAGACCTGATCTACATTTGCTCAAACACCATAAAAGCAAAAGGTGTCTCCCTTCTCCACAACACCTAACACCAGTGTGGAGAGTGGTTAAGAGCCTGGGAGCACGGGCCTGGGAGTCAGGCAATCTGGGTTCTAGTCTCTGCTCTGCCACAGAGTCAAAGGGGTGGCTTTGGGCCAGTCACTCTCTCTCAGCTCAACCTACTTCACAGGGCTGTTGTGGGGATAAGCTTGAGAGCAGCAGGAGGAGAATGATATAAGCCACTCTCAGTTCTTTGTAAGAAAAAAAAAAACAGGATATAAATCAAATAAAGAAATAACATGTGCATTTAGATTTTATTACTATGACAAGACAACAAACATAATTTATTGTGCAACCATGGGTCATTGTAAACACTAAAATAATTATACTTTCAACTGAAGAAATGTGAATTTCTGACTCAAGCTACTGGAAAATTATAACAGCACAAATTTGAAAATGCAAAACTGGGAAAATCATATTTGAAGTTTTCAAAGTTATATTTGCATCTTATGCTTTCAGTCCACCATCAGGGCAAGCATCCCAAAAGCTTTGGGTTTTCCAACTGGGTTTGCCAATTCTATCTTCTTTCAAATGAGCCTTTCAAAGCAGAGGACAATCATCTTAAATGATAAAGTGTTTCTTCCAGTCCACCAGTCACATGCAGTTCATATAGTGTGAAGCAGTGTATAGAGGGTTGGGTGGGAACTCAGGAAAATTGAGTTCTAGACCCCACTTAGCTCAGAAATTCACAGTGACTTTGGGCTGGTCACTGTCTCTCAGGAATCTCCAAAGAAAGAACGGCCCTGCTGGATCCAGCCCAGGGTCAGTCTCATCCAGAACTCTGTTCACACGTGGCCGGCTGGCTGCTCACAGGGGTGGCCAAATCAAGGTGGACATGATCCCAACAGCACCCTGCCTGCCACATTCCCGTGCCAGAGGAGTGAATGTGCATGCAGCCTCTGATCTGGAGGGAGCATATAGTCATCAATGGACCTCTCTTCCATGCATTTGTCCAGTCCCCTTGCAATAAGACTGGGCTCCCAAAAAAGCCCCAGCCTGGAACACTGGAGAACGGCTGCCTGTCAGTGTTGCCAACCTGGGCTCCATGGACAAAGGGTCTGACTCAGCACCAGGCAGAATGATCACTTATTTTGAGAATAATTGAAAAGGAGTTGTGCTGGTCCAATAAACAATTAGCAAAAACATGCAATACTTGGGCTTTTAACATGCTAAGTCCACCTGGTTGCATTTCCCAATGAAAACACATGGCAGAAGTAGAAGCAATGTCACAGGCAACTTTCAACTCTCAGTGGGGCATCTCTTTTCCCATGAATGTGGAATGCACCAGATCATGGAGAAGAGCTGAAGCTCCACTGCCCTAAAATCCTACACAATCCATTCTTACATTGCTGAAATTCCATTGTTTCATTAGACGATTTTGCTTATTGCCACTTGTAGAAATGGCAGGTGCTCTTAGTCACAAGAAAAGCCATTGGCAATGGCTGATGTATTCGACTTGGTTGTCCTCTTCATCCTCCAAACCTAAGCCTGATTCACATGTGTTACAAGAATTGTGGCATCTTTTCTCACTCCCACTGCCACAAATTATGAACTCTTCAATGAACTGATGTCAATATAAGCCAGAAACTAACCATTTAGTAAAACAGTTAATCTGGAAATTGTTTACCTTTCTCAAGAAAGGATTTTGTATGTCATATGTGGATTCCACGAAAACATATGAATTTAATTATTGGATTATAAGACACTCTAATCCCCTAGATTACACTGTAAAAACAAAACATCTACTGGAAAGATTTTCCATCTTAAAAACCCCTCTGAGAAAAATTAATATTCATATGCAGCTGTCCATTCAAGACTAAGTACGTAATTATCCTACTTTAGCTAATTCCCACGGAGTGGTCTGTTTCTCTTACTTTTTTATGTATCTTGACACTTTAAAAAAAATCACAAGGATAAAAGGAAGAATTTTAGTACAAGATAAATCAGTGTTTCCTTATCTGATAAAGTGTCCGATAAAAGAAGCTCCATATGTTCCACTGTGAATACCAGTATGTTGCAGCCCTACAGCTATAAAATAAGACAAAATAATTAATATCACTATGCAAGTATGATGGAACACATCATTTAATTTAAAATCTATGGCCTTCTACTAAATTTACAAGATTTACCATGAGGCTTTGTGTTTAATATAGACATTCTATTAAAAGTTCTACCTGGCATAATGCATAAAGCCAGGATGGTTACTGTTCATGCCCCCAAGAAGTCAGATATGATCAGATGCATTATTCCCTTTTGCATGTATTCCCTTAAGGACAGTGCAGCTTTGCCATTCATCCTGCCTTTCACTGCCCTCTTTCCAGTGTCCACATGTTTAGTGTAGATATAGGAAGTGTGGATTTAGATTTCTACATTAATGGGCTTAATAGAGAATGAGAATCCCAACTCTGCAGAATTCCAGCTGAAGTGATGTGCATTGAGGTCTCTTTGTGAGGACTTGTCCAGCTCGTATTTCCATTTCTGTCTTTTTTAATATGAGGATCCTCTTCATGAAATTAACTCATGAAAACATTCAAGATTTCCTTCTTCTCTTTGTCATACCAAAATAAATATGGTCAGCCAAAAGTATCTCCACTCCCCAAAGAAAGCATTCTGGACCCTGATCAATCAAGGTCACATGGATGGAACGCAGTGGGCTCGGCCTGAGAGACAGTGATCACGAGAATCAGAAGTTGGTGGCACAGCCCTGCACATGGAGACGAGCCAGCTCAGTGGCAAAAGCAAGTGTCCATATGCCCACGGGGAAAACCCTGCATCCAAGGAGAGATCAAAGGCACAGGAGAAACCTATACAGAACATACTCTGTTCAAAGGAGGTACACCGCTATGTCATGTGCTTAAAAGGCCCATGAGCGCCAGCAGGAAAGCCATGCATGAATAAAATAGACCAACACAAAGCTGTCTAAGACAATCCAATCTCTGCAAAGACAGACCAAGCACAAACAGTACATAGCTCAAGCGGGAAAGCCGACCACAGATTCCACATAAAGAGAGCATATATGGCACATATACTATACTCTTGAAAAATTGCACAATAAGACATTCTAGAACACAATTTGGGGTGCAATCCAATCCAGATGCCTGTAACCCTCTAAACTCAGATGATTGCAGGTATCCTGTGCAGGGAAGAAGGAGCACAGAGGAAAACGTCACCTCCTTGCTCTTCCTGCCCTGCAAGACGGGCAGGTGGATGATTTTGGCTAAGTGCCACAGCCTGGAGCATAGTGCAGGAAATCAAGGCTGCATAAGTCCATGATGAACCAAAGGCAACACAGAGGATGTAAAGCTGGCGACAGCTTTGATCAATATTACAGAGAACCGGCCATGCAGAATGCTTCATTCAGTCTCTACCAAAAAATGCTCCTTGAACACAGACCCCTTACAGTCATGCCTAAACACATTTCCACACACACTCCTTCATACAGACACACAAGCTGGATTCAGATAACCTAAAGCCCACACTCTGGTCAAGGTGTGGGTTGTTGTTGAACCATTGGTGGTTGCTAAAACATGCATCATCGTGTTTTCTGAACCCAGCTGTGCTAAGTAGCCATGGCTTGTTAACCACAAACAACCCATGAAGAGAACCCATGACTGGTTTATGAACTATGGCTTGTTCATCTTGGTCTGTCAGCTATGCTTGGGAAACACAACAGCCCCTGATTCAGCTACAACCCACAATTCAAAGACAACCTTAACTCTCATCTGAACCCAGTCACAGAAACATTATTCCACACAGACAAGAATCTCAAAAAATGCACACACACCACACAGAGAGTTTAGTCTACCTCACAGGAGTGTAATAAAGTCAGACATGAGAAGTCTCAAGTTATATTATCCTGAACTGCACATTGAATTTCAAATGTGTCTGAGAGAAAATAAAATCAGTGGATAGAAGCTGAATTTCAATGGACAACAAAGTAAGAGTATTTTAACTTTTAGACTGAAAATCAAATATACTACTTAAAGATTTAAATAATTTTTACTGAAGCATGGCAGATTCTCCAAATAACCAGAAATCGATTTGTCTGAAATATAATTGCTTCCCGCCTGAAAGCATCTTGATTATACCAGTGGAAATATGCACACCTAGATAAGGGTGGCAAAAGCAAAAATCACTGTATGGTATTGCAGAAGGAGAAAATATTCTTTCGATAATGTCCTTAAAAATGCTACACCTAGAACTCTTATCTTATTACAGGGATTTTATGAAGATTTGTGACAAAAGACTACCAAGGCCTCTTACCCCACACTGCATTTCTCCTCTGTATGTGTGTCAGCCTCCATTTATAAAGGAGCACTTACGTGATACAGAATTGGACTGGGATGCTGCAGATGTTTGCAAAATTCCCCCCACCCTTCATCCAATGTGTGCTTGGAATGGAAGAACAAAATAATTTCGGGAAGTTTCAAAGGAAGTCCATTTTACTTTTCCAAATCTGTGCATTTTCTTTGAAATTTGACTTCATTGTTTAGCCTTTCATGAAAACTGTGAATGCCTAGATGGCTACTGCTCCCTGTTTAGGGGAGATGCTTTTATTTAATTAGTCCTTTCATTGTGATTAGCAGTTCTCTAGCTTTATTCCCCTGCATTGAGTGGTCCAGGCACTCACTTTTTCCTGCCTTTGCAGCAGGATAACTGCAGGTTCTAACTGGAGAGGAGGAGATGGAGGGGGGGGGATGAGAAAGGTGGCGCAGAAGCCTTTGAAGCTCCTTCAAGGTCCTGCAGTTTCCCAGGTTGACCACGAGAGCAGACCTGTTTTGAAAGAGAGGAAGGGTTATAGAAGAGGAGGGGGAGCAAGTCCTTGATCCCATGATGAGGCATCAAGAGAGAAAGAAACATAGAAACATAGAAACAGAGCGAGTCAGAAGGGGCCTCCCGGGCCATCTAGTCTGACCTCCGGCACCAGCCGGCTCCACTCATGACATGCCCACAATGTGCATGTCCAGCCTGTCTATAGAAACATAAAACTGTCCTTCGAGCCGGAATCGAACCAGCGACCTAAGGATGACTTTGGTAGTGCTCTACAGTCCTCCGCTCTACCAGCTGAGCTATCGAAGGGACATAATGTTGGAGGACTTGTGTAGATCTGACCAGCTGGATCTCCACTAACAAGACCACCCTGAAGGTGGCACAACAGCATTATTGAAAGAGAGGAACTAGGGAAAAGGTTCCAGTTTGGATTCAACTCTTTACAGGAGCAGAAGCTTATCTTTTCAGCAAGATAGAAGGCTATTTAGAGCTACACTGTCTTGTTAGCTGTGAAGTTTCAACACAGCTAACAAGAACCTGAGGAAAAGGGTAGAAGGAACTACACCTTCCCATCCTCATTCCATCTATCCAGTGACTAGGACACATTACTGAGTTTCTTCTGCACATTATTGTGTACATGGGTGCATGAGGCTGTCAAGAAAGGTTAATGGGAAGCAGATGATACTCACAGTAAGAGGGCTGTCTGCTCCGTGATCATTGTTTCCCAGAAAAAATGAGGCCAACATCATAAAGATGGCTAGTGGCTCTTCTTGCGCAGCATCCAGTTCCCATGCACCTTATTCCATCAGGTCTACTTAGGTGCACACCTGCATGGAGAAATCCTGCGGTTGGCTCAACCATAGGAGAGTCAGAAAGGGCTTCAGCAGGCACTCAGAACAGGTGTTTGATTCATGCACTGAGTCAGTGTTATGCGGCCCGTGCCCCTTCGTCTCTCTCCACCTAGGAGAAGGGCAGCAGCTGCTGATGTAACCATGTGTACTTTTGGCTAAATGTAAGCTTTGTATGGGTCATGCCCACGGGGAAAGGTGTGTGCCTTATTCCTGGCTTACATTTAAAATTTAGTGATGCAGCTGCCTGGAATAATATCCACCCCTTTCATTTGGCTAGGATAAAGTAGTAAGCAATACTTGCTCACATGCTTCACAAATGGTATATATGGATCTTCTTGGGTATTCTTAGGGAACAAAGGAGGGATGCGCATAGATTTGGGCGAAGCCTTCTGACCATTTCTGGTGCTTTCCTCTGAAGTGACCAAAACCGAGCTGGGAGCTTGCACAAGACTTTTCTAACCAGCTTCCAAAAAGCAGACCAGGCACCTGCAAAATTAGTATCTTTTCCTTCAGTTTTTGAGTGGACCATATGGTTACTACACACCTCTAGCAAACAGCGTTAATCTCCCCTACATGGCCAAACCCCCAGGAGCAAGGAACACTATTCTTCCAGTCCTGCTGAAAAAGAGGGATTGGAAGAGAGAGGGCAGGGCCAGGTTTTGGGAGGCCCCTTGGCAGGATGCCTTCAAGCGCAGCCCTGGCTGAGCCCTGCCCTCCTCCTTGCCTGCCTGCCTGCTCTCCCCGACCCAGCCTGCGCAGCCGCCCCGAGGGAGAGCAGATGCATGAGGAGATGCTTTGCCACTGCTTTCTTGCCCCCAGAGGGAGAGGAGCAGCGGAGTCAGGAGGCTGCGGGGCTTCACAGTTGCTCCCCTGCAGGGTCATGGGCCTTGCCCGGTACCCAGGGATGAGGATTAGCCCCCGCATCATCAGCAGCAGCAGCAGCAGCAGCAGCAGCATCATCCTGATCCTGGCACCAGAGTCAGAGCAGGGACAGGGAGCACAGGATGCTTCACCTTCTCTCTCCTGACATTTTCCCCACTCCAACCCTCTCCACACACTGTTTTCCACTCCGCCAAGTTGCATTCCACATTGGATTTCCACGAATCCAATGTGGGGCGGCAGCGTGGGAGTCAGGATTTGCAGGGACTCAGCATTAGGCAGGTAGGAAAACTCCACAGTGGATCCCGGCGAGCCTGGAGTTCTATGCATCCAACCTGGGGGACCTGCAGGGGACGCGCTCTCTCAACTGCCTTTTGTTGCTGTTGTTTTGTTTTGCAGGGGGGTGAATTTGCACTAATACAACAAGTGTACCTGGGTGCATTTGTGCAAGTAGAGGAAAATAAGTTAAAATGATCCTATTCTGTCACTCAATGGATGATGGAAGGAAAATGCCTGGCAATCTGTGAAACGCAGATGGGATAGCTCTAGCCAGCTCCATACATCCATGTTCTGTAAGAGGGTGAGAAGAGCATAAGAAGAGCCATGCTGGATCTGACCAAGGGTCCATCTAGTCCAGCAATCTGCTCACACAGTGGCCAGCCAGGGTCCTGTAGGGCTTTGGATGCTTCCAGAAATGCAAGGAAGCGCAGGGACTGCTCAAATGATCTCCATTTGATGCTGAAAAATATTGAGAACTGAAATGTGATGTGCTCCCTTGCAGCAATCTTCCCCAGTACAGTACTGTCCCATTGCTCTGAACTCCAGCTCTAGCATTCCTCCACATTGGCCATGTTGGTTGGAGCTGAAGTTTAGAGCATCTGGAAGTTGGCAAATGGTGCCTTACAGCATACAACGTGCTGTTTCTTCACAGCCTCACTCTGTTCAGGTACGAGATGTGATTTGGCCCAGTGAATCATAGACGTGATGAGCCACCAACTACTTAGCCTGACATGCAATCATTGACATTGGCTCAGATCACTGAGCTCAATGAGTTTAAATGGCTTAAATGTCTGTACATTATTCTATCGGCAAATCACTTAAAGCCATCAGCCATCCAGAGTAGTTCCATATGTAACATAAGACACATGGCCTGAGAAATGTATGAAAAGCCCAAAACTGCGTCAGAACTCTTTATGTATAAGAGGAAAATGCAAATGCTTTAATGGGACTTCAATCGATGGCAAACAGGAGTGCTTAAAATTGACTGGGTTGTGACCAGCATTTAAAAGCAGCATGGGCTTGATGTGTGTCAAGAGGCCTAGAGAATTCTTGAAATCTCTGAAGCAAGCTCCTTTTATCTGTGCTTGACTGAAATTCTTTACTGAGATCTTACGGGTGCCTTAAGGATGATGAGCCCCATGGTTCCTGGAAAACTTCAGCTTGCCTGTCAGCCCTGCTTCAGCCAATGCTATTCTGGCTGTGGGTTTCTAAGAGAAATTAGCATTAACAGGGAAAGGAGGAGAGGGAAGAAACAGGAGAGAAGAAATGGCTTGCCATCCATGCCAAGGCTGCAGATCCATACATTGGGGCCCCTCTCAGTTGGATTTTCTGCATTGAACAAGCCCTGCCCGATTCAGAGATTCGGTCTTGTAATGTTCTCTTGAGGCTCTCAGTTTGGCCCCTCACAGTTAATAGACTTAACTTCCTCAGTTGCCCATTCAAGAACAGACTGCGCCCAAATTCTGTGCATTATGAGAAGGAACAAAATACTTTTGATGGGCAAATGTATTTCCTTCCAGCTACTGTGAGGATTCCAGCAAAGCTCAAAGGGGAATTCTGAAGGGGTTGTGGAGACAGATGATGTCAGCACCCGTGTAAATCAAAATGTGCCAGTGCTGAATGGAGACTTGCTGATTTTCTTAGATCCCTTCCATCTACATTTGGCAGATTGTCAGGCATTCTGCCATCCACTCATTCATGGAATAGGTATTTTTTAGCAGAATTTTGTTGAATTAGCCCTAATTTATACTAATGCTGATGCACACTTACACAAATGTGCAATAGCAAAACTCCTCCCTTCCCAAAAAGTGAAAAACCAGTCTGCAAATCATCAGACTTGTGTGACTCTGAAGAAGCCAGTCTGCTGTAGAATCTGCAGGTCAAACCCACTGGGATCCACTGAAGGTTCCTCCAACATCCTTGCTATGAACCCAGCATGTAAACCACTCTGGATTTTGTGTCTGATATCAAGCAGGGTATCAATATAATATATTCATCTGAGCTTTCATACACTGAAAAGATACTATTCTCATCTGTTAGGACACTGGTCCTGCCCACTAGAGAGTTTGCAGTGAGTCTCCCAGAATGGCTGTGTTGTTTTAGCAGTATTATGCACTAGATCACCCTTTACATTGATGCAGCTTTGTGACTTTGCAGTGCGCCATTGCTGAATCTTCCTGGTCATTGTTGTAAGCTCTTGTAACGATAAAAAGAAAGGTAGAAACCACTAATAAATAAGAATGCAACAATTACAGAAACAGTGGGGCGAGCCTCATTCAGTCTTTCTTCTTGAGAGAAGCTAGGAAGCATTTTCATCAGCAAACCGGGGAGGAGTCAGGTCCCTCTCCCCCTGAGCCTTCCTGCACCCTCACGTTCTGCCCCAAAGAGTTAGGGACCTCCTAGGGCAGACCTGTGTGCAGCACAAGGGGCTTCAAGGAGGAAAAAGAGAAGGGCAAACCTTATTGTGCGAGTGGCAATTCATTCATGCAGCATTGGGTGTTTCCCTATATTCTTTTATTGCAGAGGAGGGGTTTGAAACATAGTAGGCACTGCACTCTGCGCTCACCCTGTGAAGGAAGCCAAGTGGGAGGAAGGGTGTCCACCGCGTCCTGTTGGAGGGATTTGCATTTGCGCATTTCCAAGGCAGACAAAACTGCAGCAGGGACGTTTCCCTCCCTGTGATGAGGATAATGTTCAGCACAGCAGCTCTGTGCCACCCCATTCCTATGCAATTTGTGTTGGAAAGCATCAAGTAAGCAGGACAGATGGACCGGCTAAGAAGTGCCTTATCTAAAGGGAATATGTCCCAAGGGGTATAGACAGGCCCTACGGGGACAAAGGCACTGATGTGCTATACCAATCGGGGAAGAAGAGGAAGCAGTGGAGAGAGAAGTTCCAGGCCTGACTCCTGCCCACTGCCCAGGTTCAGCCTGTTCCTGCCTCCATCCTCGTCCCTGGCCTGGCCCTGCTCTACCAGGTACCCACACCCATCCTTCCTGACCTGACCTAGCTCCTGAACCTCACTGTCTTTCCAGTACTTGACCTGTGGACTGTGTGCCCTTGGACTGTGTTTCCCTGAACCTTATTATCGCATGGCTCTGGATCTCAGGCTGTTCCAAGGCATGCCTCCTGCTTCTGGCCTCCACCCTGGTCCCAGTGCCTTGACTGTAGCCACCTACCACCCATGGCCTGGACCTTACATGAGGAAAAG
Organism: Varanus salvator macromaculatus; assembly: GCA_023646645.1. Classification (NCBI taxonomy): domain Eukaryota; kingdom Metazoa; phylum Chordata; class Lepidosauria; order Squamata; family Varanidae; genus Varanus; species Varanus salvator. The sequence goes on along the minus strand of JAIXND010000674.1, from coordinate 48,632,016 downwards.
GTCTTCTCCAGTCCTTCCACCTAACATCTTTTGAATAGCGACTGGGGCTCAGGGTTTGCCCTTGCAAAGCCTGAGACTATCACTGACAAATTGCTTCTTCCCAGAGTTTGTTTGATCTTGGTTGCTTAAGCAAGTCTCCTCATGAACAGGTAAAATTCCTTGAGAAAAGTCACTTTGTGGTTTATTTCCAACCACATACACAACAAAATTTCTCTTGGTTCATCCCACCAAGATGATCATCAGGCCCAATCTTTGGAAAAGGCTCAATTGCCTATAAAATAAAATACCATTCTATGTGTAAATATGTAAGCCTATTGGAAGTTTATGAATACTTCTCTAATAAGCTCTTTGCAGCTTGCATCAAAATGAAAGAAAATAAAAAGCAACTCTTTAATGCAGCTTTAAGCCTGATTTTAAAATGTTAATTTTCCCTAGCTTCATTCATCTCCAGCAACTTAATATACATGCCTTAATTATTCAGAGCACTGAATAGCTATAAAATTGTGGGCAAATCACTCAGTGGTTATTAAGAGTTACTTTTTATTACTTCCCCAATAGCAACAAACTTCATCTGATAACAACAATCATATCAATATTAGCACTATAGCTTGCTCATTATAATTATAGTAACTACTTCTAAGCAGCCAGGGTAGAAAGAAATACATGGTGACATCTCCTTGTACTTTCTGTTTCAATGAACGATATTCATGCTGCAGAATCCACCAGGCACTCATTGTATTTCAGACAAGCTGTGCCATCCAAAGCTTTAGGTTGTACCATGAGAGGTGTGGAAGGTAAGTATATTGTCTGCTGCAACCAGGTCTCCTTTGATCCTCGTTCATGACACCATGTCGTTCTTTTTCCCCCCACGCACCCTCTAAATCTGCTCTAGAAGATTCCCCAACCACCAAGAGCAGGTCTGGAAGAGGCATGGACCTCAAATGGGGAGGAGAGGATAGAAAATTCTAGTTTCAGCAGCAATATCTGTGGGTTGGAGGAAACAAGTCTAGGCGGATGCACTGGTCATGAGATCTGACTCAGATCCCACTTTGGCTCTTCAAGACAGACTGGTTCTGCTCAGACTTGTTGCAAGGCCCTCCACATCAGCTTGGGTACTGAGTCCAGGTTGAGATTTTGACATTCTAGATTTCATGCTTTCCTTTGAATAACATGTGAAATTTAAACATGTTGATAAGGTTTTTTGTATTCATCAGAAGAGGATGGAATCTGCAAGCCTACTAGCCTCTTAGGAAAAGATTATGCCTGCAGAGTTGGGAAAAATAACATCTGCAAAGCTGAGAAAACAAGGTCTTTGGGGCCTTAGCCATATGTTTGGATGGTTTGAGAAACAGTAGCCATTGCTTAGGTAGGAAATGGAACCGCGAAGGGAAAAGAAGATGCATATTCAGTCTCCCGCCCTTTGCTTCAGAACTCCAAATGGAGAGAACAGTTGGACTGTGCCAGTATGGAGCATGCCAGCATCGGTTCATCAAGGATTTCTGAAACAGAGCACCTGTGCATGCGAAGATGTCCATTCACAAACATTCCACAGGCGGTCAGGTCAAGACCATTAAACACATCCCACCCCTTCCAGTGCGTTAATATGCATGAAGTCTTCCTCCCCATTCCTTGTTTAAACTAAACCCATGGACAGAACAACAGACTTGGCTAAGATGGGCAGCTATGAATCACCAAAAATTAAGACACACATTGTCAAAAAAAAAAAGCTACAATGAGGGCATCAACTTGCATCAAGTGTGTATACGCAAATATATCTGCAGAGATGCAAACTGAGAGGTCTTTATTATAATTTTATTCAAAATACTTGAGTACACTTCACTATAATGCCGAAGACGGTGACCAGGTCACCTGGATGGCTACCAGTCCAGTCCACCGTCCAGGTGCCAGCTGGTCATGGGCAACATTCTTGTGCTTCTTTCCCTTTAAACCAGAAGTGTACAGGGCAGTCCTTCAAAATGATGGTGGCTTCCAACAGAGGACTTTTCTGTATAAACAAGGACATGCCAACGCCCTAGACTAGACTATGTATTTTAAGGCTATTTATATATTTATTTATGCAACGTGTATCCTGCCTTTTTCCTTTCAAGGGACTCAAGGCTGCTGATCTAATTCTTCTTCATCTCTCTCAGTCTTATTATCAGAACAACACCCTTTGGTGCAACCGGCCCAAAGTCACCCAGTGAGCTCCGTGGCTGAGTTGGGACTTGAACCCAGAGCTCCTGAGTCCCATTCCCGCACCCTTCACCACTATTCCATACTGCCTCTCACCAGAGCAGCCCACAGAACAAATTGCCTCTGTTGAGATGCTACAGAATTCCACTGCGGAAGGAATTTGACCTGTGGTGGAACCAGGCCAGAGGTGCCAGAACCGAGCACAGTTCTGAACTGCTTCGATCGATACAGCAAGCTTTGTCATTTGCACTTGCACCAGATTCTAGCACTGACTTTGACAACATGTTTCAACAGGGCTAGAAGCTTCTGTGCAGTGTGGTGAACGTCAAAACTGCTGCACCCTGGAACCTGCTGGATGCTGGTAGGTTGGCAGGTGATGCCAAGGACTCTGAAATGCAATGTTCATCTGTTATACTTTTAGTGCATGCAAAAACCATAGTTCTCTGGATGGTATAAGGGCAAATTAAAAACATAAAATACACACCAATACAATAAATATCACAAGATAAAACCAAGATAACTTCAGGAAGAAAAGGGAAGGGCAAAGCAGCACTAAAAGCAAGAAGCAAATTAATATGGTGCTATTTAACATGAAAAATCCAGGTCTACTGCATCTTTCAGGTGGCCCAGGTTCTCTTCCCATCTCGGTGGCTTCTAGCCACAGCCTCTGCCGGAAATGCTCAAAATCCATTGCATTCGTAATTACTCTCTTCTTGGCAAGAGATTTTAAATCTCTGCAAATACACTCGGATTTAGGTGAGCATGAAGCTGCCTGGCCATTCTGTTTTTGGGGAAAGAGCAAGGGCATTCTTCTTGCATTCTTCATCCCAATTCATTAAGTGCTGAAGAGAAAGGACATTTGTAATCTGCGCTGCGGATAATACAAAGAAGTATACACGTGTTCACTTTAAAAATAAAAGTGACAGTCAAGGAGTTCACTGCATGGCTGGATTATTGAGAATGACTACCTGTACTAAAAGCAGCAGGCTGGAAAATATATCTTCAAAGGGTTTCACTTTGGGATGTGTCTGATATATTTGTATGGAGAAGGGCTCCTGGGCAGACTTCTCTGGGGTATTATAAAAGAAGTCTCATGAGTTCTCTGCTATTATATATTGTAATCATGTTATTACCTGAACAATGAATGAAAGCACTTTGCAATTCCAGGGAGACACACATTGCTAAAATTGTAGATCGGCTGGATTCCTATCAAGCTGGAATAATTGAGGTTGTTGAACCTGCTCTTCACATGTGTAGGGCTGGCTACACCATATGGGAAGACTAAGCTGCTGCCCAGGGCAGAACAATTCATGTCGTCACCACCATGTCAAGCAGTCCATAATTCCAGGTTATCATGCCTGGGTTCTGACAATGCTTCCCAGGTGGAATGAGGAGTCATGTGACCCTGCTGGCCAGCTGCAGCTTCCCCACCTTCTGCCTCTGGGCCGTGTCAGAAGGAGTTCCCCGAGTGTACAGTGACACACCTAGCTCTTGAGGCAGGAATTTCCCTTGCAGGGAGAAGCAAGGACACACAGACATAAGTGTGGACATCAGAGCCGGTCCGATCTGTCTCAGACGGGTTGCTGTTAGGAGCAGGACCACCAAAGGGGTGCGGTGCCAGGAGTGCCCTCGTGCATCCTTGGAATACGAAAGTGGCCACACTATTTCTTTTGTTACCTACCACCGCATTTATATCCTGCTTGCGAGGTTCTCCTCCTTTCCATTTTACCCTCGCAACAGTGCTGTGAGGTAGGTGAGGCCAAGAGTCAGTGACTGGCCCCAGATCACCCAGTGAGCTTCCTAGCCGAGTGGGCATGAAAACCAGGATCTCCCAAATGCCAGTCCAAGACTCTCACACTACAGCACACTGTTCTGCGTGTGAACTGTGTGATGCCAGCCCCTTGCTCACCCCTGTAGGGTGCTCAGAATCTCCCCACATGGTCAGGGCTACAGGGAGGACCATCCGCTTGTTCCAGGACATCCTCAGCCCTCTCTGCCTTGCACACAGTTATGCACCCCCAGCAGCTATTGCCTTGTTTGAGGACGTCCGCGGTCCTCCCAGTCACCCTTTGCTCACCTTGAATACCAAAATGTCATGCCCGGATGACCGAAGCAAAGCTCTGAGGCCAGCTTGGTTTGAAACCTGCCACTGACCCTGTACAAAATTATTCAGAGGGTACAGTTCCCTATACTGCATTTTCCTGGTTTCAATATTTGCATTGTATTTGGTATTTTACCTGTTTGCAATAGGTTGGTTATTGGGGAGATTAAAAATATCCACAGGCCACATGCATCTGCCTCTGTACTAAGCCTTATCTGTAGATCCCAAGTCAAAAACTGGAGGCAGGAGGAATGAGAGTAAGAAAGGGCTCCACAGAAGCGTCACTCCTGAAGTGTCTTCAGAGCATCCAAGGAAGCAGTGCTAGAAGGCTCCTGCTAGAAGGTAGGCATGTCATGAATGGAGCTGGCTGGAGCCAGGGGTCAGACTAGATGGTTCCTTGTAGGCCCCTTCTGACTCGCTCTGTTTCTATGCTTCCTAGGATTCTCTAAGAATGAGGCTTTTATGGCAGGAACCACAGAATCTTCCTTACAGCATTTCCCACACAAGGATTTCTTTAAAAATTCCAGGTGGCAGAGTGTTGGCCATCAGCAAGCCTGGCATGAGTGGGCAGCTGCCAAGGGCCCAGGGGCCTGAAGGGGCCAATCCATCCTCCAGCCAGGGCCACCATCCTCTGCCTCACCATTGCCCTTACCCCACAGCATCTTGTGCTTATTGACATTTTGAGTAGCAGTGATCCGCGCTCATCAGATGCGCTCTTGCGAGGTTGTGGGGAGGAGGATGTGGCCAGTGAGGACTTGGGGTTATATTGCTGGTATGCAAAACCTGTGTGATTACAGGAACATAAAACTGAGTGTGGACTGGGTGCAGCAGGAAGAAGCAGAGAAGCTGCTGCCCCCACCCCCCAGGTTGGTTTGGCAGGTGGGTCAGGCCCAACTTCTCTGCAGATGTACCCAAGAAGAGATGGGAACAGATTCTGATTCAGGCTGGGAGGGAGAGCTTGCAAAGTCACCAGGGAGGAGGGAGCAGGAGAAGGGGAGAGCAGCAGAGAGAGGGTGGTGGAGACCACCTGATTGCCTCATCTTTTGCAGGACCCAAGAGAACACAGGCCTGAGGAAGCTGCGGAGGGGGAGGGACTACAAGGCCCAATAGCAAGCTGTGAGGCGGAAGGGGAGGAGTGGGGCAGGGCACTCAGAGAGACGTGCAGCTGGGGAGGCCACTCCATGGAAAGACCCACCTTGATGCGGTGGCTTAGATGCCCATTCAGCCTGGGGAGGGCAGGCGGCAACAGGCAGTGCCCACTTCCTGGAGGCCTAACTGGGAACTGCTCATGAGGTAAGGTGTTATGCCAAGCCTTCTGTTGTTCCTTTCAGCTCCAAGAGGATGCCATCTGTAGCTGGAGGTGCCCTTTCTTCTTTCTGTTTCACGAACCACAGAACCAACTAGAAATTTGATTTGACAGCTACCTTACAAAGACAGGCCTGTGACAGTGGGGGGGGGGGCTTTCTCAATGGGGGAGGCCATGACTATGGGCAGGTAGGGCTGTCCTGGCGGTCAGGGTGCTTCAGCTCCACGTGTGGATGGATGAGGAGCCCTGGCAGGCAGGTGGTGCTCAGGACAGCGGCGGCAGCAGCAGGGGGGCGCGTTGGCAGCAGCTGCAATGGGCAGACGGATGAAGGGCTGCTGCAGAGCGCATGCAGCATCAGAGAGACCGGAGGGAGCTTCAGCATGGGAGCTTTCGGCAACGCTGTGCTGCCAGCCCAGGAGAGTCTGGCACTGGCCCTGGACATCAGGCTCCTTCCATAAAAGAAAGGTTAGGCCAGAGAAGAGGGAAGGGAGCAAGGATTCCTGGATGGTTTGGGAGCTGTGAAAAGCACTGGTCTGATCAGATCTCCCTCTGCACAGGCATGGATTGCATGTTGCATGAATATGTGTATTCATGTGCACACCCCTCCCCTCGCTGCAGGCCGCCCTGGACCTAAAAAGATTGTGCACCTTCTCTCACAGGTTACTGTCCTTCAGTTAGAAATGCCAGCCAGAGTTTATTTGCTGTCTGAATGTGACCAGAGGTTAAACCATCAAGCTTTGGCATACACGCCATTTCATTTTGCGCTTGTAAAGTTTATTCCATAGGAAAGCAATCGTTTCACACGTGAATCTTGCAGCCAACTTTGACCATGTCACTGCTGAACTGACAAAAGTGGGGAGATAAATCAGGGGCAGACCATTTCTGAGGTGTGCTGAATTCTGCAAGGAAAAATAAAGCAAAAATATCACCCAGGGGAAATCATTGTGTCCATGTGAAAATTTTGGTTTGGAGGAAATCCAGTACTACTCCAGTTGTTTCAAAGAATATTTTCAAATAATCCTTTAAGCCTGGGAAGTGCAGAAAGGAGATTTTTGGATGTTTTGGACATTCCATAAACCCTTGCCAACATGGCCAATGGTCAGGAAAACTGGGAATTGGAGTCCAAAACATCTGGATAGCAGCCTTTTGCCCAAAACTTAGGCTCAAACTCTACACATTGTGTGGAATTCCATGATTCTTTCATGTGTGTGTTTAACTCAAAGCCCTGTACGTGCTTCAAGCCTTTGATAACAAATCAAGAGTGCCACAGCTTCAGTGTAATAATTTGGATAGGAAGAAGTTGTTTCTTTTCTTTTCTCTCCAGTCATTCTCAAGCTCAAAATCACCCACCCAGCCACCGACCTGCAGTGGCTTTCTCGCTGAAAAATATACGATACGGGGAACCCACAGCAGCCTCACAACTCATCCCACTACCGTTGTGATGAGAAAGTATCAGTAGAAAAAAGGGGGAGGAAGAAGTTAAGCAGCCTGTCCGCCTGCACTTTTTCTTCTTCTATTTCGAGACATATAACATGAAGCTGAAGAGCTGTGCAAGGGACTGTGCGTGATGCTTTGAACAGAGCTTCAGGCAATGACCTAATGATTTTTTCTCATGCTGTAACCCATGATTAATGTTCCGTTTACATCCTGCAGCAGAATTGTGTTAGATTGAGCAACACTAATTGGATGCCTGGTTAAGGAGCAGCTAGGAGAGCTGAGAAATTAGAGAGCTCTCAGCGTGCTCCTTGGTTTCCCATTTCAGAATGATACGTGCCATGTGAGCGTCCAAACTACCTGAGCCGCTGAGATCTTGCCTGTGCTGTCATCAAGGGCTGGAAGCATTTTAAATTGGATTCCAAGAACAGCTGCTATAAAAATGCTCTAGCTATACCTAAGGTACAGCGATTTCATCACAGTGTGATTGTGAACGGAAGTTGTCTGGTTGGTGGACAAACCTTGCATATCCCTGAGTTCGTGATGCATACTGCAGAAAAATAATAATGTACTTTAATAATGCACATTTTGCAGAAATATCTGCATGCTTTTGGGGGGTCATAATGGGGGCAATGAGACTGCAGGTGGCACAGTGGTTTAAACCGCTGTGCTGCTGGGCTGGTTGATCGAAAGGTCGCCGGTTCGAATCTGCGCATGGGGTGAGCTCCCGTGCTCCGCCCCAGCTCCTGCCAACCTTGCAGTTCGAAAGCATGCAAATGCAAGTAGATAAAAAGGTCCCACTTCGGTGGGCAGGTAACAGCGTTCCGTGCACTTCGGTGTTTAGTCATGCCGGCCACATGACCACGGAGACTGTCTGCGGACAAACGCTGGCTCCCTCGGCTAGGAAACGGAGATGAGTCAGGCATGACTGGACGTAATGTCAAGGGGAAACCTTTACCTTAATGGGAGCAACATATACATTTGGGGGTGCTCTTTTAAAAATGCATATCCAAATGCCACTTCATGTCTCCTCTGATCCTTTCATACCCTTGATGGCAATGCCCACTGCACATGAGGATAAATTTCTCACGTTAAACTGGCAGCTGCCTGCAGTCCATCACAAGATGAAAAATTCCAGCCATGCTGAGAGAAGAGAGAGGGAATCTCAGAAAAAATCCCTGAAGGTAATACATGGTTGGTCTCTGACTCCTAAAAAATTGGGATTTATTAAGCTTGGCTCCTCCCCTGTGCGGTGGTGAGGGATAATTCCAAGTGGTTGGCACCGATCATCACACATGATGGACATGTGATGAGAAACAAAAAGCCTGGACTTCGGTCTTCGGTGAGATGATTCAGATTGTAAAAGCAGACATACCTATGGACTCAGAATTGGCCTATTGAATATATTTGTTGAAAAGAATATAACGATGAAACATAAGCTAATTTCACGTCTTTTATATGCTGCTAGAAGAATAGCAATGTCACACTGGAAGGATTTTAAGTTTACAGATTCGAATGAATGGTATAAATTGGGATGGAAAACCATAATAAAAGAAAAACTGTCATACAAAATACAGGTTATGAGATGCCAAGGAAAGTTTGGTTCTTTCACGGCTGTTTGATTACTATTTATTGAATATAATAATTGACCATACTTACATAATTGGACATGGGAGCATGGTACCAGCAAGCTATAAATCATTAGGGTTGTTGTAACAGTTTCTATATTACCAACACACATCCTCAGGGACTCTGCTTGATGTAACTCAGTCTAGAGGTGGCAGGGAAAGGGATTACGGATAATGTTAAATGTACGTTCCCAAATGTTTATTTGTTTGGGGTTTTCTTTAATTTTCAATAAAGGAAACTTGAAGAAAAGAAAAAAGATGAACAATCCCTCTCATTAAGCATGGGAGGGTGAGGAAGTCGGTGAAGGCCAGGATCCATGCTGCCATTGAGGTCTACTTATATAGATCTGTGCTGGACCAGAAAGAGAACAGCTTCCATCTGGTCCGTGCCTAAAATTCCAGGAGTCCTGTCCTCTCCTTGACCCTAAGCTGACTTCTAAAATGGTGCTGCATGACTGCTAGTCACATCCCCACATCTCCCAGTACCTGCACAGCACAGAAACCCAGAAAAATTGGAATCGTTGCCTCTTTAACCTTCTTGGGTCTTGGTGGTTGTTCCCAGGGCCATTCGGGGTCTCTTTAGTTTGCTTGGAAGCCTGCCTACTTTTTGGGTTTGAGAGATGCTTTATTCCAACTGAAGAGTTTTACAAATACAGAGAGCTTTATTTTCCTCTTCTTCTGCCCCACCTTTCAAATGGGCCATGCCCATAAAATACTTAATGATATTTCAGTCCTTATTCAGCTGGCTGGGTTCCTGAAGAAGGAGCTCTGCTAATTCTTTGCCATTCAGCAGAAGGATGCGTGAGTATTACCTACCCATCACCCATCACAGCTAGCTTGAGAAAAATGTAGTTACTTGCAGGCCAGAAGGCAATTTACATAGATAGCCGCTCTAAGGACAATTAAATTGCCTGCTTGGGGGGGGGGGGCGGGTGACTGCCCCCCTTACCCCTGACCCCCAGATCTAGGGTTTTTTTACTACTTAGTATTCTTCTCATGGTATTGCTTTTTGGGGGGAAAAAACACTAAATTTGAGTACGAGTTAAAACAATTGCAAAATCAGTTGCAATTAATGTTCTCAGATGTGTTGTGTGGTCTTCTGAGGATTCCTAAGCTTTGGCATAACAGAGAAACCAGTACGGTTGACCTGCAGCAGCGGAGAGTGATCTCCTCAACTAGCTCAGTTCTGCCCACCCACCCCTTCTCCCCAACTCTGTTGTAATCCATGCAGTGTTGGGGACATTTAGGGGAAATATGCCAAATTCAAATGCTGCAGTTTACAATGCTTTGGCTGCCTACTGTTCCTAATAGCTGGCACCAGGAACTGCCCTTGGGTGAATGCAGTGGAGTGCTAGGCACTCAATATTATTCCATTGTGCAATTCAGTAGCCTTACTCCCAGGTAGGTCTGTATAGAACTTCCATCTTAGTCCTTTTCTGTATTAAAGACTGAGGACCCATTTTGCAATCTGTAGACATGCCTGAATAGAAACAGGACCCTGTGAGAGAAAACCTGGGAATCCTTCCTTTTGGTGTCCCATCCTCTCTTGCACCTGTCCCAACCTCAGGCACACCAGGTATTTTAAACTCTGATGCACTTCATCCCTAATCATTAGCCATGTTAGCTGGGCTTGATCAGAATTGTAGACGAAAATATCTGAAGGGTATCAGATTTGGGGAAGGTTCTGGCAACAGTTCATGCCCAAGTACGGCTTGGAGGAACGCTCCATTGTTCAGCAATGACCACAATAACGCAGAGAAATGTCCCCTTTTTCCTAGCATTCCATTCACACATTCTCGCTGGCTACATTATGCTACCTGGAGGAAACCTAAACTGGCACATGTTTGTGTATGAGAGGGCAAAAGGTCTTGGAGTACTTCAAAATGTGGCCTTGGCATTTGCCCCTGTGTGGAAATGCCTGCACATCTGTGAGCACGAGCTAAGGGGGAGCGGACAGACACCCTGAAGGAGGACGGGAAAATGCTGCAGAGCAGATGAAATAGATAAAAATTCCTGAAAGAACAGTGGTTAGGATTATGGATTTGGGATATGAATTCAAATGTGAAACCTGATTTCAGGTTGTGGTAGGAAAGCGTCTGGATTGCATAAGCTCGCATTTGGATTTACTCAGCATTTGGGTGGAGGAGGGGGGTTAAAGGGGTTCCAGGAGGTGAAAAGATTAGGAGACCAAAAGAAAGAGGAGAAAAGAAGAGGTAAAAATGAGAAGAGACAGATGGTGTAGGTGTCCTAGCAGGGATAGTTAATTATCTATTTTAAACGGACTGTGGTTTGGTTCCAGCAATGGAAGGGAACTTCCCAGCCCTCTCCTCCCAGACACACATGCACAGCCCACACTTCCTCCAAATCTTGTCTGGTGGATTCCCAACCCATCCCGAAATTTTGCAGCTATGTGGGCATCAGGGCCATCTCTCTCCTTTTCCTTTCAATGGCAGCTGAGGACCCTGATATTCTAACCAGAAACTTTATTTTTAAAAATGCAAACCAGCAAGGGTGCTGATAAAGTGTGAAGTGAGCATGCTGCTGAAACCAATAACAAAAGAACCAAGAAAAATCAGAATTCTTAGTAATCAAATCATTAAGGGAATGCAGCCTTGTGGAAAGACGTTGATGTCAGAGCCAAGGCCTTCCTCCCTTCCGAATTCATATTGTCAAAAAACACCTTTAAGGCAAGTCCTGTTGGTTCAGGACCAGCCACTTGGCATGTCTGAGAGGTCTTGGTTGGCCCTCCCTTTTCAAGTGGCATGACACCCTAGGATTAGCTAGCCATTTCTCTTCCCCTCTCCTCAACCAGGCATGAGGAAGATCTGTTCTGCTACCTTTTCCTTTCTGAACTGGAATCTGTTCCCCTGCCCGCCTTTAAGACAGAAGCAAGGGGCCCAATCCCTACTTCAAGAAGGCTGCAAAGCAGGGAAGAGACAGAAGTGGTATTCACCTGCTGGTGGGTGCCGGAGCTAAGCCCAACTTTGCACAGCTCCTGCACTTGCTTACCAAAAATTTAAAAAATGCATCCAAATGCTATTTACCCAACTAAAATATCTCAGTGCAACACATAGAAAATGCATCACAATGACAGCCGGTGAGATATTAAAACAGCAGACATAGCATTAAGGCACTAATATATTTTCAAACCAAATTTCTGTAGTTTCTCTGCATTTTCACCACATACGCAGTTTCAAAGAAACCTGCCTCCAAGCATCTCCATATTCAGCCAAGGGAAATCTCACTCAGGCACTGATGTGCACTGCTCTCTGTGGAGAATGCCATAAGAAAGTTCACTTGTTGTTGGATCGTCACAAAAGGCAGAATCCAGTATTGATTTCACACAGAACACTGCTCCTTTGTCAGTCAATTCAACAAGCCGTTAGCACTGTCTGTGTGGCAGTTGATAATCCAAATTCAGCAAGGGAATTCGGGCTCGTAATGCAAAGAAACACATCGGGTCTTATTGCTCTGCAAGCAGTGTAGGGAGCATAATTACCTTGGAGGCACATATGAGCCTTTAAAGAAAGTATTTAGACTGCACAAGGCTAGGTTCAGTGAACTGAATGGGAACACCGTTGAATTCAGTAGGAATTTCCATATTAAAGTTGTGCAGAAAGAGGAAGGATATTGAAGGTATCGGTGCATTTCATGATGGGATTCATTCTGTGTGCAGTCTCAGGAACAGTTTCATTATACAGAGGTGTGTTTGTGTGTGTGTGATATTGCTCAGTATAATGATTATATATTCATACTGCAGTTTATGCCAAGATTTGCAGTATCCGTTGCAGATCAAAAAAATGTGTGTCCAGGTTTGCCATGATCCATTTTTCACCTAGGCATTGCTCAAGTGACTAATATTATAACATTAGTTATAATGCTAACATTAATATAATATTACCCAAAGATTATGAGCAACATTATAGGAAGTTCAGTGCACAGGGATTTTGTTTCATACATAGAATTATTCCAGTTTCTATTCTTCGTCAGTGCCAGGCTCAACAGCTATTCTCAGATGCCTGCAGGCTTGGTGAGTAATTCGACTGAAGCTACCGGAGTATGCTGCCAATGAAGGGGGACATGATATCCCTCTGTCGGTCCCTCAAAGGCTGTCACAAAGAGGAAGGGCAAGATCTCTTCTCATGGATACCAGAGTGCAGGACACGGAATAATCAAGTCAAGCAGTGACTACCCAGGTTCAGACTAGATATCAGGAAACGTTTCCTCACTGTCAGGGGAATATGACTGTGGAACCAGCCACCTAGAGAGGTGGTGGGCTCTCCCGCACTAGAGACATTCAAGGGACAGTCATCTGAGTGGGATGGTGCAAGTTGGCGTCCTGCAGCAGCAGGGGATTGAACCTGATGGCCTTCTTGTCCCCTTCCTACCCTACTATTCTATGATTCTATCTGTGAAATCTGGTATTTACAAGTTATGAACGTTCACGTTATTAACAACCCATACTTACAAGCAAACTGTCATAAAGCCTATCGTTTTTTTAAAAAGGTACTGCAGAAAATTGTCATCATCATAGAGAGAGAGGAAGAGGAAATGGGGGTGGGGGTCTCAAAAGCATGTCTTCCTGCCCCACACATCCAGGGAGGAAAATCTCTCCGGCACATCCGTGCTGCAAAGAGGCAATGATGAATTGGGCAGAGGGAGGGGGCTAGAGATATTCATCATTTTTCTGCTTTCATGGGGATCCTTTGCCCCTAACACCCATGAATGCAGAGGGCCAACTATACTTGATTCGGGTTACATACAAATTCAACTTGATGAATATCCATTTTCTCATAACTCGGGGACCGCTGTACTCCATTCTGACTGAAGTTGATTTTTTTTTTTTTTTTATGGTAAATCACAGCTCTCACTCAGTCTTCCTCAACCTGGCACCCTTTAGATCTTCTGGACTGCAGTCCCCAGCTTTCATGAGCACTAGTCACATTGGTCCAGAAGGAGTCATGTCGGAGGAGGTTGTCCTAGAATAAATTGGCTATCTATAGGGCCTTCTCAACTAAGGCATCAACTGTTCCCTGATCATTTCCAAAACACCCTAAGAACTTTTCAAAAATGAAAAACTTCCCAGATGGAATTTCCTGGAAATTGCACAAATGGCATCATTAAGTACAACATGTCCACCAGCTGTGGCTTGGCATCTATGCTAAAGTTATGCAAATTGTGCTAATTGTTCATAAATAAAACTATACAAAGTACTTCCAGGCTATGGCTTCGTGACAGTTCCAATGTTGTCCTACAAGTTACCGGTCCTTGGCCACATCAAGCAGCAACAGATGTCTACAACTTCTCAAACACAGATGCATTTAAACTTAATTTAAAAAAACAATCTTGTTCTAAGTCCAAAGCTATGCCCAGAACTTGGCTAACCTATTCATTGACTTCAGCAGGTGTGTTGTGAGAACTGGCAAGTATAAGGTGCCAAACCACGATAGGTCCATCCTAAAAATAAGAGTAATTGTTCCACGCTGGCCAGCATCCATTGCTAACAACTTCTGAGTTCACTGTGTAGGTTAAGTTGAAGTGAATGTGGCTCCAGAATTTGCGTGCGTACTGGCTGCAAGCTGTGGAATGCTCTTCCAATGGAAATTAAAATGAATGACAGGGTTTAGTGCCAAGAAATAGGGCACGTGCAAAATGCTAACCCTACAGCCTGTTATCAGTGTTGTGAAACGGGATGCATGTTGAGACAAAGGTATGCATCTTGCCCAGCCAGAATGTTCACTGGGCATTTGTGGGGAATTCAGCTGTTCTTCAGAGCTACTGGCTCCCTGGAAAGGGCCAAGTGCTTGGCCCCATCCACATCGTGAGATTATTCACGCACATCCCCCCATTGAGTGGGATAGGACCCGTAACCCTAATCCCAATCTCAGCTCCCGGACTCCAGTCTGCTTTGACAGAGCTGAGTCTGAGTTCCTGGTGAGCACGCCCAGTGTTCCTGCAGTGCTCACCAAGGATGGTGCCTCATGCTGTCTTCCACACCACACTCTGTTTGTGCTGCTGCACTTGATGATGCAGAAGGAGGCTGCTGGTTTGTGGCCTCTCTCTCACCTTGATTGCCTTCCAAGACAGGGCCATGCATGAGAGAAAGACCATAGGCACTAGGGTGGATTCCACAGAGCTTCAACGCATCCCTAATGTGGGATCACTACAACAGTTTCCACCCTGCAGGACATGTGTATTCAGGGTGACTATTTCTCAGCCTAAGTTACCTTTCAGGATTTTTATCAATATAAAAATGACATTAAAATATAGCATAAAGCAGGGTTCTCTAAGATGGTGGTCAGGTTGGTTCAGGGTGATGGGACTGATATTCCAACATATTTAGAAGGCGTCTGGTAGAGGAAAGCTATTGCATAGAAGTTCAAGACCTTGGCATAGCACCAGAAAGAAGCCTAACAGTTACTAGCGCAATGAAAAGTGTTGTTTGACATCATTTGTCTTAGTCCATTGGTGGAGCACCTGTTTCTCACATAGAAAACCTCAGGTTCAATCCCTGGCATCTCCAAGTAGGGCTAGGAAAAAGCAGAACTATTCCAATTCCATACAAATGTATGTTTCAAAGTTGGGGGCACATTGCATTGCATTGATTTGCATCCTATTGCCAGCTCATTTTCTGTTGAAATTACTGGATGCATTATACATTCAATGGAAGCAGAAGAAAAGCCTGGGAAGGTCAATATATTATACTAATTCCTCTTCACTGTTTATGAATTCAATACCATTGAATCCTGGATTCAGAGTTGTTATCTGTAGATTGACACATTCCTCCACTGTTTTTCAGAAAGAAAAATAGTTACTATTCCCAGTGCTTTTTGCCATTGATTAGTTAGTCTTGATGACAAGCGGCGTCGACAATGCATTTTCATTGTCCGAGATTGCAGCTCCCCCTACTGTCCCCGGAAGTAAGGAAACGAATAAGAAATGGACTGGAAACGATTAAAAGAAAGAGGATACTTCTGCCTGGACCCAGGGATGCAACTCGTGCAGAATGTGCCTAAAAGTGGCAATGCTATTGCTTCTTCGCAGACTACCCACACCACAGAAAAAAACCACTTTTGCAAATAAGCAACACTCTCCTGAGAGCTAATGATAATATAGATTAAGAGGGACCAGAAGGATGGAGGGAGTGAAGAGTCATCCCTTGTGCAGTCCCTCTCACAGAGATCTCCATCGAGGCTTTTAGCACATTTCCCTGTGAAGTCGCACTTCTACGATGGTCGTATTTCCTCTTTGGAATTCCTGCTCAATGGTGCATACATTTGCTGTATGCAGCTAATACAGAATGTTGCCCAAAGGATTTGAACAATAACAACAGACCCCAAAATCAGATCCCAGGGAACTTCAGCAGGTGCTCAGAAACAGACTGTCCCTACTGGAGGACACAGCAAAAGGAAAGCTGTGGTGTGAAAAAAAAGATGAGGAAATTTAGCCCTGGTTGGACTGGGAGGGTTCATTTCAATATGCCACTGGTGCACAATGTGATTCAAATGAACCATCTCTTGAGGATGCTGTAGCGCTTGCTTTCCTGCATGGAGTGGGAGGTGGGCTAGATGGCCTAGAAGGTCTCACTCCATGAGTCTTCATCTGCTGCCCTCTCTTTCTTTTTTCTTGTCACACTTTTTTGAATTCATACAGGAACTGAGGTTTTGAGAGTTTTTAACAAAGCTGCAGGAAACAATGAACCAACTATTAATTTTATTATTGAGCAACAAATGCTTGTCCAACAATATCACTTTCCAAATTAATTTACATTTCTAGCACAGCTGCCTATGCTTCCTGGGTGCCAGCAAAATCCACTGCTAGCATGACAGAGAGCAAGTGGTTCCAGAAGAGATCTGACATGAATGGAAATGGTCATTTCTAGACTGGGACTGCTCACACAGGAGGCAGTTCCACTGACATCTCGATTAGGAATCAAAGTTGTCTACTTATTCTCAAGATTGCTTTTAGAACTGAAACTCACAGCTGAACCAGCAGTGGGTCTCTCCGGTGCAATAGAATGAGCAGCAACATAATATATTGTCACTATTCTCCTCCAAACTAAACTGGGGGGCTGATACAATTTTTAAATGAAATACAGTTCATATTTCATATTAAATGAAGCAAAAACACCCCAAAATGTGTGTAAGAACTTAAAAGTGTAACACTAGTTTCCACAATCCATCACAGAAAGATTATTTTTAATCACCAGTGCATGCACGACATTTCTTTTGCTAAAAATGAGATAACAGAGGGATGTTCCATCATTTGTGAAAATTGAGAATATGCTTCATATTAAGTGACTATCTCAATTGCATATTTGAGATTGTAATATATTGACTCCCAGGTGGATCAGTTCCATAAAGGAGTTACAAAAACTGATCAGGGTTGTCAAGGTCAGGACATTTTATTCATAAGGTCACCATAAGTCAGAGATGACTTTGACAGCATGCAATTACAACAGCTCTTTCAAAAATAATCCTATTGCAGATCAGTATTCCTATAAAATCCATAGAAGCATCCATGGAAATTATGGCAACTCGCATTCTCATGTGGTTCCTATTTGTTCAGTGAAAGGCTATCCCAGCTGCACTTTATACTTTGCATAGGACTCCCAAGAGCACCAATTGAAAGGCATGGCAAATCAGAGGCCTTCGTGCCAGCCCAGGCTCCGTTGCCCTACATGGTGGCGTCCGCCTGGATCCTTGCCCCATTGCAGCTCTACTGTCCTCAGGCAATCAAAGCTCTCCTGTTTCCCCCAGCGACTCCTCGCTCTCTCTCAGGTTGCCCTTTATTCTTGGAACAGGTGTGGGAGTGCCAAAGAGCAGCACCTGGAAAATGGTTCCGCCCCCCGCACCCATTTCGATATTTTAAAAGATGTTTGCGATTTCCATTGATTCATATTTAGTGGATTCAGGATCCATTAAACACATTTCAGTTTGCATTTTGGAAATTATTTGCATTTGGAGACATGTACACACACGCACACACGTACGACTACCACTACGACAACTATTGTTAGGACTGTTATTGTTCCTATGAGAACATGCAAAAGGGTTAGATTGTGGATGTTCTGAAAACTTGCTGCTGGCTTTCAAACACTATTTGTCTGCGTGGCTCTGGAATTGCTGACATTCTTGTTTGTTCTGCTGCTGCTGTTATTAATTTTTAGTGTGACTCTGTGGGGAACGCACACACACACACACACCATATAATATGGATTCTACAGGAAGAATGGCAAGGAGGTTATTCAAGTTCAACAGGCGTTGTACTAAACTTTCCCAGTGTCCAAAAGCCAGGATCATTTTTGGAGCCACATCAAGGCCTTGTGGCTTTCCGCTTGTTCAGAAAAGCGCCAGTGAGGATTGCCTTGAAACTGTCCTCCCCTCTCATTCTGTGGATGAGGGTTGCGTTTGCTGTGAGAAGCAAGCTGCTTGCCGAACGGAAGCAGCTTCTACCTGGGAAGAAGAGCTTGCATCCTACAGGCAGGGGAGGACACCCTGCGGTAGCGCTTCATAGCAAGAGGTGTTGGCTTTCATTATGGAGCTGGGGAGAGGAATGGACATGTCACTCACCTCAGTGACATGTCATCCCTGCCCTATTCAGGGAACCAGTAGGGCTGCAGGGAAGGGAAGTGTAAGCTTTCTTTGGCTTCATCATCTTCTGCATCCCCATTTCCTCAAGAAAGCCACAGCCTGTAATTTACAAGCACTGAACAGGATTGTCATGGATAGAACATTCTAGAAAGCTTTCATTGGGTTTCCATAAGTGGCACGAGATGAGTGGCACGTGACAACATTCAATACATTGTGTATCATCTTTGACAAAGTTGATTTCATGTTTTCCTAATTATCTTTGAGACTAAAATTGGGTTCTTTGGCTGGTCCGGGCACCCAGGATCAACCACCACCACTTCTGTTTTGCACACCTGTTTGCTTGTAGTGCTTTTATCCTACCCTTACAGGAGTTTCAGGATGACGATACAAAATTTCAAAGTCACTTGATTCACTGTATAAACAGTGCTGGAGTGTTGTTGCAGCAGCAAGCAAATGTGAGTCCAAAAGAAACACACCTTGCACATAGTCATGATCCTAATGTCACTTGATTCAGTCTCCTTCTCTGTGCAATATGGGCTGTTGCTGGAACAGAAAAGGGGAAACTCAAAAGGAGCAATTCTGTGTGGATTAGTCTCACCAGTGTTGTTTTTGTTGCAACATGCAAAGGATGGATTTTGTATGGTTTTAGAATTTGTTGCTGACAGTGGGTTATATCAGACTGCCAAGAGATCTTCAGCTATTAGTTGGTATAGAAATCAAATGATTTAATGAAGTAGCCTATGGCAGCTCGACCATATGCCCAGAGAGAAAGTCATGCATAGCATCACTGCACTGCGGTCCAGGGCTGCTACCATGTCTGCTCATGCACTGAGGGTATGTGGTCTGCTCTGCTCTGGCCTGGTCTTAGGGGAATTAATTTTCTTCATTGCATGCCTTCCGCATTTAACGTCTTCTAACTTCACTGTTCACAATTTCCTCCTTCTCCACCACCACCATATATACTATACATAAACCGAAAACCCATGCCACGCTAAGGATCTGATGGAGTGGCTACAGTCCACAAAAGCTTGTGCCAGAATAAATGCATGTGTATAGACAGTGTTCAAACAGAAAATAGAGGGATATGGGTGGAGTGAGTCAGAAGGAAGAGGATGGTTTTTTTAAAATGTTGGGGTTGAAAATGTGAGTTAACATGGATGGTGTCAGTCTTCAAGCACTCTCCGCGGGGTCTTTATTTCACATATTCCCAAATGAGGTTTGTGGTTCTTCCGGCTTCTACTACGCATACATGAAGAAGCGGGCACACAGCCATGCAATGTACGCAGAGCCGTTTTGCATGCTAGCGCTTCAGGACTCAGACCTTGGTGCTTTGGGAGTGGAAGGTCTAAGCCTTTCTCCCACCTGGTTGCATCCTGAAATCCCATCCTTCCCCCACAGGTGAGAAGTGCTCACCCCTGTCTGTCACTAACCTCATTGGAGACTTGATCAGTGACACAAATTTGCCTCCAAGCCACCTCGAGGCATCCATTTTAAAAAGTTTACAATGTTGATATCCAAGGGCACTAGATTAAGAAAAGGGCACCACTGATTCCAAGGGAGAGAATTTAACCCCCTCCTTGTAGAATTTCAGTTAAAAAAACTGGGATGGAAGAGAAACCTGAGCCTTTCTCCCAAAGTGCCATGATCATGTTCTACGCTGGTGACACATCACTCCTCTACACAAGAATGGGAGAAAGCTTAGCTTGGCCCTGAAAAGGAAGGAGTTGCATTCTGCCGTGTTAATTCTGATGCCTTCAGCTGATATTGGATTTGTTTTCTGTGACACAACCATTATAACATTTGAAGCAGATGCCCTCAAATGGCCAGAAAGCAAGCTTTTCATGGATCGACTCTCCAGTGAGGTCACTAACAGAGAGGACTCTGTACTGCCAGACCCATAAAATTAGACTGACTGCAAGATGCCCTTTGTTATATATTGCCAGGGCAGAGCTGCCACCACCCACACATGTAACCTGGAGGTGTGGCAGTCTAGGCTTAGACTATAAAGAAGCACAGTCCTTGGAACTCTATGCAAACTGGATTAATGTCCATGCCAAGTGGTCTTCAGGCTAAGCTAAAGAACTAAACCAACTCAATTTCCCAACTGCATGCACCTTTCAAGACCCAAGCAGATACAAGTTCAGAAATGATTGGCTACTCTGAAAATAAACCTAATCACAGAATTAACTACCTAGTGCTTCTCTAATCAGAAACAAATCCTACTCATAACTAAAGGGCTTCTAGGTGGGATGGAACAAGTATGATTTCCAAGTGTGGCTCAGTGTTGACCCTGTGCAAGCTGCTGAAAGACAAAGGAAGAATTAAGGTATTTCCCATCTTCCCCCTGGAAGGTGGAAACTTCAAATTGATTGGTCAATACTCTTCATCTTATACCCTATGCACAATTCCTACACATGCCTGTATCATATAAAGCTGAGCCACGCAAGGAAAGTCCAACCTCAGATTTGCAGTAATGCAGTTTGCTGTCTGCCATAGTCTGGGCAGGTCTCCTGGTCAGGAAGGCTGAAGAAGAGGGGGAGGGGGAGCTGGGTTTATCACAAAGCCACGTGAACTACGCAAAAGATGACCATGCTGAGGTACAGCATTCATAGCACAACCTGTGCTCTGGAAAATGTGCCAGTTGCAAAATAGCAGCTCAGTGCTGAGGAGAAAAGCTACGCCAAATGTATAGGAATTGGGTGTTTGCACTAAATGCTGATGGCATGAAAAGTGCTCACTAAAGAATCCAGATTGCTTTATTTTATTTCGTTCCCATAGCAGAGTGCCAATGTGGAATTTAGATGTGGAAGCTTATGCAAAACCTGTTTGATCCTCTTGGAAAGTATTATGCCCCTAATAATACAGAGTACAAAGTGAGATTTACCAAGCATCTGTTGGACACAACAATGCC
The DNA here is from genome assembly GCA_023646645.1 of Varanus salvator macromaculatus. Taxonomy (NCBI): domain Eukaryota; kingdom Metazoa; phylum Chordata; class Lepidosauria; order Squamata; family Varanidae; genus Varanus; species Varanus salvator. The sequence goes on along the minus strand of JAIXND010000674.1, from coordinate 48,610,850 downwards.
AAATTAACCTGTCATAGTCACAGCTCTGATAATCTGGTGGTTAGAATCATAATTAGAAAGCAGACACTTTGCTTTCACAAAAATGGGCCTACATTTTGTCTGTGGTAACAAAGCATTCAACCAAATGCAGATGTATGAAATGCCATGGCTTATATTACCAGATGCTAAGAAGACAGATGCTAATGGCTTGTTTAGATTGGGCTTGAAATGAGGCAATGGCTCTGTTTAGGTGTTCTCCTCATGAGCACACCAGTGCTGCACACTCCGCTCCCAAGGCCCCCATTCTCTGCAAGATGTGGAGGCGACTTCTGCCATCCAAACTGAAAAAGGCAAGCCCTGTCGGGTCCAGCATCTAACATTGCCCCATAGCCACCCTGACAAGTGCCAGCATCTCGGGCATGGGCAGCTGGGTACCAGATCAGGGCACCAGGACCCAGAAGGCCAGTATACTCCAAGGGTCCATTCCAAATCAGAGTCCAGGGGTCAAGGGTGGTAACAGAAGCACAAGGTAAGTCAGTCCAAAGTGCAGCCAAAGCCTATCAGGAGTCAAAAACCACAGAGAAAAGCCAAGGAGAAGGTGGGCACCTGAATGGAAGGTGGAGCAGGTGAAAACTGAGGAGCCAAGCAGTGTCCAGAAACAGAGGCAGGAGCAAGGTGACCAGCAGGGTTTCCAGTCAGAGGCACAGAGCACTCCAACAACACCAAAGACCTTTATTGGTGAGGCAACAGCCGAAGGGAAGGGCTGGTTCTTATATAACTCTTCCCTCAGGGTTCCCAGGTGGGGCTCGTAACATCCCAGGTGGCTGCAATTGACTGTGGGCCCAGTTCTGCAACCACCAGGGCTGCTGTTCTGGTCTCTGGCCAGAAGAGGGAGCCCTGGTGCTGCCTCTGAACCTCACAGCGAGGCACACTGCTGACCTCTGGCTATTAAGCATGCTGGTCAATAGCTGCCAAGAGGCACCCAGAAATGCAAACCCTGTCAGAATCATCCTCACATCTTGCAGCATGGGCTTCGCTACCTTATTATGTGTCATCTGAAGAACTGTCTTTGATCTTTCCTGAATCTATTATCAGTTTCACTGGGTGAACTCATATGCTGGACCTAGAATGGGGAACAATTTTCTTTCTCCATACCATGTATAATTTCATAAACTCATATCTGCTTTTTTAAAAATGACTAAGCTTTTAGAAAAGGTACTCTAGACCTCTTCCACATCATCTGGTTGCTCTTTTTCAGATTTTCCATCTCTGCTATGTTGTTTGAGACAAGATTATTAGAACTATGTACAATGTTCCAAATGTGGCCACAGAATAGTTTGTCAGCAACTTTTCAGGGTCTATCAAGAAAAGAGAAAAAGGACTATTACAATGTCCAGTGCAAAGAAACAGAAGAGACTTCTTCCAGAAGATCCAAGATCCAAAAGGAAATTCAAACCTAGATTAGGGATGCTAAAAGACCTGAAAGAGAACAAATAGACAGGAATGTGTTAATTCCTAAACAGTTTCAGAGTTAATTCCTAAAGAATTCACCTAAAGAGAAGGTGGAAACAATATATGGACAAAGTACACACACAAGAAATAAAGCGCTGACAGACTCTTCACAGAGGAATGCTATGAGCAAGAACCTATTAAACTTGAAGAGAAAACTCCTTTAAAAGCACCCAGAGTAGACAGGGTACCTTGGATAACTATTCCAAGCTTCAGGGACTGAATTGGTCCAAATCCTAACAAGAATTTTTGATATACATTCCAATCTCCAAGGAAAGAAAATGCTAAGGAGTGCAGCAACGAACTTCCCATGCAAGCCAACTAATGCCCAAGGTGTCACAACAAGGAATCACCCTACATGGAGCAATAAATGCCTGACATTCAAGCCAGAAAAAAAAGGAAGAGCCACTCAAGAGCCGCTTGCAAACATACATTGGCTACCAGAGCACACCAAAGAATGTCACATCAGTCTGGACTACAGCAAAGCCCTTGACTAGGAGCATCATGAGAAGCTATGGATGGTCCTGAAAGAAATGGGCATGCGCCAGCACTTGATTGCCCTGAGACATATCCTGTGTTCTGGTAAAGAAGCTACCTTTGGGACAGAATATGGAAAAACAGAATAGTTTCCCACAGGCAAAGGATTTTATTGCCCTGTCTAGTCAATCCATATGTAGGACATATAAGAATGTTTTGCCTTACAAGCAAAAATGACAAAACTGGAGCTGTCATACTTCAGGCACATCATCAAAAAGCAAGACTTGCTGAAGAAGATGAAAGCTGAAGACAGAAGAAGAAGATCCATTCTATACAGGAAGCCACAAACTTGAGTTTGCAAGAGCTGAGCAAGGCTGTCAAGAACCGGACGTTCTGGAGGACATTCATTAATAGAGCCAACATAAGTCAGAGATGACCTGATGACACATAACAACAGTATATCTATAGGTACTGCTGTATCAACCATTACCTTTTCAGTGCAATTGCTAATGAACCCTAGAATGGAATGTCTCATTTCCCCTGCCACCACACAAGGGTGGTGCTCTTATCAAGCTACCTGTGGCAACCCTGAGAGTTTTCTCTAGATTAGTCTCGGCTCAGGTCACAACAGAAGTCTCCTCTCGTGTGTGTCCCTTATTTATATTGAAACATATTGGTCATTTTGTTTAAAGTTCTGCACAGTCTGTTTCATCATCCCAAATAATTTGGTGTCATCTGAAAAACTGGCTATTCCATTACTCATTTGTGACTCCAGGTCATTTATGAATAAATTAAACTACAAAGAGCCAAATATAGATCTTTGAGCACAATTATCCATTTGCTTCTGCCCTCTGTTTTCCGTTCTTCAACTGGTTAGTGTCCTATTATCCCCTAATTGCTAAATTTAATCAGGAGTTATTAGTAAGGAAGGTTGTTCAAATCTTTGGAAAGTCTGAGGCTGCCTTCCTATGCACGCTTATTTGGGGATAATCTCCATGGAATACAATAGGACTTCATTATGTGCAAACATGTATAAAACTTAACTCATGCCTATATGCTTGTTGACATTCCAAGTTATTCCAAAAGGTTGACGATTCTGGGCTTCTCTTTGCAGATTTCCTTTGCAAGACTTTGCCATGCTGATCCTCTTCAGCAAGAATTGTCCTATAGCTTGATCCCTTCTTTTAAAAGGCTCTAAAGCGATTTAGAGTTAGTACTGTTAGTACAGTGTAACCCCACTATAAGGCAGCGCCTCGAGGAAAGTGCTACATAAACGTTAAGTTGGTGATAAATAAGAGAAATGAATGAAAAGTTTCATCTAACTAGGTAACTTCCGGAAAAGCTCCATTTCAGCTCCAACCCAGTTTCAGGAATGCCCATCCTTGAAGGATGGGCCTCTTCTCATTTCATGCTCAAAGAACTGCATACAACGAAATCTCCAGCACTGGCATCAGTTCACCCAAGGTCAGTACCCTGTATCCATGTCTACAAAGAACAAACAGGGAAAGCTGTTGACTGCACATTGGAGAAAAATTTAAGCTTTTTCACAATGCCATATACAGATACAGATAAACCCCGCCTTATCTGGATACATTACTCCAGATAAGACAGAGGTCCTGCTGGTAGGTGGTTCAGCTTTCCAGGTAAGGGATGTCTGCCCTGCTCTGGACAGGGCTACACGCTCCCTAAGGGACAGGGAGAGTCGTTTGGGAGTGGTCCTCAACCCAGAGTTGGCCTTAGACTCCCAGGTGACTGCTGTGGAGAGGAGCACTTTCCTTCAGCTTTGACTGATCCATCAACTATGCCTTTCCTTGGATGAGCATAGCCTAGTGATGGTGACCCATGCTCTGGTAACCTCCCAGTTGAGCTATTGTAATGCTCTCAACATAGGGCTGCCCTTGAAGATGGTTCAGATACTTCAGTTGGTCCAGAATAGAGCAGCCAGGCTGTGAACAGGGACCGGTAGATATACATTTATAATGCCGCTCCTTTACCACCTGCACTGGCTCCCAACTAAAGTCCAGGCCTAATTTAATATGTTGATGATGACTTATAAAGCCCTAAATGGTTTAGGATCTGGGTATCTGAAGGAGCACCTTCTTCCATGCTCCGCCCTGAAGATCTGGGTCAGATGTCCTTCTTTGGGAGCCCTCTTTGAAGGAGATCAGGAGAGTGGCTACCTGGACATGGGCCTTCTCGGTGGTGGCACCCCAGCTTTGGAACTTGCTCCCCGGAGAGGTGTGCCTGGCACCAACACTTTATTCATTTTGGCACCAGGCCAAAATCTTTCTATTTTCGCAATATTTTTAGATTTGACATTGTTTTAAAAATAGGTTTTTTATTTGTTATTTGATTGATGGTGTGCTTTATTCTTGTATCGCCATCCTAAGACCCCAGTGAAGGACGGGCTAGAAATTCTTTTAATTAATAAATAACAAATAATACACGAGCTCCTACCCAAGCCATGTAGCAAATTACCTGCCCGAGGCAGGTTTCCAAATGAAAAGCAACTTCTCTGGCCCCAACATAATGTGCTTTGCCCAAGGAGCTTATGAAAACTGTTTGCACAACTGAGACAATTCTCCCATCTTCCCCAATATTTGAATCATGGCAGTTATTTGCATCTTCAAATTAATCTTTTTTCAAAACTTGGTTTGCCAAATTGATGGAGTAGACTGAGGGTCAAAATGCAAGATTACTATATTCTTGTTCAGATATTCCCTGGTACAAGAAAGACACAGGGGCAGGGAAGAGACCTCACTGCATTCAAGACCAGCAGTCATTTGGAAAAGGAAAAATCACAGTTCAGGAACTGTAATTTTCACATCATCTGATGTCATAAGGCTTATGAAGACAGAACAGCCTGCTATCACCTCAGGAAAAGAACTGACAAATTAGGATGTTTTTTGTAACACGATTTGGGGCTACAGATGCATCAGCTTCAAGGCACAGAGCAGAACGAGACCAATCCTTCTTTTTAAAAGGACCTGGTGAGATAAATACTTGAAGCAAAGTGTTCACCTTCCAGCATCTCATTATCAGAAAGATGCAGACAAGCTGCAGGGAAGTCCAAGGAGAGCAACTACGATGATTACATGGCTGGAGGGTAGAGAAAGGACTGACCAAGATTGCAAAGAACTAACCATATGCAGCTTAATAGCGTTATGGTTAGAAGAGAACAGGGCAATGCTCTGCACATGTGTAAAGAACATGAAGATGGAGGAACGGAGGGGCAGGAACATTGTGCATCATCCAGAAGAGATGCAAGAGGAGATTAATTTTGTTAAGGATAGTTTGAAATTATCCCTGCCATGGGTGGCTAATAATGCAAACGCCCTTCTTTAAAATTCATTTGCAGTTCAGTGTTTCTATGCTGCAACAACTGAGACTAGGGCCACAGTCCTATGCCCATTTCCTGGGGAATTGATTTGATTGAACATAGACCTCGTTTTCAGGAAGAAACGGGGCTGCACATCTCTTACAGTGCAATGCTTTACATGTCTACTCAGCATGAAGCCCCAAGGACTTCAGTGGACTTATTCCCAGGTGGTACCTGACTGCAGTGCCCTGAGTAACCCTGGGTCCATTTCCTATAGCTATGACATTTCTAAGAATGTTCTGTCCATGTCTGGCCTTAGAAAATAGCATAGAAGAGATTAGTAGTAGTGGATTGATACTGATCATTTATTTCAAGGGACTAGGAGTTGGAATAACATCTAGTGGTTAGAGTGTTGTACTGGATTCAGGAGATCTGGGTTCTAGTCCCCTTTTGGCTTTGAAGCTCTTGGGGTAACTTTGGGGAACTCACAGACTTCCAGCCTAACCTACGTTGCAGGGTCATTGTTGTGAGGATAAACTGGAGAGGAAGAGAGAACACTTCCTGGGTTCCTTGCAGAAAGAAAAAAAGTTGGGATGTAAGAAATAATAAAAATTGGAAAAAATAAAACTAAATATAACTAAAACCTATAAAGCATTCAATACATTGTTTAACCCTGCTAACTGGATTAGATTTAGTGCTAAAACCCACACCTGGCAGGATAGCCCAGACTGAAACTTTGAGTCCATCCATCCACACAAATGCATGCTTATTATTTGTTACTTTTCTATACCTCCTGAAAACCAACGCTCTTGGCTGGTTCACAGCCACTGGAAAACAATTTTAAAATATACAGTAGAAAAATGAAACGCGTGATGCTATTACATACAATAGAAACAAAAACCAGAAGTAAAACATCCACCAGTAACTTGCCTGCCTCACAGCACATCTCTAGCACTACTTTCACATCACCTGATGTCAGATGAAAGACAACCCTTTCCAGGAGACACTTCATAGATCCAGGCACCCAGCATCAGGCACTATGAAATCAAGGGAGAACGATCAAATGCTGCACGCGCAGGTATGAATCAACCCTTGGATGAGTTCAGAAGGGGAGAGGAAATGCGGGAAGTGTCAATTGCAAGCAAAAAGCCCAGCATTTCAGATGGTGAAGTCCTCAGAAACAAGATGCTGACAATATTCATAGCAACATACCAGTCCTGTTGCTCTGTTTTGTAGGCTTAAATCACATTTACTGAGCGAGCAGGGGAGCAGAACTGCAAACCCATTGAAACGTGGTTGCTTACAACACCCCCCAGTGCTGACAGAATAATGATCTGCAGTCGGAGGCTCGACATTAGAAAAGCTGCTGGTATTTTGTAAAACAGCAGCGAAAGACAGCCGACCATTAAATCATGCCAGAATGCAATGAAAAACTAAGGTAGGTTTCTAAAGTATAATTTCTTTGAAAGTAACTTCCTGGCTCTAAACGAGCAGACAATGGTAATCTCCTTTATGGGAAAGTTCCTGACGATGAATTTCCTTGTCAAAGTGATCTAATATTTGGTGCCCACTATTATTCCCATTTTTCATTTTATAATTCAACACAGAACTATGCCTCTAAACAATAACAGGAACCGTTGTGGCCATATTTCACGGTTTTCTTTTTCTGGCTTGCTTCAGGATTTTTTTTTTTTTCATTTATATGGGATATAGTATAAAGTAGTAGTCCCGGCTGATGTATCAGGAACAAGTGGATGAATGGAGAAGGGAAATTGCAGGGAAAACATAATACAGAAAATCCAGTACTGCTTTCTCCAGTATTGGGAGGAACCAAAGGGTACAATGGCATGCCTCACTTTACAACCCAGAAATAAAACAATAACCATAGCGATAATATAGAACCAACAAGGTACACAGCACATCTTTTCTGGACCCCCTAAGGGTTTGGGAAAGTAGAAATGAGTGCCCCCCACCTTTTTTTCAAGGACATTTGTGTTTGGTAGATGACAGTCAAACTTTACATCCTTGTAAGATGGGGCTTACTGCAATGGGTCCTCGTGAGGTATGAAACCGCCCAGTGTGGTGTAGTGGTTGGAGTGTTGGAATAACAGAGAGGAGACCTCCGCCCCAAAGTTAAACAAGTGACCATCGGCCAGTCATGAGCTGTCACCCTAAACCACTCCACAGGGTCGCTCGTAAATGAAAAGTATGAGGGATTTAAACAATCAGCCAGATCCCACACTGTCAGCAGAGGGGAAGGGTCATTTCTGCTGATCCTTACAGCACATTTGGGTGGCATGGCGTGTAGGAAGCCCCATCACACCAGTGGAAGTCTTCCAGCGCGGCACTGAATCTTACCCAATGTATTCTCTCATGAGCTCCTCAGAAGAAAATATAATAAATCTTTTTAAACATTTATTTTTTAAAACCTATTACAAATATTCAGTGATTCCTTGGTGGCCAGATAAAGGGGGTTCTTTGAAAGGAGATTTTTTTTTTTTTTTAATCTGCTATGTGAGTAGCTTCAGAAGATATAATGGTGAAACGTCATTACATCCTGATATTTTGAATACATTTTTAGATTTCCATGTATATCTGTTCCTGCTCTATGTTTTTTTGCCCACAGGGGATGTTCCCCATATTATGTTTATTTTTATGGAAAAATCTAATATGGAAAATATGCATTTACTTTACTCTTTTTTAATCAGGATTGCAACCAAAGAACAGCTTGGCTAAAAACCTCAGAGAGCAAATAAATATAATGAAATCTCACTTGGATGGAATTAATGAGTAGGTTTTGATCATTGATGAATATGTGATGAAGCAATAAAAGGGCACGAATAATGCACCACAAAATATCCTCTGAAGTGCTATCATAAATAATATGAAACTACACTTGTCACAAGAATGAAGTGTGCTAGCAAACACTCCATAATATAGTTGGTGCAGTAATTAGATCTTAGTCTGCTCACTAATGCATTCTGCCATGGAGTGTTTTCCGGGGAGCGAGAAGAGTCTGGATTTGGACAGGGGGAGGACGGACTGGCCAAGTGCTTATCAATTAAATTCCACAGAGCAATAATAGCGCACTTTTATTCCATATGAGGTAATTAGCATCATAACTAGCAGGCACTGGCAAGAAGATCAAAATGAGTGCAGCCCCAAGCAAGCCCCAGTTGTAATTGCTATTGTCATGGAATCAGAACTGCCCCTAATGAAAGTATCCAATAGTTTCAGATTAAGTTTGCCACTTTTAAAACTGGCACTTCAAGTTGCAGTTATCAGCTGGTTAAACACCATTCATCCGCTGGCTGAAACATCAGCAGGTTAAATTTACCAGAGGTAGTCATCTGGAAGGGTGTCAATTTCAGTAGCTCTCTGTATCTAAACACGGGGTTTTTTCAGATGCTCCTTTTTTACCAGGAGTGCCCCACCCCTGCCCCCTTGAAGGCCTGTGGCCCAAGGAAGACCTGCCCCCGACTGGACTCCCCACTCCTAGAGATGCATCTGCAGATTACGGTTTCTCGGGCACTGCCAGCACATCTCTGTGTGCATCTCTGCTTATAAGCAACTGCCAAGCCAGCATCACACGTGGCCCGCAGGCCGAAGCGGGAGCAGCCCTGCTTCGGACCGTGGAGCACAATGTGCAGCTGAGACTGCCCGGGGGACCATCTGGTCACGCCCTCTGCCGAGTGTGTCCACTGAACTGAGAAGGATGCAGTCAGCAGAGATGTCTTTTGAACAGGAGATTTCCAGATATGGGGAAATGAAATCCTTTATTTCTCTAGCTCAGTGTGAGCCTGTATCTTTTCATTAGTGCCTCCAACGATACAACCAGAGAGAAACTGGTGAGACACAGGGGCTACTGGAGGATGAGCAAATTGCCCCTTACCAGGCTTGGATCCTTAGATGTTAACTTAGTTCATGGGAGGAAGTTTCCCAAACCTCCACCCACGGCTGTCTGGCTGTCCAGAGAGGGTTTGGGGTAGTCACAGGCAGCTGCAGCTGAGCAATGGGGGTTTCCTTGCTGTAAACTTCCTAAGTGAACTGTTTAAGGTGCAAGCTATTGTTTTTAGCCTTCTCTGTTCTGGGATGTTAATCTTACACTAAGGTGGGATAAGGTGAGTGGGATTCAGTAGGCCTGCTCAGGGCCAGCTGCTTGTGGCTAGACATCGTTCACTCTCCATGAACGTCAAGCTAGACGTTACTGGGCCACTGAAAAATGTCAACTCCCTGCTAATCCATTTAGTTGGATGGAGCGATATCATTTGACTTACTCGCTTTGCCTCTGTGCATTTATGCATCAGTCTAAACACAACATAGCCCTTCTTGTCTCGCACTCTCAGTGACATCATGCAGATTTCAAAAAGGCAAGCAAAGAGTAATTTTCTGGTAGCACTAAATGCTTGATCTCAACTGATTGATATTACAAAGCTGACCACGCAAGTCCAGGATTGCTGATGATCTAGCAACCTTTACTGCCATCAGCAACATATTCTGCCATCCCATTCAACTACTGTGTGATTGCCCTTATTTCTACACCCACATCTTGTGGGTACCAGTAAGTGCGAACCTTCCCTTCCCATTCAATTTCCCCAAAGTGATAGCTGGAGATTCTTGCCATCGACACGTACTGCTCTCTACCATGTTCTGCAGCTCACACCAGACCGTGCCACACACCTCTATGGTGAACCTTTCGGCTGAGCCACAAGGCGAAAGCATCTTTCCTCTGGCTGGAAGCAGGTCCTATCCGTTCACAAGATACGGAGCAGGGATTTTCATAACAGCCTTCATTGTTGCAATATTCACACACACTTTCGAGTGGTGCGAGATCACACTGCGAGGAAGTAGCTCCCAGACAGCTAAGGCTGTGTGCAAAAAAGACAGAGGCGTGTGCACTGCAGGGAGAGTTGATGTAAAACTGAGACCGAAGTCTACATTATTGAACAATATTGTAACTGAACTGAGAGCAGGGAAAATACAATTAAAGCATACAGTGTGACTAAAATGTTATGTATATTAGGGCTGGTGAATGAAGAATTTGGGGCAATGGTTAACTTGAGCAAGCTGCATAATTAGAAGAAAGACTTTAACTTTTTGTAATCGATACTAATTACGAGAATGAGAGAAAGCCAGCCTGCATTATATAATCATCCAGCAAAGTCCATTGTAAGCACTTGCCTTACGACAATACTCCTAAATTCCACTGCTCTACGTGTAATTAAATTCATTAACTGTAGCAGATTGCTAAATGCAAGCATTGAAATGATAATGTTTTATTAACTGTTGCTATTTATGGAACGTTCTTGCTACTAAAGAATTAGAATGAGAATGCTGAACTAATTAATATGCCTTTGATTTGCTTGCATTAAAAAAAGTTTCCCATCACATACTGACTAGGTTCAGGCAACAGAATAACCCATATTCAAGAGGTGACTGTGGCTTGTCATTGAACCTTGGGTTGTTGTTGAAATGAGGGTTGTTTTGTTGTCTGAACCCAGATATGTTAACCATGAACAACCCATACTTCACAACCCAATGACAAACTATAGGTTAACTTCATGAGTTATGGGTAGCAATCTTTGATTTGTATGCACAGTTGAGTTCAGGCAACATGATAACCTAAGTTTCACTAACAATCCATAGTTCTGTAACAACCCACACTCAAGGGTTTAGTGTGTATTATCATGTTGTCTGAATGCAGCCATTGTGACCTGCAGCATGGGGTACTAGCAGTCCTAAAGAAACCAGTGTGCATTTCCTAACTGGTTATTGCTAGCTTATCTGCCAAATATTGGAACAAAAAGTTTTCATGGAGACAATAGCAATGGTATGGAAAGAAGCAAAAGGACAGGCACACTAAGCTAAGGAGGGTTGTAAGAAACAAAGCAGGTGAGAAGATAAAATAAGCAGAATGGAGGGTCAGAAACTGGAAGGGAAAAAGCTGAAACTCCTCCTAAATACCACCTGAACCTTTCTTCTGAAACCTTTGTTCATAATATAAATTACACATATTAAAGGTCATTTAGAATGGAGCTGGTGCAAATTCAGAATCTGAAAATTTCCATTGTACAAATGAAATGTGATAATGGACATCATCGTTTTAATATTTCATTGAAGGCAACAAAATCCCAAGCACCTGTGCCAAGCAAGGCTAGATATTAGAATCTTATTAGTCCATATTGTCTGTTTCAGTGCTATCAACATTAACTAGGAAGTTATATCAGTTCAGGCTGCTTGTCCATCTAGTCCACTATTGGCAGTAGCTTTCACCAAGGATATTTCACAGCACCTGGGACCAAAAACCCTTTTCTAGACGGAGATGCCAACGACTGAATTTGGGTGCAATGTATTAGCTATACACCGAGCTACAGTTCCTTTCTGAAAAGTGATCAAGTGTCCCCTTTAAAGTCTTTAAACTTGATTGTATGTGCACAGAAATCCCTTTTCTTTTTGCATTGTAGTTGCCTATAAAAATTCAATTTCACGAAGATGGGCCGGCATGCACTCCTTAAACCCCCTGTCCACACTATCTTGTGCTATCCCAACATCAAGCCCTTTAAGACCCAGGCAGGATTCTTGCAAACTAGACTGCATGATTTCAGCTGGGCAGCTGTGAGAATGTTCCACCATCTGCACCACCCAAAAAATCTGCTTCAAAAGAACCCATTCATCCAGCTAGTGACTGGATAGGAAGACTCACCTCATGCTTCACAAAGGCTTGTGGGTATAAAGCAAAGGCAGCTACCACTGCCCTATGGCTTCATCTTCTGATCACTTTTGGCTTATAACTCCCAGGGTCACAGTTTGGCTCCTGTCCTATTTAAAGTCCTGTGTGTAAGTACCATAAATGACAGGTGTATTGATTTGTTTGATCATATTTCTGTACACCCAACAGCCAAAGATCTAGGTAACTTATGTTATTTTTTGCCTGAAGTGTTGCTTACTCTGCAACTTGCATATCTTTTTATTCCTTCTCCCCGTCTTCCTCCATAAATAACCCCCAGCCCAAGAGATGTGTGCACTTCCTTCCAAGTGAGCCTTGGTACTAAATTCAGAGGCTTCTGCTTCAGCTATTGTTTCTGCTCAAATTTCTGTTCTGGGGCTTAAAATAGAGGGTGTAGGCTGAGTCCCTTATCTCTTAAGCCCCAAGAATGCCCTGTGGGTTCTGAAAGTCCCCTGCTCCAGGCTGAGCGGGATGGACATGTTGGTGGCAGCCTGGCAGCCTATCGGCAGAATTGTTTGTCCTTTGCTATACTGCCAGGATCTGGCGTAACCTTCTTCCACCCTTCATGGGTTGTTAACCACTTTTCTATTTATAGCAGCATAAATAGGATGGTCCTGAAACCCTTTGGATAGCATTGCACTGTAAACAACATTTGGATTAATAGAAAAGAGCGAAGACAAAAGATCATAGACTTGCAGGGTAACTGACTAGGTGGTGCAGCCGGTCACCCATCCACAGGTACATAAGGGGGCTTTATCACAAGAGCAGGATGGGAAATGAGCTCCACGGAAGCAAATCCCACAGAGTGCAAGGAATTGTTGCAAGATAACTTCTTGTGTGCTCTTGGAAATATGCTAGTTAAATAAGGAAGTTTCTGCTAATCCCAGGGGACTCATCCACAGTGGAGGCCGCTTACGATGCTACGGCAAGAGCCATGCCTCCTTCCGCCCAGCAGCAGCTGAGGCAGAACATTCTGTCGCATTTCAACCAGCCATGCAACATGGTCACTTGGCCCGGTTCAGGTGGCACCATGAAGCGGGCTGAGGCAGAGGAACTCCCCAAAAAACGTTTTTAAGCACCAGGGCAGGAGAACTCTGGGGCTCGGTGCAGCTGACAACACTACTTGTGTCAGTAAAGCCTTGGCGGAGATCCCACAGGATCACCTGCCACAGGTGAGGCTGCCTGCTGTACGTGTGAAGAGTCTCTCCTGGCCTCCTCGCAAGTGGGGGGCATAGAGGAGACGGCCGCTTGTGATGCGGCACGGGCTGTTCTGGTGTGGGCAGTTCCTGCTTCCTCTCACTCCAAAAGTACTGCTTTTTGGCCATGTATGTATGTATTTAAAAGTTCTTTTAGACCATCCTTTACCATAGTCTCAGGACGGTTTAACAGTAAGAAAAAAAATAAAATAAAACACAGCATCCTAATCAATTTCTGACAATAAAACCCATATTAAAATAACAGTCAAACCTTGAAATATTGGGAAATTAAACATGTTTTAGCCTGGCACCAAAAAGGATAAAGTGATGGCGCCAGGCTAAACCTCTCTGGGGAGTGTGTTCCACAGTCGGGGCGCCGCCACACAGAAGGCCTTCTCTGGGTAACCATCCTCCTAATCACCTTCAAGGAGGGCTTCTGGAGAAGGGCCTCCACCCCAGATCTTAAGAAACGCAAGCGTAAGAAAGGTGAGAGAGGACATGGTTCAGGAGCAGAGCACTTGCTGCGGTTGCAGAGGCCCTTGCACCTCCAGTTAAAAATGTTTAGGTAGTAGGTGATGGAAACGTGAGACTCAGTTCCCACCAGCCCCACCTGAAGGATGGTGGAAGTGATATGTCATCAACATCTGGAAGACTGCAGGTTCTCCATCCTTACATCTGACCCAGGTCATTCAGTGCCAAGTCAGAATGGACAACCCTGCAATATATGGACAAATAGTTGTCTAATGAATATTCCTTTTTTATAATAAGTTTTATTCAAAATGTTTAGTCCAAAAAACAAAGAAAAACTAAAAACAACATCAATCATCAAAAACATTGAGCCTGCTGGATCAGCCCCCACATTTTTTTTCCATTTATGATAACATAAAAACATAATCTATACGAAGTCCCGTTTCTCTAGCCAATAATAAAAGGAGCCCCAAGTTTGATAGAAGTCAGTATCTTCTTTCTCCTTCAATGACAAAGTCAGTCTATCCATTTCCACACAGTCCAAGTTCTTTTTTTAGGATCAGTTCGTCGGTGGGTGTTTCTTCACTTTTCCAGTGTTTAATGAATACTCCTATATTCCTGTGTTGGGAAGCAAGGTTTGGAAGTGTTCGCTGACCTAATCAACTGGTTAATGCATCGTGCTTAAATTAAGCTCCTGCAAAACAAAAGTTGATTGCCATGTTCTGGCATACAAAATAACTACCCATGACAGGTGACCTGCTGGTCCACCCCACGGCAGGTCTTCAGCAGACAAACCAGTGCTTTTCCTTCCATCCCTCTCACAAGCATACGAGGATGATCTGGCTTGCATGGTGCAAGAATGCACATTGCGGGTTTGATTTTTGTGTGTGGCAAATAGGCAGCATTTAGAAAAGGCTCTATTTTGAACAAGAAAACTCAGTGCGGAGAAGAGCAATCGTTTCATTCAAGCAGCCTGAATGCAATCAACAGCACTCCCATTTTCGACAGGGAAAGAACAGTCTTTCGAGAATTTTCCATTTGTATAATGAACTGTCTACTCCCAAATTGCTTCACTGTGGACACATTATTAAAGATGTCAGCCTCTAAAACCATTACCTCCCTGGGTTCATCACTCGCCCTGAAATTCCTTAACTACAGTTGATCACCTCAGATTGCAGGGGCTACGAATTGGAGCAGCAAGGAAGGAATCGGTAATCTGTCATGTTTCTGTCCAAATTGTGAAAATTTTAGGGCATATGCCATAAAACTGCCCCAGGCTGCCCTCACATACTGCAATTTAAGCTAAATTAAGGTAATTTAAGGCAGCAACCACAAGGAAGGGTTGGAAATTAGATGGTATGAAGGTGACTAACATTCCAGTTGCATTTCTTTGGTATCAGTTTATCGCAGAATGACCCCACGATGCGTCATCAGGAGAGGCCAGAAGCACTATTAGAGGATCAGTGCACGGAGAGGAGATGCGCTCACTTTCAGAAGATCCCTGGGGACCAGTCAGGCTCATGAGGAGAGTTTCTGGAGACGAATTCTAGATTTGGTTTAACAAACTGCTCTGTGCATGCTCAGAGAGTCATTCTGGCTGTTTGTGCTTTTGGTCAATAAAGAATGCTCTGCAGAGAAAAGGCTTGTGGCTTTTGAATGTGCAAAGGAGGAAGCCCAGCTCCTGACATATGGATCCACCTGACAGTTGTTCCATCTAGCCTGCTTTTCACTTGCTGATTTTGAGTGTCATGGGACACTTTGTCAAAAGCTTTGCTGAAATATTATGCTATTATGCCCATAGCATTGCCACAGTCCACAAGGGAGGATACCCAATCAAAAAGTGAAAGCAACTTAGTCTGACAAGACTTGTTCTTGATAAATTCATGCTGGCTTGTGGCAATTATTCTTTTGTCTTCAAGGTGCTTACAAACTGACTTCTTTCTTATCTGCTGCAGAATTTTCCCAGGGATTGATGTCAGACTAGCTGTGCTATAGTTCCCAGGATCCTCCTTTTTGCCCTTTTTAAAATAGGAACAACATTAGTCCTCCCCTAGTCATCTGGTAGTTTATCCATCCTCCGTGATTTCTCAAAGACAGTAGACAGGGATGCTGAGGGTTCTTCTGCTAGTTCCTTTGCTTCTTTGGGAGGAAAAAAAATTAAGGCTCTAGACAGCAGGGGTCCTCAAACTTTTTGAATAGAGGGCCAGTTGAAAGGTTGCGGTGACAGGTGAGGTGGGGGTGCCTGGGGGCGCAGGCCGGTGAGCTGGTGAGACAGCGTTGGGCGCGTTGCCCAGCAAGTCCAAAACCACCTCCGAGCAAGCAAGCCACCACCTCCCCACCCACCCTGCCAGGCAGTGGCGAGCGTGCCCGTACAGAGGCAGGTGGTGACGGTGACTTGCTCACTCAGAGCCCATCTCCGAGCAAGCAAGCCACCACCTCCCCTCCTGCGCTGCGAGGCAGCGGCCAGCATGTGCATACAGGAGGCAGGCGGCAGCGGCGGCTTGGTCACTTGGAGACCATCTCTGAGCGAGTGAGCCAGCGCATCCCCGCCCGTGCAGCAAGCCAGCGCGCAGGCAGCGAACAGCAACACGGGCCGGATGGATGGCCATGGCTGGCCAGATCTGTCCCGCGGGCCGTAGTTTGAGGACCCCTGCTCTAGAGGGTCATAGGATAACCTATAACCTAACACAGCTCTGACATCTGCCCTGCAGTCCCCCTCTTTCCCACCCCACGCAGCTGGCATGGAAAGAAGTGCCCCAGCTGCTTCTTCAAGGTCCCAGGTCAAGCTCAAAGAGGGCATGAAGAGGGAGGTGAGAAGACTCGGGCCACCAGGATACAAGGTGCCTCTCAGCACAAAGCAGGTCAGTTAAATGACCAGAAATGATTGTCAGGCTGAACTTCAGAGTGGGAGAAGGGAAGAGGCAAAGATCACCCCGGTGCTCCTTCCCTTCTGCATTGCATGCTCAGAAGCCAAAGACTTACAAGCATCAAGGGTGCGATGAATGGGGCTGTTCCCCCATTCGCCAATCCTTTGAAAGAAACTGAACAGCGTGTGACTCAGGATGGAGCCCTTTGTTATTAGAGGGTAAGGCGAGGCACTGCCCTTGCACAGAGAGCCAGTTAAATGTGTGAGCAAATCAGCCTTTGGGCAGAACTATTTAGACGAAGAAACGAGGCACTGCGGCTAAAAAAAAGGTAGTCTTGCTATATTTCATTTTCATAAAGATGGTGCTTTAACCTTGGTGTTATTGTTGTTTACTGCCTTGAGTGCTGTTTTTGGTGCAATGATGGGATATAAATTAAATACATAATAAATCACCCATCACACTAGCCCATATTTCTCCACCTCACACCAGTGGCACAAGCCGTTAAATTGGAATGGAAGCAGGAAAAGACAGAAGCAGGAATGGAAGCAGGAAAAGACCATGCCTCACATCCATGTCAGGATACAAGTCTAATAGACATTATAGAAGGGAAGGGAGGTCTACTCCTGTGGATGCCACTTTCAGAGAAAAACCATCTATTCTGCTTGGAGAAAATATATAACACTGATGGCATTCAGTGTGTGAGCAGATCACTCACAGAAGCTGCTCTTCCTTTCCTCCCTGGGGCCCTCACACACTCCCCACCTATGCGTCAGATGGTCCCTCAGCTCAGTGAATGATGTCATTCCATTGGCAGATGAACACCATTAGATGCAATCAATTTTCACTAACTTTTCCAAAAGTGCCATATGTGTTGATATGCTGTGCAATGCTAGTGTCCAAGAACAGCCTTGCACATAAGAAATCTGGAAATGATGGAAACACCAATGGAAATAAAAATGCAATGAACCATCAACAGCCTTACAAAGATACATCTTCCCACCTGAGCCAACATTCTCAGAGAGAAGCCCATCTAATGGTCAAAGAATTCTGGTCACTTAAGCATCACTTTCAAAAAGCACTTGCTTGTCCTTGAAAGATCATTCCAACAGATGTATCTTGGGGGCCGCTACAAACAACAAGGCTGACCTTTTCTACAGAAGGTAGACAATTTCATATTTCAAATTCTTAATATGATCAGAAAGGATATTGGCTAGTTAACCTGGAGGTCTTCATACGACATGGGAGATAATTGTTTCTTTAATTTTGATGCCTGAATTAAATTACTTTTGCACTCTATGTATTTAAATAATGTGTAAAATTGAGGTCCTGACCATGCGTGGTCATTAAAAGCTCCTTCATCGCTTATTGTAAGAGTAAGAAAGTTAACTGCTATGTGCTGGCCACAGGTAATTATATTCTGCCAATTTAAACCACTTTGCCAATGCAATTAGAAACTGCATTCAGTTTCCTTGCCTAACCTCAAACTTTTTTAAAAACTATCCCTGAGTTATAACATCTGAAGATAGCCATATCCTCCCAATTGGGAAATAACTTCCTTGGGGCTGAATATATTAATTGATTACAAATACAGGTGAACTCGATTGGTCCAGCAGTTCCCCGCTTTTCTAACTACATCAAGGAAAGTTTGTTTTTGTTGCTAATCATCTGCCACATCAGGTGCAGGTGTATCATTTCCTAATCTCGCTTGCCTTCCTCTCTTATCTATACATGCTTTCTCTTTTCAGTATGAACTCTAATTCCATCTCTAACTAAGATAAAACTGAGTTGTTGTTGTTGTGAGTCAACCCACGCAACCCCATGGACAACACTCCTCCAGGCCTTCCTGTCCTCCACCATTCCCCGGAGTCCACTCACGCTCACACCAACTGCCTCAGTGACTCCATCCAGCCACCTCATCCTCTGCCGTCCCTTCTTCTTTTGCCATCTATTGTTCCCAGCAATAGGCTCTTCTCCAGGAAAACCCCATGGACAGTACCAAAAGTTAGGCTTAACCAAAAAACTGAGTTAGGCTTAACTAAATTAAGGTTAAGCCTGAGTTTGATAGCAGGTTTTGAGCCCAATGGTAAATGTTTGTTACAAGTGGCCATGATTCACTTTGGCTTCAAGGCTAACCTGTTGCCGCACCTTGGGTACCACTGACAAAGGAAAGGAGAGTAAGCAAGAAAAGACCTGTGGGATGCCTCCATTCACTTAAACCAGGTTTTGTTGTTGTTGTTGTTGTTAGTTGTGAAGTCGTGTCTGATCCATCGTGACACCATGGACAACATTCCTCCAGGCTAAACCAGGTTTAGAGTCTGGTTAATATTATGTTTGCTCAAGGTGTTCGTCAGAAGGTTGCCAGGGCATCCCTTGAAGATGGGACATCTCCGTAAAAATTTGTGCAACACAAAGCCTACAGTCCTATGCACACTGAGTGAGGTCTGACTGTCACTGAAATAACTTGAGAGTAAGAAGGTAAAGGACTGTGGTGTAAGAAACATAAGGGAAAGAGAGCAGGAGAGCCGCTGAGGGCTCCATCTCTTCCCCCCTGTTTGGTGCTTACTCAGAGTCCTGAGGTTGGGGCTTTGCTGGCTCCACAAAGCTTCAGCTGTGTGCACCTGACTTGTGCCTTATCTCCCCCATATGTGAAAGGCCAGAAATGAGAGCAAACAGTGGCACATGCAGCAGGCATGGCCGGCTCCCAACCCAGCTGGCTCCCAGAAGCCCCGGCCAGTGAAGGAACAGCTGGGCCCTCAGCCGCCATCCTGCCCTCTTGCGCTTCCAACCCCTTGAAACTCCCTCCTACCACCGTCTCTGCTGTTTTCATGCCTGCCTCCCAGGGTATCTGCCACACAGTAAGCCCTTGCTCGTAAGAAATGCAGACCACAGCTCAGTCATAAACAACGTAGAACTCTTGAGTCAAGTCACTTGCTCAGTGCTCCCAAGTCCAGTCTAAGTCAAGTTGCTGATGCAACCCTGTGAAAATGTAATTGCTGATGCTATAGAAATAATATTTTTTCAAATCTTCAAAATACCTGGTAGTTTTTTTTCTTATTGTTTGTTTGCATTCTTGCACTCAAGGGAAAAACCTCCATCTTGAGGTAGGCTGCTATAATCTCCCCTTAATCACAGGTGCAACTTTCAGTTTACATAAGTAAAACAAACAGGCTGAGCAGATTGTTAGGCAAGGCTGGATTTTTTCTTTTCTTCTCTTCTCTGAAAGAGGATGCTTTGCCCTGCTGACTACTACTAAACTAAAGCAAATTTCCCTGCCAATTCCATTTTCTGACTGCAAGAGGCAACAGCGGGCATCACCCCGGACATCAAAATTAACCTGCAGATCCAATAACAAAGGCAACAGATGTCCAGACTTATGTGAAGAAAGGGACCGTGCAGCCCACTTCCAGGCATGCTGTGAGAAAGACAAATGAGAGAGAGCTTGAGGCAGTATTAAATAATATTTTGTGTAACATACCAGAGGGCAGTCGCAGTGCAGAGCAAGTCAAACATACAATGCCCATGGAAGGGTCTGTGCAAGCAAACCAGGCAGGCACCGGCCTATTCAAGGCTGAAAGAGCTACGGCAAAAGGCAAGCAAATGCATACATGGTGGCAGGCTCAGAGTCAGAGGGTGGCATAGGTGGGCAGCTGCAGGGGTAGGGGCAGGCCCATCCGCGCCCCTGGACCACCCTCCTCCTCCCACTTCCTTCTCATAGTCACCTTCATCTTCATCCTCTTGGCAGGGCAGCTGGCCAGCCCCTCAACACACAATTAGAAAAGCATTTTAAGTAGCGACATCTGAACCAGCCAGATGCTTTGGAATGGGAGCATGTCCAACAATGTCCAAATGGACAGGCCTTTTAAACCACATTCAAAATAATGAAAAACACATTTGTGCAATTTCCTGGGGCTACATTTTATTTAAGTTGGGTGATCAGCCAGTGGCAGCAGCTCCCATCAGCCACTTGGGCATCAGTGGAAGGACCGTCACTGGCAGTATCAAGGGCCACCTTGCCAAAAGCAGCAGGGGGGTTGCTACTCTGGATGAGTGACTCAGTAGCCAATCCCCACAAGCCATTATGAAACTCCTCACAGAAGTCTGACCAACATGTGACCCCAACCATAGATTGTT
The DNA here is from genome assembly GCA_023646645.1 of Varanus salvator macromaculatus. Lineage (NCBI taxonomy): Eukaryota > Metazoa > Chordata > Lepidosauria > Squamata > Varanidae > Varanus > Varanus salvator. The sequence continues at coordinate 48,590,177 of JAIXND010000674.1, read as the reverse complement.
AATGAGCCAAGGGTTCTTGCTGAAGGATGGGTTATCATGTTCTCTGAATCCAGCCATGTTAATGATGAGCAAGCTACAGTTACAACCCAACAACCAAAATGGGTTCTTTTCATGGGTTGTTTGTGGCTAACAAACCATAGTTTGTTAGTACAGCTGGATTCAGACAACACAATAGCCCATGTTTTGACAACATCCCATGGTTCCTGACAGCCATAAGACTCAATCCTTACCATGCTGTCTAAACTCAGCCTATGTCTGGAAGCAAAGACGAATGCGATGAATGTCATATAAGGAGTCTGATGAAATACCACTTGGAGATGTGATTACATTAAGCAGTAGGTAAGTATTACAAATAAATAAATGTCAGGGAAAACATTTAGGAAATAATGGAGGGAAGGAGTGCTGCCTGTAGCTAAATGTGCAAAGTGAGTAAAAGAAGATAAAATCCAGAAAGTAAACAAGACTCTAAGCAGTAAATACTGAAGCAATTCTCTGTACATCGCATGAAGACGGCACACTTCCCTTAGGGAGCTGCAGGCAATGGTATTCAGCACGTGCTTTTAGAAAAAGATGGGTTCAGTGAAGAGCTAGTGAGAATTTATTAAACCTATGTAAGCTGTTTCAGAATCAGTAGAGCACTAATATAGTTGGTAGTTACTGCACCAGGAAAGGGAGTGAAATTGTTAAGTCTTCAGGAAGGAAACCCTAAGGCCTGCACCCTTCTGCCCTGAGCCAGTAATGAAGGTAACAGTGACCAAACAGTTACCAAATAAGCGATTGCCAAAGTGGGTTGATGCTATGTGAGAGAGGAGAGGCAGGGCTGAAGCGCTTCTCCATGTTGCCCATGGCCCTTTTTTAAATGCCTGAATGGATGAGTTCTATGCCTTTTTGCAGACCTTTCCCAATATCATAACGAGGACCACCGGTCCAGCTCAGACTGGTGCTTACGCAACTGATTTGGCAGTTCTCAGGACAACCCAAAATGAGGAAATGCGTGATTCAGGCATGGAGCCCGTCAGCCAAGCTCACCTAGGGGAGCTCCGGTGGCTTGTTCCAGCCCAGAAATAAATGCTTCCACTTAGTTTGGGGGCTTCCTCTAAGACGTGCTAAATTGCTGTTGTGTGAGGTGCAGGTCTTGCTTGTGCCGGGGAATTGGTGGACCCACTGCTTGTGGAAGGGAATCAACATGGTGGAAGGGGTTGGGGAATCACTATGGGCATAAGCACCCTGTTGGATTCTGCAAGCGGAAAGGAAGGTTTCATTCCTGCTTGGAGAAGCACAGGAGGAATTGGCCATCCTGAGAACCAAGGATGACACTCCAAGCAGAATGTCGTACATGGATCAGACTGATCATTCGCTACTCGCCTCCCTCCCTCCCCCCGCCATTCCCCACATCCATTTCCCTTCTACTTTCCCCACAGCTTGGCCTTCTCCCTAGTTAATTAAATTAAACCGATGGGGGGGGGGGGGAATGCAGAACATGCGGCCCTCATGGCACCCCAATGCAGTCTAGGCAGCCTTTTGGGATCCCTGCAGGAGGCAGCATTCCCACCCAAACAGTAGTGCTACCCCTCAACATCGAACTATTGCATCAAACCGTAGTAATGGAACATTGTATGAATAAAGTGTAACCCTACACAATGCCTGTTTTGGAGGGAGTTTGCACTCCCTGAAGGACTCAGCACTGTCATTAGAGGCACAGTGGCCTCAATGGCAAGGAGCATCTCTTTTCAGGATAGGCTGATATTCCAATAATGGCCTTATCAAGACAGGAATGGCCCGGCTGTACTTATCCACGCTCTGGTTGGATTACTACAATGAATTATGTGTGGGGCCGCCTTTGGAAATGGTCTGGAAACTTCAGCTGGTTCAAACCAAGGCAGTGAGATGGCTGGTGAGGACTAGCCAACAGATCTTATGATAGGTCAGTAGTTTTTCATCCACAGTGGCTGTCAGTCCAGTCCCAATTTGAAGTGCTGGCCTTATCATCCAACACTGTAAATGGCTTTGGCCTGGTTGCATGAAAGATGTCGTCCCCCACCCCCCACCCCCGCCCCATATAGTCCTTCCTGGATCCTAGGACCATCCACAATAATCCTTCTCTAGGAGGCCTTGCCAAAGTAATCGAGATGCATAGCTACTAGGGACTTTTCTGTTGTGCCACCCCAACTGTGGAAGAACTTCCACGGTGCTCTTTCAGGTAACAGGTGAAAACCTTCCCTTTTCCCAAGCATTTTAGGATTTGAGATTTTAATCTTTTAATCTGCTAGGTTTTAATTTGGGGTTTACTCCTATTTTATATACTAGTTTTAAATGTTATGATGAATATTTATGTTCTGTTTTATACTTTTCAGGCCAGAGAGTTTTCGCTGCCAGAGAAATAGAAAAGTAATAAATAAGATTCTAGCCAGGTGCTGACCTAGTACACATGCTTGTCTAAAGGAGGCCACCGTCATCACCTTGCAGCACCACGGGAGGGGAAGCAGGTATCTTGCTCTCCCTCCCTACCTTGGCAAATGCAAGAAGGCGGCTGATATGATTCAGAAATTGTAGCATGACTCATACACACTACATTGCAACTGTATAGCTTTTGCAGTGTGAAATATGAGCCAACAAACAGATTCTTAGAAGGAGGTGTAATCATTGCTGAAATGTGGTTGTATATTTCAGCAACTGGCGCCAGGAGGAAGCCATCTAGGGAGGCTTCCCTTTGCATACCTTTCTCCTCTGCATGCTTGAAGCTACAAGGGAAATGGTGAGGACACTCCAAAAAATCCTGCAGGGATGTTGAGAGGCTACAGGATTGCCCCTTATAGTAGGTATTCAACTATACAGTTGTTGTATTTCTCTACTTAATATGCAGAAGAATAAATGACTCACAGTCTCGTATGACTAGACAATACCCAAGTACTTTTTCAGATAAAACCCCAAGTAGATGCCCCAAAGTCAGCGTTGTTGCTTGGCAACACACAACTAGTTCTCACTTTCACCCTGTACACAAGGCTAAACAGTGAAGGAAGAGCACCTCCAGGTACATAAGTGTTATGATTTTAAAAAACTGATGCATGTGGTCCCCTAACTGTTTTTAAAGAAAAGAGGATATAAAGAAGATAAAGAGCTTTTAAAGAAAGATCTGGCAATGAAGACTAAAGTGGACCACCTCTGCCCTGCTGTGGTCCACAGCTGGAAGGCAGGTCACATACAAAGATAGCGAATAAATATATATTTTTTTTAAATGACATGCAGAGTTAAGAGTATGAAATCCGCCGCCTCACTTCTGCCATTGCTCAGTCCAAAGTGAACGTCTGGGGAACCGATGGGCTACAGTGGAGCAGAGGAGCATCATATCAGGAGGGCATTTGTCAGTGGACCCCTCTTGAAGTGTGGCCCTTCGCAGATGCCCAAATATGTCTGTGCATGACACCAGCCCTGAATACTAGTTCAGATTCTGATCTATAGCATTTTCTATTCTGAGTTCCATAGCTTTACACAGTTGATATGCCCCATGTGATGCAAAACTTCCATTTAAATGGAAAGGTATAGAGGCAGTAGGAGAAGCCAATGCTTTCCATCACCAGAGGAAACAGAATGCAGGCCTTGCATTGAAGAAAGCTACCCAGTGGCCTCCTGTGGCATGATGGACACTCCCAGGGCATTTTTTGTCATAGAACACACCGAAACGGCGTTCCGGCACCTTTTTTTCCAATGGATTTTACAAAGTGATTTGAATCACCTGTCGGCGTTGCAGGTCTGCAGCAAACATCATTAACATAGTTCCTGCGGGCTGCTTTTGTGACCGTGCCGCCCAGCTTGGGACGCTGCTCGGCTTGGGATTGGTGTGTGTGGTCGCGCGCTGAGTGCTTACTGCAGGCGGCAATGTGAGTTCCGGCACTTTTTTTTTTTTTTTCTTCAAAAAAAGTGCTGGACATTCCTGAAGTCTACAGTAGTCCCCATATCTTCTGATCTCTAGGAACACTGAAAGGTTAGAGAGAGTACAGAGCACTGCATGAGGGGTAAAGGAGAACACAGGAGTAGAGTTCCAGGAACCTTCTCTAACTGCTAGGAATGTCAGCCCTGCCTTTCCCACCAAGGCCCAAACAGCGTTCCATTGTTCTTTTTCCTTTTCCTTTTGTAATCCAAAGCAGCTGGAGGGAGGCAGGCAGTCTTGGAGGCACCTCTCCCAAGTCCTAGCATGTATATAGGAAATGCTCATGGATCAAGGGAATCACACTGACAAGTTGCCTCCCTGACCGCCCTGGATGCACTTGCTTGCTTCTCTGTATCATCCCAACATGTAAAGAAACAATACATATGCAGACTTGGACAGGTGGTCGAACAGTCTGCAATAAAGCCCAGAGTTTTTTATAGCCTCCCTTTCTTGTAACTCGTCAACAGAGGAACAGAGAGTCACTTTGACTGGCATAGAAGTAAGCTAATTTGTGTGCCATTCCCATGCAGCAAAGCCTTAATTTTTAAGATATTTGTAAATATTTTCCCTTAAATTACATCAGTGGGGCGACTGTCCCATTTTCCTTCATAATTAGATGTGATACGGAAAATGGGTTTTCTACAATGAAGTTATTTGTCTTACATGAAATGGACCATAATACATTAATTATGCCATACAATTAAGTGACTCCAAAGTGTTTATATTAGGAGAGCTTTTTTTTGCCATGTGTGGACATCCAGCCAAGTCTGCCAAGACATCAGTCCTTTCAATGATCTCTTTATTATATTTATACATAATTTCCATAGAAACTGGAAACATTCCCTAAACCAACAGAGGCTTCCATACCTCTAGCAATTATCTTAAGGTCTGATTTGCATTTTAAATGTCACCTGTATAAATTAAAACTGTTTACTGCTAACAACACTGTCATTTTATGATTCATCTGGCAGAAGCCAGCCAAAGCAAATGTCTGTTGCAAAAAGCCCCCTGTAACCATTACATCACATTAATATTGTATAGTTTCACATCTACAGCTTCTACCAAGCAAATGTACTCACACCAACAGATGGCTGGGAACAGGAATTCCCAGACTTTGTGAGGAAGGGGAGCCAGCATGCCCTGAGAAATTCACCTTGTTGAGTCTGCCTTCTACCTGGAGGTGGTCAGTCAGCACCCTACTTTCAGGTGTACTCTACTGACAGACATGGATCACAGCAAATACAGTCCCTCACCTTTCATTTCTGGGTGGCAACAAGGATTTGCATCTACACAAAATCCAGCGACTGCTGTTTCAAGGATTGCTGCCAACAGAAAACAGCCCAATAACCTTGCTATCTTCCTTGAATCAGGCTTGGCCTGTACATTTTGGAGAATGAGGTATTGCTGCGGTGGTCAGAAAGAACTGCAAAATGGGCACCTCTTCCATAAGCCTCTTTGGTGAACTCCTCTTAGGATTCTTTTGAGTACATTTGAGTAAGCTAGTTTGAGGTTTCATTTTATTTATTTATTAGATTTAGATCCTGCCTACAGTCTTATCTCCACAACAACCCAGTGAGGCAGTTGGACTGAGGGTCTGTGACTTGCCCACAGTCACCCAGTTGGTTCCATGGCTGAGCAGGGACTAGAACCCAGATCTCCTGAGTCCCAGACCCACACTCCTGGGCCAGCCTTGGGCCCTTCCATCTCCTTGTACCCGCTTCTCTGTTTTAACTGGACCACTTCTGGGACTTTCCACACGCTGGTCCTCTACCACTGCATTATGGCCCCATCTCCCAAGGAGTAGACTACATGTGACTTCGGTCACAGGAGGTGGTCAGAAATGCTGGGCACCAGGAAGTAGTCCAGCCCCCGGGACACAACGAAGAGACATGTATGTACTTTCCCCAGTCCGTGTGCAATGGCCGTTCCATAGAGGGATTCTAAAGAAGTTCTCAATTCATACGTTACAAAGGCGTCCTAATTATCAGGCTGTGAACCCATCTAGAAATTCCTAGGCATGAGTGTTGGGCTTTTCGGCACCTGACAATCTGCCCAGGCTGAACATAACCGCCGCAGAACATGAACTTCTTTCATCTTTCTTAATGTACAAAAGAAGCAAGTATGTGAAAGCAGGAGCTTGCTCTCTTATTTCTCATGAGGTTGCTAACTAGTGCCCTTTAGCAAAATTAGTCAAGGAGAATGATTGCTTTGCAAGAAATTTTTGTGCAATCATTATTTTGCCGAACTTCTCTGCTCAGCTTCAAGATCAATTCAGGTGAACTAATTTTCTTCTCCTTGATGATTAATGTATCATATTAATATAGCCATAAGGAGGACAAGGCCAAGAAGCCTGTGTTTTTACTCCCTGACACAATTACATCTCATTTGGATAATAATTTCTTATCATCTGTCTGTGTGTGTGTGTTTTATCCTTCAATAACAAGAGAGGACAACATTCAGATCTCCCTGCATGTTTATAATAACAGCATTTATGGACTAAGGGGGCGTAGGGGACAGAGAATGTCCTTGCTGTTGGTTCTTGCATAAGCACTAGCAGTTCCCACACACAACGCTGTGGACGTGCATTGTGAAATGTAGCTTTCGCAACTCAGGAGTTATTGCTGCGTGGCTGTTTCCAAAGCCACTTGCAAGATCTTCCAGAAGTGCCTTTAGTCGGTGGCAGCTGCCACCGTGCTGCTCTTTCTGGAGCTGCGTGAGAAGTTCGAGATCACGGCTCCTGCCCACACTGGAATGACTCCAGTTCCCACAAGGAATGAGGTCAGGCTGTCAGGCTTGCCCAGAGATGCCCCCGACATGCCAGCTGGGCTGGAGCCTGGTGGCACATCACGGGCCGTGGCAGCATCCGAATCAGCCCGGTCTCCTGACTGCCCCATCCACAGGTCTGCAGACAAAGCTAGCTGAGAGCAAGGAGGGGAGACGACGGGGGGTCTGTACGAGAGTGGTCACGGTGTTTAAGCAAAATGCTTCAGACACATCAGCCCTGGGGCAGCAGCACCAGCGCCCCCTGCTGTCCCCCACCCTGCTGAATCCACTCCTCCCCTCCCCAGGCTGCACTGCAAGTTTAGCAGGCACTGAACAATACGCCATGGGGAAAACGCATCATATCAAAATGTCGTGGTATAACTTGCATGAAGAAACCCAGGATAGGATGGCAGAACTAGCGTGAGGAGATCGGGTGGGGGTGTGCATCATGTGCAAATCTCTGTCATGGAGATCCCCACCCCCAGGATGCATGGTTTGGCTGCTGCCCTGAAAGAGGCATTTCCTCCTCTGCCGGAGTTCCGATCAAAGTTGTGGCCAGCTGTTCGTAAGCGGGCCAAGCCAGGGCCCAGGGAGGACCAGCCCAGAGTTCTTCCACAAGGCAGACATGAAAGAGTGGGTGCAGGAGGAGGTTTTGGCCCCAGTGTGGACACATGTGGGAGGGATGGGCATAGTCAGGGGAACTACTCCCCACCTGCCACACAGGCATAACCACAGGCTGTGTGGGTCAAGGAGGAAGGATCCATGCTGTGGTAATGCCTGTGTTGCTGAGGATTATCCCCATAGCAACCCTTCTGGTGGTCCGAGGTGACTCTGTTATGAAATGCTTGCCTGGTAACAGTGGCCGGAACCCTCCTGGGTGGGAAGGCTCTGAGGCAGCGACTCTTATTTCCAGACTTTGGATTCCAGACTTGCAAAGCTTCCGTACCATTAGAAGGGATGTCTGAAAGCAGACCACAAATTCTTCTCGCAAATGGGGATCATTATCCCTTTATTAGCCATTAATCAGGTCCACTCTTGGCAATTGTAGCTAGCCCTCCCCTATTGAACAGACAGCTGAGCATATTAAACTGGGAGGCCACGAGACTGGAGAGTGCATTTGCTCAGCTAAAAGCCAGCGCCGAGCCTGGTTTAGAATTAGTATGGCAAAACTAGTTCCAAAGAGGAGGTTCCAAAGGTTGGCAGTGGACCCTCTGGGAGACCATCTCCAGGCTCTGGATCTGGAAGAACTGAAACGAGGGCAGCTAGGATGAGTCCCTCAGATGCTTTCTGTCAGCAGCACCTCACAGCCAAGAGCCTGGCATGCAGATGGCATTATATGTTGTATGGCTTGAATAATGTATACCATAGTGCTTGAAGGACAACAAATTACATTATGGATCTCTCATTACCAATCTGCAGCCAATATGAGCAGTGGCATCGCTTGGTGTGCTCAGTGGGACAAGACATTTACTCCTGTGTGTGGGCAGGAGTGCAGCTCACTATTTCTGTGAACTGGCCTGGCTTAGCTGTATGGGAACCGGCAATTTAAATACATCTCTGTGCCCTCTGAGATCATGGGAATGTTAAAAGAGGCGTTTACACTGTCTTCCCTTGTTTTTCTACTGGTGAGAACCTAGCATGCCAGCATCATAAGAGGGACAGAAGACTGTCCCCCATCCTCCAAATTAGTTAGTCCTCAATTAAGGGGAATGGGAAAGGTCTGCTCCCCCAGGATTGTTAGGGAAGATGGCCTAATTTTGTGTCTTTGTTTGCTTTCAATGTGTACTGCCTACCTTTCACCAAAAAACTGTTCACAAAATGGCCCCCAGCATCTACTTTAAAAATGAATGAGAAAAACATTCACTTAACGCCACAGTAACTGCATTATTATTGATGCTACTGTAAAGATAAGGAATTGAAAATGTGTCCAAATTTATTTTCCAGTGTGCACCTCTGGAAGGTTGCATCCGTTTTTTAAAAAATGCATGACTAAAGTTAGAACCCCACATATGAAGCGATTGTGGCATTGTAAGCATACAGAAGTTGGAAAAAAGGGGCATTAATATATATTTCATTACTTAAAAATAATAATGTAGGTAGGTCACACATCCAAAGGGAGGTCAAGGGAAGCACATCCAAGAAAATGTGGTCAGAAAGCAGGGTCCAGAGAGTCAGCTGTAGGAAAAACAGGAAGTCAACATCTCAAAAGCAAAGCCGGGAAGGGCAGTGCAGGGTGGCTGGTGCCCAAACATTTTGCTCTGAAGCTCTTCAGGGGATCGAATTGACTTGCATGTGTTAAAATGACATCCAGTGATCATGTATGTCTAACATTTTGCTGTAGTTTATATTTGGAATTCATCTGACTTTAGAACACAATTCTGATATTTTTGTTTCACTGTTATCACTCTTATATCCATGTTTAGCTTCCTGGTGTTTTGGGAATAAGTTGTCACCTTGACCCAAAGAATCTGCAGCGGGCAGCCTGCTTATTGGCATTGACATTTCCCTCTGTAACTGAATGTCTGTCTGATAAATTATAAACACCAGTGCTTTTTGTGTCAAAGAATGCACCAGAACGGAGTTCCGGCATCTTTTTTCGACAGATTTTCCAAATTTTAAAAGTAACTTTTGAAAATTTGATGTTTGGTCCACGTGGATTTGAATCGCTCTGTTGTGCATAGCAGGTTTGTGGCAAAATCATTAAAACGGAGCATGCGGGCTGCTTGTGTGTTGAATCCGATGCATGCGTATTTGTCTGCACTGGTTGTGATGGTGCCACTCGGCTTGCGATTGGTCGTGTGGCCGCGCACTGAGTGCTTACTGAGGGTGGTGACCGTTATGTTTCGTTACACAACTGACGTGTGTGGGTATGTGTACAGTGACTGACTACATGCGAAAGGTAAATAATTTCATGAGTTCTGGCACCTTTTTTCTTACAAAAAAAGCACTGATAAACACTAACAGAACATCATCCTTCCTCACTGAACTGAAGTCATAATCAAATATGTTTGATTATTGTTTAAAAGTATATTAATGTCCATCCATACAGGAATCTAATCCCATTACACATCCATTCACAGCACAATCTTAGTGCATATCTATTCAAAAGTAAGAGCCTTGAGTTCAGTGGGTTTACTTTTCAGAAAGTAGGGTTGCAACCTCAGTTTTATTTCTCTGCAACAATAAAATGGCAATGGCAGGAGGAAATGTTGTGGCCCTAAGATATTATTTAAGGTTTGAGCAAACTCAGTGCTTAAGTATCTTGCAGCTTGAAACTGTCACTTAAAAGGAAAATATTCCATTTGTCAGTAACCAAACCCTCCAGGTAGAATAACTTCTTGACTGCAAAACTTACAATGTTGCTTTAGGACTCAGCACTGCTCAGTCTAAAGTATTTGGTGGGAGATTTATTATTACCAGAAGCAAATTGTTCAGATTAACTGTGGGGAGAAGATATAGTTGAGAATGGTCAACATGTTCTATTAGGAAAAACTGCACTCACGTGTCACATAGCAATAAATCATCACCCACTTACTTTGGGTAGGTACATGAATGCCAGATCAGCAGATATTGTCAAAGTACAGAAGCTGCCTCAGAAACCAGAATTATCTCTGGAAATGAAATGTCACTTATGAGTCAATGCCAAAATTAGCAGAGCAGACCCACTGAAATCAATGCCTCATGTTAGTCTCACGACTAACCCAAATCCCATTGATTTCGCTGGGTCTGCTCCAAGCATGATTAAATCTGGACACTGGCGCTGCGTAAGATCAGTAGGATGTAATTATAATACTCCTATCCCCAAACTGCTCCTTCATGGATCACTGCCTTGTCGTGGCGAAGGGGCTTGCGTAGCTCAATGCAGCTATGAGCTATGCCATGCAGGGCCACCCAAGACGGACAGGTCATAGCAGAGAGCTCTGACAAAACGTGATCCACTGGAGAAGGAAATGGCAACCCACTCCAGTATCTTTGCCATGAAAACCCCATGGACAGTACCAAAAGGCAAAACGATATGACACCGGAAGATGAGCCCCTCAGGTCGGAAGGTGTCCAATATGGTACTGGGGAAGAGTACTAGTACTAGTAGCGCCAGAAAGAATGAAGCGACTGGGTCAAAGCCGAAAGGACACTCAGTTGCCGATGTATCTGGTGGTGAAAGGAAAGTCCGATGCTGCAAAGATCTTTACTCCATAGGAACCTGGAATGTCAGATCCATGAATCCAGGCAAGCTGGATGTGGTCAAACAAGAGATGAAAAGACTGAACATCGACATCTTAGGAATCAGTGAAGTAAAATAGACAGGAATGGGTGAATTTAATTTAGATGACCATCAGGTATACTACTGTGGGGCAAGAGTCCATCAGAAGAAATGGAGTAGCCTTCATAGTCAATAAAAGAGTAGGAAAAGCAGTACTGGGATACAATCTCCAAAATGACAGAATGCTCTCAGTTCAAATCCAAGGCAAACCATTCAACATCACAATAGTCCAAATCTATGCCCCAACCACGGGTGCTGAAGAGGCTGAAGTTGGCCAGTTCTATGAAGGCCTACAACACCTTCTAGAATTAACACCAAAAAATGATGTCCTTATCATCATGGGGGATTGGAATGCTAAAGTAGGAAGCCAAAAGATAACCGGAATAACAGACAAGTTTGGCCTTGGAGTACAAAATGAAGCAGGGCACAGGCTGGTAGAATTTTGTCAAGAGAACACAATGGTCATAGCAAACACTATTTTCCAACAGCCCAAGAGACGACTCTACACATGGACATCACCAGACGGTCAACACAGAAATCAGATTGACTATGTGCTCTGCAGCCAAAGATGGAGAAGCTCTATACAGTCAGTAAAGACTAGATCAGGAGCTGACTGTGGCTCTGATCATGAGTTTCTCATTGCAAAATTTAGGCTTAAATTGAAGAAAGTAGGGAAAAGCACCACTCAGGTATGACCTAAATCATATCCCTGATGAATATAGAGTGGAGGTGACAAATAGATTTAAGGAATTAGATCTGATAGACAGAGTGCCTGAAGAACTATGGACGGAGGTTTGCAACATTGTACAAGAGGTAACAACTAAAACCATCCCAGAGAAAAAGAAATGCAAGAAAGCAAAATGGCTGACTGAGGAAGCTTTGCAAATACCTGAGGAAAGAAGGGAAGCAAAACGCACGGGAGAAAGAGAAAGATACACCCAATTGAATGCAGAATTCAAAAGAATAGCTAGAAGAGATAAGAATGCCTTCTTAAATGAACAACACAAAGAAATAGAAGAAAACAATAGAATAGGGAGGACCAGAGATCTCTTCAAGAAAATTAGAGATATGAAGGGAACATTTCATGCAAAGATGGGTGTGATAAAGGACCAAAATGGCAGGGACCTAACAGAGGCAGAAGAGATTAAGAAGAGGTGGCAAGATTACACAGAAGAACTATACAAGAAAGAGCTTAACATCCCTGATAACCACGATGGGGTGGTCACTGACCTCGAGCCAGACATCCTGGAATGTGAAGTCAAATGGGCCTTAGGAAGTCTGAGCAACAACAAAGCTAGTGGAGGTGACAGCATTCCAGCTGAGCTATTCAAAATCCTGAAAGACGATGCAGTAAAAGTGCTACACTCAATATGCCAGCAAATTTGGAAAACTCAACAGTGGCCACAGGATTGGAAAAGGTCAGTTTACATTCCGATCCCCAAGAAGGGCAATGCCAAAGAATGTTCAAACTACCGCACCATTGCACTCATTTCACATGCTAGCAAAGTGATGCTCAAAATCCTACAAGCTAGGCTCCAGCAGTTTGTGGATCGAGAACTACCAGAAGTACAGGCAGGATTTCGAAGAGGGAGAGGAACTAGAGATCAAATTGCCAACATACGCTGGATCATGGAGAAAGCTAGGAAGTTCCAGAAAAACATCTACTTCTGCTTCATTGACTACGCTAAAGCCTTTGATTGTGTGGATCACAACAAATTGTGGCAAGTTCTTAAAGAGATGGGAGTACCAGACCATCTTATTTGTCTCTTGAGAAACCTATACGCAGGTCAAGAAGCAACAGTGAGAACTAGACACGGAACCACTGATTGGTTCAAAATTGAGAAAGGAGTTCGGCAAGGCTGTATACTGTCGCCCTGCCTATTTAACTTATATGCAGAGCACATCATGAGAAAGGCGGGGCTAGATGAATCACCAGTTGGAATCAAGATTGCTGGGAGAAATATCAACAACCTCAGATATGCAGATGATACCACTCTCATGGCAGAAAGTGAAGAGGAACTAAAGAGCCTCTTGATGTGGGTGAAGGAGGAGAGTGCAAAAGTTGGCCTGAAACTCAACATTAAGAAAACTAAGATCATGGCATCCGGTCCTCTCACTTCCTGGCAAATAGATGGGAAAGAAATGGAGGTAGTGACAGATTTTATTTTTCTGGGTTCCAAGATCACTGCAGACGGGGACTGCAGCCAAGAAATTAAAAGACGCTTGCTCCTGGGGAGGAGAGCTATGGCAAATCTAGACAGCATACTAAAAAGCAGAGACATCACCCTGCCAACAAAAGTGCGTATAGTCAAGGCTATGGTTTTCCCAGTTGCAATGTATGGCTGTGAAAGCTGGACAATAAGGAAGGCCGAGCGCAAAAGGATTGAGGCCTTTGAGTTGTGGTGTGGGAGGAGACTCCTGAGAGTCCCTTGGATCGCAAGGCGATCCAACCAGTCAGTCCTAGAGGAGATCAACCCTGACTGCTCTTTAGAAGGCCAGATCCTGAAGATGAAACTCAAATACTTTGGCCACCTAATGAGAAGGAAGGACTCCCTGGAGAAGAGCCTAATGCTGGGAACAACAGATGGCAAAAGAAGGGGACGGCAGAGGATGAGGTGGCTGGATGGAGTCACTGAGGCGGTTGGTGTGAGCTTGAGTGGACTCCGGGGGATGGTGGAAGACAGGAAGGCCTGGAGGAATGCTGTCCATGGGGTCGCGATGGGTCGGACACGACTTTGCGACTAACAAAAACTACAAAACAATCCCCAAACTGAGAGAACAACAAAGACACACAAAGACTGATTCAAAACCCAAAAAACAGAACAGGAATTAAAAATAAAAATAAAAAGCACAGTCCAGTAAAGTCATGGAATAGAGTGCAAACTGAACAATGTGCAAAATAAAAATTCTTCAAAGATAAATAAACCCTTCAAAATTGGAATAAAGAACAGTCTTTGACCCAAATTGAGAAAGCAGCATTTACTTACCTTGGGTCTGCCATCAATTCAAATGGAGACTGCAGTCAAGACATTAGAAGGAGGCTCAGCTTGGAAGAGCAACAATGAAGGAACTATAAAAGATCGTGAAGTGTATTGGCTCGCTCAGGGCAGACCAGAGTCTGGTGCAGACTTTGTTAAATCTGTTCTGCATTTATCAGATTTATCACTCACTGACAGATTTGGATTTTGCACAATGTGTGCATGTGTATTTGCAGAAATATTCACACTTCCAAAAATGCACAGATCTCCCACAAAATGCACAACAAGATGTGATGCAACAACAGGAATGTACACTTTAGATTCTAGGTGGAATTGCACACTTTCAGTTCGGGGAGCCTGCTTTTCACTGGGGTTGATAGGACTGAATTTGCAGAAAATTATGGGAGGTTAAAAAATGGTTTACAAGCCTGTGGAAGCCATGCAAATGGAGTGAAGCTGGGGCTGCTATGGAGCTGGTAGGTTGTATTCATAGAAATCCCAACTCATTTGAATCTGTTGCAGATCCCTCCAGCATTGCTAGACCCGACAGAAGGTGGGGAACCAGCTGGCACACAGGGGACAAATGCAACAACTGACACAGGTGACATTTTTAGTGTGAGACATACAAATGCAGTGGTTGGAAAATATGTTGCTGCATTTGCCCAATCTGCCACCGGGAAGCAACCGATGTATGCGGGGAATCTGTTTCCTCAGTGTGGCTCTCCTGAGCACTGTGGCCATTCAATACAGAAGCAGCCCAATAGAAGACTCCTCCTGAAAGGTTGCTTGAAAAGATGGTGCTTTTTACTCTCATGTTGATACCTGGCTGGTTTGAAACACTTGGGGACGTTTTCAATATTTGGCATCGTTAACTTTCAGGCCCAACTTAAGGTGCTGGTTAAGTCCTATAGAGCCCTAAATGGCTTGGGTTCAGGATAACTGAAGGAGAGCCTTCTTCCCTATGTGCCTTCCTGCACCTTGAGAGCTGAGGCGGAGGCCCTACTCCAGGAGCCCTCCTCGAAGGAAATTAGGAGGGAGAGTACCTGGAGGAGGGCCTTCTCTGTGGTGGCACCCCAATTATGGAATACACTCCCCAGAGAGGTTCACCTGGTGCTGATTTTATATTCCCTTCAGTGTCGGGCAAAACCCTTTGTATTTTCCCGCTATTTTAATGTTTAATTGATTTAACCGGGGTTTTAGTATATTCATGGTTGGATGCTGTGGGGCTTGTTTTGTTCTATTCATTTATTGTAAGCCATCCCAAAACATTTGTAGGGGAGGGGATAGAAAAGCTTTTAATAAATAAATAAACAAACTTTGGCTAAACAGCAATTTAAGCCAACTGATACATGGAATTGGAGCATGTACTTTCCTGCTCTCAAGAAAATGTACGATCCCTCTAAAGAAATACCATCCCAAGCCCTTTTGTTTCTACAACAATAGGATGCTCCACTTGGTGGAGAGGGGCAAGTGTGACATGGAATAAAGGGTACAGCTGTACACAGACCATAATTTAACATTATTCATAGAAAAAAGAAAGACCAGGGAACCACCACTTAAGAGAGCAAAATAAAAATAAATGGGTTTATTTTTATTTTAAGCCATTAGAACTGATCTGGGAAGAGTCAATTATATATTTGCGACCTGTGGGAAACTCATGTGCAGTTCATTTGCAAAATATATTGATGTTCCGGTTAAATCTTAATGACAATTATCGTATTTATGTACATGCAGCAACAATACCAAATGTATGCTGTGTGTTCCTGGTGGGGCAGGAAATGAGATGCTCCCATTTTAATATTTAACATTTACAAAGCAGGCAGCAGCATTTTCATTCCGAATTGCACAAATTGAAGACGCTTGGCTAGAGCGAGTAACGCCCTACTTGTTACCATTGGGCTGCACGCAGTAGTTTCTGCCACCAGTGGAATACGCACTGCATTCTCATGCATGCCTTCAGCATCTTCTGTTTGCAGAAGGGGTGGGCAGGGACCCACAGGGCGGTGCAGGTGGGGAAGACAGGAAGGAGAACTCTCTCTGCAGAGACAGAAGCCTAGCTATATAATATGGGATGGATCCCATTATTTTCAGCAAATATCGTAGTATGTGTTATTCACCGCAGTTCAGCAGCGCACACTCTGTCGTGTGGGCTGAGTCACTATCCACTTTAATATTGCTGGCTTCATGCTAGACAAGAGGAGTGCTTAAGGAAGTCTTTTCTGCTGGAGTGAGCATTGCTGCTATAGGATCTCCACATGCTTGGATCCTAAATACAGAGCAGCAAAGTACTGCATTGGCAGCCAGGCAAGAAGATGCTAAAGGAAGCTTCCTAAATTGGCAATTCAAACAGGAGTGTCCTACCGGCCAACTGAAAGGGCCACAGGAAGACATTTGAAGTATCATCTGCATACTAAAAACACGAGAAGATGCCTATTATGATAGACTAGGCCAGGCTGATAGCAGGAATGACAGGTTCTTCCCTCTCCTGAAACCTTCCATAGATGCCCCATACAGTTCAATACACTGCGTAAACCTGTATGGCTTTCACTGTTAATTAGTGATGATGTTTAACCCACATTTCACTAATTTGGGGCTGAGCCCTGGCAGGTAGTGGGTTGAACGATTGCAAACACATGTCTGCACACTGATAGATAACAATACTATGCCAGTTGGATTCATCTAATTCTTTTAGAAATCATCTGCTCAAAAAACCCATTGTAGTTCATCCACATTCAACCTTCCCTTTTGAAAACATTTTTTCTTCTTTCCTGAGCCATGGCAAGCTTTTGCTGTTACAACAGCACCCTCTAGAGGTCGATTTTTTGGGTATGGATACATGAATTGTTGCTTCAAAAACAAGCAACGAGGTTGGAGACTATTTTTGCAGACAGAAAGATCATTTGGCCAGCTGCGTATTCAGGTAGATATAAAGTGTAAGGTAGTCACAATGATATGCAACTCTACCAGCTTCTGTATGGCCTGAAGTGTGTGATCCTGCCTAATCTTGGAAGCTAAGTAGGGTCAGGTCTGGCTGAAATGTGGATGGGGGACTTAATGTTGTGAACCACCCAGAGAGCTTTGGTTATGGATGACGATGATGATGATGAATACCAGTATTTGGGATGTCGTGGATTTGGGAGCAAATCAGACCTATGTATCATAGGTCTCATGAGATTTGCTTATGTATGTTGACATTGAAACAGCTCCTATAGAATGTGGGAACATACTCTTCCCTTAGGACCTGCTTCAGTAAGTCTTAGCTAACTTTAAACATTAATTTCAATACATTTCAAACATTAGTTTCATCAGGTTCTAACACAGAGGCAATTATCGAATTCCAAACTAAGCGGTGCAACTGGGAGCATTTGATGCAAGTGCTCCTTAAGCTTTAATGTCCAGAGTTAGGGGCTGAAGCACAGAGGAACACCCTCCAGCCAGTGCTGCCTTTAATGAAATAGGGTTTCCTGCTCAGAAGCCCTGCTTGGGATTGCAGGACTGGCTTCCTGACACCTGCTGGCAAGTTGGCACAGATCGCTGATTACAAAGAAATGGTTTACTGCAGTGGATAAAGCTACACAGATCAAGCTTTCCAGAGTTCATTGCAGGGTTTATAGAGTTTATAATCCCAATAAATCAAATAGCCTATGCAAAGGCTCTCAGCACAAAGCTTTGCTCAGAAACAGTCCCAGGGCGAGGATTCATACTGAGCCAGAGCCCCAGCAATATACTGCAGGTCAGAGTCTTAATGACACAGGAGGCAAGGCAGGCAGGAGTTCATGATTCACAGTAGCTCCAGGCAAGGAAGCATCTGAGCAATTAAGATGGCTGTTCTTAGCAATGGCTCTTCAACCAGTTTAAATGCAGGGGCTTGACCACTAAAGCCCCCTTTCTGACGATCTAGCCTGACCATGATATCCGCCCTGCAATGGGCATTATGTCTGAAGCCGCACCTCTGCTCCAGCCAGCTCAGGCAGTCCATGGTCTGGGGGAAGCCCTGCGTTTCCTTCCCCTACAGTTCTCCTGCTGCTTGGTTCCTCCAGAAAACTCCTCAGATCGTAGATGAGCGCAAGGTCTGATTTAAGGCCACATCTTTCAGCTGCAGCTGATAAGAGGCATCCCCCTCCTTCATCCTGCAATAGGCAGAAGCCAGGCAGAGCCAGGTTCTCGGGCCCGGAGCTCCCCATGACTGAACTAGGCTCTAAACCATTCTGATCCAGCTCTGGGTCAGATTCTGCTTCCAAAACGTTATGGTCCACAGCAGCACTGGAGCTGGGCCCAATGGCACAATCCAGTGCAAGTCTTCTCAAAGGCAAGCTTCATCAGCTTCAGTGGGATTTTCTCCCATGCAAACAGTATCAGACTGCATCCTTAGAAGCATCAAGACTGCAAACCAGAAGTAGCCACCACTGGATGTGTTCTCCAGCCTTTCTCGGGGGTTTTGCTGTAGCAGGTCCCAGTAAAGACATACAGCTGGGTGCACAGAAGGGACAAATGCAGGACATTCTGATTGCAGACACTGTGACATGGGCATTTTACCTGGAAGTCATGATATGACCAGAGTGGTCCTGCATGACCAATGGGTTTCACTATAATACTGACTTCAGTTTCCATGGAACTTAGGGATAATTCCAGCATTACTTTAAATCCATAAATCCATTACTTTAAATCCATGAAGAGCAGCTATGTCTCTTTTAAAAATCTATTTTCACTCTGTTTTGTCCTTGTTTATGTGAATCAAAGTCTCACGGATGCATTTATTTAGAAATAAATCCACTTTGTCTAATGTGGCTTACTCCCTAAAGTGACAGCCTGATTTACACAGGGCCAGATCTGCTTTCCACTGAGAGAAGGGCCTCATTCTGTCTTGCAAGCTGTCTTAGCCCAAGAGTCCTCTTCATCTAGCCCAGTTGCACCTACCCAAGTTTAGACCCATCCCATCTATGCTTAGGCTGTGCTAGTCATGCAGAGCTGCTCGTTACAGATTATACTGATCTGTGATAACAAGAAGTTCTCAAAGAAGCTTTGGTTCTTTTAAAAGACACTTTTAAAAAGAAGTGCATAGCTCATGGCCCCTGCAAGACACGAAATCCCCCAAGTATTTTGTGAACCGATATTATGAACAAGCACAGATTAAGTATCTCTCTTTTGGAAGCAAATAAATGTTGAGAGGCAGGACACCTGTGGTCAGGGGCTTCAGAAAAGGGGGTGGGGATGGAAGGAAAGAACATCCTTTTTCTTCATAAGGTTAGTTTGGTTGTAAACACACACACATATATATCTCATAACCTCCAAATTAAAAAGGCCGGCCTGGTACAGCCTCCAGTATTGATTAAAAGCCAACCAGCTTTATCACCATGTAATTGCTTCATGACCTGTTTTTCAACAGCACAAGCACCAAGTTTTCTGAATAAGAAATTTTAATTTCAAGGTACCTCTAATTTATTGCGCCTGTTACTGTTCCATTACAAAGGGGCTGCACAGTTGCTCTGCAGGCATGGCATTTTCTGCTCAGCTTCAGTTCAATTTGCTCCTTAATCTCCATGTAACAAACCTTTATTTTCTTGTATCTGTGCTGTTACCTCATGCATGCCTTAGAGGCTCGTTCCTGGCCCTTCTTCATGGAAGGAACGACTTTTGAAAGTTTCTAATTAAAGAGGTCAAGGGGGAGGCATCGCTCGCAGGGTGGGCAAGAGGCCAGCTTTGGGAAGACAGAGCCTCTTCTGCTTTGAAAGCAAGGAAGAACAGAAGGCACTTCTTCCCTCCGCCCAGGAATGGGAGATACGGTTCCCATCTGAGCAGGAGCGGGAAGTTCTGAAGCAGACCAAAGAAATGGCACCCTCTCTCCCCACCTCTTTTCCCTTGCATGATTAAGAAAAGGCTTAGACGCCAAACTCCCACATGTTGGAGGTTCTAGTCCCCCAAGCTGTCTGGATCTCTCTTTCCTTAGTGGTTCTCCTCCAGAGGGAGGCAAGTACTTTTGCTGTGTGATTCATCAGAGTCCAGTGGGGAAGCCCATGGGCACCACCCCCATTTGGGAGCTGCAAGTTCTGATGCCTTTAGCCATGCACTCTAGACCGATAATACAGAAGGCCTCCGGACAAGCATTAGCAGCAACCAAAGTGTGTGTGGCATGAAGACTCTACACTCTTTTAGACTGGCACAAGTGATAAACAGGGAAGCCAACTGTTGACTAATCCAGGGATGTGACTCTGGCCAGTAAAACCACACGGACCAGTGGTGCTTCCAGACAAGACTTTCATCTGCTATCAGCCTACCTTGTTCATCAAATTTTGCACACAACATTGTCTTCTGCTTGTAAGCCTTCCATGTTTTCTAGTGATGGATAAACTTATCCTGGGTGAATTTATCATTTCTTCCAATAAGGAAATGATTTCCTCTTTACAACTCACCCATGTAAGCTTCGACAGGAGCTCTCCCTTAGAATGAGCTCTTGTTCTACATAAACAAGTTTTTGTGTATGCACAGGATCAGAGTGCATCTTGGGAGTTGTAGTTTAGGAATGCATAATGCATCCTGATGTCAAACATTCCTGACCATTCCTGTTTTCACATGTGCAACATAATGCTCACTCATGCTCACTATCACTGAATGCTGGGATAGGGAAGAGGGAAGGTGAACTCACGAATTCGTCACAGAGTAAGCAGTGGTGGCCGCATTTGATCCTTCAAGCACATGCATAGAGACAGCATTGTTGAGATGTTCAGTCAATTCTGCATTGAATAGCAAATTCTTAAAACTCTCATCCAGGCTTGTTGAAAAGGTGCACATTATGATCAAGCCAAGTTTGACTGGCAAACTGACTAATCACAGAATTTTGTGGCATCACAAGTGTTTTCCACATGATTCTTCCATCATTCTTCTTTCCACAAAAATATCCATTACAGAGGGAAAAACAGAAGATCTGCTGTTTTCGTTTTCATTT